>JAUMJM010000026.1:16332500-17532500 GCA_033558235.1 Neomorphus geoffroyi
CTCAGTACTTCTTCGTGTAAGCTTTTTTGCAGGACAATTAACCTTAGCATATAGAGCAGCAGCTCTGAAAATAAATACGCTGGAAAACACAGAAGAAAGACATCATGGTTAATGCAAATTAATGTAATCATAGATTCAGAAAAAATAAACTACTTCAGTGCCATAGTTTATTTAGTTCAGTTACTTGACAGTCTTAACCTTTTTTTCTATTCTGGTGATTCATATTTATCATCTTCTTTGTTGTGAAATGATCTTGCCAAAATATCCGTCTTTTTTCCCCCATTTTTGATTGATTCCTGAAACAAAAAAGCCCCAAACAAAATCAAGAATGGATCTATTTCACAATTATGCTTGCTCAGTACATCAAGAATTTTTTATTGTGACTGAAGTCTTTTTCCTAGGATCTGTATGCTACAGGCAGATTTTTTTTTTTAACCAGAGCAAATTCAAGTGCAGCTTTCAGACCAGTCAAACCCAAGAGGCAGGCAGGAGGGCAGCCCTTCCTCAGCTTCTCTCTGCATTAGCCTGTCGTACTCAGTCTCCATCGACCTGTCAGAGACATCACAGTGATTGACTGCCCTGGCAGATGTGCCGCTATAACAGGTAACTTGATCATCCAGACCCATCTGTCTCTCAGTCCTCTTCAATTCACACTTTCAAAAATATTAGAGATTAGGGAGGGGTCAGATTCTTTGTTGGGTTTTGGTTTTTTTGGTTTTGTTTTGTTTTTTTTTTAATGTAGGATATCTATATTTCACAAAAGATTACCCTTGGTAAATGAAGGGTGATGTACAGTACTTGAGCCATATCCTGCTGAGAGGAGCTTCCTAGCATTGTTTAGTGTCAGTGTTTCAGATCTGGGTTAACAATATCCAGTGAATTTAAAAACTTGCTTGTAAGATGTCTAAAATTAAGGAGAGTTTTTTAGAACTACTGTGGTAATAATAGAATGATGTTTCAAAGATAACAGTTCCAATGTGAGACAGATGGGCTGTTTAACTGCGCTTAGTGAGAGGAGGGGATCTGATTCAGTGGGAGTATTTTCACGTCTTCTCTTCAGTGCCCACAGCCTGGCAAATGTTGTGACATCATTAAGCTGAACTGCTGATTTTAGATGGGTCTGGAACAAGAACGGGCAGGGGTAACTCAAGCTTCCTGCTGAAATGTAGTTAACTAATTTACTCATGTCACTATTTCTGATAATTACTTTTCACCAAAATATTTTGCTGTGCTTGTGTGTAGAGGATTTCATTCTACAAGTCAACACCCTAAGTGTTGTAGCCTCGCAGGATCTATCAACAGCTTCTATTAAGAGAGAATATAATCTTGGTGAGAGCAGTGGCTAACACTTCTCTTTTCTATTTCTCAGTAAAGTCTACTGCATACTCACTATCAAAGGATGTACATTGGCACAGATGACATAGTTCACAATATAAGGGGAAGTAACATACTGAAGCAAGCAAAACAAGGTAAAATGAATGACAACTGACAAAAAAGCAAGTGAACTCAGAATATTTTTTTTCAAATGAGAGGAATAAAAATATGTTAAGTGTGTACATAAGCAATAACACATGCAGAATAAAAAGAGATAAATAATGGGGGGAGGGGTAGAGGACTGAGAAGTATGTAAAAGCAGAAAAGATCTCTCAGGTGCGTATCTGCAAGACCTTTGGAAACTGAGGTGACATTTGGAATCACAGCAAAATTAAAGCTTTGTGCTTTGCTGAAAATTATGTTTAGCATACTGGACCTACAACTTCAGCAGGATATAAAGCACTCAGACAATACCCGTCATTTCATTAATAAATTTCAAGAAGTAAATGAGATTAGTACGTTTTTGTGAAAGAACCTGTAATTATGACCCTATTGCTCTGATTTTTGGAATGGAGAAAAAATCAGAAAGTTATTCACTTTTAATATGTTATATGATACGTATGGAGGATTTGTGGCATACTGTTCTTTGTTCCAAATCCAGAAAACCAGGTAGTGTCACAATCGTCACCTTGTCTTGATTCATGGAACACCCATGGAATCCAACAAGCAGCTGAATACAGATAGCTGAGTCTTAGCACCGTCAAGGGAAGGTGTAAAGGACTCATAAGAGATTTTATCCTGTGGATTAACTAGTCATTTTTCAAATGCATATCTGTGTGTCATAGACACCACCTCTTTTAAATGGAATAATGACTGTGGTGTAGGAAAGTAAAATGCTAGTTTTCCTCATTTCTTGGGGTTCTCGGGCTGGAGAGAGGGTGAAAATCTGAAACAATGAGTTTCGACTAGATGAAATTGCTGTGCATGCTTTGTTACAGGGTTTCCTGACTGTGTCTCCATACAGTTGCAAGCCAAGATAAGCTTCTTCTGAGAAAGCTGCTTCATTTAATATACATCTTAGGAACTTTTGTGTAAGTAATATTGATAATGCACTGATTTGTTACAGGCATGTTCCATGTCAGTCTTGCATAATACTTTATCTAGATTTTACATAACTTATTGCATGGGTTACTCATGCAATAGTGTTTAAAAAACAGGCAAGCAAATTCTAAACAGTAAACCTATCCCAGTTTAATTACTTATATCAATGTAAATGTGCCTTTTTCCAAATATTTCCCTCAGCTGGAAAGGAAGTTGTTTAGAGACTAAACATTGGGACCCCACAACGAACCAGCATTCTGGAAATATTATACTATAAGTCACATCCAGATAAAATACATCTATAGCTAGATATTGTTTCAGACAGCTCAGAGCTTGATCTAGGTTTATTTGATCACTTTAACAGTAAATATGTTAAAATATGCATATACAGTATGGAAAATATATATTGATATATAGTCTTTGTACAGTATTTAGAAGTTAATGATATATGCATATAGGTAAGATGACATAATAATGACATGTCTGTGACAGTTTAAAAAAGAATTACATCTGTCAAAACATCTCATGGTCAAAAAACCTAATCAAATTTTAATGAAATGGAAGTGTCCTTCATATTACTATAGAAAGTAACTGTCCTGGTGTAACTTTCACTACTAGGTGCCAGTCTTGCAAAACGAATAGTTTGAGCTTGTTCATTTGGCCTGGTAGGGCGCAGAGTCACATAACTATCTTTCAAAACTCAAACTGTAAGAGTATATCACTAGAAATGCTGTGTTCTCCACGTGATACATCATAAGATAATAGGCCTGGAAAAAACAGTAGAGTGGGCTTGAATAAAACAAGAGCAGAAGTATATCCATTCAAATAGTAGGACTCAGGGTGTGATTTGTGGTAAGACAATCCCAAGAATTCCTCACTTGCTTTTGATATTTTTCCTTTGCAATTCTAACAGTTCCTGGAGTTAATGTAAATACACATAAACTGAAGTTGCTTCTATGGTTGTTTAGATTTAACATGAAATACATAAACAGGACTTGAAACAAGGGATTAGAACTCACATCCTTCTCCCAGGTTAACGCTCCAACATCTTAGTTATGTATTCTTATGGTTTTGTCTTCTCAGCGCTTCAGTGGAAAGGGTAGAAAGCGGCCTTCCTACAGTTAATTCAATCTGTAGCGAATCTCCTCAAAAAAGAGGAAATGTAGGGTGAGTCACCCATCGGTAATAGGGGAAAATAAATCTATTTCTTGAATTTCATAGGAAAGGCAATTATATGAAAGTGAGACACCATTTTAAGTTGTCTCTTCAAAGACCACAGCAGGTCCACTGCACTTTATGAGGATCACATTTTTGGGGGGCATGTAACAAGATTTTGAGGATTAGCCATTGTGTAATTTTCAGGCACCTGGCAGAAGGGTTTGCTTGATTTGTTGGACCTACTTTCATTTTGTGGAAGCCAGCTGCTATCCTCACCAAAAAGGAGTTCAGGGCTCTAGGCAGATGTGATTAAATGCCTCAAGGACTTTGAAGTCACAAAATGAGGAGCTGTCCAGAAATCAGAATAAATAACTATTTCCAGTTATAGACAATGGTGTCAAGCGAAGATCCTTTCTTCACATAAAAACTTTCCTATTTCTACATATTAATAGGTTTCTGTACCTAACAATGAGATGCACCACAGCTCAAGAGAGGAGTAGAAAGACACTCAACGTAGTCATTGGGTGACTGACAAGGTGAAGATGCATTTCAAATATTGCCTTTCTCTGGGACCACAAATCTTAGACTGGGCTAACCTTGAGGTAACATCCTCCCCTTGAGTTCCTAGAGATAAACCATTTCCTAGAGTTAAGTGCTGAAGACCTGCATTTAAAAAAAAAATGAGGAAAAGAGGTGGATTTTTCTGTCAAAAAGGATCATTGAAAGTTTCAAATGGAGGTGATTTGCTTATGTGAAGTCTTTTGGAATTTAAAGCACTCACTTGTATAGGGCACAGGTTCAGTTTTGTGTTTCACTGAAGTTAACTCACAAGAGTACATTGAAGGGGGGTTTTTTGAGGGAGGTATTGAGCATTTTGTATTACTACACGTGTTTTTCAGGGTACAATTTAATTTTCTTTAGAACTTTTCCATTAGGTATAATAGTTCTTAAACAGGAGAGAAAAAGAAAATGTGAATAAACATAGGTATCATGCTGTTACCTAAAAGGGAGGCTGCTCATCTGCGAGAAATGAAATTTAGATTGTCTTTGCCATTTGGCACTTTTAAGGCTTCCTTTTTTTTTGGCATGTACTCAAAAGTACAGGCTTTTGCTACCGAAATCTTTGGCACATTTTAAGTGCCCGTAGGCTGCTCTAAAATGGGAACTTTTTAAAAACTAATGTTTGTAAATAGTAACTAGGCTTCTCTTATCTGAACTTATATTCTATTATAGGAATACCTCTAGGTTAACGACTGCTCTACATGTCTGTTGGTGTGTAAATCCTTGGATTTCAGGAAAAAACTATACCACAGAAGATTTTCGATCTTCGGAATTTGAGATGGGCTTGAAAAAATATCTTGATTAAGAAAAAGAAACTAACACCAACAAAAAATAAATCAAAGCAACAACAAAACCCGGCTTTCTAGTTATCGAATTATGCTTAATATTTTTGCAAAAGGTCTCATCTAAATGGTGCTTGGCTTTTCCAAACTGTGTTTTCTTCTGTTTTCTGAAAGATAGCTATAGGTCTATGCATATTTTATCTCTGCCATTTTAATGCTATTTCTAGCTAATTATACCAACACAAGAAACATAAAGCAAATATAATTTTAACAGTCTTTAATATGAAAAGTATTTCACACTTAGTGTACACCAAGAAGATCTGTACACTCAATTATTATTAGCAAGCACTCCACCTACTGGTTCAAATTATGCCAGGCAAGTAATCAAAAAAATAGTTCATGTTCTAATAAGAGTTTTACTGCCTAAGGGTACAATTATTCTGGTCCCCAATACTTTAAGTATTTATACATCTTCTGTGAAACCAGACAAGAATTCATATGCTTTTAAACTGCTATCCAAATTCATTTGCAGAATTCACCTAGTTTACTTTCACAGCTGACTATTCTAACTAATATTTCCCAACCTTAGTTGTGAATGTCAATTGAATATGTGCCAATAAAAAGCAAAAGGTACAAAACCCCCATGAAATGTTTTTCTTTTGATATTCCCCATGTATGTTATCTCTATAAATGATTTTTTGGAGAAAGATTTAAAAAAAACATGAATAAAAATGCAGACTGGCATAGTAAAATATGTAGTATGCACTGAAAAAGATGAAAATTATGATTAAGATATTAATTTTACATCTTCATTGACTTGATAACGTCAATTGAAGAGAAAACACTGTGATACAGTAATGAGCTTTTTAGCAAAATTAAGATAAAATAAACCATTTAGAGTTAAGAAGTTTTTGTAAAATAGACTTCCTTTTTTAAGGTACACACATACATATATACAGGTATTAGCAAGTCACCTCTATTTTTCAGTACAACTTGTTATGCAATTATTTGTATATAATCTACATAATGACTGGATAATTTTTATTTCACACACACATTTCCCACTGAAATCTGTAGGATATTTGCATATTCAGAGACACACACAATTGATTCTATTCATGTATAGTTTAATACAGAAAAAGATACAGACTCACAGATGAAAATCAAGTTAGGTATGGATGCAGAAGCAAGAGCTGCACCAAAATAGCATTATTTCAAGAAACTATTTCAAGAATGTGTGTTATATTTTCAGATGTAAATATACCACAGAATTTGTTTCTTAAATGTTTCTTAAATGTTTCTTAAATGATCATTTGAATTTTGTTATCAAATTTCCATCAAGTACACTATCAATAATGAGATGTCTTAAGCATGTTCATTTCCATTGAACTGAAGAGGTCTTCTGCTTTCAGCAATTTTATGTAGAGTTAACTGAAATAAACATTAATACAATATGGTACCGTATGATAAGAAAGTCACGCACTAAGGACTGAAGACTGTCTTTCCTGCCCATTCCAGCTGCTGCTTTTCAATACTGATTAGAAGCCTGGCAAAATAGTACATGTCAATATCAACAAATACGGTTGTGGAAGGAGTCAACCTTTGCAGAGAATAATTTTAACACAGGAAAAAAATAAGTAGCCCACTAAAATAAACACAAAACAAAGAATGTGGAAACACAGCACAAATCTACCCAACAAAATTTACCTGACCCCTTAAAGCTCACCAAAACATGACAGAAGGTCCTCTTGATAGTCTGTATCATATATATGTTCTGAGACTGTTCTGCCCATATGTTCGATAAAACTGTTGAATCTCAAAGTTATAATAATTTGCAACGAGGTGCCAGAACCAATTATTAAATATCATATGATCCAGCAGAGATGAAATAAAAATATACAGGGTCGATTTCACTGGCTCTGACTGTTATGAAGATTATAAAATACTTAGAATTGCGGTTTAACTTAAGGGGAGTCTTAAACACTTCCTTATGCTTAAATTTTGCTCACAACAGAATATCAGAAGCCAAATGCAGATGGTACATTTTTCTAGGTACAAAGAAAAGATTGCCCTTATATTTATTGATTTGAATATCAATTTAGTAAAAAACAAATACGCTATTATGATATCTTTTAATAGCATAAACCTTTATTCAAAAGAGCAAGTGACAGCCAAAAGTACAATTCGAGTGAGAAAAAAGGTACAGTGTGATTAGATCAGTGAATGATACCATCTCAGCCAAATAGCTGCCTATAGTGTGGAAAAAGAAGACACTTAGGACTAAGTGTAAACAGTCATTATTTATTTACCATGACATCTCTTAAACATGAATGAGTGAATGTTTTAAATACTAGTTCCCATCTTTTAGCCAAGGTCAACTGTTTCACAGTGGTCTGTGCTTTCCCTCAAGCTGTAAAACCTAGAGATTGAGCTGAGACGGTTATATGATTTTTTAATTGTTATTAAATACCAGGGAGGAGTTTTGCTGAAATCATTATTTACGAGATTCCTCATGAAACCACCAAATGTATTTTTGAGATAACTACGGAGCATCTTCCTACTTTATGTGTCTAAGAATTAAGTGTTGTATCATACAGTAGGACAAAAAAGTGTTTTATTTCTACATTGAACACAACCTCAACCTCAATGCATTATAAATACAAGCATCAAAATGCTGCTGCAGGAAAAAAAGAATTTCTACCCTCAGTTATTGGAGCATTGCAAGAATAGGACCATGTTTGTCTATGTATGTTTACAGCACCTGTCAGCCGATACACGAGAAACAAGAAGAGTAATGTAAACTGATCCCCGCCTTTTGCTGAATATTTAATGCAGTCTGCTGGAAAGAAAAGCACAAACATTCTACTTTTCCAAAGCCTGTCTTCCTTGCCCTCTTCTAATTTTCTCTGGGGAGGGATGGGTTTCGAACTTGGTCACTGCTAGTGCCCATTTTCTTCTGGATCTTTACTTTTCAGTCTTGGCTTTCTTCCTGTCTCCTGAAACTAAATTTATTCCATTTTAGCCACCTCACAGCAGACTTGTGTGTATATATTTTCAAGGAAATCTGATTGTCTGTATAGATTTTTTAAATTAGCTTTCAGATCAAGTTCAGAAATTTGTAAACTGTCGTGTTGTTGCATCACACAATAGTGGAAGACAGACCTCAGATGCACATCACCAATACTACAAAGTGATCTTTAAACGAGAAAACTAGGGCATAAGTAGATTAAAGTAGCCAATAATGGGAAAACAAGTGCTCATTCCAAGAGCAATTGTAAGAAATTTAAGCCTCAGGAAGTTGCATTATATATTTTATTAAATTGAGGGTATATTCACACTTATTGTGGTTTGAAATTTGAACCAGTATTTTCTGTCTTTGATTACCTTACTTTAGGATTCCTTAATGGGCTGAAGATGTAATACATAATATCATATAACAGCTTTAAGTTTGCAAGTTAGTTTTTTAGAAGTTGTAATTTAATTTAAATTGAAAAACTCCACAATAAACCAATGTTCTCTCATAGCAAACAGTATCTGACCTAAAAATGCATGTAACAAGACCCTAAGGTTCTAACAAATTCCAGTCACTTAACCTTGTTTGCAACAGAAAACATCTAATTTTGAGCATCATTACCAGTTAACAGTATGTCAAACATTCAGTTTCAAAAAGACTTAAATAATATCTATATTAAAATCCTACTGTTATTCCAATAATCAAGATAGAATGAAAAAAATATTGAGCATCCCATTGATGTTCAAGGACTGAATTTATACATAGTCTAATGGAGTCCTATTTAAAAGGATCACATAAATGTTACCTGTTTACACAGTAGAGAATCTGATCACTGCCAAACAAGATAAACTGTGGAAAGAAAAAATCACTTTAAAACTCACATGTAGTGCTTTATGTGGGTTGTGAAACATCATAATTTTGAAAAGGTTAAAGATTTGATTAATCAAAGGAAATTATAGTGATGTGGCCTTCACATCTCTTGAATATTTAGAGAGTAATAGGTTGCTTTGCCAGTATCAAGACCAACCTCTCCATAAGTGCCAGATACATTTTCTGATGTAAGATTTATTCAGAAGCTGTACTGAATCCAGCTGGTTACCTGTGAAGAAGTCACTGCAGTTAGTTCCAAGTGGAAAACATAAAACCAATTACTTCCCATGGGAACCGTTTTGTTTAACAGCTCCATGGTTCCACCTTCCTGAAGTTTAGGATATTCTCCTGGAAATCCATGCTTCTGCTTGTTCTGGAAGAAAGGGTAATTTTTATCCCCTTTGTGCAGCACTGTCCTGAGGTAATGTTTATATTACTGAAAAATACTGTAATTAAAAAGAGCCAATCCTTATTTTGGACCCATTTCTACATCCTAGAGATGAATATAGTCTCCTACAAGTTCTACAGACCGCCACTTACAGAAAGAGTTTTCTTCAACTGCCAGAAGAACTTTTGCTTAAAGGATTAACATGAGCTTGTTTTTGCAAACAATATATTTGTGGTTTACTTTCATTACACAGTTTTGTCTTAAGGCTGTATGTGTTTTCCCCTGTCATTTTTTTTTTTTTTTTAATTCAGAAGATAATCCTTTTTCAATGAAAAAAAGTTACAAATTCATAATATGTTAAGAAGAGTAGCATATTATTAGGTTTATGTGCATTCTTGTATACGTACTTCTCAATGGTGCCCAACAGGACAGGGACAACACGTACAAACTGGAACACAGGAAATCCCACCTTAACGTGAAGAAAAACTTCTTTACTTTGAGGGTGACAGAACACTGGAACATGCTGCCCAGGGAGGCTGTGAAATCTTCTTCTCTGAAAATATTCAAACCCCATCTGGATGTACTCCTGTGCAATCTGCTGTAGGTGAACCTGTTTTAGCAGGAGGGTTGGACTAGGTGATCTCTAGAGGTCCCTTCTAACCCCTACGATTCTGAGATTGTGTGAAATCTGTATTTCAGACACACACACATCCAAATACATATACGTATAATTTAAATTTCTGATTCTTTTGGAGTTATTCTAAATGACCATAAACCACCCCAAATTATGTCTGATCTGTTGTTTCTGTTAATAGCAAACAATATATTGTGTCATATACAGCATAGGTTGAAGAAAAGGTAAAGGTGAAAAGTTTGCAGATCTTTTACATAGATTGATAGGTAGTCCTTTTTGATATTTAATAGGTACATGCTTTTTTCCTGGTAATCATAGATTTATTAATATATGAATATTCCTAATTTATGCTTCACTATACTGTAAATGCAGTTCCCAGTATGGGAGTGACTTTTAGTTGGACTAAGAAAACATCATTCACGGATGTCAGTGACGTAAATGAGTGATTTCCTGTATTGTGGAAAGGGAAGATAGAGAGTAATGCACTGCTATGGAAGTTTAGATTATTTAGATTTGGTGGCTGATTTTGGATGCTACTTCTCCATATAGTCAATAAAGTCTCAGAAGTCAGTTTACAGTATCTGAAGAACTTCTGTCTTTTAGCTCACTAAAAGAACCTGAGGGAGGTGGAGATGTTTCAGAAAATAAACACTTAATGCTTGGCTTTGGTACATGCAGAGAATCGAAAGACTTGAATTAGGACTGTAAGGGAAACTGCTGCAGTATTTTGAAATTGTACCTTAATGAAATGAAAGAAAATGATACCATAACAAAAACATGCTGTTGTTTTTTTTATTTAAGAGAAGGTTTTTTGTGTCTGAAATGCCCTAAACTTTATATTATCTGTCCTTCATCCTTGCTTAAATTTCAGTGAGGACTAGAACGCCCTTACGCGTCTCTAATGAAAAGTATTGACATAAGAAATAATTAGGATTGGACTGATTCCATACCTAGTGGAGACAATGGAAGGACTGACTGATTTCTGTGAGTATTGGTTGGTCCTCATACTGTCTTTTGATGCCATTCTTACAACTAATTTTTCTCTCCCTCTGTATTTTTAGCTGTTAGTAATCGACAATATTCAAATAAGTGTAGATAACAAGTTTGGAACAACAAGTAAATGTAAGTATAATATTCTATAAATAACTAAATATTAACAGCATTAGTTTTATAAGAATAAAAGTTAACTTGTGAGAAATAGGCACATTGCAGGTAAAATATCTTTGGGGGAATGTATTATAATTAAGATTTCTAAGCAATAAAAAAGAAATCTTATATGCTGCAGAGGATGGTTGCATTTACTGTTGTTCCTCTGAGCAATACCTGAGTCAAAATCAGCCTAAACTTTGTACATGATCATTTTGCTTGAAGTTGAACGTATTACCTACACACACAAAAAAAAAGCACAAAATTTTTGCCTTTCTGCTTGCAATACTCCTTTCTGTAGTGTCTTCCTTACTGTATATTAAAATGCTAAGTCAAAATTTTATAGGGAAATGTCAGTCATCTCCCTGCCCAACTGACTGAGCTACATCAGTTTCTTTGTTTCAGGTATTTAACCGCAGATGAGGAGAAAACAGCAAGTTTGGGGGAACTTTCTCCACCTACAAGGGAAGATATTACTATGAAATCCTTTTTTGGGACATCAGCTTCCTTATTAATGACCTACTGAAGTTATGATTTAGTGAAGAATTAGGAGAAAAATTCACAAAGTTGCAGTCTCCCAAGCTTTTAGATAGTGAACGAGACAGTTCAATATCTGAACTTCAGCCTTACCCTGAGTTACCCACCAAAGAACCTACACAAATAAACCTCCAAATACTCTTCACTTTTGTAAATAGTCTTACAATTTCTTTATGCATTTACATTTGAGTTTATCTGTTTTGGTAGGTTAAGAGTAAAAGTAGGTAGTTCAAAAAAGAGGTATTGAACTCTGAATGAACAGTCAGTGCCACTATTAGAATCACTACTGACGGCTTCCTAAAGCATTGTGTTTCTGCAGAACTGTAATCACAGAATAAAAGGCTTTTACATTTAGATCCTGGTTCAAGGTTTTTGATTTAGAACCAAAAATTTGTCTTCAGCTGAATTCTCTCCTTCACAGCTTCCATTACATTTTGTATGTATCTACCACGGAGAACTTCTTGGAGACATGAAATGAAAAATTCCACATCATGTTTTAGTACTTTTCTTTCTAGCAATCTGTTTTTAACATAATGCAAGCACTTACAAATGGAGCCAAACGCAGTCTGGTGTCCAGAATGAAATAGAAACCAAGACAGCATTCTGCAGTACCAGCTATGGTCTCACAGGTGTGAAAGTAATCTGTTGACATTGCCCTATGAATGCTTGAAAAATGAATAGGGACAGTGAACCTGAAAGGGCTCACAAGAGATTTTGAATTCTTCCTGACCTTAGTCAGTCTTGTCAGTCCCCTCTCCATAGACAATTAAAAGTGCAGTTAACTCCTACACCTTTGAAACCTCACAGATTTCAGAATAATAATACTTAGTTGTACTCTTCTTGGAAAAAAGTTACAGTCACAGACTATGGAAAAAATTATATGCAGGTGGGCTGCCATAATTCAAGAATTTGACTTCATTTAGCACAGGAAGCTGAGGGTGTGAAAACATTAATGCTGACACACTATCCAGATGGCTAGTTTACCATGTGCAAGAAGACAGTACGGCAGTGATTATGCTGGAGCCAAAAATTACACGTGGAGATGGAACAAACTTCAAAAAGTCAGTCTCTTAAATGTGCCGTTATACAAATTAATCTAAACTGATATTTTCATCCATTACCCTACTAAAATATTACTGATAGAATATTACAGACAAGCTGTTCTGAAAACCAAGATATTCTTTTATTGCTATTTTTATGATGTCTGAGATGCTCCATCACAAACCGTTTTTATTCATCCATTCTTTGCAGTATTGTATGAGAGTCAGCCTATGCACTTGAAATACATAGATGTGTGTTACAATGATCATAGCAGGTGAAATTAATATTATCACATTTTAATAGGCTTTCTAGAACACAGGAATTGTCTTATTTTGGCTGCAAGAGAAGGAATAATAAAAGAACTTACAGATTCCTTTAATGACCTGTTCAAACCCGATAAGAACTAACTGGAAGTTACAGTACCAAGCAAAATTACAAAATTATTTTCTCCTTGGTCAGGGATTATTTTCTTACTCAAATGAGTAGTTTGGTTCAGTTAACTGCTTCAAAAACTTCGAAAATTTTTTAGACAATTTTAGATATATGAAATAGTCACTGAATTGAAGCGAATTAATTTTTGAAAATATTTGCCAGTATTGTTATTAGAAAATTCTGAATCTGGAGAAATTCTGAATTTCTAGAAATCACTCCTGAGGATTAATGGTGGAAACATGAATTGTTTCATTTTTGCTTACGCAATTGACCTTTTTGAGCAAGGTTTTATTTTCTTTGATAGGGTTCAGTGTTCCTGCAACAGAAGTCGTAAAGAATAAATCCCCACAACCAATATAAATGAAAGCAGCAGACAGAGGGTTCTACTATCTAGGAACTCTGAACATTTTTCTTTTCTATATGATCTTCAAAAATTAGTTTTTTCTCCTTTCTTCTCTCACTGTTTTGTATTTCATACAAAGTAACATATAAGTGCTTTGACTCAAGAATTTCCTTTTTCTGTGTGCTTTTATAGCACACAACCTGATGAGATTCCAATGCCAATTAAGGCTCCAGAAATAATCAGAGTAGGCAACAAAATGTTTTTCCTCAATAAATATATGTTTGAAAAAGAGGGAAAACTCTCTAAAGAATGTGGATGTAATAAAAAGACATTCCATCAGGATATATCATAGCTTTGCCTGTTGTGGCTCAAAACATCTGAGTTTGGAACTAAAATGTAGTTATGTATGAAGGACAATTGCATGAAATGGTAGCTTAACTGAAAGATGCTGAGCAGATTTCGTGAAACAGGTTTCACTTTATCAGGGGACTGAAAAGTACAGTGTTGAACATGTGCTGTTTTAGTCTGTTTTCAAAATGAAAACACAAATTTATTAGAAAGGCCTGCAGTTGTCCTATAAATTTAAAGAATTTAATAAAATATTTGTCCACCCAAAGCAAGGTGATTCACTTAAATAATCTCAAACCAGAAACTCTCTCAACAGCCACAGCATTGAAGACCCTGTGGACAATCAATTTCCTTAGCTTGCTTCATTGGAAGTAGGTGTGCACCATCTTCCTTTTACCCTTTGACTGGTGCAATTGTGTGTATAAAATGAATGGTAATATTATTTATTATGTTTTCCTTTCGGAGCATACTGTTCAATTTCTGTTTTAAAGAAAAAAAAAATATATGTTTTCTCAAAGTTTTACTAACATCTATTTATTTATTTATTTTTCTGTGTTTTCTAGCAGAGATAAGAGAAAATACCACCCATTTTTGAGACTGATATGAGGTAAACAGAATTTAGAATAAGGTTAATTTTTGGTGTTTTGTTGGCACTGCATGTCATGATGTCCAACAGTGTTTCCCTGTTTCCATGTGTTTCTTCATTGGTTTTTATACCTGGATTGTTGCTCACTTAATTGTAAGAATATAAGCTTCCTGTGGTGGACACCACCATTTTTTTCTGCATTTGTGCAGAACCAAGTGTAATGTGATTGTGGTGCATGGCATTTAGAACAGCGTTTAGTAAAGGAATAGAAATTACAAGAAATTGATCTCTTTTCAATCTCCTTGTTCTTGGAAATGACTAAAGTTGTTTTAGTTTAATTGTTTCAGAATTATCAGCCTAAATTAGACATTCAACATGAAAAATTATAGCTTAAAACAGTTAGTCTGGCAAAGTTACAATTAACTGAAAGGAACCACATAAGGAAAAATGTCAAGCAACTCTGAAAATAGGTCTCATATGCCTCATCAATAATGGGACAAAGCAAACATTTAGGCCAACGGTTTAGTGACAAACAACTTCTAGATATGTATTCTAAAGAATACTTTAAAATTGGAAAAAAAACCCTGTTGCATCTGCCTGACATCAGACTCTCAATTCTGATACGGACATTTGCATTACTTAGTGAATAGAACTTTAGAAGTTTCCTCAATGAGTTTACATAATAATTGTAATTGGTTCTGTGGTGAAATAAATGTTATTGGCTGTTCTCTACGCAAATGCTGGTAGATATTAGCACACAACCTTTTGTCATTAAATTACAGTTGAGCCACAGTTGGAAAAATTCCTCTGATCTATGAAAGTCAGATGACATGGGCCTAACCTGACTGAGACCCATAAGAGGGACTGAGTTTTCTTAAATAGGAACCAAAGGTAGCTGTCTGCTTACCTTAAACAGGAGAGGGAGCTCTAGAGATGTAAGAGCTGTTCATGAAGTTTTCTTTGGTAACACAGGCAATTCATGGATGTTTACATGAAGAAAATGCCACTATAGGCTTTCAGTTAAATATCAGACATGACAGACGTCTTGTCTTGAAGAATTAGCTGATTTTGTTTTGTTTCGTTTTCATGTGCTTTGTGAACTATTCCCATAAGCTACTCTTGCCATTCAGAGCTCGAGTGTCACCAGTCTAAAATGCTATTTGTCGCACTGCTGCATAGTTGCTGCTTGTATGGAACAACTGCAGTTATTATTAGAGGCATACTGTGTATCTTACTGAAGTCCATAATGTTTTTCTATAATGGAAAAATGAAAAATTGCATTGTTCTAGGTACCATACATGATAAATTTTTTGGTATTGACTTTCGTGGCCAGGCAGTGCTTCTTGCAGATCCTTAAGTGGTTTCTATAATAATAATGGCTCCTCCTCTCTGTTGTTTACCTCATATTCAGAACTAAAGTGTATTTACTAGTTCACAAAGCTGACATATAGACCAGGAAGAAAATTAGATGACTTACTACACCTTTACCGTGTCAGTAGATCATAGAGGAGTTTTATAAAGGAGAATGTTGAATTCATCTCATTCTCTCATTTGACCCATCAAGACACCTGCCTTCCCATTGGTTTAGTGACAGCTATCATTCTATGCTAACATGATTCCTTCTTTGTTGTCTTTATTCCAGCTTTTGGACTTGTTCTGTTTTACACATCACAGTTTTGATTAATAATTAGTTTTGCAGGAATAAGTAGGAACAAATTGCCTTCAGAGACATCCTACATAATGCAAGAAATGATAATAAAGGAAAAAATGCAAGCAAAAGCTATGAAAAAAGAAGTTCTGTGCCTTTTATCAAAGTAATATAAAGAATATAGATGGATTTTCAGTGAAATTCACATTGAACTGTGGTCAACAAACTGTTCTGTGTTCCGTTCTAATTTCACAGATCTAATGTCAAATGCAGAGGAAAAGCAAAATGTGAAAAGGTGGGAATTCTAATAAAAAAAATGGTGGAAGGAGTGTTGAGGAAAGTGGAGCTGTAGGATCCGAAAATGTTGGTATTAGTTTTTTGGAATGTTGGTATATTTAGACTAACATTTATCTGTCTACCTTTCGAAGTCTAGTACTTCTTATGAAGTACAGATTAATTCCTTCTTCTGAAAAGAGGATTGGATGCATCCTGTCTCTCCATATTGTCTTTACACATTAAAACTTGCTGAGAATTACGTTGAGAATTGTTTTAGATATAATTTTAGAGAATATTTTAGCTTCATGGCTACTTTTCTGTTTTACAAGACATGAAAATAAGATTAAAGGCAGCAGATATCAGACTCCAACAGAATTTTGTATGTAAAATCATCGTGTTATTTGCAAATAGACTACATTATATCTATGGAGTAATTGGAGATGTGCACACTGCATAAATGAAGATCTGTCATTATTATTCACTTTACTTTCTAAGTAGTCAATTTTGCATGACTATTTAGGAAACTAAACTGAATTAGCCCTTTTGACCTCAGGAGTCTTACACAGTTAAATATTTATGAAACATCAGAACATGATAGTGGCTATTATGGCTCCTCAATTTTAACAATTAATTTTATTGACAGAACAATAAGGACTGCTTCTTTATCAGTGTGGCAACATCGTAATTCACCATTTTTTTTTTTAAAAAAAAAACAGACCAAGGCACTGCGTCTTGCTTCTGTGAAATGGGCAACCTTCATCTTGATACAGCTCTACTAAAAAGCCATATGAGGCCATATATGTATGTCACCATATGTGAGACTGTCATGTTGTCGTGGTACGCATTTTCTTTCCCCACACATTAAATATCATCAATATCTTTTTAAAACCAACACAATTGTTCTCTAAATCAGACGAAAACTTTTTCATGTCATTTAATTTGCTTAACTTAATACTCTCTATCCATTCTACTGCAATGTTTTGATTTTACTCAGCACATTGAATGCTGTGTTTTGTTTTCAACAGATGTGACTTTGAGTGCACTGGAGAAAAATTTATGCATTAGACTCAGAATTTTAAATGAACGTGTCCTCTAATGATTTCCTCAATCTAGGCAGACACTTAAAAAGTGACACTGAAACCAAGAAAAATTACTTAAAGGATCAGTTACATCTAAAATGATGAAATCAATAACAATATTTTCTCTGGGATTCTTTCTTTTCGATAAGCAAAATCTTTACTTAAGTTAAAAGCCACATTAAAATTTAATCACAATCTGTGTGCTTTAGCAATTGATAATTTCTGGACATCTGTCTTCTGTTTTGTTAAAGTCTTGGTTTCCTTCTGGTTTTGTCCTGTCTTTTCATAGCAAGATTAGGTATATTTGAAATTTTTTTAAAAATGAAAAGGTTTTATAATTTAGGCTAGAAAATATCATGGCCTATAAGCCTTTTTTTCTTTTTTTAAAAAACACATAATCCTTACCCCTAGTATAAGAAAACTCAAAAATATAACCTCAAAATAATCATGTTGCAAGATAATAAAAATATTAAGTCTAATATGACCAGCAAACAACAAGATTCTTTTTCCCCAAATTATTTGTTATTCTATAATACATATATAGCTATATATTATTATTCTACCTATCCTAAATGAAAGCCAGGTTTATTGCAGTCAGCTTATATAAGCTATTTTGTCTTTCTAAGTGTTTTTCTTAGGGACTTCTAACAATAACTTGGGCTTAGAGTAGATGCAAAATCATAGAAACGATGTTAATTACATTTCTACTTTTCTGAAAACTTTTGCCTTTGGAAGGACAAAAGATTAAATGTTAAGATGACATATTTCATAATCTAAGAGCAGATTTTATAGGAACAACTACAGCGATTGCTGCTGTCCCTGGCTTCCTCTCCACCTAATTTCTCAGAGGAGGAGGATGAAGAAAGATTATCTTTCACAGAACTTCCTCTGATTACAGCTCCATTCTCTGATCACCTAACATATCTGCAGAGACTTGCAGTGATAATGTAGTATTTATTATGGGAGGACTATTTAGGAAAATCAATATGTTCAATGTAGGCTGTGCATTTAAGTCTTGAAGGCTGAAATAGCTGACATAGTGGTCATACTATAGTGTCTTGTGGTAAAACATTTTTCACTCTATTTCAGTCTGCTTGAGTTAATCAATAAGGTTAACTACATTTGTCAGGATTAGGGTCAATAAAACTTGTACTTGTTCAATATCAGAAGTAATGTAAGTGCTTGTATTTACTTCTGTCATACTTTGCATCATCTGCTAATTAATTAAACTTCTGCTGAAATTAATAAATAAATAATAATTAGATACACACATTAAAAAACATAATTCAAAATGAAGCAGATTGCTGTTTCTTGAAAATATAAGTATCCATATAGTATGTCAATTAGGAAAAGAACCTGAAATATTCCAAATATGTCCACAATATGTCCAAATATGTCTGCAATATGTCCAAATGTATGCACAATATTACAAATTTCAGACTATTGCATATTTTAGCATATATAGTATTTAGAATCTGTACATTAAAGAAGATTATTCTGAAATTCTTGGAATTGTCTACACCAATTTTTGAAAAGAAAATGAGTTGGTTTTTAAATTTATTTTATGCATTAAACATCTGGATGCTATATCATGGGGTTTTTTTTAAGCTATAATTTATAATAACACTTTCTGCAGTCTGGAGAAATGAAAATTACCAAAATGTTTGTTATTCTTCTGCTGTGCTTTTTAGGTGTCTTAAAACTGCCTCAAAAATTATTAGCTTTCCATTACCATTTCACTTGTAGCATGTTTTAAAATATATTCTCCTGTCTTATTTGTAGGAACTCTGAACATTTTCTCTTTTCCTTCATCTGTTGTTTTTGATACCATTTCTATTTTGTGTTTTGGAGAAGTGTTTTTTTGTCAACCATCTTGTTATTTTATTAATAGATATACATTTTTCTACTACTGAATAGGATACAGAGTGAAAATCTGGTTTAGAACAGAATAAATCATTGTAAATAGTGTATATTTATTAGGCACTTGAAGAATCGGAAATCTTGTTTCTTGAGGGATGATATCTCCCACAGTTTTATTTCAAGCACACCTTATTTGTGTGACTGAAATCGATGTAATCAAGTCCTAACTACTCCCATTTAAGTCTACTCTTTTAATTTTTTTTCCTAATGCTAACACTTTCTCTTTAAGTAAGTCTTATGTGTTTTATGGTGTTACTTTCCTCTTAATATCTATGAAGTTTGCTAATATTTACAAGATCTTTGCTTTTTAACTCAATAAATCTATATCATATTATCAGTTTATATTCTCAAGCATAAACACAAACATACATGCTAAATGATTCATGAATACAAATACTTTCCCTTCTTGTCTTTTTTAAAGAGTTAAAGAGACTAAATCATTTCAAATGAATGCACTAACTGTCTGTTTTTCTGAAAGCAAAAGCCAAATGAGTGGTTAAAAATATTGCGAGTTTGAAAATGCAAATGGTGTTATCCAAATATGCAGCCATATGTCCACAAGACACTCATTTTTTGGAAAATTTGTAAAGCTTTGAAGAAAAAATATATTTAGAGATTCATGGCCCTGCTCTCCCCACCCCCTAAATGTAATTAGAAAACAACCGCATTAAAATGAAATGTCGATAGTACTAGTAGCGCTGACTTTATTGTATGTTACATATTTTTTATAGTAGCACAATTGCTATACTGGATCCAAACGCTTTAATATGCTATAAACTCCATTTAAAATGAGATACTTCTTCATAAAGCATTTTATTTTTTAAAGCTATTTTTTCTAAGCACCCGATGAGCTAATAGAAGGTCTTTAGATTTAGACGCTCAGTGGACTTTAACAGAAATTAGTTTGTGTAATTTATGCTGCGAAGTTTGTCTAACCTTTAAGCAACTTTGCTCTGCTGATCACAGCATCAGTAACAATAGGGGATATGAGGCCAAATCCAAGTGGTTAAACCCCTAACAGGAAAATATCAATTAATCTTTTTCAATGGAGTTGAAGTATGGGTAATCCTCTCATTAAATAGTTTGAACTTTTCTCCCAGTAAACAAAAGAGGGATAATGAGTGATGTGGTCTGACTTGTTTACATGGAGAATCTTCAAGAGGCTTACATTCAGCTTCTCAACACAGTGTTCTTCATAGTCACTTGTCACTAATTGCCCTTTTTAAAGACATTTGTGTTAGTTCAGAAATTCAAAAAAGAAAAAGTGTTCTGGTTTTAAGAATAAAAAGTGGAAATATTTTTATCTGGTGCATATTAATTTAATTGATTGAAAAATTTAATTTCCTATTCATTACTTAATGATATTTTGTAACTTGCTGGCAGTGTTAAAAAGTACCGCATTATGTTTCAGTCATGGCTCAAGTATTTTAGGTAAGTACAGATCTCGAAGAACTCCTTCAGGGTAGTTCATTTTGATTTGAGAGCTGATCAGGAAGAAAGATATTTTCTGGCTTAATTCTTTTACATAAACCCACTATATTTTTGGAAGTACGTGTTTAATTTTGTGCTGGCTTGCTTCTCAAACCCAGGCTCAAAGGTCTGGGTTTTCATTCAGCTTTGCCTAGAATCAGCCAAGCGCGTTTAGTTCTCTAATGCCCTTTCATTGTTCCTCCCAAGACACATGCTCCATCAGTAAGCTCAGTTATCCTGGAACAAGATGAAGTGGTTTAAGTACGTAGATATAAGAATCAATTCAGAAAGAGTACAGTTAAGAAATTTCAGCAGCGCTTTGCTGTGATAATTCAAAACATCAGAGCCAGGGGCTGATCACAACAGGCACGGAATATAAATACAACGTTATAATGATTTCCTCTTCAACTACATGTGATACTGTTTAAGACAAAAGTTACGGTACAGGATGACAGGGATACGAAATCTTTTACAAAGGTTTTACAAAAAAGAGCTTGTATTTCCTCTAATATTTCTGTTTTCTTATTAAAATAATAAATCAAGCAAGAAAATACACTCTGGCCAATATTTTTTCATTATACAGAGAACAAGTTTTTTAGTATAACATACAAAAAGTAATATACATAATTTTGTTTGTGACGAGTATTGCTATGATAAAGGGGATGTTTGATTCCAAGGAAGTTTCTAGTTTCTTGCTATTTCCATACACAGAGAATTTGCAGGCCAGCATATATTGCATGTTTCATTTAACTCTATTGTGCTAATGAAAATTAAATAACTTGAGGGAAGCCTGTGTCATGCTTTCACAGAATAATGTAGTGGGTGAATTCATCAAAAGTAACATCTCCCTGTGCTGTAAACTGAATTCTGAATTTGTCTGCTTAGATCAGGAAATTGCTTGTTTCATTTCCATCTGTTATATCTACTTGATGAGGGTTTTTGCTGGGGCAATGTTTCTCCAAATACATCTGAGTGTCTCTGACAAGTCATCAAAATCCTGCACATAAAGCAAACTATGTGTAAGTATAAATGGAAAAAAAAAAAAAAAAAAAGGAGCAAAAAAGGAAATATAGACGATATATTCTTTAAAATTATTTATTGCCTTCCAGGAAGGGATTTTTGAGCAATAATCCTGGGGACCAAGCTGTTCTAGCAGCTCTGGAGATAGCTCTCCTCGACTCTTTTTTGAAAGGTGTAATGGGGCAGTTCCTCTTGCAGCTTAGGTATTACTAATTTTTCTGAACTTCTTCACAATGTTCAGCGTATTGTATTAACAGATCAAGAGATCCAAACCCTTATATAAATCATAATTTTTAACTTTTCTTCTCTAGTAATGAACCAAAGCTCAGCAGTGTTTCCTCCACTGTTCAGAAGCACTGAAACATTTGTCTAGAGAATGTAGTTTCCTTGATGGTGTTCATACCGGTAGAGAAGAATAAGAATACTAGTTGGAAAAAAAAAAAGTCGCAGTTGTTGTCTACACAGAGACAGGAACAAAATATGGAGGACACAATTCTTACTACAAAAGTAAATGTGAATAGGCATTCTCTGACCAGGCAAATCTTGTCCTCTGGAATGCTGTATTTTATGAAAAAAGGTCACAATCTTCTGTTTCATAATATTTGGATGATTAACTGTCATCCAAAATAGGCTTCAACTTCTCTTGTCCGTTCCATTTAACCAGAAAATTTGTCCTGAATTTCCTTGAATTTTAAGACAAAATATAGATCTCCCTGTTACTGCAACAGTATCAGCCCTGATGGATAACCTTTTCTTTTCATCTTCTTCCACACACCTCAGTCACAAAAGGTTGTCATTATTTGGCCTGTGTTTGAATGCACTTTTATTCATTTGAATGATTAAAAGAAGAGTGTGCATTTTCAAATAACAGTCCTTATATTAAGAACAAGGCTGTTTAGACATGGGAAGGCAGGACTGCATTTTGTAAAGACATTTTACATGTGATATACAAGGCCAGACGCAAAACTATAACCCTATAGCTCAGAAATCAGGAGTAAGAGGGGAGCGAGAGACCAAGAGGTGGTTATAGGACATGTTCTAACCTGTCACAGTGAGACAAGGCTCAACTCAGTCACTTCAACCAGTGCAAGTGGACGTGTGTTCAAATATAGAAGTTTTCTTACCCCTGGTCAAAGAAGGTTAGTGTTCAAGAGTGAATAGCAAGTTAACATCAAGACAACGGTCTAGCCTACAATGCTTTATCTGTGAAGCAGTTTTTTAGCTAAAAACTACCTCTTTCCAAAGATTAAGTTGATGCTTAAAGGAACTTATTTTCTTGTTGGAGGAATATGGGAAACCAAAATGTCAGAGATCCTCAATAACCTTTCAGAAAACCATCTGCAGTATTGCTTTGCATATCGACAGCATTATATGCAGCTGTGTGTCAACTCAGAAGGCAACTATATTGAAGGGGGTCATAGCTGATTTTCTAAATTTGTTAAATAAAAAGAGTTACAGGCACAATCTCTTTTTTTTTGTTGGGCCTCGTATATATATATAAGTTTGAATATAAGTAGGAATGTATGAATTTATTTTAATAAACATCAAATAAAGATAGCCTAATTAAAAACTCAGACACCTCCCCCAATGTCTTGTCTTTCATCAACTGTCACAATACCCCCTTGAGCTGCTAGGTAACATGAAGATCTCTTGCAACCAGAAATTATACATACTATTCACTTGATACAGTTTTTTTGATTTGCTGTTAACTGGAGTTGCTGATACCTGTATTCAACTTAGAGAAAAAAAGCCAAAACAAATTGCATCAGATTCAAGAATTATGTTAATAATAATTGGACTGATGGTTGTGGGAGTCACAGTCTCTGAGGTAATTTTTTTCTCTAGCTGGCTAGCTGGGCATTTAGTCTGGAATTTATCTACATATAATCCTCTATAGAAAAGAAGAACTAAATTTTGACATCATAATGCAGTCCCAGATAGTTGACAGAGCCTTGAGGGCTCAGTCACAGTGAATTAACTACTGTTTGGGAAGTGGCTATGATTATAGTGCCTGTTGATGTGTGTATTCAGTGAAAGAAGTTTAAGTTGAATCAGCTCACAATTACCATGAATTAAGATTGCACAAATAGTGTTTTCTTGCATCTGTCAATTGATACGCATTAACTCGTTAAGATACATAAACTTAGTTTCTGAGAATTCTGAGACCCAAAACTCTGAAAAAGGTAAATACTAGCAAATACTTTTGTGGTGGTTACATAGAGGTTGCATATTTAGAATTTTTTAATCCTTGACTAACGCTGATAAAGGCTTAGCGCAACTTTAAAATTAGGCATTACCTTTGCCTTCTTGGTATTTGACTTGATAATAGAATAACATCTACCCTGCACTTTAGAACAAGAAGTCGTATAGCTGCATAGTTAGACACCCTTACATTCTAGGAAAGAAGTCCATAACGATAGTTATTTCTTTTGAGTAGAGATGTAGCTTTTAATTTGCAGTGTAATTTCTTTTCTGAGTCACCTTTTTAAATATATCTCAGTTGCAGGACATGTTCTTAATGCGACTGTTTACCATAATGACTCTTCTAGGGATTTACTGTAAAAACCTAAGCCTAAGGTAGAAGAGTTTTTGTGCCTTTTAACTGAAAAAACTGATGGTTATTTCAATAAAAGTACATGACAAACTCCAAGTTCTCTTAACGACTGCAATTTATTTTACTCCATCTACATAAAAACAAACAGTGAAATTAATTGTTCTGCTGGAAATTACTCTTCTTTACCTCAGTTTAAAGGGACACACACGTGACCATGAATTTGTACATTGAAGCTGGGCTCGTATAAAAAATGCACAGAGGAAAAAGCTGAAGTCCCTCAGCTGCCCACTAGTACTATTCATTATTCCTGACACTTACAAATCTTGCACTGAACCAAATCTACTCTCCAGTCTGGCAGAAAACTTTTACACTTATTTTGTTGGGTTGGTTTTCTGCCAGGCTAGTGAATTAAATCAGCTCCAGGCAGAGGTTGTAAAACTCAAGATACAGCAAAACAGAGAAAAAAGAAACAAAAGTGGAGACCAGTTTCCCTATTTTGGCAACTTTAATGTGGAATGTGACCATGAATTAACACAAAGGCATTTATATATTGCAGAAATATTATTATATGAAAAACTAAAAAGAAAAGTGATTCTCTGGGCATTATCTTCATTCTCTCTTATTGCATTACACAACAGAAGCATGCATTTCAGCCTTAGATAAAGGGAACTTGTTTTTTCAGGAAGTAGTTTAAAGGATAAATTTCTTGAGAAAGATAATTCCTAGCAAAAGACAGCATCTGGTTCTCTGAGAGGATAACTGAATTTTTCTTCTTTCACAGCTATGGCAAATAATTTTCTATTTGTTCCTAAAATAAAGTCAACAATAGTAAACATACATCAACATTATAGTAGACTAATGTACTAAATACAAAATGTGTGGGATACTTAACTGGAAGTGCAAGGTAGTGAGAGAATGATGAATGTTATTTGGAGTGACACAGAATTGTGTTGTAACTGTGGGAAGGGAAGAAGTGAAGGAAGATATTGTCATGGTGTGGTTCTAGTAGGCTCTTGTGATCTATGGCCTATCCTAATTTATCTTTATTCTGAGAACATCTATAACCTCATTCTATACATGAATATGGGAGCAATTGTAAGATTTCTTCTACTCTAAACTGAATTAAGTGAATTTCATGCCATTTTTATGAGGAAAATATCTTATAGATATTTATGGATACTGTAAAACCAGATAAGGAAGGAGAGCAAAATATTTCTGTTTGTTTTGCTGACTTCAAAAGATTCATAGTTCCTGCTTTTTGGAAATAGGTCTAGAGCTGTTGTTATGGGAAAGGATCTTTTCCAAATATTCTTTGTGGCCGTAAGTATAGCAAGTCTGAAGATAGTGTTTGAAGAAATGATGCCAGTGGTGCTGAACTGAATCCATGCAGGATAGTGGATTATAAACCCTGTGGGATGATCAGACTGGGAATCAAGAAATTGGAGTTTTCTTCTGAGTTCTGTCTTCCTGTGTTTCACACCATGAGAATAAAATTTAAGTGGGCTTGTCCAACTGCAAACAAAATGCTACATCATATAAATCACCTGGATAACTAGTAAGTCTGATTACAGTTTAATTGATAAAACCCATTACTGTGTAATACATGAACCAAAGCAGTAGAACCATGTGGCACCCCATAGTAAGAGGAAAAGAATACTTTTTCATCTTAAGCACTAATAAAATAAAAATAATAATTAACACCTTGAATATAACGGCTCGTGATACTCTTCATACATATTTTTATATGGACGTGATAGCCACTTGTTATGTACTTCTGATGGGTATATGAAACAGCTATGTAACGTGACAATGATTTAAAGCAATTTAGAGCCTTACATAATCAGATGCTTAGAATGTATTTGAAAAATTACAGTGGGATCTAAGGAAGAGAACACTTACGAACCTTTCATCTTGTAAGAAAATGAGAGTTTTGTCTTCCTATCAAGTCTTCTAGTATGTCCCACCTCCCGTTAACCTGTGCTTCAGACTTAAAACAGTGGAAAATGGGATGGTAAGGTGAAGCCAATACATTTTAAATACTGTCAGAAAGAGCATTTGATTGCAAAGTATTGTTGGGATGTATGCAGGCAACCTGGTTTGCTTTCCTAGAAGCCTTTTCCTTTGCATTCTCTTCCTCGTTTCCTAGAAGGAAGAAAAAAACCTGTTACTTTTTAACAGGCTACAAATGTAGGACTTCTTGTATGTTTGCAGTGTTTGGATACTACATTAGAGACGTTATAATCATTCTCGCTGCAATATGCACTAACGTAATCCATTAATCACTTTTGGGGTTTGTATTTTCATCCACCGTATACTACACTTGTTTTTTTTGTATATACTAAGCCATTGAACTGGTAGTAATGAAAATCTAAACACAGTATCTCTCTCCACATAGGTGTTTAAAAATATGGACTTTCTTGAAATAATCAATATTTATTATCTTAATTATGTTTGACCTTGAAACAATGCAAAATGAAAGTGCTGCATTCGACATTAAATGTGTTTATGAATTCCTATATGACCATCGAATTTCCATATTCATGATAAATTGAATTTTGTCTTAGAAAGACAAGTAAGTACACCCCAGAATTCTCATTCTTTTTTTTAATCCCCAGTGTGTTTCCGCCATCACAGACTATGAAAGCTCTGCCAGATTTTTAATTTTTCAACAATTCTTCATACCTATTCAATCTCCATATCCATAGAATTTTGTCAAGACTGTTCACTCATTTACATGACTGTACTCATTGCTGTAGAGTAGCCATGCCTATGAGTTTATTAGCTTGCCAGATTTTTGAAAACTTTCTTGGCCTCTGAACTATGTTAGATGTTAGTCAAGCGAGATAGGAATTTAAGTAATTTCAAGAAGCTTTTTCTGGCACACTGACTACAATTTTCCCTCTTTTCTTCTGATGAAAAACATTGTTTCATCTAAAATTATCAGCAAACGACCACATAGATTTAAGATGTTTTCAAGGGACTATAGACTGGCTTTTGATAATTTGATTTCATTTCTGTGTGAACAAAGCCTCAGGTAAACCTTGTTTATGAAAACCAAATGAACTCAATCCTAGAATGTTCATTCCACCCTAGTAATTAGAGCTGCTGATTAACACCTCGCATTCACAGCACTTGCATAAACATAAACCTAAGCAACAGCAACAGAAAGTGTCATTAGGACAATCTCAAGAACAAGAAACCTGTCACCTGCTGCTGACACTGAAGTTTGTTGATTGAGCTGAAATATGTTGCTGGCATATAACACTGCAAAGTAATAGGCAGAGATTTCTACCTCTCTGCAGTAGAGGTGAAATTATAAGTAACTGAGGGACCAGGAAGAAACAGTAAAAGGGATTCTCAATTTGGGCCTGATTTTGCCCTACATACCCTCTGTTCTTGCACCTCTTCACTTTGAAATAATGAACTGTGAATGGATGATGTTTTGTGACTTGCCTTTCGCCATTGCTACTGAGAGCTCTCACTAGGAAAAAAGACATAAAATGATATATCTTGCCTTGTGCTTGATTATCTCTTCTCCTACTATGAGCTAGTCCCCTAGTAGAAGTGGGAACACTGTAAAATCAGATCCTTAACTATGTCGTCCTCAACATTGCAACAGGGAAGAGATAGCTACATGTGCTGATGAACAGTGAATGATTTAGAAGTTATAAAGTGGATGAAAGTTAGACAAAAGACAATTCATTAAATTTGTTTGGGCTTTCTTGGTTAAAAATAGCCCAGGGCTTGCAAGGAGAGAGCTTATACAACTAAGATCTTCCTTTGGTGATTTAAAAAACCAGGCGTTTATAATATTTTACTGAGTCAAACAAAGCAGAGCAGAGCAGAGTAGGGAACCTAGAATTAATTTTATTATGATGATTTAAAGGATTTGCCACAGTTGTCCTATCCTGGTTAGGTTTCTGGGAAAAGTTATCTAGACAAAATGAGAGAGACAAAAAAGAAAAACAGTGGAAAGCAACAGAAATCTGGTTAATTATCCAGGAAGCATCTTTCTTATATCCAAGTTCAGAATGTTTTCAGCAGAAGCATTTGAAGATGGCTTAAGATAAGAGAAATGTATATAGCTGGAGCTGAGAAACTATATAAGCACACAACAATGTGTCTGACCCCAGCATAATCTGGCAGGTTATATAGAAGGGTTACCAGCCATTCTCCGATATAATCAGAGACATATTAGGGTGAAAAACACATGGCAATTTAACATAAATGGTGGTGGAAGAGAGGATGACTAAGACATGATTAAGAAGAGTGAGGAAGAGAGATCTGACAAGTAGTCATTGATGTTGACTGAGTTTTCTCCATGTTTCCCAAATTCACTTCTAAGATCTTTTTAGGTTTTGCTTAATTTAATTTTCCTTATTTTCATAGGATTTATATTTGAATCTGCATTTTTACTCCTGTTTATTGAAGAATCTCATGTGTATCCTAAGACAGAAGTACTCTATGGGTTGTCATGCTAGCCATCCATTGACAGAATTACAGTTAATAAGAGTGGGAATTTCACAAGCAGAGTGTTATTTACTATTCTTAGTTTTCTTGTATTTCCAATTTTTGAGTTAAAATATGGTACAAATAAGAATTTAACTTCCTTTGTGAAATACAAAGGTAGGACAACAAAAATGTTGTGTATATAGCTAACTCTGAACTCTTTCCCACAATATATCCATATGAAAATTCATAATAAAATCCACATTTTAATTTAATTAAAGATTATTCATGTCCTAATTAAAAGTAACAATCTTTGGGGACTTTTTTACCATCAAAAATGAGGACCCCATTGAAGTAACATGTACATGTTTTTCTTCTGTTCAGGATTTCAAAGTATGTTGTAAAAAATAAAAGCTCACTATGATTGGGTGACATTTATTATTATACTCACTTTGAAAGTAGTTAAATAAAAAGACAAGTATTTACTAAAGGGCAGAGAATAAATAGGTGACAGAGATGAAAACAGGAGTCAAGAGTTGCAGTGGTTTATCTTGAAAATGCCAAGTTAGTATCATTTCCAAAATTTTAAGCTATTGCTTGAATGATATTTTGAAGTTATACAATCTTAAGTTACACCTTTGACATTGTCTGTTTTGGAGGTTGATATAAGAATAGTTTTAATCATTTGACTGCTTATTTTTTAGGAAGTCTCTTGCAGTCTTACTTGTTTGAGAAACTAAACTAAATTCTCTCACCAGCTTTACTATCTCAGTCTTAATCTAGTAACAAAGAGAACTCCAGTCAACGAGGAGAGTTGCATTATACTATGGGTAAATATTATAGAAACAGGTGTGTTAGAGAAGGAAAGTATAGAACTGTGAGAACCTCCAAGAAGACAGAATGTTATGTAAAATTATACTGTTAAATATACGTAAGATTTACTGCAGGCGTATGCTGTTTACATATAATGCCTAATAAACATATTTCACCAAAATTTAATACGTCCCTCTGGTATAATTACATAAAACAGATGTGTATTCAAGCTAGCAGAAAAGAATGAAACAAAGGAGGAAGAAATTTCGCAGACCTTAGGGCAAACTCTGTTTCTGATTTGTGACATACAATTTTGTTTTGCAAGCTTCTTTAATGTTGCCAGGTAAATTTTACTTCTTTAAGTGCATCTGTTTTTACACAATAAGTGTAATAAGTTTTGACGGAATCTCTGACAGAGGAAAAAGATGAATGTGCTTTGTGTCCATAGAGCCTCTTCTTTACCATATTTGGAATAGTAAAGAACAGGTTGCTCCAATAATATTGATTCGATCAGATCATATGGAGAACGATGTCCAGATATATTGATAAACTCATTGATTCTTCCCATTCTTTTGGTCACTGGACTATAGAAAAAGGGATCAGTAGCCATTTGACCTTTATTGTGTATTAAATAAACACCAGATGGTAAGGATTCATTCAGTAAATCTATTCTTTCTTCTTCATAGTCATGTTCACACTGTTGCTTCCCACTGAGTCTTTATCTTTATTTGTCATGGTGCCAAAGCTGCCTCTATAGCACCTTTCATGCATCACAGCTTTCAAATCTTGTCCCATTAGTTTCATTTTGTTTCTATCATAAATAATCTACTACTTTCTCATACACTCTTTCATTACCTAATAATGCTCAGTCTATGTACAAAAGGATAAAGTATTAAAAGGTTAGTGAGTACAGTTTGCCCATTAGTATATCTCCTGTGTGACACTTTATTAGAGAAAAATATAAGCTACAGATAATAATTACACATTCTGTGATATATCCCTACTTTCAATAACTAGGGATTTATTTTTTTAATGACCCTTCTGTTTTAAACATGTTACTGTCTAGAAGTTGATAACATGAAACTAAACTTAGGAAGGATTTTGTGCCTGGAATTTAGCCATTTTGAATATCTGTCCACTAAACTCTTTTTTTTTGAAAGATAAGGACCTAAGGAGAAGTTACAACATCATAGTTAAGGGCTATTTGGATGCAGATTTAGATTTCTAAATGACTCAAAGCCGAAACCCAAGATTTTGGGTTGAGCTGTTATTAGTGCAAATATGTGAAGAAGTCCATAGCAATATAATTGTTATGTAGAAATTTAGTATATACTTGTGTGAAAAAAATGCCCATCGTTATTTCTCCTTCCTTATACTCCAGAGTAGTAGGAGCTGATCATGAATTGTCACATGTCAGGTATGTTGGTGACTCCATCCAAATGTCTAATAGAAAATGTTTAGTATTGGATTTATATTACTACTAAAAGAGAATGCAATCAGAATTTGATGATTATTTAAAGTACAATATAATTATCTCTGTATACAAACCATAAGCTTTGAAATAATCTTGTGGCATTGCAGTCCAAGTGTACTGGAAAGGAGTGAAATTATAAGGAAAAACTCCTAACTCAATGGCTTTCTGATAGTAATAAGCAAACAAGAGGGTGTTCCCCTGAGAACAAAGAAACTCTAATGCTGCCAAGATTTTTGATGCTTCCTGAATCTCAGAGTGTATTCTGTTAATCTGCAGGTAGCATATATTTTTCCAAATAAATAATAAAGATAGTAAAAAGGGACTTGGGAGTGCTGGTGGACAGGAAACTCAATGTGAGCCAGCAGTGTGCCCAAGTGGCCAAGAAGGCCAACGGCATCCTGGCCTGCATCAGAACAGTGTGGCCAGCAGGACTAGGGAAGTTATCATCCCCTTATACTCGGCACTGGTCAGGCCACACCTTGAGTACTGTGTCCAGTTCTGGGCCCCTCAGTTTAAGAAAGATGTCGAGGTGCTGGAGTGTGTCCAGAGGAGAGCGACGAGGATGGTGAAGGGGCTGGAGCACAAGCCCTATGAAGAGCGACTGAGGGAGCTGGGGTTGTTTAGCCTGGAGAAGAGGAGGCTCAGGGGAGACCTCATTGCTCTCTACAACTACCTAAAAGGAGGTTGTAGTCAGGCAGGGGTTGGTCTCTTCTCTCAGGCGACCAGTGACAGAACGAGAGGACACGGTCTCAAGATTCGTCAAGGGAAGTTCAGGCTCGATATTAGGAAAAAATTCTTCCCTGAAAGGGTGATTGGCCATTGGAATGCTCTGCCCCGGGGAGGTGGTGGAGTCACCGTCCTGGAGGTGTTTAAAGAGAGATTGGATGAGGCACTTAGTGCCGTGGTTTAGATGATGAGTAGGTGTTGGTGTTGGGTCATAGGCTCGACTCAATGATCTCAAAGGTCTTTTCCAGCATTGTGATACTGTGATACTGTGATAAATATTCTCCTGTCCCATTAACAATGCATCTTGTTGCATTACGAAACTCACACTGAGTCCTACATGAACTTTTACTCCTTATAGCTGAAGAAGATAAATGACACCTGAACTGGAAAAAAAGGTGTCTGTTTGTGGAGGGTCATTATTATTGTCTAGCTGCCTATTCTTATATTTGTCTTGTTACTACAGGAGTCTGAGAATACCAGTCTGAGGATACAGAGGGATAAGTGGCCAGACTGTACAGATCATGTCTACTTTATGGTCTAAGTGACACCACTGCGCGATCATTCATGGTCACACACTCAGTGATTGTGACTACTTCTTTCACCGGGAGCAGGCAGTCCCTAGTGACCTGTGCACAGACAATGGAATATCGTAACCTGGGGAGAACAATTAAGTTAAAAATACATTTCTCAATCATGATTCATATTTTCTGGGCTAACCCAAAGAAGAAGTCACCTTTTGAGGGTTAATGAACCATTTTAATACATGCATTTTTGTTGAAGACCTGCAAAAATGTGTTGCTAATGAAGTAATATCTTTTGTTTTAAATTTGACTAGAAATAAAGTTCAACTTAAAAAGATAAATTTTTGATGCTTACTACCTCTTTGTGTACAAGTTTTCAAGTATTACTGCCCAGGAACAGCTTTTTAGCTCAGTGTATATTGCCAAGAACAGAAATTTAGCATTGAACCAAACAAAATGGAACAGTGTCACTGCTGGTTTTTAACATTTGTGTTTTCTTTGAAAACCTGATTAAGGAGACCCATTGGTTTTGTTCTTTCCCTTGATCCAACACAGAGCTTCCAATGCAGTAGTTATTTATTGGAGCTCTCTGATGATTACTAGTTCTAATCTGTTTAGTCATAGGGGGATTTTAGTGATTTTGCTTACATTTTCTTTTTTTTTTCTTTTTTGAATTGCTAACAAAGTGACCTAGTTATCCTGTGGACAATCTCTAATGGATAATATTTACTACCTGACTCAAAAGCAGTACAAAATTCGTGTTTTGGATTACCTCCTTGTAGTTACAATAATTGGAAATCATATTACTTGCTCAAGGTTATTTTGTGCCCTTAGCCTTCAAAGCGAAAATATTTGGTGGAGGAGGAATGATGTCACTTTAAACCTGCTATTTAGATCTAAGAGCTGAAAAAGGCAGTGTAACCCCCTCATGCATAAATATATCACCTTAAGTTTATATTTCACTATTTCTAAAAAGTACTGAAGAATATGCCACAATATGTCTTGTTCTAGCAGCTGAAAAATTATGCTATGACTAAAATGACATCATTCTGCCTCCCACAGAATGTTTTGGCTCTGAGAACTCAAGGAGCAGATGAAATTAACATAAAATGTCACTGTCATACAGAAAGGAAGCAAAAATATTAACATCATCTGCATTTCTTTCACAGATATGAGTAGGAGGTCACCATAAAGCATGTCACAAGAACTTTGAGGATGAAATAGTACAAACGTTGTTGTGATTTTCAAAATAGGGCTTACTGTAAATCAAGATGGCTTGTAGGATTGTATTTCTTCTGTCCACTGAGTTGTTCCATAGGAACTCTTTCATTTATATTAATGTTAGTCAATTTTTGATTGTTCCTAAGTTCAACTTAGAAAGACCGGTAGCACTCTAAAACTAGATAATGAACCTAGTTCACACAAATGGGTTTTTTTAATGTGTTGTGTCTCAGAATCTTATACAAAAATTTTGTTCCCATTGCACATTTTAATAAACTATTCTGTGGTCAAATAGCATGACATTCTCTGACTTAAAGAGCTTAAACCCCAGATACCAATAAGTACATGATAGGACATGTAAAGAAAACCAGACAGCAACCAAGAGGGTGGGAGGACAAAGTAGCAAACTGAACAAAGTTTACCAAAAACCGATAGTTAACTCAATAGTTAATTAGCATGAAATAGAAATATTTCTGTGGCTATCATAGAAGACTTGAGATTTCAGAGTCAATACCGCTTTTCTTTTAAATTTTAACAGAATTTCCTATGATAAAATTGATGAGTGCAAATCTTGAGATTGTTTAACATCAAGTAAGGGGTGGTCTAGGTGCAGATAGAGAACTTAGATCTTTTGATTTCCACATTAAGCCTTCCTGCTTACTATGTTGATCATACCAATTTAAAGTGTCAGCTACACATTTGCGAGAGATCAAGAAGGTAGGTCACAATGTTAGATGTGGGTAGGTGTTTAGTCAACAGCTAGAAATGTGAGATCCTGACATAAGGAATGAATGCAATGAGTGAAACATTGCTGATCAAGGGTAGAGTAGTAGGAGAAATGTACTGAAAGAGGGAGACTGGAATGGGAGGGGGTATCAAAGAATGTTTTTGAAGGAATAATGAGAAATGAGGAGACAATAATGACGGAAGACAATGATAGATGCAACTTTTGATATCTTTTAAAATAGTACAGCACTGTGAAATAAAGCAGAACTTCTGCCTAGTATCGAGAAAAAAAGTCCTAAGAGCAGTGTAGATGGTAATAACCAAGGAATTCTTGACAGTATGGTTCTCACTATAGTCTGAATGAGACTGGAGAAAACAATATTAGCCACTGAGTTCAACATAATGGTGACTTGATTTGGTTTTCTTTGATGTTTTGCCTGCTGTTTATAGAGAATTAAAGTCACTCTCAAAGAAAAGAAATAGAAATGATACTTCTTATATTTAATTTATTTTATTGATAATTATTGTAGGATGATTGAAGGTGTAGAAAATGTAACACAAATAGAAGATGTATCTTTAAAAATCGACTCTAATCTAAAAGTAAAAATTACTAGAAAATGTAATATTCGCTTCCTTGGTACAAACTTTCTTCCTTTTTTATTTTACTTACTGATGATCAAGATAAGCATTTTCATTGTAACTTTTAAGGTTTTTTCCCCCCCCTAATACTGTTAAGAATATCTATGATTCTTTATAGAATCAAGTATTGTGGTGGAATCTGAATTTATAAGATGCATACTTTGCTGACCAAATGCAGCGCATATGCACATGCATAAGTTTCATTGTTTATTAAATCTTTCTGCAACAAATGCAGAAATAGAAATAGAAATAAATAGAAATAGAAATAGAAATGGAAGGTGGAGTCAAATTTCCCACTCTCTGTTGCACATACCACCTCTAACATAGGAAGAAATTAAAAGTCAAAGTAAATGTTCAAGGATTTGCCCCTGAAAGTCACCTGAGTGAGCAAATTCTGTGGCATGAAAACACCATTTAAGCCTTCCAATATGAATTTACTTAACAGAGAAATTATACCTAATAGTAGAAAATGATTGAAAAATAGATCAAAGATGATATTGAGAAGAGCAGCATGATTTATTCAGGTGTAGATAATGTATAGGGAATTTCAGACACTTGCTTTGGGTTAAGTACACAGTAAGAAAGCTGAAACCTTGTGCATGGAAGCTAAAGTTTGAGCCTGGAGAATCTGATGGAAATCAGTTTCACTGATGAACCACGTAATGAAGTTAATGAAGAGCAGAGAGAATAAAGAGAAACTGGGTTTTGCAGGAGGAGGTTGATCCAGCAACTGATTCCTAAAATTGCTTATAATACTTACCCCTAAAAAGGTCCTAATACATATTCTTTTGTAGCGAAAGTAGCAGTGACTTGTTGCTTTAGCAGAGAAAATACTGATCTGTACTAGCTGTTGATTTATAGCAATAATTGAAGGATCCATGCAAACACAGGGTATTGAGGAGTAGCTAAAAACATTTATCACAACTTGAGCCTGGAGATCTTCTGAGTTATAATAGCTTGTGGAGTAAACAGACGGAGAGGTATGATGATAACTTTATCATTCATAAGTTACTATGGTAGCACTGTAGATTAGGCTGATATTTTGTAGTTGAATATGCAGTTTAAACGCAAAATGGTGATATCTTCCAAGATATTAATTATGATGTTTGGCATCTACTGAGTATTTAAAACACTTGTTTTACTGAAGACAGCATCTGAACAACACAAAGAAATTGTTAGGATATCATTGCCATAAGATGGTGGTGTTTAACTGAGACGTGAGGAGCACACTGTGACCAGAAAAAGCTCTGTGTTTGAATTTCAGCTCTCAGTGTGACATTACCAAGGGCCATTCAGCAACACTATAGCAGCAGGTTCAGGATGTTCTCAGGAACACGTTTTAATATTTCCTGCTTTATATTGTAATATGATACATTATTTCTATGCATAGAAATATGGGAGTATATAGTCTTTCAGAGATCACTTGCAGGCAATTTTTAAAAGCTTTGGCTGTCAAAAACCGAGGAGGATGGAGCAATTCTCCAAAGCAATACACTCTAGTGCAACTTAGCCTGTATCTCAGTCTTTGAAATATCAATTTCTCTGACACAGTAGTGTAAAGAATTTTCTGAAAAACAATAGGAAAGAGAATATTTAGCTGTAAAAGAGTCAAATTCTTCTCAAAACACTTAGCAAATTTCCATTCCATGTCTGTTACTAACCTAATCCCACATAATTCTTATTTACAAATATGTACGCACTACTCAGACATGCATAGATGGCCAGACCCTGCAAAAATTTCATTACTTATAGCCTGTTAAAAGGAAGGATTTTTTTGCTTATGAGAGATCAGAATCTGCTTTACTTGGTTTATAGGGTGCTAAAAGTTATATTAAATATCTGGCTCTTTTAGTGGATCTTTGTATTAAATTTCAAAATGAAATGGTTCAAACTCCTGTTAGCTGTTATCCTCAGTCTGACATAGGAAATAATTTAATTCAATACAACATTGTGAGATTTGGGGGAGCTTGAATCTCCAGGTTTAGAAAAAGGTTTAGAAAGAAATAGAATGCAGATATTATTGTATGTCTATTACGTCAAATTATGCATTGCTGTCCAGCAAACAGTAAGTTTCTATCAAGGAAAATCAAGGTGTACATATGTTGTTTAAGATTATAAATGTTTTCTGATTAGGTAGATATGTATATGCATGCACACAGATTTCTAATCCGTATTGTAAGCATTTAATATAAAACCGTTCCTATTAGTCTTTATGCGTAACTGCTAGCGTTTAAAATCACAGCTGCGTTCAGAATCTAATAAAATTATCAAAAGTCTTGTTTCAGTTTCTATTCTTAGCTTTGTGTTCAGATGCTTCTATATTTTATATATTCTATAATATAGACCTATATTCTAAGTGTTAGTAACCATCTTATGTGGTTTGTCTTACAATCAAATTTATCTTAGTACCATTACAGCTGAAAGAACAGCATTAAGGAAATCTTCCTTTTCAGCTCCTGATTGTGATTGCTGGCATATCAAATTTATTTCTTGTAATCCAGATCATTTTCCAGAAGCTTTGAGAACTGTATGTAGCAGTTTTGTTAGAGAGCTCACAGAAACCCTATACTGACAGACCAAAAAGCCTTTCGACTGTCACTTTATGTCATTAACAATTTCTAAATCCATTACAGATGGGATGGACTGATTAGAACTGAGAGGGAGGATCTTTTTCCCAGCCAGAAATATCCCCTGAGACTTTTCCTGCGTGTGAAGTTTCTAATGATTAATGGGAGAAAAACAGGACCGCCTGCCCCACAGTTGCCATACACTTTATATAGGATAGAAGTCATTTATATTTGGTGATCTGCTCGCATTGGAAGTCTTTAGAAGTTAAATATTAACTGGATAATTTTTTACAAATCTAGCAAAATAAAAAACAAAGTCTACACTCTAATTGCTCAGTTCTTCCTTACTTTTCAATATTCACTTTTAAGTAGCTTCACTGTAATTTGTATAAATGGTGCTAAAAGACTAAAATGTTTATGTTCTCCCACACACCTCCCTTCCATTCTGATGTTTTATTTCTGTAAATGAAAGCTACAGCTGGAATATTGTTTTACTACAAATCTCACACCAGCATTGTCAGAGGTGATGTGACACCAGAGATTCTTATCTGTAAGCTGGGTTGGAATTATTAAACGTTCTCACATTGTGCAAAGTGTTGAGGATGAACAGCAGTGCAGTGAGGTGCATCCAACACTTCTGTGCTTTCCACCTGATCCTTGAAATATGACTCCTTTAAAAGGCTAATATTTGCTTTACATGGAAGTGACAATATTCAAGCACTAACATGTACTGGAAATATTGCTGAATTCTATATTCCTCCAAGTCCTTTTCTGAAAAGAAAATCTGGAAAAGGAAGAAGAAAGAATGAGGATCATTAAAATAAAAAGAAGGAAAATGTTATATTTCTTCCAAAAGTATCTGCAGCGCTTTTATGAGAGAGTTCACAGTTAACCCAAGTGATTAGCTTTCTTTGAGCTGACATAATATTTTATCACCTTTAAAAATAGCAAACTAAAAAGGGAAGCAGAAATACATTTCTGAATGGCTGATTTTATTTTTTTATCTGACAAATATTGTTGTATTCATAGTATCTTCATTCTCATGATAACCATTAAATAATCTGCACTGTTTTCATGGAAATGTCAGCATGAGGTGTGGAAAGGGAGTGACAGTAAACTAGTGTTTGTGTTATAATTACATATATTTAAAATGCATGAAAAAGTTAGCTCACTAGTCTAATTCTACTGAGTGACTGTGTACCAACCACATCACATGAATCAGATCTTACAAGGCAAAAGGCCCACACTAATGCAATTGTCATGGACAGGGAATTCTGACAAATCACCTAGGTGCTCTACAAATGCCTGACACAAATGAGATGATTTATTTAACTACGTGCTATGATAAGGTGGTTCAGAATGAGGCTATAGGGACAAGAGAGATACAGGTGAATCAGCCCAGAACTATGCCAGCTTTTCTTACAATTCTGCTAGGAAGTAGCTGCTTGAAAGACAATAATGAAGACCAAGTAAAAGCAAGAGCCCAATCTCAATTACAATGTGGTTAGGATAAGTAATTTTATTGCTGAAAAAAAAAATGATCAGCAAAACAAAAGTTTTCTCCAGTGTTTTCTTCTTTTTATGAGGTTTTTCCTTCTGAATTTTTTTTCTTTCTGTTTGTATGGATTACAAGACCTAGTAATAGAACTGCAAAATGACATAACAGTACTAATCTCTCCTGCCACACGCATTCTAGCATTGTTACCTTAACCAAAACATCCAAATAATAACACAGTGCCTTCAGACATGGGGACCTGGGGATTGCTAGGAATACAAAGAAAATAAGTTTAATGCTATACCCAGCATGAGAAGTCTTTTATCAGAATTTTCTCCTTCTATGTGAGATACAACGATACATGAGTATATGTAATGATTATGTTTTCCAAGGCCAGAGCATTGGTGGAAGTAACAACCTAATAAGTAGATTGTTAACTGAAAGGGGAAAAAATCTTTCTAAATTGTAATGAAGATTAAAAGTCATATTGCAATATAATTTCAAAGAGAATAAATACTAGACATAAAAACTGAGAGTCCAAAACCCAATACAGTTTGAAGTTTACATTCTCTGTTTTCGGAATCAGTCTTGCAAAAACCCAGCCAATTTTCAATTTTGAGCGTATCTCTTTTTTTTTTAATTATATTTTTATTTAGTGTTTTTATGGCAATAGGAAATTTTTATTTGAGCCATGTTAAAGTTTAAACCAGGGGGAAGAGCAAGTGATCAGAACCTTTGAAATAAAGTTAAGTGGACATTAGAATTTATAGTCAATGTTTTTGATGATGTAAATTTGAACTTAACAAATATAGATGCTTGTTCCATATAAACGCTTCTTCGTCATTTAGGAAGGAACGACTTCATCATCCCCTGAGTGTTACTATTCTGCATCACAAATCTCATTCTGATTAATGTTCCTGTGTGGGTGGAAGGGTTCAATTTGTACTTCACACTAGTACGAATACCGATGTTTGAACATGTTTTTGTCAGCTTCATAGTTTTGTTTTCATAAACAGTTGGTGCCACAATACTACAGTTGTTCTTGCTGAATGTCTCCATGTAAACTGGGAATACTTCAAGCACATTGAAGAGTAAAGTACAGGAAAGTTGCAAAAGTAGAATTTCTCAATTAGGTCTTCTCTAACCTTAGGAAAAGTAATGTCTTATAAATAATTTTTATAATCATAATACATTCAAATTCCGTCTTCTAATTTGACTTCAGAAATATACCTTTCAAAGAGGTATTTATTGTATATAATCACTAAGGTATATGGAAGAGCTATCAAAGACGACAGAAGGAATATATATGGTAAGTTAGTCTTTTGATATTGTCACAAATCCATGCCTGTTGTTCTGTTACAAACATGTGAGAATGTTTCAAGAAAAATGGTTGAAACTTATAAATTAAAGGTTCTTCAATATTGCATCTGGCTGTAACATCTAATTAACATTTTAAAGGCTACAGTTTAATTTAAATGAATGGCAGGCCTTTGACTGCACAAGACAGCTCATGAACATGATTACAACAAAGTAATTTCCCTTTGTCAGATACAGACTTTCAGTAATAGTGTTCTCTTAGCTTAATAAAGTTAAGCACCACTTATAATCGGCACTTCATTTTACTTCTTTCTATTATATAGAATGGTGGTTGTTCAGTTCTTATAGCAGCCATCTGCGTAGGTGTTCATTTGTACTCTCCTGCTGTGTGGGTACTCTGTCTAATTCCCAAGCTTCTAGCTTTATAATAGTTTCATAAAATGCTGTTTGAATTTTTATAAGCTAGTTTTCATTATCATTAGTTGAATGTTCCAAAGCTTTATACTGCCCAATATGGTTCTATTTTGACTCATGTTTGTATGCATTGATAATGTCTTTGTGCTGTAATATTAGTGTTAAAATATCCACTGGAAAAACTTGTTGTATAAGTAACTTGAAATTTATAACGCTATAATTTATTCTGTAATCATCCTTTCCCCCCCTAAATTAAATAAAATTATAGATATATTTCAAAATCACTATATAGTTTTCATTTAAAAGTTTGATTCCTTTTCAATATAGCCGCAAAATTTGTGCAGATTAAAGATTCCCTAATGGGTAATGTGAAATCTAGTAAATTGGAACATTCTGATACTGGTTTGTCACTATCTAAGACCCCTTGCTGCTGTTAGTTCCTGTAGTTCTTCCTCAGACAAAAGGGAAGGATGTGACGGAATGGTATTCTGTCATTTTTTCCATATTGCTTTGCCCTCCTCTACCAAGTAAATTCAGCCATTATTACCTCTTTGCTTAGAGCCTGTTAGCGCATTTTGCAATAGAATGTCCCTCTTGTGCTCCTCAAACATGTCTTGCCTTCCCTTGGAGAGGCATATTTGGAAGACCAATTAAGCATTGTTGTTTGCAGAAGCAAGAATGACATCTACTAGTATTCTATACTTACATGAAGCCCTCCTTCATATGATCCCGGAATGCTTTAGAAGCATTCATTAAATTTATAGCAGTAACTGAAGCACATACTTTTGCACTTGTATATTATAGTTATCGTGTGAGTGATTAAACAGTGTCCTGCAAAGGAAAAATGAAAATTATTTGTTCTGCGATTTTTTTCAAAAAGGAAGTAAGTGGGAGAAATGGAGGACAGCTATCGTGGTTCTTAGTATTTCTCCGTAGTTTAAAACCCATAGGCATTTGGAAGAAGGAATCGTGTTTTGCCTTAGTTATTTACTGTTGAGGAAATAGTCGTTTGAAAATGTATTACTGCTCAGACAGCCGTTTAGAACTTTTATTTGAAATGCATGCAACTCAAATAAAATCAGAATTAAATCACTGTTTTCCTCAGTGAATAGAGACTAGATGTAGCCATCTATTGAATTTAGCTTTCCCACACCATATTTAATGAGTCATTAAAACATAAATCAGCCCTAAACCGGAGAACAAAATACATTCTTAAATATTCATGATTTAAAAAAAATATTTTATAATTTAAATTATTGGTTAAATATTCATCAAATTTGTACATTCTAAAGATTTGAAACAAAAAACCATGTAGCTTGAAATTAAAAAAAGAGACAAAGAATTATGCAATAAACTCCTAAGTACTTGTCAGAAATGTTTTGAAACAATAATCTAAATTCTTAGAGGTCTTGCCATTTCCATTTCATATCTCTCTTTTTGGAAATGGGGATGGTACTGCTAAGAGCATTGAAAAAGTTCCTGTGTCAGATGGGAAGAACAGATAAGATTGGGAGATCTGTTGGAGTTTGGGTATGAGATTTATTCATGAATACTGCAACTTAGCTGAAGAATTATTTTATCAATCACTGTGTACTGTGCATCTGAAAACCTAGTGGAAATAGAAGAAATACAGTTGTCTGGATGAACCTCCTTCATCTCTTTTTACTGACTATCAGGAGTTATTGTTTTACCCTATGACCACAGCATAAATTCTGTTATGCAGGAATTCCTATATTCCTTGGTGTTGCATATCAATTACTGTTAGAGAATCGCGTTTATTTTTTCATGTTTTCAGAACATTAATGTTGCTTTGCCTTAAAATCCACACCAGAAATCCCAGTTCAATTAGGTCAAGAAGAGTTTTGTTATTTTTTTAATTTTTATCTCCAATGGTCTGGCTTTCAGAAAGTACAAAAGATTGAAAGTATTTTTGTAAATCTGCCTGAAAGTGTGAGGGTTTTTTTTCTCTAGTGCTGGATTCCGTACATGCTCACTAATCTAAAAAGCCCTGCAAAAGCCTGAGCTTAATTAATTCAGTGATCTGCAAACTCCATGACTCTTATCATGACAACAGCAACAGACGATGCTTCTTAAATTTATATCCTCTAGAGTGCACTTAATAGGATCAGAGCAGAGACAGGGAAGAATTCTGAGTTATGGAATTTGTTTCTACCAGTAATCGAATTGAGTATGATTCCGTTTGCAGACACTCACAGTCAGAAAAAGAATATCTTCTTACTGAGCATTAGATTTGTCCTGGAAGATGTATAAAATAATTGTACAAATAAGAAGATCTCAAGGAGGGAGAACTGTAGTTTTACTGCTGTTCTGACACTGGTTTTGCACAGGACAGTTTATGCAAACAGCTCCAGGAAGAATTATGGGCATTTTAAAAACACATGTGGAAATATATATTACAGTAATCTGAGCTTCTTGAGACAAAGTGAAAAACTCAGGGGTCTTTGTCAGCTATTCTGTGATTCAATTTAATTTTTGTTTCAGTCCTCCTAATTAATTCTTAAGCTTTAGTTCATAAGAAAAAAGCAAGTTACGCTTCTTATTTGTTTTTCCAATGTTAGCTGAATAGGACTAGGACTGCATCCAAATTCTTCAAGTACCAAAGAACAAAATATATGTTTTTCCCTTAGAATCTACTCACTGAAAGTGCAGATGGCACCACCAATAAATGACTGTCATGGACCAAGATCTTTTCTATGCAAATGACTAATGCATCACTACAGTTCTGTCAGAGCAACAGAAAGAGGCTGCCAAAAAAAATCATATCATAATCAGTGAGTGTTCCTGATTGTTCACTGTTTGTAGCACATATGGATCCGCTGAAATACAGAACACCTACCTAAAAGGAGTACTCAAATAATTATGCATCATGAACTTTTGCATGTGTTTAGAATGTTTTAAGGAAACTATTTGGTCTACAATAAACAGACATATTTTCCCAGTGTCATTACAGCAATAGCTGTGTTAAAAAAAGAAACAAACAAACAAAAAAAACAAACCAAAAAAATAAACAACGCATTAGAATCCACGCTTTAATTTACAAAGAAATAATCAGAACACAGTTTGAAACTGAGCTGCCTCAAGCCTTTCTCATAGGCTACTTGAAATGTATCTATGGTGTGAAAAGTAGAAAGATAATAAACATTTGAGCAACAGGAAGAGAGGAGGAGATAATTACCCTACTTAGAAATATTTTTATTGTATTTATTGTGGAACAGAAATGACTTCTAACAGTCTGGTGTCCAGCATGGGACATCACTAGACCCAAATGTCTATATGGTAATTAAAAATATATCATTTTGAATAACCCTAATGGTTTAACCGAAATTTATGACGTATCAAAAACTGCATGTAGAGCAAACCAAATCAAAAGGAAATAAATTCACAGAATTTTTGAAAGATGGCAAAAATCTAGAAGCCACAAGGACATGGGACTTGAGGGAAACACCTACCACTGGGAAAATTCACATGCCTCAACAGTCCAAATAAGTTTACTGTACATTAAGCCACCTCAGTTAACAAAGGTTATTTCCCTGTTAACCATGCCATAGTTTGAGACATCAGAAGGTATCTGTCATTCAAAATTCTGTAGTCAGACAGGCCTCCAAAACAGAAGAGATTTTAAAGCTAGATTTGACTCCTACAATAATTTCAGTAGAAGTAACCTATTCAGATTATAACATAGTTTTCAAAAAGTTTACCCATCTTTTCACACCATTTTTCACAGCATTATTCTGCAGAAACTGGCTTGGGTGGGCATGCTCTTCACTGGGTAAAAAAATGGCTGGATTGCTGGGCCTGAAGGGTTTTGATAAATGGAGATAAATCCAGTGGGTGGCTGGTCACAACTGGTGTTCCCCAGGACACAGCACTGAGGACAGTTCTGTTCAGTATCTCTATCAATAATCTGACTCGGGAGGTAGAGTGCACCCTCAGTAAGTCTGCAGACAACACTAAGGAGGGTAGGACCATCAATCTGCCTGAGGGTAGGAAGTCTTTACAGAGGGATCTGGACAGTCTGGATTGATGGGCTGAGGCCATTTCTATGAGGTTCAACAAGGTCCAGAACTGGGTCCTGCAGCTGGGTCATAAGAACCCCACGAAATGCTACAGGCTTGGTGAGGGATGGCTGGAAAGCTGCCCAGCAGAAAAGGACCTGGGCCTACCTGATTGATAGCCAGCTAAATATGAGACAGCAGTGTGCCCAGGTGGCCAGGAAGGCCAACAGCATTCTGGCTTGTAGCATAAACAGTGTACCCAGCAGCGCTGGTGAGGTGATCCTTCCCCTGTACTCAGCACTGGTGAGGCTGCGCCTCAGCTACAGCGTTCAGCCCCTAATTACAAGAAAGACATTTTGTTGCTGGAGTGTGTGTAAAGCAGGACAAGGAAGCTGGTGAAAGTGCTAAAGCAGAAGTTTATGAGAAGCGACTGAGGGAACTGGGACTGTTTCGCATAAAGAAAAGGAGTTTGAGGGGAGACCTTATTGCTCTTTACAACTACTGAAAGGAGGTTGTAGCAAGGTGGTGTTTGTCTCTCAAGCAACAAGTGGTAGGACAAGAGGAAATGGCCTCAAGTTGTGCCAGGGGAGGTTTAGATTGGATGCTAGGAAAAATTCTGCACAGAAAGGGTTGTCAAGCATTGAAACAGGCTGCCCAGGGAAATGGCTGAGTCACCATCCCTGGAGGTATTTAAAAGAGGTGTGGACATGGTGTTTAGGGACGTGGTTTAGTGGTGAACTTGGCAGTGCTAGGTTAATGGTTGGACTGGATGATCTTAAAGATATTTTCCAACCTAAACAAGTGTATGATTCTATTCTTAATTAAACATTTGAGGTTATAAAGAAGTTCTTTTGAAGTCCCAATTGTGTTATCTTGTTCAGTGTGGCATTTATGTCTTGTTTAAATATGTCTAGTGGATTTTATTCATTGAATCGTGTAGGATTTTTTTTTTGTTAGAGTAACGAATCACCTATTTTTTTCATTTTACTATTCCTCTACTCTCAACAAATCCCTTTTTAATTTGTTTTTACATAAATATTCCAGATACAGCAGCTTGCATTCTGATGGAGAATGCTTCTGTATGTCAACTTGTTCTGCTGTGTGAATTCTTTCCTTCAATTAATTTATAACTAATCCCCCTGCAAATAGTGCTCCACTCATACCTTCATTATTGCCGTATAATGAAATTGGCTTCCTATCCGTCTCAGTTAATGTTACTCAATGTAAGGGTGAGTATCTATTCTGAGCTGGTCAAGGTTCCCTCTGTAATTAAAGGAGAAGGAAAAGCAATTCTACAATGTCAATGTTAAGAAGGATGACTCACTCTCTGGAATATTTGTATCTCTCCCTTAACTATACAGCCAGCCCAGACTGCTGGTTATATTAGATTTCTACCTTTCAGGAAGCTACAATAAGTGAAAAGATTCCCAAGTATATGGTGAGTTATTTGCATTCCTTCACATGAGACTTGATTTGATTAAATGAATTTAAATCCTATAGGCAAAACAGATGGGAAAAGGCCTGCTTTGAAAATCTTTTTGAGATTTCAGCTCTAACCACTTTGCAGCTTCAGATCTTAAGCAGTTGTTCATACTCCCACCAGTCTGCAATGAGGAAGCTGGGGCATTTTGCTCGAGAACATGCACATGCAGGTAGACAGTTTTGTGAGACTATTTCTTTAAGGAGCTAAGCAAAATAATTGTTCAAAAGCTTCCCGATATAGATTTTGCTACTAATTTTTTCATAGCTCAGTGTTTCGTCAGGAAAAACATGTTGCATTTGCTTGCTAATTGTATTCTTCCACTTAGTTTATAATCTGCTTTGAACTAGGGCCATGTCTCTGCTCTGTTCCTGTGACACCTGAAGATTGTTTTGGTTTATAGGCAACATTACAGTGCAAGTAATTACTGTTTATACTCTTTGACTATTTAGAATTTTACATCTGATTTTTAAAAAATCTAGTGCAACAGATTTCTGTTTCGTTTTGGCACTTCCAAGTTTACTGTAATCCAAATAAAAATAGCAAAAAGGATATTTCTTTAGAAGCTAAAAGAGGCTTAAGCACCTGGATCAACAGTGCTGCATGTGACATGCTTACCCAAATTTGTTAGTGGTATTCCCCTTTGCATACTAGTGTGTAGTTGTGTGGTTCTATTATTATAATTGTTAGGGTGCAGGAATGTCAACTTCTTACTGTGCTTTACCAAAACAACTATCTAAATAAGTTACGCTTTGGTTACAACTTGCATTCAAACACTTGTTTTAGCCATTTCCTCTTTCACCATATTTCAGCAATACACCTGCATCTGTACATAGGTAATTTATACATATCAATCCAAACACTTCCTTGTGGAATGTAGTTTGGTCTTTGAGGAACACAAATGAGAAAAGCAAGTTTTGGTCTTTGAGTTCAAGCAACCAGGTTTAATTGTCCAGGTTCTCAAGTAATCAAGGATGGGATCGGAGTGGATCTGTAAGTCTTCATGACAGATCAAAAAAAGAAAAAAAGTAAACCCGAAACATTCCTAGCATATCCAGTGCTGAATGCTTTAATTTCTTAAATAATTATTCTGGAAAAATTCCCAGATCATACATCTGTCATGCTAATTCACAGAGGCTGAAGTCTAAGGGAGAAGCACTGAAGAGGATCATTCTTCCTCTGTTCAGCATGATTACTCTCCCCGGCTTCATACGTTTGCTGACTACCTGGCAAGTTTAAGCATGAACACCTGTATTCTGTCTAGAATTTACTGGATGTTGGTAGGTGCCATTGTCGGTCCATCTGTCCAACAACTTTCTTACGCAGTGTCTAACATCCCATGGGCTAGTATTTGTAGCTGGAGTCTGTAACAGAGAAGTAATAGGGGACAACATATTTGTTCTCTTCCTCTACCTTGGTTATTCCTTGTAAAGTGTCTGCTATAGTTTGGTTTATATTTTCTCTGTTAAAATACAGCTGGGTACTGTAAATGTCAAGTTATCCTCAGTCATCTTGAAACAGTCAGCATTTAGCTCTGATATAATTTTCACAGGTTCTATGTCAAATACAAACTATTCTTCATCGCCTCCAAGTTTCTCTGGTCAGAATCAGATACATAGTTACAGACATATACAGTTCCTCCTAGATCACAGAAGCTGCTGGAAAGTTTTTTTGTTGTTGGGTTTTTTTTATATTTTCATCAATATCCAATCTGGTTGGTGATAATTTAGTATACAAAGACGTATTCATTTTCCAATTTGCAGATTTTTTTTGGTTTTAAACACATTTTTTTTCTTTAGAAAAACTGTGGTAGTTATTGAGACAAAGGAAGTGTCATGATGCTACAAAAATGTTCTAACTTCTACTGTAAAATATACTAATGTTCCATCTTAACACCAAATTAATTGCATTGCATTGATTGATACTTAAATTGGATTTTTGTGTCATTCTGTTGTCAGTCTAGTTCATCAGACACAGAAGTATAAAATGATTATGTGTTCAGAGGTTCAATAGTCAATTTAATCTTCTGATTTTAATCTTTCATAATCCAGTTCTTAAGAAGGCTTAAACTATTCAGAACAATTCTCCTTTTTCTTATATTATTACAATTTCTTATATTATGATAGCACAAGTTAAAAAACTAATGTGAGCCAAAGATCTTTACTTCTAAAAGAATGAGTTATGTTTGACTCAGACCTTCAAATTTGACCCACTCAGTAGGTTTGTAGCATTGTCTGAGTAATGCTAGAACAGAAGGATATATTTTTTTTTTATTTAATTAAGTCACTTAGAAAACTAAACTTTCTTTTTTTAAAGCAACTTTGGACAAATCTGGAGATGTATCGGTTTTGATATCTCTAATTCAAAAGCTGCAGCTTTAAAGGGGAGAAGTTGGCCTTTGTAGAATGATTTGAAGAAAACAAAATTATTTTCAAGTGTCTATGCTTCCTATATAAGCAATATGTATATATCTATAAATACATATATAAACCCCACACACTGAGTGCTGCCAACAGTCACTATGAATGAAATGCAGTGAGAACAAGCAAAGAATGCTTGATTGCTGTCTTATGCTTAACAATTTTGTTACATTCATTTTTTTTTTTTTAAAATTCACAGATGTACACTTCCCCTTTCATGATAAATTCCCCTTAGTGGAATACAATAAAACAATTTAGGTATCTAATTCCAATATTTTATTCCCAAAATTCTTACTGAAATGCCATGCAGTAAAGGAATTCGTGTTTCTGAGATGTTGCAATTCTGACCATAAATTCCCTTTGTACTTACAGCTCTATTTTATAAATTGGAGCCTACACCATTTTTAATAAGATCAATGAGCTTGCTACTTCTTATGCATCTGTTCTGAGAGATTTAAACCGCTGGAACATCTGACTTAATGCATTGTGTTTCACACAAATCTCTCTGGTGCTACGCTTTCACCAAATGGTCATAGGTGCTCCTACAGAAATGGAGTACCTGAGGTTACTTTCACCATATTTTTTGATCAGCCCTTCTGTTTTGAGAAACTGTTATCTTGGTGAGAGAAATTGCGCGAAAGCTGACATCAGTGAGAGAATTTCCATTTGTATCAAAAGTGTTCTGAGTTACTGACTAGACAGAGAGCTGTTGTTTGCGAACAAAGAAGGATTTGTGGGTGATGTAACGATTGGAGGCCATCTTGGGCATAGTGATCGTGAAATGACAGAGTTTTTGGTTCTTGGAGAAGTAAGGAGGGGGATCAACAGAACTGCTTCTGGAGGAGAGACTCTGGCTTGTTTAAGAGACTGGTCGACAGAGTCCCCTGGAAGGCAGAGGCATGCAGGAAGGCTGAACGTATTTCAAGAAGGAAATCTTAAGGGTGCAGGAGCAGGCCATTCCCAAATGCCAAAAGACAAGGCAGCAGGGAAGAAGACCAGCCTGACTGAACGGAGAGGTTTGGCTGGAACTCAGGGAAAAAAGTAGAGCTTATGGTCTTTGGAAGAAAGTATAGGCAACTCAGGAGGACTACAAGGATGTTGTGAGGTTGTGCAAGGAGAAAATTAGAAGGACCAAACCCCAAATTAAATGTTTTCTGGTTACTGCTGTAAAAAACAAAAAAACCCGCTTCTATAAATATATTAGCAGCAAAAGGAGAGCTAAGGAGGATCTCCATCCTTTATCAAATATGAGGGAAACATATTGATAAAAGATGAAGAAAAAGGTGAGATATTTAATGCCTTCTTTGCCTTGGTCTTTAACATCAAGACAGGTTGTTCTTGGGGTACCCAGCCCACTTAATCCAAGAAGCAAATGGTTAATAACCTGCTACACCACTTAGACATATACATGCCTGTGGGGCTGAATGGTATCCACCCAAGGATACTAAGAGAGACAGCAGAAGGGCTCATTAAGCCATGTTCCATTATATGTCAGCAGTCCTGGCTACCTGGGGAGGTCCTGCTTGACTGGAGGTTAGCAAATGTGACAGCCATCTAAAAGAAGGGCAGGAAGGAGGATATGGGTAACTACAGACCTGTCAGCCAAACCTCGGTGCTAGGGAAGGTTATGGGGCAGACCATCTTCAGTGCCATCACACAGCACATACAGGACAACCAGGTGATCAGGCCCAGACAGCTTGGGTTTGTGAAAGACGGGTCCTGCTTGACCATCCTGTTCTCCTTTTATGACAAGGTGACCTGCTTAGTGGATGAGGGAAAGTCTGTGGATATTGTCTACCTAGACTTTAGTAAATCTTTTGACATCTTTTCCCACAGCATTCTAATGGAGAAACTGGCTGCTCATAGCTAGGACAGGCGTGCTCTTCAATGGGGGAAAAAATGGCTGGATGGCTGGGCCCAAGAGTTGTGGTGAGTGGAGACAAATCCAGTTGGTGGCTGGTCACAAGTGGTGTTCCCCATGGCGCAGCACTGAGAATGGTTCTATTTAATATGTCTATGAATAATCTGGATGAAGAGGTTGAGTGTACCCTCAGTAAGTTTGCAAACAACAAGATGGGCGGAAGTGTCAATCTGCTTGAGGGTAGGAAAGCGTTACAGAGGGATCTGGACAGGCTGGATCAATAAGCTGAGGCCAATTCAGTGAGGTTCAATTCAGCCTCAATGATTCTGTGATTCTATTATTTTATGTGCTATTTCAACATGGCCAATGCTTTTGTTCACCTTTTATTTACTAAGAAATCATACTTATGACATAACAGTGTATTGAAGCTTTAGGAATGTAATATAGCAGCTCTAAAAATGTTGGAAAAACCCTAGCATTAAAATCTGCTGGTATTAAAAAACACACTCCAAACAGAGCCCTTACTATTTCAATGTTGATTTGTAGGTATTTTAGTAGAACATGTAGCCACAAAAAACTATACAAAAATAGGCCTATGTTTTGATTATCAGTAGAATGAGTGAACTGATGTTTGCAACATTCTGCTTTGTATGTAACTTTACTTGGCAACAGAGGCAATATTTATAGTAAAGTCTATCACCGCTTATTAATTTTATACATTAGCGTATTTTGCTACTTCAAAAAATTATCTGTTAAAATATGCTGAAACATTTTCAAATAAAACAAGAAAAGATGATCTAATAATTTATTAATTTTATTTCATTGTTTGAATACTGAGGCATGATGAACCATTGAATGAAGCGACTGATTTAATCTCTCTTAATTGTTGTAAGCATTTATAGAGCCTTAATGAAGTCTCAGGGGAACAATTTCCCACCTTGCTTATTTAAAAATTACTAAAAAAATATTCTAAACCACAGTTTTCAAGTAATTTATATAAAAGCAGAGGACTGAGCAATTAATTTGTGATATACATATTTTTGCACTCCTGATTACGAAATATCCTTCTAACTGGGAAATTTCTTTTTGATGCATTTTAAATATGTTTGGAGACATAATGTTGTTTTCTTTCTAAATGTATAGCATGAAAATTTTTCTTCCAAATTTGTCCAAATTAGCTATCAAGTGTTAATTTTCCTTGAAGCAAATATTCTAAGCAAAGTAATTGTATATACTAATAATTTACTCAAACCAGAAATTTTAAAACTGCTGAATGTATTTCCTCGTAGTCAATAGTGGAATATAAATGTGAAATAGTTATAGAGTAGTGGTGAATTTTCACAGGAAAAATGTTATAGTTCAATTCTGAGGTGTCTTCTACACAAAAGTTGAAACAACTCTACTTCAAGGAGTTATTCTTTCTCTGCTTTCATTGGAGAACTGGAAGGTTTTCTGAGATTAGCCGCACACAAAGTAGATAATGGGTTTTTGCACTGGACAACAACTGTAAATTTCAGATATGCAAAATAAGCAAGATTCGTAAGTATTGTAGGTTATAGGGGATGCCCAAATCATTCTGTCCATTGCTTTCACTTGAGGGTCTGGTTGTATTCTCTATGGAATCCAATCAGGCTTAACAGGCAATAACCAACCTTATAACCCAGCAGGATTTTCTTTTTTTATTACAAGTTTCCTAAGGCTTCATTTAGCCACAAGGCCATTCAGGTCATTTGTGAAGATAAAAATTTAGTTGTTTGTGAAAGGGATGCAGGTTCTTGCAGCTGGAGTAAAAGTGGAAAAACCCATGAATAGTTATCTGCTTTGGAGAAGGTGCTTGGACAGACAGATCTGTTACAGGTGCTATGCAATGATCTTCAATTTCAAAATGCTGTAATTCAGTCCTACCCTGGTGAATAACTACTTATGACTAATATTGGGAAGTTTCATATTGTTTTCAACATTAAATCTCTCCATTTTTCTCTCCTGTTTGAAAATCCAGCATTGTAAATTCTACTTTTGATATCAAAGTCTAGTAGCACCATGCATAGAAATAGAAAATAAAGATTCTGTCCCTAAGATACGCATTCAGAGTTTGCAAGAGCTTCTGCCTTATGGATTCCTATGAAGATACAAATCCTTTTTGAGAAGTAGGACCTGGACCGGGGGGTGTTGGTTGACAGGTGGCTGAACATGAGCCAGCAGTGTGCCCAGGTGGCCAAGAGGGCCAATGGCATCTTGGCCTGGATCAGACACAGCGTGGCCAGCAGGAGCAGGGAGGTGATTGTGCCCCTGTGCTCAGCATTGGTGAGGCCGCACCTCGAGTGCTGGGTTCAGTTTTGAGCCCCTCACTACAAGAAGGACATTGAGGGGCTGGAGTGTGTGCAGAGAAGGGCCATGAGGCTGGTGAGGAGGCTGGAGAAAAAGCCCTACGAGGAGCGGCTGAGAGAACTGGGGTTGTTTAGCTTAGAGAAGAGGAGGCTGAAGGAGAGGGAATGGCCGCAAGTTGCGCCAGGGGATGTTTAGACCAGACATCAGGAAAAATTTCTTCACTGAAAGGGTGGTCAGATGCTGGAACAGCTCAGGGAGGTGGCTGAGTGGCCTTTCCTGAAGGTGTTTGAAAGATGAGTAGATGAGTTCCTTAGGGACATGGTTTAGTAAGTGAACAGGTATGGTCGGACTCGATGATCTCAGAGGTCTTTTCCAACCAGATGATTCTATGATTTTATGATTCTATGTTGCTGACGAAGTGCAAACTGGAATAGAATTCAACTTATTTTCCTGTGTTCTCTTCAGTGCTGATAACAGAGAAAACAGTAGAAACTTATACTACAAAATAAGAAGAGCTGGCTAAGAACACAAGCAAGGTTTCATTTTGCTTTCATTTACCATTTTGCTACCATTTTATTTTAACTCATCTACTATAACTAGTTTTGTATCAGTGCACCCACTAACCAGAAAAATACTATTTTATTTTAGTAAGTATTTCATGACTTTAAAAATCATACAAAGCTTTATAAATCCCTCACTTCTTCGTAAAAAATATTCCTAAAGTTTTGAAGGAAACACAAATATATTTGAATTCATAATTTAAAATTACTTGTAATGTTGGTTTTTGTTGTTCTCATAGTGATTTTTCCCAAGCTAAAACTGGCTTGCATTTATTGATCAATAAACCTTGTTCTTTATAGATTCTTTGTAACCTGTAACACAACCAGAATGGTACTGTAACCAGATATGGTATTTCTTATTGCTAAATGTAAAGATATACTCTTTAATTATGTAAATTAAAGATACCCTCACATATATTTGTTCAAGTTCTTAATTTTTACTTTATTCCTATTAGAATATAAGTGATGAATTTAATTATAATATTTTAGTCTGGATTTGAGTGAAGTTAATTTTGCACAGAAATTTGAAAACATTTTAATGCAAAAGTTAGGAAGTTAAAGTTTATTGCCTTAACAAAACTATTAACTCTATTGGATAAATAAGAAAACTCTTCAGGAAAGCATCACTTGTGTGTAAAAGAACTGCCTCCTAATAAAAGTGAAATAAGCAAAATAGTGACCAGTTGGTTCCCTGGCAGCCCACTTCTCATAGATAATTTCTTACTTCTTGCCTTGGGAACTTTCTGAACTGGTTTGTTTAACAAAATAAGAATTATTAATGCTTAGAGAACTTAATTGATAGTTTTTCTTTACCAACTTTAGAATAGATCTCAGTCTTTCATAATCAATTTATTTACCTTTCAGTTTCTCATCTTGAGTGAATTAGAAATTGAAGAAAACCGAACTGCACCATTCCCCTTCATAGTCATAGAGGAAGATGCCTTCTTATCTCAACAAGCTGTAGACTCCTGTGCCTATTCAATTTTCTTTCCATCCAATGGTTTATCTTTTTTAAAAATGTTGGCAGCTAATTTATACCTAATTTATTTAAACCTTTTTCATATACGAAATGGGGATCTTGGGGTATAGATTTTGTGATTATGCAAATAACAAATAATGGAAGAATGATGTGAAAATTGTGCCAGGTCTCATTGAATAAAGAGGGTCCACATGCTTATAAAGTCAGATTATCAATTTTTTTTTCTATTATTTTAGTACTGTATAAAAATGAGTTTGTATTCAAGGTTCTTAGCCATGTACTAAGATGCATTATTCTCTGAATACTGAATGTTCCCTTGACGTATTATAAACAATAACGTCATTTAAGAAAGCTGAGATATTGCAACTCTCTAAAGGATTAAAATAATTCTTTTGTTTTGGTTTAAAACCTAAGCATAGACAGCAAGTGCCAGAACGGAACGTTCCCTCTTCTTCACTTGGCTCTTTTTACCTAGTAGTGAAAGTATGTGCATTTAGAGCTTTAGAGCTCAGTCTCTTACAAAAGCCATACCAAATCTCCACTAACAATTTCATGGAGGTTGAGGATGGAAACACTTCAAAGAATGAAATCTGGTTCCCATGAAGCAGAATCTTACCAATTCTCTATCTGTTTAATGGATTCTGTTTGATCTCAGTTCTCCATGCTCCCCTCTAATTTTGGTTGATTTTTGCACAGGTATATTTACGTACGTTTTCATTTCTAGGGTCCATGCACAGAAAGTGAAGAAACGCTAATCAGATACCTGAAGCCTACTGTCATTTTCCAAAGTAGATCAGCATAGATCAACCGTATGTGCTTGGAAAAGTTCTACTGTCTTCATTGTACTAAAGGCCAGGTCTTTTCCCATCTAGGTAGGACCATGACTGAGTTACCGTGTTTCTAATGATGACAGTTACTTACTCTAAGTCTTTCAGGTAAACTTTAGTCCTAAAATGTAGGACAAGACTCATTCCATCTAACATGGGGTTACGTGATGTAGGTAAGTAATAACCTGAACTCTCTAATGCTAAAAGAAGAGAGAAGTACCTCTGAGTCTCATCAGATCACTGAAAACTGCATTGCCTTAACTGCAAGACCATAATTACAACATGAAGCCAGGCAAATTCAGAGTCAAGATAAAGCATCCATTTTGAATAATTAGAATAAGTAACTACCGGAACAATTTGCTCAGGATAGCAGTGGCTTTTGCAGTACAGTGGATTATTTGGAGCATTTTCATAAACATTCTTGGGTATTTTTCTGTGAGATAGACTTTTAGTTCAAATATTCAGAGAAGTCAGTTACTATCTATATTAAAACTCAGAGGACTATAGCAGTCCCTTTCTGCGTTATGGTTCCTTCTGAAAGGATCAAATCACTCTAACTTTATTTATCACTCTACCAAGGCTTGTCACCTGAAAATTTTATTGGGGTAATATATTACTTAAATATCTCTGATGAAAAGGTTTGGGACTGATTCTAGTCCCCAGGGAAGCACACTAGAAATGCTTTATTTGACCATTATTTTCCATTGATGTCCATTTTTTGAAACTATCATTCAGCCAGTTCATTAATATCCACCCCAAAACTGGAGTCTCTTATTTATACTATTATTGCTAAAAATGGAACTTGAAATCTTACAAAAAATGAAATTACCTGACTGGAATTATTGTATCTTAAGTCTTTGACAAGTGAATTTGCTATCAACTTTTTCAACAAGCTTTCTTTGTATTAAAAAGTTCTCTTTAGTCTGGATTGCTTCATTTCTCCTTCTTGCCACACTCTTATAATATTCCTATACTTCCTGAATTCCCATTCTGTGCAAAGTAGGATTTAGTAAGAGGTTATGTGCTCAGATGATGGAAACAATTTGTACATACAGGTAAACAAATACTATTCCTTGCTTGTATGAATTTCAGAATAGAATGGCAGAATATAAATATTGCATTATTTATTTATGAAAAAAATCAGATAGTTTCTTTCTTTTCTAATAATGTTTTATTAGAAATATTGATTTAAATATTTTCTATGGTCATACTATTTTAATCAGCAATATCTAGAAGTAAGTTTGCAGCATTACTATAATTTGTTAATAGTATTCATTTATTCCTCATATTGAAGGAAGCCATGCTTGGAATGGAATCGTCTATGATGTCTTTAGCTCCTTTTGTAACTTTTTCACCTTTTGACTTATAATTTACATTAATTGCATTTATTTCCATTTATTTTCCATTTACCTTCTTATTGATAATTCATAAAACATAGATTTTTGCGTACACATAATAAATATTAACCAAAGCTATTTTCATTCTTGATTTTGGAACCACATTTTTTTTTCATCAAGAATTGCTTCTTAAAATTTGCCATTTACTGTCATATATTTCTTATTAACTTTTCCTTCAAGTCAGCATCCCTCATAATTTATCTCAGCTTTGTGGAATAAGCCTGAATAAATATATATGTTATTAATTGAGACTGTTATCTGTGGATGGTGCCTAACATAAAGTGACATCTTTAAAGACCTTTTTCTAATTCATCTAGACATCTGTGATTATAACATTCCAGTCATGTAGACTGCCCACCATCCCCTGGTAAGCCCAAATTAACCAAATTAACTTTCTTACTGTCACCCACAACATAAGAATGCTTAATAAAATTGTTTGACTGAGAATAACTTTTAATCATCTCCCAGAAAAAAGTTTCAGTCTTCTGTAAAAGGACTCAGTACTTTAGTGGATAAGTAGCATGGGATAGGCCCTAAACTTCTAGAGAAGAGACAAACCTTTAGTAAACATTCTGCAGTCTGGTTTTGAAAATCATGACAGAAATGTAACTGTCGTCCATGCAGCTGTATAAGTACAAAGAAAGGTGTGATGACCATGGATTTTGCATACAGGTTTAGCCTTATTCTTGTATGATAAAAATTTTGGAAAATCACTTTACATTTAAAATCTCTTTGTATATTCAATAGCAAGAAGCACCTCAATAGTGAAAAGTCTTAAACATTACCCTTTTTTGAACGGAAGTGCAGATATAGAAGTGATTTACATTGAAAACAGAGACAGCTAATTGTGTTTTAAGTTTGGTAATTTTCTTCTCTCACCTTAGGCTGGGAATTGTTGTAGTAAGGTGTAATTCCCCAGTTTTAGATTGGGACTTCTAGGGTTTGAATCTGATGTGTTAGCGTATTTTGCACTTGCTGGTGCAAAATACCGTCATTGGTACTCATATGTTTCCTCATTTTTTGTTAATTAAACTGAGTACACATCTATGCATGTAATTGCTTTGAAATAAATGAGACCACACTACCTTTAACAACTGTGGGTCTGATTTTTCACGAATTTGTTTTTTAAGTACACCATTAAGTAAGGCTACAGTGTATACAAATTGCAAAATATCAGAATGGTAGCATTTTGTATACACTCTATACAGGTATAATAACTCCACAAGTAGCGTGATCCCACCTGTAAATTTTTACTAGACCTTTTATCTTTAAAAGAATTGAATCCAAACTGGCTTCCCAACTGATCACAATACTTGGCACAGTCAAGAATAAGTTGCCTAAAAGAGAAAACCGATGAATCTTTATAGAGAGGCAGTGTTTAGGATACATAAGCAAATAAGGCACCCATTACCACTACAATTCATGTTCTGTTTTAAAGAAAAAATGTTGTGTCTATGTAGGGCTTCTTATGCTTTGGTCCAAAAGGAGTGTTTTTAATGAGAAACATTAGGACATGAAGAGTTTAAGTGTCTTGTTCATCGTTACACATTCCAGTAAAAGTCGGTTTGCACTGCATGTCCATGAGAAGCACTGAAGGCAGTGCGATATATTCTCAGCAGAATATCCTATCTTATGGAAATTATTTGTTTAAAAGCAACTAATCAGAAAGATTCTTACACATATCCACAGGTTTTAATTTACTGCATTGCAATGTAAAGAAAAGAAATAATCATCTTGGAGCTTTTCTTCTGCATTTAAATGTAAGCTGAATTAAAAGACCGGGGAAAATACAATTTGCTTTGGCAAGACAACCCACACCCTCTGGGCAAAACCTGTAGGAACTGAGTACCTTTACTGGTGAGTTCGGGATTTGTATTTGAATTCACGTTGCTTTTAAGGAAATTGTTCCATCACTTCAATAATCAGAGATAAAAAAATCTAATGTTATATCAAACGGGAAGAAAATATTAGTTTTATTTTTAAGTCCAGTTACACACAATCTTGGAGTTTAATATTCTACCTTGTCACCAGCAATTTTTGCCATTGACCACATATTGGTCAATAACTGTACAGAACTCTAATATGTGAAAAAAAGATAAGAAAAAGGTTATTTGAGTAGAAATTCAAATGCTAGTCTTAAAAAATAGGTGAGGAAAATTAATATTTATCCTTATTGAATTGTCCTAACTAAATTGTCCTATTTCATTTGTTCTTCTCCGCATTAGAAAATTTAGATTTCTTTTGTCGGTTCTTACATAAATGCTGTAAACTCAGAAAGTTCTAAACTAATTTTCTTTGCATAGTGTTACACATGCCATAAGACAATATTATTTTACCATGTCAAAGATGTTGCACCATTTGGAGCACATCTATCATCAAAACTCAATTAAATAGTGCCTTTCTATCTTCAGCTAAAACAAACTGTTTACTTTTATTTGCTCAGTGTTTACTTCACAAGAGGTAGAAGACTCAAATAAAACAGTAAAATAGGTGTCTTGGGATATAGCACAGGTCAAAAAATTTAACCCAAGGAAGAAGGTCTAATCTTTTGGTTGCAAGAGAAGATTTTTTTTCCTTTACGAGGTAAAAAGCAGCATTATAATGTTATTCATACCTCACGTGGTGTTCTAACAATTCCTCTATTCAAGCTGAAAGGGCTATATTCCCTTTGTTGCAAAGTATTAAATTTGTCCCTTGAGATTAGCATGTAGAGAGTTTTAAAGGATGAAACAGGATTAGATAAGGTTTCTTACAAAAAATGAGTTCTGAAACTGTGCTGCAAAAACCTCTTGTGTTACAAGTGCTGAAAAAATATCCTTTGTTTTAACACTTTGAATCTCAAGTCAATTTTTTTTAATTATTAGTTGACAAAATGTTTCTTTATAGGGTTTTATGAAAGGCAAATAAAGTACAAGTAGGGGAAATGACACTTGCTTTAATTGCATTTGATTTTTTAATATGAAATTTCCCTGCCATTTGTAATTTGAAATATATTTTAAAAGGTTGATATAAAAAATTATAGTAATTCTACATATTTTCCACAATATGTAGTACATTTCTTCATTTCTTGCTGTGATTCAGAGAAAAAAATATTGTTCTTACTGACTTATGAACTGAGCCAAACAATTTTGGTCTAAAAAGCATCAAACCATAAATGTGAAGGAGAGTCCTAAAAAAGAGTCAGTATTTCAGCTGAGATCACTCACTTGTTATAATTAATACCATTGTGTACCACATGAAAAGTTTCATGAATTTGACTACTGCATATTCAGTGATGACAGTTTAAGAGTTTCTGCTTCTTGAATCAGTCTACTTTTGAGGAATTAAACCATTCCTAATTAGTATCAAGGGGATTATTAGTGTACGTATATTAAAAAGCAGGACAGGTTGAATGGTCTATATGTTGCTTTTACATAATGAGTTGACAAGAAAAGGCAGTTCCTTTTCTTTATCCCCCAGATATCCACAAGTCACGTGACCCTTGACCCCATCCTTCCTCAAATCCTGTTCTTGATTAGCTTTTCTGAAGGAAGATGGGACAAATTGCCTTTGGTTGTCATCAGCGGCCTTCCTCCAGTCCTCAAAAAAGACAATGAAATGTGATAAAGTCCCGTCCAAGAGTGAAGCCACTGCACTACACATGTAATAAACTTGCTGACTTATGACTGTAGTTATATGACTATGGAATTCTCATTGTTCCTGCTTCTCCCACTCTACAATTCTTTTGCATTCATTTGGTCTACTGCGTTCAACCTGAATATAATGTTTGCACTCAGACAGGCTGTGGAAAGAGTCTCAAATCTATTTTTAGTGTCACTGTAGAATACACTTGAAGAGTGGACTATAAGATAGGTAGGAATTCATATTTCCTCTGTAACAAAATATCTCTTGTCCTCAGCCATGAACTGGAGTATATAATTCCTGAATCTGAATGCCTGGCATGACCAAATGAATTTTTATAGCTTCATGGGAATAATTGTTCAACAAATGTTAAAACATATAAGATCTCAAAGAGCTATTCTGACATTATGATATGACTATTTAATCTGTTCCTTTCCCCCTTTTTAAATCATAATTAAGAATATAACTCCAGCAGATTGAAACAAAAAGAACAACAATATCACCTGCAATTAGAAGATTTTCTGCACCTACACAAAAGAAGATGGTGTATTGCAGCCGGCACTAACTCTGCTCTTAAAATATATTCCTCACAATATGTACCAAATAAAAGTTAAATTATAAGTATTACAGAAGATTAGATAGAAAAAATATTGTGTTGCTTAGTGTTCCATTCACTCAACAAAATCAGCATACGTTAAAACAAGTTGGATGATTGTTCTTTTTCTTTTAAGTTAGACACAGCAAGATGTGACTCCTTCCCACACAAGGCCACTAGATCACAAAAATGTACATTAATGAATTAAATGGCACTAGGTTTATAATTTTAAAGACACCAATAGAAATGGTACATTGTTATAATTCATGGGCCATTTAAATAGATTTATTATCTTAATGTAATGCTCTGAAATTACTGTCTTTATTTTTTTATAACTGGAAGAAAGTTCACTTTTTTTTTTTTTTTAAAGTCACCTAAGAAGTCACCAAACACATAAGTCAAGAACTTTTCTCTGCCTATCACTGAAATGACATAATATCGTTAAAAGGGAATGTACAATGTGGCTCAAAGCATACAATGCTCATGTGCTAAAGTGTAAGGGAATAGAATTTTATAAAACTGATATCATTTATTTTAGCGTTAAAGTCTCCATGCATTTTGACTGATCACTGCAGCCAGGTGCAGGTCAGAAGCTGAGGCTATGTGCAGCGTCATTTGGTTTTGTGGCAGTTTTGAGGTATGGCATAAAACATATTATCAGGTTTATCACAAAGCATTTTTCAGAGAGTATTTCCTAAAAAAATTAGCCAAAAGGTGCTAAAAACTGCAACAGCAGCAGGAATTATAGGATAAGTGGCACCTGTATTGAAGAACTGGGCACAAACTGATGTGATCTGCCTTGTGTGTAATAAGATAATCGGTAAATATACTCCTCTGGCACTGGCAGTGTTTGGATTTCAAGGTGAATCAGTTTCTCAGACTAATTCCCTCTCTAACCTCTGGGAGTTCTAATTATAGCCACGGGAGCATTTTTTTGATACCTCGTCTCAGTTCTCCAAAATGAGGCAGGAAATGGTGTGCTAATACGACAAAATACTCTAAACACACTCTTCTTCCCATTGCAAATACTTAGAGAACAAAACAAAGTTATTTGATACTCACGCTATAAATGTCTGTGCTACTGTCATACAGTGCAGTATGTGAACAAAATAATAAAAGATGATCTGTCAACAAGCTGCTCTCTTAAGTTGGTAATTATTTTGAATGACATTGTATCACATCTAAAATAAATTTAAACAGTATCAGCAAAGTACAAATACAACAATATCACACAGCTAAGATTAACAGCAATAGCTCTCATTCTAGTCAATACCTTTTGTAACATTTAGTTATTGTTTGGAAGAAAACCACTACCACCCAACAGTTTTCACATTAAATATAGACAAATAGTTTAAATTAAACATATGATATTCCATCATTTTACACAGGAAGTCATATTTATGTATTTAGGCATTTAATTTCTTGAATTACAGGACACAATGGAAGTAAAGATATTCGTATATTTTCAAGTTCTCTTTTGATTGGTAAGGGACAGTGGAGGCCCATCTGTTTTGCAGCAATGAAAGCCCCAAACCATCTGTGTAGAACCACATGCCAGCTAAAACACAGAGATATGCACAGTTTTTTGTTATGAAAAATTTTGCAGTATTTTTTTCCTGTATTAGCGTGAATAAATTAGCAACAACTAAATTAAAGAAATCTTCTGAGAACATACTAACTTTCTAGAGCACACTGGAAAATGTATCCATTTAGAAGTCATGAAATTTTCATTGGCAGAATTTGTTCTTCTGACTTTTTTTTTATTATTAAGATAGAGAAATCTTTATGTGTTTAACATTAGCATTTTTACTAGTATTACAATCAAAGCTTATTCACCTGAATGTTATTATTTGTTCATGGGGTTTTGTTTAGAGAAAACCCCACATAATTACAACCATGCTTATATATTGACCTAATAATAGCATTTAAAAACTTGGGTCCGTATGTTTCCTTTCTATCTTAAAAAACCCCCCAAAACCAGAAGGGGTGAAACTCATAAATGACTACAGCTTTGGCTAATCTGCAGGTTTACGTCATCTACCATTTCAATGGGTTTAAAAAGAAAAACTATATGTAGAGAATATACTCTGAAATGAGTACACAGGGACAATTGTGTGGATTTCTGTTCCTCACTTGCCCTCACACAGGCAATGTGTTCTGAGTCAAGCGGAGGTAGCACTGTAAGCTCTGTTGACAGTTCATTAATGTTAAATACTTTCTTGAGATGAGAGCAATCTTAGCCAAGTAGGCAGAAATAGTCCCAAGAACTTCTGAAAGTCCTTGAAATAACTGCAAAAACCAAGGAAAATGCACAAATAAACAGCCCCGTGTAGTTTTTTGGTATATTAGAGGACACACACTTCTCAACTATTTTCAGAGCCTAAATAAAATACTGTTTGAATATAAGACTAAAATTATGATTTTTGCAAAATAATTGTGCTGCTTCTATATAAATGTTCATTTACCAGCTCTGAACGCTGGGGAACTAAAAGATGGTCCCTGGATTTTGTCCAGAACATCTTTCAGTGGAGGACAGTGGAGCTATTCTAGAGTACATAATGTGATCAGCACAAAGATTTCTCAAGCGTATTTTGGAGGAAGCTATATAATACAAAAAGTAGACATTTTCTAAGATGAAAAGGCCATCGCATCCTTTTGCTTAGATTCTCTATGATAAGGCAAATGATAGAAGCTTATAGTAAAGCTTCTGGTTTTCATTAAAACATAAGAACATTCACTTGGTTTTAAACCTCAATTGGACAGTATGAGGACCAAGGGAAAGACTCAACAGTTAATGCTTTCTCTCTGTCTAGAAATCTTGTTTGATTCTGCTTTATTCAGTTTTTACCATGGACTGGTAAAAATCAGGTTTTGATACAGAATCTACTTGTTCAGAAGTCTTTTCTGAATTTGATTTCTCTACATCTGTGGGTTAGACCACTCCTATGCAAAGCAAGACAGCATTTCCAGTAATATGAATCTAGTATTTATGGTTTTCATGGTTAGTGTATTACAATCCCAGTTCCTTTTAGTAAACAAAGGAATTTTATATGCTTTTACTTTTTTCTCCATGTATGGAGGAATGGATGTTATTAGCATTTATCTTTTTGTCTTAGAATGATGATGCCTTAATCACGATGCTGGGACTGCTTGTTTTAGTGTAGCAATCAGTATTAGTGAAGTATTCTTGATAATGTGGTACATATATTAACACTACATTTTATGAAGACAATAAATGGTTGCTAATATGGAAAGCTAGGGAACAGTCATTTTCTAAGAGATATGAAATTGCTTCTGACGTATCTGGGAGTAATTCTTCATAAATATCAATCCAGATGACTTAGTTGGATACCTTAGTGGAGAATTTCATAATTTAACTGAGTCAAAAAGATCCATCTTCTTTCAGGCCGTGCTGTAGCTTGTTTCTAACCACAATTAGATGGTTGCAAGAACTGTGGCTACAGTTGCCTTTTGCATCACGTGCAATTGGGCAGGCAGCATTTAGCAAATTTACAGTTTTATGTCTGATTGCTGGTATTCATTTCCAATCTTTATCAAAAAATCCAGCTTTAAATAGATTGATGCACTGATTGCCTAATGGTCTACTTGCAGATCTTTTAACTTTTACACAATATTAGCACATTATTTCTGTTATGATTACTGTCCCAAGGTTTGAATCCGTTTTGCAGTGGAATACAGATTTGTATTTCAATATAACATGCACTCCTGCAGATTTAAATGATACTGAACTCTGTGTTTTGCTGAATTTGTCTATTCCGTTAATTTAGAAGTCGGAAGTCCTATCATAATTTTATTTTGCTTCAAGGTAAATATCAATTCAGATTAATGAAAGCAGCAAACTTGTTTTTGCATGACAACAACAAATTCCTCAAACCTCCAGCCCATTGGCTTAGTTTAAGAGATACTTAAATAACAACAGAAAGATTGTGATTGGAATTTTAATACTTTGTTTTTAATAGTTTTTCTACAGTGGCCTGTAAAACTCATCCCAGGATATATTAAGTTCATGTTGAACACATGCATGAATTTTTTGATACATTTATGTTGTAGTGCCGCAAACACTATCAGATACGGAATTCATTGATTTTCATTCTAGAAAGCATAGACTCTTAATATTGCTTTAGGTTTTGGGTAATCCTTTTTTTGTCAGTTAAAAGTAAAGGAAATGTAAATACAAATAATGGTAGCTATGAACATTCATTAAGGGCAAAGATAGACCAACTGACTCCTACATCCAACAGCATGAATTTTCAGAGCTGAGCCCAGAGACAGACACAAAGTTTATAACTTTTGCGAACAATAACGCTTGCTACTCTACTCCAATGAACTGTCTGTAGATTAATAGACTGACAAATGAACCTCAGTATTTGCAGTTCTTCATAGGGATAAATGGGACCAATTCTAATATGATAAACTAAACTGAACAGATTTCAGAAAAGTAATTTCTGTCAACCAAGAGAGGCAGCATTATCTTATCATCTAACACTTTTTATTATGCTATACAAGATAACTTTGTGATCCTATAATTATTTTTACCTTCATTTTAGAGTGCGTAGAATTTCCTCCCTCTTGCTAAGTAACGAATGACCTTTTTTGAACTATACAACAATTTTGAAAGGAGAAACTATTTACACATGAAGGAATGAGGAAAAACTGTGATTTTCTGCTTGACTTAAAATCAGTTTATGATTTAGTTATAAGAAGGTTGATCAATCTGAACTAAAATGGAAGAGTATACATAGAATTTAAAAACAAATCATTATTGTTTCAGAACAATATATTTGAATGCACACAAAGAGGAGAGAGATTTTCTGTTTGTTTGTATCTAACTACCTAATAGTTTTGAACTTACTAACTTTGTTTACCCATAATTGAGGAACACTGCTTCCAAATGAGACCAAATTTTGCAATATGGCAACTCCTAAGACATTCTTACACAAAAACATGTGAATTGAATAAGGAATACACTTAGCTCTTGACAATATTTCTTTAAAAGCAAATTTATAGAAATTATTTTAATGAAATAGCAATTAACAAGCCTGATATAAGAACTAATAAGCCAAAGCAGACAAAACATTTCTCTTTTAAAAAGCAAACTTATTTCAAATTTCAGCTTCCATTAATGTTACTTCCCTTGTATAAATAAAATATAATTATATTTCTTTTTCAAAGAATATAACGTCACACGTCAGAAAACATTTCTTTTCTCAGGAGTTCTTTGCAAAACACAAAAGTCTAATGAGATATTTACCTGTATTAGTCAAGACTATACCCACATACCCACAGTATATGTGCTTGTTAAAGCCTTCCAGTCATCGTAGGCTTAGGGAAATAGTGTCCAAATGTACCATATTTAGCTTCTATCTCAAATTCTCCCGAGCTGTCAATTTAGGTGTTAAAGAGACCATTTGTAAAGCTTGGCTGGGAATTGCCATTATTGACTGGAATGTGTGTTTATCATTACATTCAATGATGAAAGTGGAACATGTAGCATATGAATAAATGTCAGCAGATGTTTCTTTTAAATGGCCTGATTTCAACCTCCTGTTGTTTGTCTTGAATACAAATATTAAAAAAGAGAAAAAGGCAGAAATTTTTATGACATAAGTGCAAGGGTAGTTATATTAAAAAACAACAAAAATAATGATGAAAGTCACAGAAAAACGAGGAAAGTATAATTAATAAGAATTATGTTGACACGTTCATGTTACTATCTGGTTTGATATTATAAAAGACACAAGAACAGAAGTTTAGTGTGGGCTATATCACTCCATAGTCACTGTATAAGAAGTAAGGAAGAGTCACAGAGTCTATTCTCAGGAACACATTACATGAAATTCAATATTTTATATAATTCTCTAGCATTGTTAGAAAACTCCTTGCTTAAACTCAAATCACCAAGAAAAAGGGGGCCTCACAGAAGAGAGGTCTCTATGTACGTTATTCTTGTTCACAAAAGTGAACATTCCCTTTAAAATAGTAATAATTCTTTAAACACATGTAAGACTCAAACCAGTTCCAGGTGACACTCACCACTGCAAAACTAAAACTTGAATGTGTGACCATTTCTGCAGTGTGTGGAAGTGCAAATAAAGGATTTACATAGACTTCTTTTTCTCTCCATTTTTTTTTTTAACAATAAATATTAGTATAAAAAAGTAGACAACTGTCTGCTACCAGAACCATATTCTGCTGCTCTGCCTCACATGGTGGTGTCCCATTGAGCTCCATGGGACTACTCTGAGAGTAAAATAATGATCAGTGTGAGCAATGAAGGCAGAATCTGGCAGGAAGTAGAATGCAACACTGTAAACTCAGCAGTATTCCAACTAAATCAATAAAGTGAACAGAGACAAAATTAAATCAGCCTTGTGTTTACTGGAATGTGTTGCATTTTGTATCTATCTAAATGACAATATGCTATCGAGGTGTTGAAAATCTGAGGCTCCGTCTCTACCAAGAGATGCAGGTGCTCAATGCCACGTAAATCTTGTTTTTAGTAAACAGAACAGCTTTAACATGATTATAGTGCATATTCCGATGTTATCAGAAATCTGACTGTTAGAGAGAGGAATTAGGGGAAAAACAGCCCTCCTTTTGATGTAGGACATTTTTTCAGTATGTCCCTACTAAAGAAAATATGTCATACCTTGTATTTTTGTAATTGAATGATGAGGACTATCTCCAATTCCTATCTTGAATTATATGATATTTCATGAAAATGACATGTCAACTTTGAATTAAGTTAGAAAGGCTGGGGTATCCCCCTTGCTTTGTATTCTTCCCAGTTGACCTTTCATATTGATTATGACCTAATTACAGTAAGTGGGAATGATCGTCCTGTATCACCTAGACAAGATAATGATTTTTACAAATGCAACTGTACGTATAGCTAACTGTTATAGGTGAGTAATATAGTAGTGTATAGCTTGCAACTTAATTCTTAATACCTTCACAGTTCAAGACTATGTCCTTCACCAGTTTTACTGGTAATAGCAATATTGGCCACTTACTTATTGAATCTGGTAATAGCAAGTTGGGCGAGCTGCTTGTTGGAACTCATGGAAAATTATTCTACATATATTAAATTTTTCTTTTGATAAGGCATTTTTAAAATAGGTTTTAAAACATATGCACTATCACAGTTAGGTGGAAAGCACAGTTTATAAAAGAAAGGTAATATAAGATGTAATAATTTTTAGACTGATAATTTTTAAAGTAATAATCTCTAGACATGTGAAATCTTATTTTAAAAGGCTAACAAATTATTTAGTTCTACCAAGTATGAGTGAACTGCTCTACTTCCATCTCGTTTTATGCAATACACCCAAATGTTGATGCACTCAAAACTCACTTTGAGGAAATTTGTTTCTTCTGCTAAAGCAGTGGACCAGGAATCACGAGATCTCTGCCTATATTCAACTGATGCCTTTCGCCAGTGGTGATGATGAGCTCAGAGTGGAGCAAGTATTTGTAGATCAACAGAGAATAATAGGCAAATACAATAGAGGGATACATGAGTAAACAGAAAATATAACAACAAATTTTAAGCAAAAATATAAATATATTTGATAATAGTTAAGACGTTGAATAAAAGCGGGGCCTAACTTCAAGTTAGGCAACAAGTGAGAAAGCAGAGCAAGAATTGCAATTTAATTATCTTGGTCTCCATTCTGGAATCTAATAAGCAGACCAATACTCTTGTATCTATAATTTCATTCCAAGAATATCCTCCTAGCTGTTTTTGCACTTTTTATTCTACAGCATTTCCACTTAAGATGTTTTCAGAATGTTTACAGTCATTTCTGTTCTTAGGCCTGAATTCATCAAAACATTGAGCTTGTACTTAGCATTATTTCCACAGCATAAGTAATATATTTATATGTATGTATAAATGTTTTCTGGAATAGGGTTGGTTATAAACATGCAAAATGATTTGATGCATTTGAAACAAACAATAAAAACCCAATATAAATTGGCAAAATATGCTGTTTCTTTTGGAGTATCCTCGAATGAGAATATCTTCATACGATTTAAAGTCATGCTATAAAAATATATGGATTATGATACGATCTCTATGTTTAAAAAATTCTTAATTTAATATTATCTACAGTATTAAGTCTAGACTTCTTTCCAGGTTTGCCCTTCAAAAATAGTTGGTGTTGACATGTAACAATCAGAAAGCAAGGAAGAAATCTAAGAGGGAGGCTGCATTTCCCCTATCAGTTTAGATCTTAGCACATTTGCTCTTCAATTGCTCCTCACCCTTCAGATAAGCTTGAAACCAAACTTCAACCTTTCAGCACTACACACACTTCACACATTCCTTTACTTCAGCAGTTAACTCTTACCTCCTTGAATCAAGCCAAAACACATACAGAAAAAATCATTCCATGTTCTCATTCTAAAGAAACAATAACTATAGGTCAAAGTCACTTCAGAACGACTTAAACTTCTCTTCAATTTTTTCTCTTCTGTAAGTTATTTAATTTTAATTTTTTGCCATAGAACTTTTGGAAATATTTATGCGTTTCTTCCCCTCTCCCTCCAGTAGTATTTTAGACTGATAAAGTCTGAAGAATTCAGTGTTGTTTTTTACAGAATCTTGTAAGAGACAGAGAGTGTCTTGTGGAGTTGAAGACTATGAGAACAATTGTCTGATTAGGTGCACTAGTTTTTCATTCAAGAAATCTTAGATATAAGCCAACAAAGTTTTAGGATGTTGGGCTGAATATTAATTAACAGCTTGTTATCTGGCACAGTTCCAGGAAAGCTTTCTCTGTTACCCTGCCTATGCCTTGTTGAAAGGGCACTGGCAGCAGAATATTACTTCTGTTAAATCCACTGATTTTCCCATTTCTTCTCAAAAGCTGCTTCTATATAGTGTTTAGCACCTTGATTCTTAATTTTTTAGTCTAACAACACGTCTTTACATGCTTTAATGTAGAAATTGCACACAACACTTAAATTTTATCCATAAGAATACCTTCAGATTTCTTACTTTGGATCTTTGTCCAAATGCTCTTGTATCTTAGATGTTAAAACTGTGGCAGCTTTAAATAATTACATTGGAGATAAATAATGCAAAAAGTCAAAAGTAAATGACGAAGGAATTCACTCCTTTTTATTGTTCACAAATATTATCTTGTGGCTGACATGAGTTGCAACTATACTGCCTATGATTCTCCTGCTGAGTCTCGCAATCTGTTATAAATTAGCTGGAAGTTGCAAGGAATAAGCAAAAGCCCCCTTAATTCCTACAGGATGCTTATACTTTAGGGCTGAGAAAATGTAGAACTAGAATATGACCTCTGAAAGTCTGGGAACAATTGCAAAGGGTGAATGTAGTACGATATTAAGAAACAGAGCTCATAGTCCGGGACTAGACTCCCGAGACACCCACAGCCCTAAGACTGAAGTCATCTCCTAAGGCAATGGAGCCATTTTCTAACTAAAGGTTCTAATCATTATGTTAGTCCAGAAAAGACATGTAACATTTCCTCCTTTTCCACATGCACTTTGAAAAGATTCAGGCCTCTCAGGAATCCTGCCTAAGGAGAGACCTCTGTAGTTAAAGGACACCTGAAAAAGTGGAAGCAGACCACCTGCAGTAAAGTGCCTACACAGCAGACAGGCTTGGTTTTCTTTGTCTCTTATTCTGCTTGACATTCCTTTAGTGAGTGCTACCTCTAGGTAGCTCCATGATCAGAGATTGAGAAGCACCAAAAGCATATTTACATTTCAGTCATGGAAACACACAAACTGCTGCAATAAGCAAGCAGTCTAATTCTTATTTAACATATATAAGTGAAGTGGACCAAAGAAATGAAGGTCTAGATAAAACAAAAACATGGATATAATTGTCCAGTCTCTCTGTAACAGGCAGAACTAAAGTATATTGTAACTCGTTTTTTGTGCAATTCTGGCCTAGGCAGAGTGGTTTGCTATGATACAGCATGGTTCTGTTCCCAGGTACAATTAACTACATTTTCTATTGTCTCAAGCCACATACTTGTCAATCTCACTCTTTAATTGAATGCATGAATACATCACTCATGTTACGTCTCAAAATAAAAATGTGATTACCATACAGTGTCTCTGTACAGGCAAACCATACACAAACATGTGTGATCAACAAAAACAAATTGTAAAGCTGAAAAAAAAAGAGTTACATAACCAGTTCAGTATAAACTTAATCGTGTACAAACATCTTGCAATATCTAAGGATACGTGATTCAGTCTAAGCTTGCAAAGAACGAGAACAAACTAGTTGTGTTTTTTGCTGTACTCCAATTTATAGCATCTGAGTGTGGAACAGGACTCTATAATAGTATTATAGTATGGTTGTGTAGCAGCAGTGTTTCATTTTCTCATTTCTGCCTCTGCCAAGTATATCTGCCCTTGAGGATGAGTTCACAGTATAAAACTCTACTACTTCCAGTGAAGTATTGTTCTATGGATACCTCTCACTCTTTGATCATTTGGTTTATATCCATGCCCTAAAAGGGATGCCTATCAGTAGATCCAGTTACTCTGTATAAGGGAGGGACTAGACATAAGATGAGAGACTCAAAAAAAGTCAAGACAGTACAGTCTATGTTCACCTGATTATAACATGACAACATTGAGAGGGATATTGGTTGAGTGACAAGAACTTCATGGTCTCTTCCCCTTTTGTAAAAAGCTCTGAATTTATTGTTCTAATTACAAAATAAGATTCTTGCCAAGGTCATGGTTAAGAAAAAGTATACCTAGCTTTCCCATGAGCTTGCTTAATGCCTTATTTGAATAATGAGATGTTAGGGTCTGTCACGGTCCACTCAGGGACTCGTGATGATTCGTTTACCTTGATCTCGAAGCGCAAAATTAAGGCAGCCAAAATGCCAAGGGGTTATAATTCAATCAAGGAGGAACTTTATTCTTTTTGCCCGTAAAGCGGCACCCGATAGACAAAGTGGAGAAAAGGGGAGGAAAAGGAGGAAAGAGGATTATAGCTACCACCACGGGTCCAAAGGCGTCCTATGGTCCCAGGCCCCGAACAGCGTCCTGTCGGTCCTCAGTCGAGACTCATCGTCATGACAGGCGATCTGTGATCCAGAGGTGGGGAGATCTCTCTCAGGATTCAGTTAGGAACCATCTTTTATGCTCAGCAACAGTACCTCGCACCTCCTCTCTCCCATGGATTGAGGCCAATCTCCGCCTTCATTTCGCAAACCAGGCTGAACTGCGCAGGTCCCAAAAGTTCTCGCTTCGCTTGCCAGAACTTATCTGCGCCTGCGCCACCTCATGTTCGGGGGTCTTTTCCTTCCTCACCTCATCTTTCTCTCATGACCACTAGGTGACCTGAAGACCCTCAGCATGTCTCTGCGCATGCTCTTCTTTGTTGGCTTCGGGTCAGGGAGGAGGTGGGGCAAGTTTGGCTGAGGCAGCAGGTGAGATTCATCTTCTGGACAGCAGCCATACGGCCTTATCTTGGTTGTTGTTTGCAGTCCCAGGTACTGGAGGCTGCTTGTACCATACAGTTCTTTTCTCTCAGGGCATTTGCTTCTTGGTCTCTCTCCAAATCCCCGATGGCAATGTTGAGGCAAATACTGTTCTTCAGACCGAGACGAATACTGTTCTTCGGATCGACTCTTACAGGGTCTCTGGTGAGATTTCTACCCTATACATCAAGAAAGTAATCTTGTGCAGCTACCAATATATTGTTCATAGAATAATGTTCATGAGTTTCCACAAAATAGTTACAATATATGCTGTAGTAATCAGCACTGTAGGGACAGGAGCTGAACTTGATGATCCTTTGGGGTCCTTTCCAACTCAGGTAATCTATGATTCTATGGTTCTATGATTCTCAGTTGTCAATGTTCTGTTGAATATGCTTTGTGCATAGATCGCACGCATCCACACTGTGCTTTGGATATCCACCTGCCTGTAAATGGAGGATTTGTCACTCCTTACCTCAAGTCACAACCACAAAATAAATGTCTATCTTTCTTGAATATCCACATATGCCTTTTTAAGTTACATCATGTGCTAATGGTTTTTTTCTATGAAAGGGATTTTTTCCTCTCTTTGACTCTTATTTTGTTATTTGATAAGCTTTTGTTTTATTTATTTTAAAAATATCAGAATTTATCATTCCTGCTACTTTATTTCTACTCTGTTTCTGTTAGGAAATTATTTTTATGTTCTTCATAGTCATTAATATTCATTGTCCTATCTCACTTTCCTAGAACCATTAGAAATGGTCTGCTTTCCTTTTTTACTATCCCTCTGCTCAATAGAAACAATTGACTGAGGATGATAAACAATTTCAACACTGCAGCCAACATTACCATATTTGTAAATATAGAATCATAGAATGGTTTGGGTTGGAAGGGCCTTAAGAATCATCTAGTTCCAACCTCCCTGCCTTGAGCAGGGACATCTCCCACCACGCCAGGCTGCTCAAGGCCTCATCCAACCTGGCCTTGAGGGAGGGGGGATTCTACAACTTCCTTGTGCAACCTGTGCCAGTGCCTCACCATCCTCATTGTGAAGAATTTCTTCCTAATATCTAATCTAAATCTTACCCCTTCCAATTTAAAGCCATTCACTCTCACCCTTGCAAAAAGTCCCTTCTTGCAGGCCCCCTTCAGGTACTGGAAGGGTGCTATAAGGTCTCCCTGGAGCCTTCTCTTCTCCAGGTTGAACAATTCCAACTCTCTCAGCCTATCCCCATAGCAGAGGTGCTCCAGGCCTCTGATCATCTTCATGGCCCTCTTCTGGACCTGTTCCAACAGTTCCATATCCTATTTACGTTGAGGATTCCAGAACTGGATACAATACTCGAGGTGGGGTCTCATGAGAGAGGAGCAGACGGGGAGAATCACCGCCCTTGCCCTGCAGGCTACGCTTTTGATGCATCCCAGGACTTGGTTGGCCTTCTGGGCTGCGAGTGCACATTGCCCGCTCACGTTGAGCTTCTCATCAACCAGCACACCCAAGTCCTTCTCCACAGGGCTGCTCTCAATCACATCATCCCCTCCGACTGTATTGAAATCTCAGATTGCCCCAGCCCAGGTCCTTGCACTTGGCCTTATCAGACCTCATGAGGTTCATGTAAGCCCACTTATCCAGCTTGTCCAGATCCCTCTGGATGACATCCTATCCTTCTGGTGTGACAACTGCCCCACTCAGTTTGGCATCATCTGCAAATGCAGAACCTAATGCAACAATAAAAGGATTTTTTTTTCTGCATAGGGCAATATTATATCAAAGAATGTACTTCTTCCAGCTTGTAATGAATTGTAACAAACAACACAATGCAAAATGAATGGATTTGATCTTTGAGACTTCAGTACCCATATATGATTTTGTGTTTCACACCAAAACTAGCAGGGCCTGAAAATCTGGTACAAGTAAATTGTGCCTTTACACAACTTTATACGAAAATCTTGAAATTACACATTATATCTTCAAAGTTACTCAGTCATGCTCAGCTCTGGAATAATGCATAATAGCAAAATGTTAGAGGTTATTTTAATACCTTATTTCTACAAACCATCGTGAAAAGTCTACCATATTATACCAGAGTAGTGGTGCACACGATCTCATTTTTGATGAACAAGAGGACTGGAGAGAGGGAAAAAGAAGTGGAGTTAAACAGTCTTTCCATAAACTCATAGAATACAATTTTCTAGTATTCTGCAAATCACTATTTTCCCATAATTTTCATGTTTACAGCTATGAAGATATGTTTTTCATACAATAACACATTTTGTAATAATAATGAGATCCTCTGATCATTTCCCTCCCTATTATTGGACTGCACTTCCAGCACTATACATGCACAGTTGGCTACCCAGGAATCCTGATGCCAACTTGCGGAGGATATTCTTGTAGCAGTGACAAATAGCTTCCTTGTGGGCTGTGCAGAGTGTTGTCCTGGCAGCAGTAAAGTTGTCTATGTGTCTGTCACTCGGTTAGGCTACTGAAAGTCTAGGTGATTTGATTTTTTTTTCCGCCTTTGGAGAACTTTGTTTTAAACTTGCATGTGGTTCTTGTGAATTAGTTTGTTTGACAGCAAGGTTCTTATCAGACCCCTCACAAGTGTTACATGTGAGTACCTATATGATGAAAGAGAGAAAAAATCTTCACAGTGCCATACTTGTTTCCCATACAAACCTACATGCTGCCATTACAACCACCCACATATCATTTGACAACTCACTTACGCATCAAGCATCTTAATGAATCAGGACTAAACAACAGAGTGTCCCTGTGTAAAGCCACATATTTTAAATGTTATTCTGACTTTATGCCTTTCCAGTGAAAAATTTGGGTTGACTGTGTGATCTGTAAACAAGAATTCAGGAACAGGTTCTGTTTTACTGCTCATAATTCTCATATTGACAGCATTCTATGTTATTAATTTAATTTAAAAATATCATTAATAAAGTCTTCTGATTACAGAAAAACCAACAGCTCTTAGTAGATAAATTAGATTGTAGACACATACAGGCAACCACTACAGTGTCCTTTGATTATCATTTAAAGTATATCATTTAAAGTAGTATATCATTTAAAGCTTCTAGATAATTTCTGGGTAAAATACAAACTAGCTGACACTACTGGCTAAAAAATAAATACTCTTTGTATTTTTCTTCTGAGTTTGTAATGAAGGGTAAATTTGAAATTTTAATAAAAAACAAAATAACATATAAATGCGTTATTGTATTTAAAACAGGAAACAAAGGCATCAATATTTGTATAAAGATACAGGAATAACTTAAAATACTTTGGAATGATAACATATCTCATATAAAAGCTCTGCTGAATGATGTAAGTCTAGACTAAGTAAAAGGAAGTAAACGCTATTTTTGTGAAGGTCAATATACAATGACAGTGTTTTAAAGAGCCTAACAGGCTTTTAATCTTATAGAGGAAAAAAATGTTTATTTTTGTTCTCTCTGTGTATATAGATGTATTTGCTGATTTGATTACCCATATTGGCAGATCAGGTTAAATGGACTTTGAAACAGCCTTACATTCTTTAGTAGATTAAGTCACCGTACTGGTTTTACATTCAAGAAAATGTTTCTAATATATATTTTTTTTCAATTCTCCCTATAAAAAGAAAAAAATCCTACCGCTGGCAATTAGAAAAATAATCAAAAAACTTTATAAGTAAGGACTTGGAGAGATGTTGAAAGGTATTTTAATATTGTAAATTAAGGGTACAGAGAGGAAATTTCAGCTAAAAGTGATGTTTGAGTTACTTTGTTTTCATTGTGACTGGTGATAGTACTTAAATCAGTCTTCAAGACTACATGGGTATTACTGAACTAAACTCATCAAATTTGCAACTATATCTTTGCCAGAAACATTTGTGTAAAGAGCCGACAGCAGAGATTTTCTAGCTTTCATCACTTGGAAGAACAGAGTGAGGCTATTGATCCTAAAATTGCTGGGATTTTCGAAGGAGACTGCTTATTTGTTCTGTGCTGTTGTCACTGAAGTGGTTAAAGCTTTGTTTGTTTGTTTTGGTTCTGAATGGCTCTTAATGGATTAAGCTTCCCAGCTTTCACCAAAGCTGAAACTGTTTATTAAAGTATCAAGATATAAACTAACCTCTGAGAATTTTAACTAACTATAGGAGGCCATGCAGTCCTAATGACCTATCCATGTGGATCCTTTTGAAGGCTTTGGTTTGTTTGTTTTTGCAACTCATACCATACCGAATTATTTTGGTTTTTGGGGAAAACAAATCTATGTGAAGTTGGACATCATAATGAAATAAGTGATTTTTTCCCTTTTATATTTCTTGTAGGTGTTCTAAGTGCTTCATCAAATCATCATCTTGTGTACTGAACACTGCAATGAAATATTTATAGAGTTTCATTGACACACAAGATACTAGGACACCAGCATTCTATTCAAGGAGGCTGCCACAAAACCTTTGGAATTCTGAATCAAACCTCAAAAGTTCTGTTATTAACTAGTGTTGATTGAATTAAAAAAGAAAAGTATGGAAGCTTGGTATAAGAAAAAGTGCTTTTGAATGAGATTATCTTTGAAGAGTCATTGATTTCAGTATAGGCTAGTAACATCTCTATGATGTCTCTCATTTTAGATAAAATCTCTCACATATTCATTGGAGAAATAATTATCATTGTAATATTTCAGATCCTAATATTAAGAGATGCTATTTGGGGAAGTGAGTTGCATTGATGTTGCACTTTTTTTTTTGCTCACATAAGAGTGCAGGAAGAAAAATTAATTATTCCTCAGAATTTTCACTGAGTTAACATTATAGGAAGTCTTGTCTGGAGCTCGAAATAAGAACTTTTGAAACATTAACATCAGTTTTTCTTTATTCAGGTGGTTTGGGGGTTAGATAAACAAGAAATATGAGCAGCATCAAGAATTGCCACCGTTTCTCTAACTACTATCAAAAGGCCATTTATTACAGATATCCCATTATAAACACTTCTGAGGGAAAAGTCTGACATTGATGTAAGCTTTATGATCTAATTTATGGAAAATACATACACTGAAATCTCCATAAATAATTGCAAGAGTCATGTAACCTTGAGCAGTAAAAACAGGCTCAGCAGCTGAGGGCTTTAAAAACCTCATATTCTATGTGAACCACCACACATGGATGTCTGTAACAACACTCATAAATGGCACAAGGAACTGGAGGAAAGCGATCAAAACCTGAAGTTTTGTAAAAGTTGTTCTCAAACTATCTGACTCCCATGAGGCAAAACACAAGTACAGTTACATGACTGGGTCCATAATGTGATGCTGTGTTATCAGCGGAACAGATTACCAGTACTTCATTTTCTTTCTGCTACCATACTGGCCACTCACCATAACCTTTGAGAAGCCATGGAGATTAGGGGACATTCCAGAAGACTGGAAGAAAGCTAATGTCACATTCCTCTACAAGAACGGCTTAAAGGGGGACCCTGGAAATTGTAGGCCCATCAGTGTTACTTCAGTCCCTAGGAAAGTTATGGAACGAATCCTCTTGGGAGCTATCACAAGTCAAATGAAGGACATGATTGGGAAAAGGCAGCACAGATTCACCAAGGACAAATCATGCTTGACAAATCTGATCACCTTCTATGACAAAGTGGGCTACTTGGTTGGTGTGGGGCTAGCGGTGGACACTGTCTACCTGGATTTCTCCAAGGCTTTTGATACAGTTTCCCACAGCCTCCTCCTGGAGGCACTGATGCATTACAGTCTAGACAAGTGGTTTGTGCAGTGAGTGGAGACCTGGCTGACAGGTTGCACCCTGAGGGTGGTTGGTCCTTTTCAGAACTGGCAATCTATCACAAACGATATCCCCAGGGATCGATATAAACACTGTTTAATATCTTCATAAGTGATCTGGATGTTGGGATGAGGTGTACTCCGGTGAAGTTTGCTGATGATACCAAACTGAGTGGGGAAGTGGACACTTCAGAAGGGCGAGCCACCCTGCAGAAAGATCTTAATAGACTGGAAGAGTGGGGTAACAAGAACTTTATGAAGTTCCATAAAGACAAATGTAAGGTCTTGCATGTGGGAAAACAATCTAGGAGTGCAGCACAAGTCGAGATCTACTTGGCTAGGGAGCAGTGGTGTGGAAAGCTGGGGGTCCCGGTGGACAAGAAGCTCAATGTACGTGAACGGTATGCTGCTGCGGCAAAGAAAGCCAACAGGATGCTGGGTTGCATCTAGAAGGACATCATCAGCACAGATAAAGAACTCACTATCCCACTCTACTTAGTACTTGTCAGGCCAAACCTGGAATACTTGTGTTCAGTTTTGGTTCTTACTATCCCAAAAAAGTGACTAGGCTGTAGAGGGTCCAGAGAAGGGCTACAAAGATGACCAGAGGACTGGGAAGTCTGTGGTACGAGGACAGGCTGAAAAAAATGGGTTTGTTCAGCCTTGAGGAAAGAAGGCTTAGGGTAGACCTTATTACCATATTCCATTACTTAAAGGTAGATACAAAGAAGATAGAGACTCCCTTTTTACCAGGAGTCACATAGAAAAGATGAAGGGTAATGGCTGCAAGTTACTCCTGGGGAGATTTCTATTGGACTCAAGAGGGAAATTTTCACAATGAGAACAATCAGCCTTTGGAATAATCTCCCCAGGGAAGTGGTGCACTCCCCAACATTGGACACTTCTAAGGCTCAGCTGAAATGGGTGCCGGGTCATCTTGTCTAGAGCATGCTTTTGCCAAGAAAGTTTGGACCAGATGAACCTTGAGCTCCCTTCCAACCTGGTATTTTATGATTTTATGATTATATGATTATTTAGCCTATATGGTGAGAGACTGGGGCATCAAGCCTGCTGGTGCAGTTTCAAAAGGCTCTCAAAAGACAAATAAGAGTAAAGTGTTATCTGGAAACAATTAGCAAACAGGGAAATAAAAATTAAGAGAAGGGAAACAATTTAATCTTCTCATCATTCATCCACTCACACAAGTCTTCTGGTTACCAATAAAGGTATGATTACATCTTAAATGACAATTATACACATTTTTGTCTATTAAGTCAATTAATACAACTCTCCCCATGCAGGAAGAAACTGATTAAATGACAAAGTATAGGAAAAACACGAGGAAGTTTTACCTTAGAGTAAAAGATTCAAAATCAATAGAGATATAGCTGTAACTATACTTCATGTTGAGACAGTGTTATCCTGGAACTCATGGCATAAGCTGTAGATTTTGCGAGTTTCATTTTATTAGTTCAGATCTTCAGCAGAATAAATGCAGAAGTGCATGTGAGGACTTCGCTTGTAGTGCCATCGGATGATGGCAGCAGTACGTATCTATGCATACGTACCTGCTGTTTACTTCTTCGTCAGTTTTCTGAAGAAAATAATAAAAATCAACCTATCAGAAGTATGTTTTTATGAACGTTACACAAGTAGTGTAATTCATGCTGTATTGTGTCTAGTGCTTATCCTGTATTTTTTTATATATTGGACCCAACAGCTCAAGTGTAACTTTTATTGTATAACTCTACAAGCATAACATCAACTATATAAATATATTTCAATGTACATATCCAGTCCTTTCAAATGGCTATTCCTCTGTGACTTTGGCCATTGCTGGCTCTGATCTGAGGTTAAAGAGTACGTGTAAGTTCATAGTTGCCTTTTAATTTTCTGGCCTTGAGCCTTTGACCCAATGTGGTGTTTGGTGTTCACTAGGTTGAGATTAAATGGATGAAGCACTTGTACAGAACATCCGGCCCCTGATGTTAAATATGTAAAATGAATTGGCTACTGGCTGTCATATTGTTATGACCAGACAGTATCTGCTGGGTAGAATGAGCAGTATAAAAATTAAAGCACATTTAATAAGCGTTCATGTGTGCCTAACCACAGCTTTCTATTGCAGGGTCTCCCTTTGTACTTTTAAAATAGTTATTATTTTTATTCACATAGGTTATTTCTTTGACTTTCAATAATTGCAATAAAATTTGATTCCATACATTGGCTCTCAGAAAACAATTATAGGTCATTGTAGGCACCACAAGTCATTTGTTCTTCATCATGGAGAAGGATAGTTTAAGGACTTGTTTCTGCCAAGTTCTTTTTCATTCCTCTGCCTCCCACCCCTCGCGCCCCCATTTTCACCCTCACCAAGTATTTTCACAGCAAAGTAAAACCACTGGGTTATGATATAAAATAAAAATAGAAGCAATCTAAGAGTTGCATTTTATAGCTGTATTTGAGTACATTTCAAATGAATGTTTGTTAAACAGGGGGAAAAATCAGACTAGCATTGTCGTGATTCAAAGAGAATTAGGTGATGCAGGAACAGGAAGAATCTGAGTACCTTGCATTTAATTAGCACTTACTGGCACAAAATAAATTAGGCAGATTTGTCTTGTTTTATGAGCAAGATCCTGTTTTTCTATTTCGTTTTCTTTGTGCTTTTGCTAAGGACAGATCTGGCTCTTTGGATACTAAATAGGCAACTAATTCAATTGGTGCTTTCTCCTAGGGTCTGCTTGCAAACCAGTGCCAGGCTCACAGGCTCTTTGTGTACTGCCCTCCCTGCATGTGTCTGTGCTCCCCTGGCTAGTCAGTTTTTTTGTCCCTGATGGTTAATAAGCTTTGAGCCTAGTAGTCAAATGTGGTGGGAACGGGGACAAGACGAGGGTCCTTAGTGAAGGTGTTTGTTGTTAAATAGAACAATTCAGCTGTCTCTTTAGAAAACTTGACAAAAGGAAATGCTCCCTGCTGAAAATTTTCTTAGCCTGTTGCACAAAAGATGAAGTTTGTTTAAGAAATTGCTGCTAAAGAAAGCGTCAACCCATTAAGGTAATTATATGGAACCTGTGCCGTATAACAGCTTAATTGATGTTAATGTTTGTCTAATTGGTGATTGGGAGAGTGCAAAGGACTAAAGGTCTTCATAGCACTTTCAGTCATGGCTCTGAAAGGGGTTCTTCTGGTTTTCACAGTTATAACAATGCCTGCGCGTCTTTCTCAGATTACGCCTTGTTTTCAGCCCCTTACAGCATTCTGCTCCGCTACTTAAAGCGTAAAATAAGGGTGAAGAGCCATTGTCTAATGCAGCCTTTTTCAAAGAGTGTTTCTGACAGGGATTGTTCTAGGAATCAGGCAGGAGAGAAGGGAGTGCGAGAGGTGAAAGCCACTATCACCCACTTGTGTCACATCCCCAATGAGCGGCAAGAGCCGCCTAATTGCTGCGTGTTTTTTTTTTTTTTTACCTCCAAACGCCCATTCTTTTAAACAAGATCCTTGCACCAGTGCCACATGTTCCTGTGGAATCTATCAAACAAAACAAAACAAAAAACACACCCCAACCTTGCTGACATTTTAAAAAATTGGCATAAAAAGAACTGTTACGGAAACTTATATAACCCAACGAAAACCGAAAAAAAAAAAAAAAAAAAAAGAAAAAAAAAAGGAAAAGAAAAGGAAAAAAACCCCCAACAAAACAACACAACAAAAAACCTACACCAAACGGAACACCAGGCACTCTAATCCGGAGTATGTGTGTTTCAGATATGTCAGTATGCACACAATTCTCATATGACATAAATGGAAAACGATTAAGTAGAGAAACAGTAGGTGTAAACTGCCTATTAAAAGCGAATTCTCTTGTAACCTGCTTCCTCTACCTTGTTCCTTCAGACAAAAAGTCATGTTAACAAGCTAGTGGCAGTCCGTGTCATGTAGCTCAAAGGATTTCTGTATTCTGCTTATTCAGATGAAACGAGAAAGTGAAGCACTCAGTAAACTCCTTTACTTTTCCCGTGTTTGTGTACACATACACACATATGCTAATTTCCTTTCTTCCTGTCCAAAGGTTTCACTACCGGGCTTCTCCATTTTAATATTTTACATTCCTGCATTTTAAGAGAGTGCTATTTTAATATTTCTTCTCTTCTTTTCTAAATACGAGCTCCCAGAGTATATTCAGACACTGGCCTAATGAGGAAATGACGACTTTTATCAACCTTATTAAACATACACCCAGAAGATATCCATTTTAATAAGAGGCCAATTACTAAGTGTGTCTTCAGTTAGAAGGAACATAGCTTTTACCTTGTTCTTTGGCTCTCCATGTCTCTAATTAATTGAATCTTGAAATCGTTGGACTTTCAGCTTAAGAGAAGACTGAAGAAGGGAACTTAACAACACTGCCTATTCCTTTATGTCTAGAAAGGGCTATAAAAAAAAACCCAACACCTGTAATGCTAAAAGACTCAGGCTTTTGTCTGTTTCTAATATTACTTTTCTGCCTAATTGCCATCACTGCCACGTACATTAGGCCCTTTTTCAGCAGGGTTAAAACAGGGCCAGTGATGAATGGAAAACTGATTGTACTGCTGTCAAACTTGAATGTGAGGCTTATTCTGGAGATAGAAGTATGAGGAAAAGGACAGAGAATTGCACTTCATTAAAGCTCTACCAAGCTGATTGGAGTGGAGGAGGTAATTGAGATTTAAAGTGGCATTCCCATCACACTGTCCCTTTTTCAACTTAACAACTGTCATTCAAGCCACATAGGGCAACAATTGGCCAGATTTCCCAGCTCTTCTGAGTAATAAAACAGACACTCACCTTCTGGCTATTCGTTTTACTTACTTTGTTCTAATTTCCAATTCATGTGTCATTAGCGAACGAAGATTGACAAGAAATAGCTTTGACCTCACAGATTTGACCTTCAACCTCAGAGACCCAACTCTAGACTGAACATAGGTTGGAATATGCTAAGAAACACCTTTCCTTTGCACAAGAATGAATGGCAGGGTTTTTTTCATCATTGTACCACCCCCTGCTTGCCACTACATTTAGACTATGAGACATGTCAACTGCCTGTCACAATTACAATAGACACAGCAAACCAGAATTTTACCCAAATCCAAGGGGAACTTCCTGAACAAAGAGTAAATTTTACTGCACAGATTTTGGAGACCTCCAGTTTGTGCAGGCATAATGAATGCAGCCCACAGACAAATAGGTAGTTGTTAATTATCCCAGCAATTTCTTTTTTTAATGTGCTAACAACACAGCATGTTAAGCCTTCATATCTTACACTGTTACCTGATGATCTCATCACATTTGAAAAGATGGTAATCTGAAGGAAGGCATTATTATTGCAAGTGTTCATGATAGTGAGTTACATCGGAATAGTACTTATATTTTTTACCGTTCAGTAACATGTCAGAATGAAAATGGATTCTACTACACCTTTCACAATGGACTGAAGTTGTCTACTTATATAATACTGATTTGGGGGTAACTTAATCTTTTTTTTTCTTTACACAATTATCCCAAGGCTTGTGTAAACTAATGTAGTGTCATATTACTTATCAGAGCATATTGTGGTGAATAATAACCACAGGGCAAGACCTATGACCTTAATAAGAACCTTCAATGAATTTTAGAGTAATTTGTGCCTGTTGCATAGGGGTCTTTTAGAACTCTACTGTTCTGAACAGAAACTTGATCTCAGTAAGTCTATTGTATTTAGTACATTGTTTTTATTCCTTCATATTTAGTGAATAAATATTTGGATGGTCCTGGTATTAAGCACCAACAAACACAATAATTAAATACACTAATTCATTGTTGTCAGGTGTTTAAAAAGTTTATTGTGCTTTGGTTTGTTTTGCTTCATTTTCTAGGATAAAACATTTTGAAAGCACAGGCAGGCTTTCTTACTGCATTGACTTCGCTTTAATGAGATGTGTAGTCATTTCTCCCCCCCCCACACCCTCCACACCCCCTCGGCCATGTAATATTCATTCTTCTATGTATAAAGAAAAGAACATGGGCAGGTTACTGCATTGACTTCACTCTAATGGGATACACAGTCATTTTGTTTTCTTCTATAATATTCTTTCTTCTATTATAAAATATATTTGCATAGCTCATTGTGCTGCTCTGTTTTCTGAATTCCCCATTCATGTTGCTGAAGAAGAAAAGAATAAAATGTACTCTATTTTCTAACAGAAGGAGGTATAAACTTTTGTGAAGTCTCACAGTTGTCACCACGTCATTTATAAATACTGTTACAATCCTCTACCTTCCTAAAATTTAAATACAATTCAAAGAACTGGCTTCTATTGAAAGGATGCTATTAGCATATAAATACAACAGAATCATTTTGGAATAGTACACATATCCAGAGTATGACAAGGTAAAGAATTTACTCATAATTATAAAACCCATGAACTCTATTGAGTATACAATACTGGTCTTTGTTGAAACCATGTTACAATTGTGTGAGAACTATGCTTTTGTGTTGATGAAAATAAATTACTTTACCATCATTCTGCTTTGTTTGTCAACTTAATTATTACACAGTTAAAATATTGCTTTGCATTAGTCAGAACAGTCTATTTTTCTTTTATATAGTTTCCTTTTCCCAAGGGTAAATTTTAATGCCCTAAAAGGTCAACAGAGGTCAGGACTTCTTGACTATATCTCAACAGTGCATTTCTGGTCATCAAAAGAAATAAGTCTCTGACCACTGGTAGCTGCTGTAGGGGTTTCTTTTATCCTGCACCTGTGACAATTACCCTGTGTTAGTGAAGCTAACAGGAGTCAGGTTGTAGGTTAAGGGTCAGGGCACTGTCAAGAGGAAGTTATTCTTCAGTCCACTAAATCTGTTATCATTTTCATCTAATGTGACATCCATCTGTCAATCAGGGAATTTAGGCAATTGTCTTATCCTAAGTGCTGCACTTTATGCCTCAACCAGCTCACATTTTACTGCTTTTCCTATAATTACATTTTTCTACCTCTGAAAACTCATCTACAAAATAAACAGGGAAAACATTACCAAATCATTTCAAAGATCTAGGCTTTTCATGCTAAAAGCTGTTTCACTTTTACAAAATTGAGTGATTTCTCTGCTAAGTTTTATATTAATTTAATTTTCATTGTTATGGCTTTTAACACATAGAAAGAGAATAAAGCTCCTGTAACTACATGGGTATCAAAATAAGTATTCATGTGAAACTGCTAAATGCACACCAGTCAAAAGGCGTATGCCTCATACTTTTTAGATGCTGCGCTTCTCAAACACCATGAAAATGGCATGCTATTTTATCAATGACAAGGGTAAGTTTTTACGACTGACTTTAGAGGAATTAGCAGCTAGTATACCATCGAATTGACTATAAAAGAGTGACGATTCTAAGTAACTCCATGTATAACACCACAGAATGAAGTTTCAACCTCTGTTAATTCTAATACAATGTTGCTCTTAAAGATGTGCTTTCCATGCACATGAACAATAGTAACCAGTTACCAAAACACTTATATAAATGGGAAGGCATATAAAAGCTAAGTGCAAAGGTAAATGTTCTACTGAATATGGGTCAGATTGCTTCAATCTAGGCACATTTTTCATTGTTTTGATTAACAAGAATCTAAATACTTTGCCAAGCATAAAAATAATGGATTGGTTATATGAAGTAGTTGAGCCAACCTAACAGCTTGTTACCACTGAAAGGGATGGTCCTGTTCCCCCTGCTTCCTCCCCCTGTCTTCCCACCACAGATTAGTTTTCTGCCGGTTAACAAATTTAATTGCCTCACCAAGTTTTAGGCAAGTATACGGTGTAGGAACAGTGGTAGCTGAAGAAAATGCTATTGGCATGTGATGACGTAGATCCAGTTGTATTAAAATGTAGTTTCTCCTTTCCCTTTTGCCAAAATTGTCCATTTAAAAAATTCGACGTAATTGATTTGCAGATATTATCAACAAAATCTCCGGGACCTATGCTGCTATAATTTCAGTGACAGCAAAGGTGGTGGACATGCAAATTCTTGAGCAGAACTTATATTAGTACAGTAGCAATAATATTAACAGTAACTGGGTTTTAGTATTTTATAACGGGAGTGCTTGAAAGAAGGCTAGAATCCTTATTCCTTTATTACAAATGGGAAAACCAAGGCACTGAAAGAGCAAAAGGAACCTCCATGGAAAATCATTAGCAGAAACAAAAAAGGAATATATTGTCCTTAAACCTATTACAAGAATCTGTGCTCTAGACCATAATATTCTTCCTATCAGCTTTACGGGTGTGTATACAAATTACTGTCAGATTTTCAATTGCCCTGGAGTAAGTCAGGTACATTGCAGCACCCACAAATGCTCGCACTCTTAGTTTTCTCTTTCAGGGATTCTCTGTAATTACTCAACCTCTTTTCTGCACTTGTTTCCACTTGATTTTTCCAGGCATGAGTTAGAAATGTTTCACTTCTAGCTACACATTCCATCTTTATCTCTCCCTGCTTTCTGGGTTTCATTAAAAACATCATAGGGTTTTCAATTTATTATTATATTTCAATTTTATTCTGTAATTAGTTTTTTCCTTTCTTTTCCTTTCCTTTCCTTTCCTTTCCTTTCCTTTCCTTTCCTTTCCTTTCCTTTCCTTGCCCATTCCGTCTCCTCACTTGCCTGTTGTGATACTTGGAAGTTGTCACATAAGTTCAATTTCATAGCACTTCTTTTAATAAAACCTTGCTTCACTCAGCCATGTAATTCTTTTCCTTGAAGAAGCCAGTGACTGCAGATTCCATTGCAGTCCCAGAATGGGGACACAAAAAAATTATTCATGCAAGACAGAGGTTGTGCAAAGCTGGGTGCAGAGAGGTGTGGTTAATTTCAACATCTTGTCCTGACTCTGTGTTCAGCCTTTGCTGGGTCATATACCTCCAGACAGTAAGGTCTCAGTAGCAAACCATGGCTGAATAGCTGGCTTGAGGCTGGTCCACCACAGTCATCTTCTCCCTTCAGAACACTACACGCTCTCTTAATTACTTGCTAGATTGAGTTAACAACATAGCAACAATATAAACTGCTCCCTTGATTTGTCGTGTTGGTATAGGATTTATGGATGAATAATGAAGGACTTTTAGGTACCATTTTGAGCATGAAAGGTATGTTGCAAGGTTGCAGTAGTATTTTTTTTTTAATAATTGCAAGCCATGGTTTCCATAGTCAAGGCCACAAGAAAAACTACCTAAGAAATACCTTACTTCATGCTTTGTTAACTGATAGTCTTGTTCAGTTGAACATTTCACAAGAAATAAGTCTAATTTTGTGTAAGGGGATTCTGATGATAGCATGAGTCAACTCTATCAACATTGTTTACAGAAAAGCATTTTACGGTTTTTGTACTTAGTCTGGGACCTCTTAAATGTTACGTGTACTGCCCAAGTGCTAATAAATGTATAGCTTCTTTGCATCTCTGCATAGTAATAATTTTCTACTAAATTTTCACAAAAATGTCAGTATTTAATGTCCCTAAAATACCATTTTGATGTCCTCTCAGTCCGTTTCTCTTTATCACTTATGATTAAAAAGCCCACCCATTTATGTCTCTTGCTGTGACTTCTTTGGAAATGAGTAAATTCTATAGAGAAACCATTAAGTCATAGCTGTGTTGAGCAACTCTAATTAGGCAAATGCAATTCATCTTCTTGTGCTGAGGAAGTAACACAGCATATATTAAAGAGGGAAACACATGAATGATTTTGGTTTTGTTGGTTTTGATTACCTGTAATATAAGTAGAGTTCAAGTATGTTTGACCTTTCAAACAGCAAGGAGAAAGGCCAACAATTAGAAAGGAAGCTGTATTGGTTTCTGTGTTCAAGTTCTGCACATTCACAGGAAAAAAAAAAAAGTAATATTTTCAAAATTTAAGTAGGGAAATTATTTCTGTAAAAAGAAAGCATGCGATTCACAGTGATATAGAAATAATGCACTTTCCCAGCATTTCACTATAGAAACTTTCCAATTCAATTGAGTCGACCACTGGACAGAATAAAAATAGTTTTCAGGAGTTTTTTACAGAGAGTTGTAAAGTCAAGCTGTTTGTAATCTCTCTGCTGTTACATCATGGATTATAAAGACAGACAGAGATAAAGAATTTTTTTTTTAAATATGTGGAAACATAGTATCATCATACATAAGGTTGGAAAAGACCTTTGAGATCATCGAGTCCAACCTATGACCCAACAACTACACATGATGATATTTATTATTTATTTAAGCAACCTATGGAGGCTGCTATTGTAAAATCTTCTGGTTGAGTCTTAGGAAAAGAATAGAACAGAATAGTTCAGTTGGAAGGGACCTACAATCATCATCTAGTCCAACTGCCTAAGCGCTTCAGGGCTGACTGAAAGTTAAAGCATATTATTAAGAGTATTTTTCAAATTCTTCTTAACCACTGGCAGACTTAGTGCACTGACCACCTTTCTAGGAAGCCTCTTCCAGCATCTGACCACCCTCTTGGTAAAGAAATGTTTCTTAATGTCCAGAGAGAAGAGACTAACACCTCCTTCTTCACTTCCCCTGCTTAGGAAGTGGTAGGTTAACTCTCAGCCTCCTTTTCTCCAAACTAGACAAACTCGGTCCTCAGCTACTCCTCATAGGATGTGACCTTCAGAGCTTTCACCAGCTTTGTTGCCTTCCTCTTCTGTTTTAAGATGCAAGAATTTAGGTACAACAAAATTCAACAGCTTAACTAATATCAAAGAAAAATACCACTAATCCACTAACACAGGTGTTTTTTCTGTTTGTAATTTCAAAATTACCACTTATTTTCTACATATTTTGTACATCACCTTTTAATGGTTTTAATTTTATTGAAAGACTCTGATGTTTGGTAGACTAGTTCAATTCTGTGACTAGTTCTCAAAGAAAACTTTGCAAGAGCTCATTCAAACTATCTTAAATTTCTGTAGTTGTTGACCACTGAAGCATAATAGCTTATATACACATACATATTCTATTATGTGTGTATATATATATAAAGGTATAAATGAAAAGAAAATCTGTACTAGATCCTAGTGGCTGTGAAATAATGAAGATGACTTTGTCAGTGATATTTTAAACTGAGAAAGTGAAAAAGCATGCAAATAATATGAGACCATAACACAATCCTGTGCTTAGCTTTGGCATTTTGAGACTGAATGTAGATCTAATGCTTCCTATGGCTTGATGGAAAGCTTTCCTGCTGGTCTTCAGGACCAGAAGAAAAAAAAATTTAGACATATTTATTCATTATATTTCAAGATCATATATTAACTGTCATAGGAGGAATAATTAAAATAGTATTGATTCAGCTTTGTTGTTACCACCTTACTGCCATCTGATGAGAGCTTTATAGGCAGCCACTAGGGTCTGCTTATATCTGTTGCATTTGAGAGACTAAGTGGGGAATATCTGACTGCATTTAGCCATCAGAAAATTTGGGCCCATTTTATTTCCACTTAACTGTTAATTTAACACATTGGTTTTTAGAACTGTCTCTCACATGGATTTAGAGAACCGTGTACCAGGTTCTGTGTTAAAAATAAGTTAAAAAAGAAATATAGTCTTAATGGACAAATTCTTTGTGGAAGTGGACCGTGACAACTTTGTCATCATGTAACAATTACCCTCACTTCCTTTGATTTTCTACCTGTAGCTGGTATTTGCAAGTCTTAAAGGCAGAGACTGCATCTCTTTAATGCAGAGACTGCATTGCTTAGAGCCATTAGACTCTAATAACAAGAATTAAAAATTATCATTATCTCTGGCATAAAAAGATAGTATTTATTCTCATATGTTTGGTTGGAGAGAGTAAATTTTAAATGAGATAACAAGTGTTGGTGTACACTTTAATGACTATCTTCCTAACAAATAGTAAGAGGTTGGATTTCTAAGAAGTAAGGCTAAATAGTCAGAAAATAGTAGAAATTGCACCCTGGCTTTGAAACAGCTGAATCTTCAATGTTTTGTGATTACAAGTTCCCCTCAGCCCAGCAGAAAACCATTAAATTAGATGGAAATGGGATATGCTATCAGCTGCAAGTAGTCATCTTTTTATTAGCTCTGCAACAACCAATCAGTCACGCCACAGTGTGCAACTGTAATGAAATATAGATTCTTTTTTTTTTTGTTAGAAGGAAAAACCTTCCATTTTATCAATCTACACAACCCTTTAGTAGGAGGTAGATGTTGTTGTCAATAGCATAATGTCCTCTTTTTTTTCAAGTTTCTTTAGGGTTAATTTAGTGCTGAGAGTACCAGACTGTCAGGTATGTGAGTCATGGAAAATGAAGTCCTCTATTTATTTGCAGAACAGTTACACTGTGTGCCTGATTTTCCTATCCTGTCATGATGGTGGGCTAGAGGCGAGATCTACTAATGTAAGGGTAAGATATGTTTTTTCCAATAAAAGTCTCTGTTGAGACTAGAAGCAATTACAACAGTTATTACCTATTATAATGATATCTTTTAAATTTTGCAAACACTCAGCTGTTAAAACAAGGCTGAAACAAAAAGTACTTATTTTACATATGTCTGCTGATGGTTGTCCAGAGGTACAGACTTTGGGAGAAAGGATTTTAAAATTACATGAGTAAAGGGTTTCTTGAAACTTTCATAATTAAGACATTAACACCCACTGCGAAAGAGGAGGAATGTGGGCTGCTCCAACACGTCTTGGGCAGCTTAACTTTAAGAGCTTAGAGTCTCAAGGTGGCTAGATGCCTGCGTTTCAGAAAACGTAAGCAAAGATCTAGACAACTGTAAAAAGTCTTCTGAGGCTTATTATGACAATTCATCCTTTTTTGACTTCTGGTGGGAAAAGTACATCCCATTTCAGTAATCTTCCTGCCAGTGTGACTTGTTCAATTTAAGAACAGTAGGAACGCATTACAATGACTGAAGATCCCTTATGTTAATTTGCAGTGGTCATTAAAGTCACCTAAAACTTCTCTGGTATCCACCAGGTGGAATTCATTTCACTTCCCTTTGACTACATTCAATGCACATTTTATGCCAGTCTTGTAGGCTCTTTCTGTAATTAGAGGCAAATAAAATTACTCCAAAGAATAATTCATTCATTTGGCTTAGATACTGCATGGGGAAAGAAAGAATTGTTCTTCAGAGATTTGTAGCCCTGCGTTTTTGTAAAAGGAGAGCTGACAAATTGCTTAGACAGTTTAAAGTCAAGTGAGATGAATCCTGCCCATCACTCCTGACACATACCCTGAAAAGATAAATTTCAACTCCTTGAACTCAGTAGGATTCAAGCCTCTAAATAATTTTTAGAATTTTGTCATTCATCTTAAAATGTACTACCTTTTCATTTGTATGAACAATTGCACTTTTTTATCTCACAAAGGTATTATGAATTTAAATTCAGTCAACACTGAAGCAGACAGTAATCACTGCACTTGAGGTCAGATACATTGGCTAAATTCTCAATCACTGGCACCTGGAAGCAACAAAAATAAAGTTATATCTTTTAATGATCAGTGAATAACAGAAACAAATTGTTTTTTGTTCGTGACTTCATGAATCAACCCTGTGCGCATTTAAAATAATTCCTCTGAGGTCTGAGAAACTGAACAGAATCAAAGGTACAGCTGTTTTCATGACATGATAAGGAGACTGTGTTATTATAGGCTTTCTCCGAGCCTTTATGACTATCTTCTAATAATGACTCTTCCTGTGACTCATGAGTGAAGGCATTTGTGCATAGTTGATATATATTCAACATTTATTTCTAGACAGTATGCTACTTCTCATTATTAAACCAATGCTCAGAAACTGATTTGTGAGTGTGCTGGCAGAAATAATTTCCACCTATACAAAGACATCACTTAAGAGGAAAAGTTGTCCCAGTTATTTCTGCTGAGGAGTAAAAGTCAGTGTCATCTTCAACCAAGGAAAATGAGTTTTTGATTGTAACACTGAAAAGAATACATAAAATACATGTGGTAGTCAGGAACTCTTGCTGCTCAAGAGTCCAGAGACACACGGTCAATATTTGATTGTAGAGTTTTGAGAATCTTTTTTCTCTCTCCCTGCTGTCTTTCAGTCCTCCATTACTTACCATTTCAATGAAAACTTGATACCTTTTATTCTTAAGAGACACCTAAAATTTCTCTAGGCTGGCCAAGTGTTGAAGGACTGGTAAATAAGCAACTTGAACCTATGTTCTCTGTGTAACAATTGGTTTGCCTGACAACCAGTCTACCAGCTATTCTTTCCATAGTCACTTTGTAAAGATTCTGGTTTATTCCTAAGGCACAACAAGAAAAATAACTGAAACCTTTTAAAAAGTCATGGGACAAAAAAAATTTTGTCTAAATTTAACATTGATTGAATTCAAATCATTAAACATGAGGGGGTTAGGTTTTCATTCAATAATCTTCACGTAATTGTCACAATGTTGTCCCCACAAAATCGTTGAAAACAAGCAGTACTTTCTGTAGCCGTTTGTAATATGTTATTTTGATGTATTGAATCAAGATTATTGTTCATTAGTGAAGGAAAATGCTAATTTGAAGGCTGTCTGCTCATGAGCAACAGTGTCTCTAGCACACACCTGCAGAGCACTTCAAACATTATTCTATAACATGTACAAGTTTTGTTCTGAATTTAGATTTAGTCCATATACCTTGGGTATTATTTACTGAGTGGATCTCTACACTCATTTCATCTCATTTGAACGCATATTAACTTAAAAGAGGACCAGTACAATTCCTACACAAAAGGATTTACTTCCACATTTCAGGCTTTCATAAATTTAACCTTATTTACAATGTAAAAAAATATAATTCCAATTTGAAATAAATGGACTATTGTTAGTTTAAAAAACAAATAAAAATCCATTTATCCTTTCATGTTGTCCCTCTGTATCTTGGCCAAATCATTTTTTTCAGGTACTGTTCATCCTCTTCATAATCCTATTGGAATTCCACTACTACTGCATTTACAGCCATAGCATACTTGCAGAATTCCAAAAGGTCTATTTTCTTCCATTTAATGTAGCAAAAGGAAATCTTGCCTGAATACAAACCATATCTGTTTTGATTATGCAAACTGTTGTGTGTAATTTTGCATCTTCTTTTTATATCATCATGTCCATTGAATCCATTTTAAAGGGAAATCATTTTCTAGACTAAAATGTTATCCTAAGAGCAGCTCCACTTTTGCTGACATGATTATGATTAGGAAATGTAGATCACTGCATATGAATACATTAGAAAAGAATTTTTCTGATCTAAATTGTACAAGAGAACAAAATATACCACAAATAAATAATCAAGCAGCTTTTATAAGTTTAAAAATAAGCCATGTATTGCAAAGTTTAAAAAAAAGTAGCCAGTTTTATCCGAAAAATTACATATCAAATTTACAGCAGAGAGAATCCAGCAACATCATTTTTTAATTGGGTAGTAGAAGCGCTAGGGTGACAGGACTGAGAACAGGTAAATCATCTAGGAATAGAAATGCTCTAAGACAGAAAGCCAGCTGGTGTAGTGCTTCCTTTGTGTCAGTGATCCATGTTGCATTCTGTAATAGGGACTGTTCAGACAGTCTGTTGCACAGCTGTTCTTCCTTAGAAACAAACAGCCAGGTCTGTTAGTGGTATCACTCTGCAGGTATTATAATGACAGTAAGGTTTTTAGGTTTTGGGTTTTTTTTTATTTTTTTTAATTTTATTTTATTTGAAAGTGGTATTCATGTCATTGAGGAGGAGCAACTTCACAGGGATATGGGTTAGAGTTGCTTCATGTTACCATCCGTATTGGATTAAGTACTTATAATGTGGCTGTAGATGGAAACTGTAAGGGCTGCCTGTTCTTTTACATATTTTTTGTGTTGCTATGATTTTGGTATATAGGAGAAATAAGAGGATTATATTAATGGGAAATATTATATAATATTAGAAATAATTCCTGAAACCCCTGCATCTTCATGGCTCTATCTGAAGAGTTTAATTTTTAAAGCCCAAATTTGGTTTCTTCTCCACTTACTGCTGCTTTGGTGCAAGGAGATAGAGAATTCCCAAAAGTTGCATTATAATGTTTTTCGGACTCACCAGGCGTATCCAGAAGAAGAAGATGGAACTAAGATAACTCTGTTCTCTGACTCTTCCTATGCATAAGACTGATCAGTCACGGACTGCCAGCTGTTAGGGCAGATTTAGTCCAACAGTCCAAATTTTTTTGTTTTTAAGAAAATTGGCAATCATGTTCAACACTGAACACTGTAAAGTTATTTTCCTCCAAAGCATAGAATCAAATCATAAAGGATCATAAATATTTTTAAAGCCACAAATGAACTATGTCACACAATTAATTAGCTGATTATTTTAAAAACAAACACAAAATTAATTATGTCTGCTAGTGAGAGATTTTTTTCTCCCCCACATAGTCATTATGGAAGGAATCTGAAGAAACAAATTGTGCCGATGTTGAGTCATGGTATTCTGGGCCTGGGTTATTTTAAACTGGGTTTAAAATGCTCTGAAGGCAGAAATGGCTATTAGAAATGGTTATTAGGACTGAAAAGAGATATGGACTGGTAGGCGTTGAGGGATGTTGTTTCCAGCAGTAACTACTAGGTTTTATCCACAACTAGGCAAAACTATTGTTTGTTGTAGCACTTTTTTATTGGCTTCCACAACACTAGTGCTAGCAAGGCATCTTCACTACCATCCTTTTGCCTCATCGGTTATGGGCAAAAGAAAGTGGTCATGTGGCCTCAATGCCAGACTCGTGCCAGAGGCACTGCTAAGTGGAGACCGCTTCTCCTTTTACCCACTGCTCAGTAAGGGAGGAAATACAGTTGCCACAATATAATCCAGCTAACTAGAATGTGTTTCAAAAAATGAGAAGAGCTGCCAGTCTTCACTGTATGTTGTTATCCCTGTTACCCCAGTAGGTATGTCTAACTTGTTGAATAAGATTTTGAACTGCTAGAATTTATACCACAATGCAGACTGGTATCTGTATCCAAATTCTGGGACTCAGTACTATGCAGGTGGGAAACTATTTCCTAGGAGAAATACCAGATCTAGCATATTTTCAATGCAGCTGCAAAACCTCCCTCTCAATTTCCAATACCAGGTGAGATGTATATCTGTTCCCAGTTTCACCAAGCTGTGCTACATGTTCCTCCAACGTACCTCAGGACCTAGACCTAGGAACCTGAGTGAATGTCACACTGAAAAATTAAAAATACCTCTTAGTTATAATCGCAGCAAATTTCTCTGCAAACATTTTATTTAAAACCAGATTGCTGTTTGTGAAAAAGTTGGAGGCTTTGAAGAATCACTTCCATGATCAAAATAAACAGTTGTTAGGTACACCAGCATAAAAAAAGCGCCCCTTATTCTATTGCATTTATTATGATAAAATTCTTGGCAGAAACAGGACAACAAGGATGCAGTATCTCACATGGTGACAGAGCTGAATTGTCATTAGCCAGATAGGAGAAATCATTACTGTTACTTTCTGAAGTGAGAAATTAGGGATTTAATCCAAAACTAACTGGAGCCTGAAAGATACTATTGTGATCGGCACACAGAAAGGAACTTGAGGTAGGAAGTATCACAATGACATCAATTATTTTCCATATTCAATCAAAACAAGATATAATATAAGTAAGTTTTGGAGGATCATGAAGAAAGGGAAGAAGTTGGTTTTTTTTTTTTTGCTTTAAGAAGTGTGGTTTTAAGAAAGTGTTGCTAAATTAATAGAATTAATTATTTTTCCTTTCCAAGTTGCCTACAAAACCAAGTACCATTGTTTTAAACCACCAAGCTGACCACCAAGCAAGTCAAAGGAAAAAACTAAAAATGTGCACCTGTGATGGGGTGCTGAAATATAAGGAGAATGTTTATCTCAGAAAGCCTCTGACAGTTTAAAATATTTTTGTTTAGCCATTACATGCCACTGGATTTAGTAAAAATTGAGGGGTGCGTAAAACATTGATCTTTTGTGCATCCCTGAGCACACACCCTGAAAGTCTATAAAAGATTAAATTCTGCGCTCCCTGTAGGTCTGCTAATTTAGTCTGAACATTGTTTCTATGGCTCTTAAATCTTTCAAATAAGTAACAGTGATTCCATACATGGAAAAAAGCTGATTCCATACATGGGTAAAAGCTGTATTGTTTTCTTCTCTATTTTTCACCCTTTCATACATACGTGGCACAACGATTAAGAGCTGACCTAGACTGATGTGAGATCCATATAAGCTGGTTTCTATTGTCCACAAGGTTTTAGTAGCAAATAATAGAATGCATTTGGAACAAAACCTTCTGTGTTTATTGAGTTAGCTTCACAGGTAACTGGAGGTGGATAAAGACTGTTACTTTTATCTCTCAATACTTTAGAAATTTTCTTATGTTTATCAAAAATTAAGTGTTTCTGAGGATAATTTTGAAAGATGTTGTCATATTTAATTCATTTTGTATTTGATTTATCATATGTAATGCCAAATAGATGATTATATTTTTTACAGATTTTTTACTTTCTAAGAGGTGATTTAATTAGTGCCTGTATGTAGAAAACATATCTGGGGTAACTATCTATAATTATGTTTTCCTTGCAATTTAAAATAACTGGTCCTTTTCAGTATGAAACAACCCTCTTTTTCACATTTCAGCACCTTCCATAGCATTCATTGTCTTTTTGGCAAGAAAGAGGAGACTTAGAATCAAAAAATCATAGAACAGTTTGGGTTGGAACAGGCCTTAGATGGCATCTAGATCCAATCACCCTGCCATCAGCAGGGACACCTGCCACAAGACCAAGCTGCTCAAAGCCTCATCCTTGAACATCTCCAGGGATGGAACATCCGCAACCGCTCTGGGCAATCTGTTCCTGTGCCTCACCACCCTCACAGTAAAAAATTTCTTCCTAATACCTAATCTAAATCTATCCTCTTTCAGCTTAAAATTGTTACCCTCCTGCTATCACTGCCCTCCATAATAAAGGGTCCCTTCCAGCTTTGCTGTAGGCCCTCTGAAAGTATTGAAAGCCTGCTCTAAGATCTCTCCAGAGCCTTCTCTTCTCTAGGCTAAACGAGACCAGTTCTCTCAGCCTGTCCTTGTGTAGGAGGGGCTCCAGCCCTCTGATCATCTTTGTGGTCCTCCTCTGGACAGATTTATGTCCTTCTTAATCCTTGTCTCATGAGAGTGGAGTAGAGGGGCAGAAGCACCTCCCTTGATGATCTTCTTCAGTCACTTCTTTTGGTGCTGCCCAACATACATTCAGCTTTCTGGGCTGTGAGTGCACCTTGCCAGCTCATATTGAGCTTCTCACAAACCAGCACCCTCAAGTCATCCTCCTCAGGGACACTCTCAACCCATTCTTCACCTAGTGTGTATTTGCTCTTGAGATTGTCCCAACCCATATGCAGGACCTTGCACTTGGCCTTGTTGAACCACATGAGGTTCGCATAGGTCCAACTCTCAAGTATGTGAAGGTTCATTTAGATGGCATCCTTTCCCTCCAGAATGTTGACCACAGCTTACTGTTGTCAGCAAACTTGCTGAGGGTGCACTCAATCCCACTGCCCATGTCTGCAACAAGGATTTTAAACAATGCCGGTTCCAATACCAATCCCTTAGGAATGCCACTCATCATCAGTCTCCACTTGGACATTGAGCCGTTGACCACAACTCTTCGAATGCAAAAATCCAGCCAATTCCTTATCCACTGAGTAGTCCATCCATCAAATCTGTGTCTCTTTAATTTAGAGACAAGTACGTCATGTGGGTCAGTGATGAATGCTTTACACAAATCCAGGTAGATGTTGTCGATTACTCTTCCCTTATCCACCAATGCTGTAGCCTCATTGTAGAATGTCCCTAAATTCATCAAGCATGATTTGCCCTTAGTGAAGCCATGTTGGCTATGAGCAATCATCTTCTTATTTTCTAAGTGCTTCAGCAGAGTTTCCAGGAGGATCGTCTCCATGATCTTGCTGAGCAAAGAGGTGATACTCATTGGCCTGTAGTTCCTTGGGTCTTCATGTTTTCGTTTTTAAAAATGGGTGTTACGTTTCCCTTTTTTGGTCAGTGAGAATTTCACCAGACTGCCACAACTTCTCAAATACGATGGACAGTGGCTTAGGAACTTCATCCATCAGCTCCCTCAGGATTTGCAGATGCATCTCATCAGGTCCCATGGACTTGTGCACCTTCAGGTTCCTTAGACCGTTCCTTCTCCTATAGTGGGTGGGTTTTCATTCTCCCAGTCCCTGACTTTGCCTTCTGCCACTTGGGCAGTGTGGTTTGAGCCCTTGCCGGTGAAGGCTGTGAAAATAAACTCATTGAGTACCTCAGCCTTCTCCATATCCTATGGAACCAGGTCTCCATTTCCTTCTGGAGAGGGCCCACATTCTCCCTACTCTTGCTTTTATCACTGATGTACCTATAGAAGCTTTTCTTGTTGTCATTGATATCCTTGGCAAGATTTAATTCTATCAGGGCTTTAGCTTTCCTAACCTGATCCCTGGCTGCTTGGACAACTTATCTGTATTCCTCCCAAGCTTCCTGTCCTTGCTTCCACCCTCTGTAGGCTTCCTTTTTATATTTAAGTTTGTCCAGGAGTTCCTTGCTCATCCTTACAGGCCTTCTGGCATTTTTGCCTGACTTACTCTTTTCAGGATGCACCTCTCCTGAGCTTGGAGGAAGTGATCCTTGCATATTAACCAGCTTTCTTCTACCCCTCTTCCCTCCAGACCTATACCCCATGATGTTCTACCAAGCAGATCCCCAAAGAATCCAAAGTCTACTCTCCTGAAGTCCTGGGTAATGAGTTTGCTGTGCACCCTCCTCACTGCCCTAAGGATCTTGAACTCCATCATTTCATGGTTACTGCAACCAAGGCTTCCCTTAGGATTCACATTACCCACCAGCCTTTCCTTGTTGGTAAGAACAAGGTCCAGCATAGCACCTCTCCTCGTTGGCTCCTCTAGCAGTTGGAGAAGGAAGATATCATCAACACATTCCAGGAACTTCTTGGATTCCTTGTACTGTGCTGTGTTGCCCCTCCAATGGATATTAGCTTGGCTGAATTCCCTCCACGAGGACCAGGGCTTGTGAACATGAGGCTGTGCCTATCTATCAAAGAGGGCCTCATCTGCTCACTCTTCCTTGTCTGGTGCTCTGTAGCTGACCCCCACTATAATGCCATGTGTTCCTGCCTTCCCTTTACTCCTGACCCATAATCTCGTGGTTAGCTCTTCATCTATCCCCGTTGGAGCTCCATGTACTCCACATGGTCACTGACGTAGAGGACAATGCCCCTTCTTATCTCCTTGCCTGTCCTTTCTAAAGACCTTTTAACCCTCCATTTCAACACTGCAATCATGGGATTCATCCCACCTGTCTCCATGATGTCATAACTCTGCAGGCGTGTGTACATCTCCAGCTCCACTTGTTTATTCCCTGTGCTATATGCATATGCACAGAGGCACTTAAGGTCACTTATGAGGGACTTGGGATAATTTGCACAGTTTTTGGTGCTCTGAGGTGGATAGGTCTGTGCGTAGAATATAGAGAGGGAAAGTAGAGCTAGCTTGAATCCTTACATATGTCTGAGCAGAACAATGCACTTGCACTGATAGTGAAAAACTATTAAAATTCCACAAGTCTGTGAGAAAGCATCAAAATCTGAAGAGGCCTGCCCAGGAATAGCTATAAAAAACCTGTACAAACACTTAAGTATGTACACGCCAAATCCTGCATTCACAGGTGTGTGGATTGTAGAACATATTATCAAATTCCTATAGTAATGGAAATGCAAATATTTCAGTATTAGAACAAAAAGCTGTAGTGTCAAAATTTTCTTTAGGTTTTACTTTAGTATTTTCTTTTGAACAGATTATTTATGCATTCCCATTTCAACCTTTCAGAAACATTCCACAAATTTTCGCTGGTGATATCAGATATTTCTTTTTTTCCCTTTTTCCTCATTTAACACCCCAGTTCTCTTCCCTGAGATAAAGCCGCAGTCCTGTGTATAAGCATATACCCACAATAGATCTTTTCAGAGCGAAGTAGAAGCTTTTGAGGCACTTAGCCAGTTAGAAAGACAGGAACATAAATAAGTTTCTATAAGACAATCTGTTAATAATAAAATTAACTAATACATAAATCAGTTTGAACACATAGTAACAAATAGTTATAAATGAAACATCTTCAAACCAAAATAATTTCATTATATGTTTCCTGATAAGAGACAAATATTTGGGGTTTTGTTCTGTTTCTGAAAAATGCATCATTTTCCTTTTATAAGCTCAATTAGGGCGAATATGTTTTCTCTCCCTGTCTGATTGGGTTGAAGAGACACTATGCTCCAGTGACCACATTCTTGATTTGTTGATGTTTGATATGAAGACAGGAGTTGCTCATAGAGTTCTAGTGGCATAATATACAGTCAGGGACAGAGAGGTACAGATAATAATCCAAATGCCATAGATGCAGCTTAAGTGTTAGTACTAACTGTGCCGGAGATATTGTCAAGATAACACAATGAATATTAAAGTCAAAAAGTTTCTGTTAAATGTTGAATGAAAAAAATTATGTATAGCAGTAATCCATCACATATAATTTACTTTTAAAAGTAGTGCAGATCAGAATGAAGAAGGGATAATATCAACTGTCCCAGAGTAAAATAAAGCTAAAAACATCTGCATGGTTTCATTTACCTCTGTCAGCCAAGGATCAGCAGTCAATGAGACAGGTATGTCAAGACCAGATACTTTGCAAATGATTTCAACAGCTACACCGAGAAACTGTATTCAGCACAGTTTTGTTGCAGTGATTGTTTTCCTCCCATCTCTGCCCCTTGGGACCCAAGAGAGCAGCCGTGGTGGTGCACTCCTAGTATCAGTCCTTCATCTGGTCTCTTTCTTGACACAGTCTTTAGATGGAGCCACTCAAGCTGAGGCTTCCCTTCTTTCCATCACTTCTCCTTTTGAAGAATAAAAATGTGATTGAGATTCCTATAAAATCCTTTTCTGCATCTTTTGCAAATAGGAGTCCTAAGGAGGGGGAAAAACATCTCAGAACATACTTTCCTGATAACTAATTCCTAGGCAACAAGCAGAGATGACTGATATCATATATAAGTAAATGCAGCTTGAAAGGTAACTCGGTTTTATTGATTAGGATGTCACTTTTCCATATTAAGTAGCAGGATTATCTGATGCTAATTCTATTAGTTAATACTTTATGCATACAATAGACCTTATCTGTACAACTGCCAGAAAACCTGTTATATTTTAGCATTTGGCATTTAAGGAAAACAGGAACCTGATTTCAGAATATATAGGAGAGAATTAAAAAAATGGAATAAAGATAGACAATGATTTGTAAAAGTCGCAGAGGGGTGTTTCAAGCTGACATACATAGCTCTGGATGTGGTGTTAAGAGGCATGTTAAATAACACTGTTCCTGAAATGATGGCTTCAATCATTGTAGAAAAGATTGATGCATGAAATTAACATTGGAATCCTTTAATGTACTATTTTAAACTATTAATTACTATTTTTCACTTTATTCAGTCATGACATTCTGGTATGTCCAGAACCTCTAATCAGTATGGGTTAGAAATCTTGTTTTCATTTCTAGCCTGAATTTACTCATTTCTAGTTTATATCTGAATGTTTCTTTGCCAACAAGGGTTCATGCTTACTCCTGGTATCTGTCTGAAGAATTATCTGGTCACAATAATCCTTCCTTTAACTTTCAATTTGTTAGATTAGACAGACCAGCAAGGTTTTCAACTCTTTAGATGCGACTGGCTCACCAAGCACCTGTGCATCCTACTATCTTCTTGCTCCTTTTCAGTTTGAATTTACCTTTTCTGAACTTTGGTGTCCAGAGTTATAAATTTATTTCACAGGAGATTCTATTTATATGTGTACATATATATATGTTCATACTAATTACATTGCACAAATATAAAACCAGTGGAAATGAGATCAGATGCATGTCCTACATTGGGTGACGGAGAGTATGAAACTCAAATATCAAAACAATATCCCTTCTTCCTTCCATTTGTTTCAGGAATTTGATATCAGAAAATTAAAGACACCGAAGAAAACATATTCCTTTACAGTGGGATGCCTGTTCAATTAAATTCTCTCTAGCTACCTGGAGGAATAATTTTTGCTTTTATGCTATGAATATCCATAAGTGTAGCTATGTTCTATTTCATATTTTTATTTCTAAAATATCAGTTTAGTTCCCTGTAAAATTTCAATATTTTGCAGCTCACATAATTGCATACAACAATACATCGTGCACCTTTATCATACCACTTATTCCCACTCATTGAATGTATAACTCTCAAAAAAACCTAAGCCATCATATTTCAGTTTCAGTAAAATATCTTATTTTATTGTGGCTTTCACTCATTCCCAGATGTCCTCCCTTCCTTGAAAGAGACAAGCCTGGGCGATGCCAGATTAAGATGAAATACCATCATCGCAACATATTAATTTTTCTTCAAAGATCTTAAAATAGCTTTCTTATGCTTTTGCTGGAACAGTTTTTATCTTGCTTGAAGGAGAAAAACATGGAAATGAAAATCATCATAACTTCAAACTGAGTGGTATATCTTCAAAATGTGGGCTGCAAATTTAACTTCAGTGGCACAAACACTGTGCAGAAATAAACAAATATATGCTGTTATACTGGAGAAAACATGTCCTTTTTGGAGGCTGCACCCTTTATACTTAAGTAACAAGTCGAATGTAAATCAGTAATATTTTCTAGGCATATTTATGAGATATATGCAAATAAGATAAAAAGGGAAACCTCATGCACATTTGAACATTCTAGGTCTGTCTTTTGCATCAGATACATAATTTTTACTTTCTTAGGGCTATATTAGCAGAAACTTTGCTTGGAAAAAATGCTTATAAAAAGCACTTAGCTAATACCACTGAAGTTATTTCCACCAGTTTAGGAACTGAAAGTATCTACTTGTATTAGTTCAAATGAGAGAAAAGTGTTAGGCGAATAACGCTTAAGGTATGAAATATTACAAGGTAACTGTAGAGAAATTTTCAAACAATTTAAAACACGAATAATAGAATATCAATGCTATATATTGTTAAGAAAGCTTTAGTGTTAACTGTATGTGTCCATAATTATTATATGTTTGAATTTGTGCTATACTTTCATGAAAATATCAAAAAACTTTCAAAGTGAGCTTGCAATACAAAGTAAGAGAAGAAGAAAGGATTAAAGAGTGTTGGATCCAGTCCTGTTCAATATCTTTATCAATGATCTTGACGAAGGGATTGAGTGCACCCTTAGTAAATTTGCAGATGACACCAAGCTGGGTGCAAGTGTGGATCTGCTTGAAGGAAGGGAGGCTCTGCAGAGGGATCTGCACAGGCTGGATCGATGGGCTGAGAGCAACGGGATGAGGTTCAACAAGGCCAAGTGCAGAGTCCTCCATTTGGGAGACAACAACCCCATGCAGCGTTACAGGCTTGGGGAAGAGTGGCTGGAGAGCTGCCTGGCAGAGAAGGACCCGAAAGTGTTGGTTGACAGCCGGCTGAACATGAGCCAGCAGTGTGCCCAGGTGGCCAAGAGGGCCAATGGCATCTTGGCCTGTATCAGACACAGTGTGGCCAGCAGGAACAGGGAGGTGATTGTGCCCCTGTGCTCGGCACTGGTGAGGCTGCACCTCGAGTGCTGGATTCAGTTTTGGTCCCCTCACTACAGGAAGGACATTGAGGGGCTGGAGCGTGTGCAGAGAAGGGCAACGAGGCTGGTGAGGGGGCTGGAGAACAAGCCCTACGAGGGGCAGCTGAGGGAATTAGGGTTGTTTAGCTTGGAGAAGAGGAGGCTGAGAGGAGACCTCATCACTGTCTACAACTGCCTGAAAGGAGGTTGTGACAGGGTGGGTGCTGGGCTCTTCTCTCAAGTGACAAGCGATAGGATGAGAGGAATTGGCTGCAAGTTGCGCCAGGGGAGATTTAGACCAGACATTAGGAAGAATTTCTTCACTGAAAGGGTGGTCAGGGATTGGAAGAGGCTGCCCAGGGAGGTGGTGGAGTCGTTGTCCTTGGAGGTGTTTAAAAGATGGGTAGATGTGTTCCTTAGGGACATGGTTTAGTAGGGAGACAGGCACGGTTGGACTCGATGATCTCAGAGGTCTCTTCCAACTTCATTATTCTATGATTAATCCAGTGCTTTCATTAACGGTGAAGATAATGACAAGTTAATAAAAAACTGCCAAAGGACAGAGAAATACCAAGTTCAGTCACTCTAGGCCCTTTTCTTAATGCTAAAGGATGGAAATACATTATTTGGATTTTTATTTTTCAGTTTTCTGTCATATGCAGAACATATAGCAGTCATAGTTTCAGTCTTATGATTTGTTTCAGCAATTCTGTTCTGCCCGTATCTCTACTTAAATGATCACTCATTTTGTTGGCATAATAAACAACCTCCAATTGAATCTATAAACATTTTTATATTATTCTAATTATTTTCATAATTAAGGGGCCTTTTCTTTATAGAAAAATAATTTAACTAGAGGCAGCTTACCTTTCTTCCACTGTAGTCATGAACATACTGCACCTTCACATGGCTCAGTGTTTCTTGTGACATGCAAGGCTTAAGTGTGCTTCCAGATACCTTACTGCAGACGAGGGAGCTCATTTTTCCTTGGTAAATTCTGTCATTTCTGGCCTCCTTGACGCTCTCTCTTCATCTAGCCTGTGCAGCTAAAACAGGAGGGCTGAAAAATTAATGTAGTCCAACCTCACAGTTTATGGATTTGTCATGATCATGTGTGTAGATTAACTTAATTCACTTGTTTTCATTAAGTGCAAATCCAACACTTATTCACGACAGACAACATGGTTGCAAATGTTTATAGAAGATGCAGAAGTGAAAGCAATAAAGCATACTTCATTTGCTTATGCTACAGATACATGAGACACATCACTCTCCCAATTTTTTGGTCTTTCTCTTACCCATCTGATTTTATGTTTTTCCTGAAATTGTGGCATTCAGGGCTATGGGGAGAGAAACGTCTCTGTGAGGTAGCTACCGTCTGAGACTTCTCTCAGAGAACACTTTCAGAACCGCTCCCAGGGAGCCACCTTCTGAGGTATATTCATGTTCTCTGGCTCTGTTCCTGTGGCATGTGATATTTAACTGCTCACCACCACTACAAGTGGCAGAAAGAGGGAGGGAAGTATGAGAGCAAAGGAAAACACTGCTTTTTCCTTTTGGCGGCAGCAATCTGTTATGTCAAGGTAACAACCTTTGAGATGATAATCTTATCTCTTATCACCCTAAGATAGCCACATTTGGGAAAAACATATTTACTCTTACAGTTCATCTGCTTTTTAAAGTCCTACTGTGATTCTAGAGAGTTTTAATTTTTTATAAAGTACCACAACTATTACAATGAATAGTTCAGTAAAATGTAGCATGTAATAACAGAGCCAAAGATGACAAGAAAAATCACTAGTAAATTGTGAGTGCAAGGGATTTTATGTGCCCTGAAATCTTACATTAAACTTAAGCACATGTAATGTTGTGTCACATATATTTTCCTTACTGGTCTAAAATAGTGGCACGAAGACAGAAACATTCATTCACCTCAAGAGTCTGCTAGACTCATTCGAGATGTTGTATTATGGAAGCGAGAATGGATGTAACGATGAAAATATTAAACAGGGATGCCCCTTATAAACACATAAGCCATTAGAATCTGTTATATTAATATCAGGTCCATGCTTACTTCTGTGCTATAGTGATGACCCTCCCTTGCTACCATAGAGTTTACCTCTTGCTATGACTGTCTGGTGTCTCTTGCCTTCCCCTTCTCTCTATAAATAATGTCCCACCCACCCACCCATATGTCTGACCAGGAGATACACATTTCATTGGCTGCTGTCAGCTGAGAGGTTGGTTAAAAGCCCAGCCAGGATGCACACCCTGCTTTTTATAACAGTACACATTGCTGTTAAATAGCTGGCATGCTAGAGAAGCTGCTTTGCGGGCTGCATGAAGTCCCTGAGCCGTATGTTATGCAGGTCTGTTCTCCAACTTAGTTTTGTTTATTTCTCTGTGTGTCAATAGTAGGATATGAAACTGTGATCTCTTTTTTTATTATTATTTGATGATATTGATACATCTCAAAGGCAGAGGATTTTTAACAATCATTGTTGTATTGGTATGTTATAATTTATTTTTAATATAAAATTTTATATATCATAGTCATCTCAGAGTAAACAACAGATGTACACACCTATATTATGGATTAGCACTGATGCAAGTATCAAGCAGTAATAAGAAAATATGTCAGAAACTTTAATGATTAATAAATGTGACAAGAAGAAGAATCACCCAAACTTCAGTTTGCAGGGGAATTGGTCTGAACGACCTTCATGATTCCTTCCAAACCATTCTATGGATCTATGGTTTTATGATTCAGTTCTGCTTTAAAAAAATGACTGAAAAAGGCACATCTTTCTTTTCAGGACATTCCAAAATGTCCTGGTCAGACATCCATATCTGCTACTAAAACTTAAAACTAATTTATCATAGATTTGATGTTTATTACTTTTTTCCCTCATACCATGCCTTGCACTGCTTCTGGAGTCAAGGAATTAAAAAGAATTATTCCCGTGTTCCGTGGTTCCAAATGCCATAACGGTGTGTAGCTTTAGTCCCAAATAAATAAAAGGGTTTTTAACACTTGAAACGAAACCAGATTTTCTTTGCACTCTAGAAGTTTTAAGCCTCACTAATGCTCAAACCGACGTAGAGCATTAGCTGTGAGGTATCGCATGTGAGTTGTTACCTCTATTATGTGAGCTGGGTGGAGTCAATCCAGTCTGTGTCTGTAAAAAAACAGCAAATGCGTGAATCCGATAAGAAGAAAGTAGTAGTAACTTGGGCAACAACAGAGAGAATGGAGTTGATGTGGATGACTGCAACACCTTCTAAGAAACGAGTACAGGACCAGAGGACTAATCTGACCAACCTCAGGGTATTAAGGGGGAGGTACTGAAGCTTAACAGATTAATAAAATTAATTTCTTTTGAACACAGGCATATTGCATAGCCTGGACAGGAGATAATTAAGTTCATCATCCATCAGGGTGGAAGAAATATTTTTCTCACTAGTTGAAGATGATGGAAGATATTCCCATAAATTACTGTGTAGTAATTTCCTGTCAACAGATAATCATGAGCACTTATGACCTGAATTGTTTGATCATGTGTATCAGTCTTCTAAGCAGCATGATTTCACAATCTCCAATATGATTTCTTTTTGTTCTTTGCAATCTCCAACAGAACTGTGATTTTATCTTGACTAGCTGAGCAAGGATATCTCAGTGCAGAGGCAACATTTCTATAGTTGTGTAGTTGTAGATGAAGGTTAAATAGATAAAATGTTATTTCTGATACAATGAGAAAGGAAGTTTAGGAAAGAAAGAATAAGCATAGTATAGGAAAAATATTGCATCAGTGTTGGAAAAACTTGTCTCTGTGTATGTACATACGGATATTGGTTAGTTGACAAAGATTGTATTACAGGGCTGTAGAGGCATCAAAAAAGAGGTGCTGTTGATCACCGTGAAGAAATTCTTTTTCTTTTTGTGACTAGCAAACTACAACAGAATAAGACCAAATGGTCTTAGAAAGGGGAAAGCAGGAATCCTTAGATATGGAAAGATGAAAAATACATTATCAGCAGGGTAAGGTGTTACAAACCCTGTCCTTGTCATCTACTGCATATTTAGGACGAGAGGGAATGGCTGCAAGTTGTGCCAGGGGAGGTTTAGACTGGACATTAGGAAGAATTTCTTTACTGAAAGGGTGGTCAGGGATTGGAACGGGCTGCCCAGGGAGGGGTGGAGTCACCATCCCTGGGGGTGTTTAAAAGATGGGTAGATGAGTTCCTGAGGGATATGGTTTAGTACGGAGACAGGTACAGTTGGGCTCAATGATCTCAGAGGTCTCTTCCAACCTTATGATTCTATTATTCTGCTATTCTCTCTGAGTGGTACAATGCAGTGTAAAAGTGTGTTGCAGGCAATTCTTGCAAAGCATGAGAAACAAGTTCAGAGGGTAACTCATCCATCTGCACACACCCTTAATTCCTTAATGGGAGGGATGCTTAAAGATAAGACAAAGCTATTAAGTAAAAGCAAGTCCTATCACATCTGCAGCTGACTGAAGAAACCTTTCAGCCTGGAGCATGAACTAGCATCTATTTAGAGTAAGACTGGACTACAGAGATGTATATTTTCAGTAACTGAAATCCATCTACATTTCATGTACTCAAACATGTATTACATGAAATGTATTACATGAAATTTTATTGTTTCCGTGAATGGTTTTCTCCCATATGCCAGCTTCCACATATTCCAGTTTCTAAAATACCTGAAAGTTCTTAGAATTATATCCTAAATCATGTATTGATACATTAATAAAATCAAAATTATAATATTTAGCAAATGAGGAAAAAACTATTTATGTCAAAATGAAATATGAAGATGTCATGCCTAAGCCTGTCAAGAAGGAGAAATGATTCTAAGTTGTGAGTAAATGTCAGAACCACAACATTTTCACTAGGGTTTTTTGTTGGTTTTTTTGGTTTTGACATGTACATTTATCTATTTCCAACTTTTGCGGAAAATATATTCACAATATTCAGGTTCAACTTATTGTCCTGATGGTACACTTTACATACACTGTGGTGTTTAGACTCTAAGACATTTCAGCTTTTTATCTTTACTCTTGAGATCACTCATCCTCTCCCTGTTATTATTAAACTGACTAGTTGAATTTGGTCTCAAATTAAGTTGCAAATTATTTAGTCTAGTAACATTTATGATGGAAAAATGAAATGTCATTCTACCTCCAGCATTGGATAGTACAACTTGTGAGTGGATATGATAGCACCACCAGTGTGTAAATAACCATTCTTAGAAAATGTACCCATTTCTGCTCAGCTCTTACCCTTCATCAGGAAGATATGCAAGAAATAATTTAGCAAGTGTAAAGTCAAATGTGCATTGCCAAAATAGGGATGATTTCACGAGGTCATCTTTGTTCAATTGTAATCTGTTGTTATAACATTTCCCATTAATTGTTGAAAAGCTTGCAATTCTCTCTTCTCCTGAGTACTTGATAACTAACTGGCAAAGAGCAGGTCTTGAACTTATTGAATTTGAGCTGGTAAGTGACTTAAGGACTTTGGAAAATTGTACTATATAAGTTTAGGTTGACTTACAATTGTGAAAGGAGTTTCTAAGATGAAAGGAGTTTCTTTCAACCTCTGTGTACAACATTTGAACAAAGAGTACTAAAAGCTGTAGAAGGCTGGAACATTTTCAGGCAACATACTTTTAAATAAACATGGTAGGTAACTTCGGAACATAAACTGTAAAAAATGTTTTACTGTGGTTTAGGCAGTTCATTCCTTTTCTATATTTCTCAAAATGTCCATTTTCTTAGGACACAATATCTGAAGAGATCTATGTAGATAATTTACATATATGTATATATCTCTGAATTGCATCTAATCCAAAGAAATTTCTGTGACTTTTTTACACGACTGTACAAACGTAATGGAAAAGCTTACTGCAGTCTAAAAGTTTATTTGAAGACAGGAAAGCTACAGAGTTAAAGAAAGTAAAGTAAGAAGTGACAGCAGAAATATAGACATAGATATATATATATATTTACATATATATTTTTATATATAAAATATATAAAAGATAGTTATAAAATATTATTTCTATTACTAAATACAAATTAGAAGTTTTATAATTTTTTTCCAAAATGGGTGGTAAGGCTATAATGACACTGATAAATATGATTGTCTCATTTAAAAAAGTTTTCCCAGAAATAACATTGTTGGATGTCAGGCTCACTTGCTCACTTGGTGAGGTTCAAATTAAGGATAAGATAGGATTGCATTCACCTGACTTTAACAGCCTAGGAGATGGATGCATATTCCAAGCCAAGTGATAGCTTTCCTGTGTGATGAACACCTTCAGAATGCAGGTCACACCCTCCTGGAGGTGGTACCTCTTCCATTAACTGCAGGGCAAGTTCAGAAGATGTATGCAGACAAGTTACTTAATTTCATATATAAAATTATATGACATGTTTTACACAATACAGTAATAATAGTTTTAAGTAATAGCTTATTAGTAGCCACATTAAAAACAGCAGAATGATCCATATGCTTCAGGTTATGTAGGTGCTGAAATGCTTTTCTTGACCTCAGTTTAAATCTGCATGTTGCGGGCATCTTTCCTCTTTTGGTTGCAGTTCTGTAAGCTGAAGTTTACCTACCCCACACTGCTTTGAGTAGCTGCCATCCACTTAGTTTTCTTGGCTGAGCTGCTGCTGAGATTGTTTTCTAGGCTATTAAAATTAAAATGAGCCAGCATAAACCATTGAAATAATAGAATTTTTTTGCTTGCCTGCTTTGCTAACCCAACTCACTTTGAAATAAATTAGGGAGTGATCACACAAGTAATTTAACCAGTGGATCTGGCAAGGCAGTATTCTCTGGCAAGAGGATGGCAACAAACAGTTGGGGGTTGGCTGAGGATGGTAATCTCTTCAGCTGGTCCTGTGGGAGCACTAATGCAGAAACAATTGCACAAAGCTCCCAACTGTATCTTCTTTTGAAGGGCATCATTTGTTTTCTTCCAATAGTCTTCAGCCCCCTTTATTTACCACCAAAAATAATGCTATGGTTCCTATTTCTAATGTAAATATAGGTAAAAGAAAGAACTTCATATTCTGAGTAAAAAAAATTCACAGAACATGCGCCACATTTTGACCCATTTGTATTAAGACTATACAACTTTAAATAGTAGAGAAAAAATTTTGCAGTTTACAGACTGAATTTTGGTGAAGATTTTTATAGAAACAGAATGCCTTAGAAATTAAAAATATCTGCTGTAATGATATAATACAGGACAACTCCTGGAGTTGACGTAGGCTCACAAAAAGAAAAGAAAGACGAAAAAAGAAAAAATGTTTGTTACTACTGGGTTTTGACACAGTCATCTTGGAAGCGGATGAGGAAAAAAAGTATATTTCTTTTTAATTCTTTAGATCTAACATGTTTAAATACTGCAGCGTATCCATTATATGTTGTGATGGTAAGTCTATTGCTGGCAAACTGTTCAAAAAGATAAAATTTCTACCATTTCTATGTTGGTAATCTAACTGTTTGTCATTACTGCTGTTGTTGAAAGGAATCTAATTCTTAGACACACACTCAAAAATATTCTGCTTCTCAGCTCTCTTCTGCCCTTCTGTCATCCTATCTTGCTGTTTTATGAATTACAGGAATGTGGTCTCAGTGTGACCTGATCATCTATAAAGAATATTTTTCTTCAAAAAACATTTGCTCAGGTTCATAAAATCTCATCCACGTTAAGTTTTGCTTATGCCATTCTTTACATTTTAGATAATTCACACTGTTTTATATAACTTCAGCCTTGGATTTTTAAATAGTATTTCACTATGGAAACAAAATATATACTTTTTAACTAATAAGTATGCCATTGTACAAAATTTCATAATTATTACTGCCTTAGATGTTTTTATATAATGGTTAAAATTTTCAGACATTATGGGTAAGTTATTTGACAAATCTGTAAAAGGAATTCTACTTGACAAAGCTCTGATTCTACTTTAAAAGGCTAAATCACTTTCACACTTGCAAGGTCCGTACTATTTCTGTCATATATTCAAGAATATTTGCGTCATTGTATCTAACTACCCAGAAAAAGTGAACCATGAATTTACTTAAACTTTGGCTAAATATTTTTAATTTTTACCTTGTGAAGAGTTCATATATTTTTTTTACTATTCTTTCGTGATACACATTTTGAACTATTTCTAATTAATGTGAGCAATCAGAACACCACACTCTTTTCTCATTGTGGTGACTAGTCTTTGCTAGTAATTGAATGGTAGCCTTAAACAAGGTGAGGTCATGAAGCTTATTTATCTGACACCGTGAATTCTATGCCTGTGTAAGAGGGAAAAAGGATGTTTTTTTGCCCTCAGGGTATTAGTCATGGTCCATAGGTTCGTGGGAAAAATGTAGGAAGTCTCAAAAGTTTGTTCCTATTATTTCAATTTTTCTTAGACTTAATTTGAATCCCAAAGTGAATTTTCTATTATTCCTTTGAAGGGTGCATAGGAGGGTACCAACAGTCTTTGAGGAGCAACACCTGCAGTTGCATTCAAAGGCATGACTTTTCCAAGCATTTTCTGAGCTGCCTGGTATTGTCCCAGGAAGGATAAAGGCCTAGGTTTTTTACCTGACTGGCAGAACATTCCACCACCAATAGAACTCTAAACATTGTTTTAGAAGTAATGAGTCCTGCTGGTTTCATCCTGCAAGACCTTGAAATCCCACAGGGCAATGTGGTTAGAAATAAAACAGAAGGCTGAGGCTTTTAATGAGTTTCCTATCCACAGATGCCATCAAGCTTTTATACTATTCATTTTATTTCTACAGCTTGAACAAAGGATCCCAGAGTTGTGGGCAATACTCTGACAAGCACAGTTCACAAACTTGGCAGAAATCTAGACTTTAGACAATAAAAGATTATTGAAAGAAGTAAAAGAAAAACAAATAACAAAAATGAACTTAAATATGGGATATTTTACTTACGAAAAGTGAACATAATGTAATTCACACAAGTTAAATCTCTTGGAGCATGGAATGAGGATATGACTGCAGGTTTCCATGATGTTACGGAGGTTATGATGACAAAGAAAAGTAAACTGAAGAGGGCCTGTGAGAGGTCAGTATGCATTTTGGGGAATGTCCTTCAAGCAATACTAAATTGACCATTCTCAAACACTTCACTGTATGTGTGTCTTAACTATTTGGAGTCTTCCATACAGCCAGACAAAATGAATGATGTTATTGAAGAAACAGTTTTCTTATGAGAAGATGAGGGTGAAAACATCTGTGTCTACATACAGAGATGCAGAATATGCATATGTGGATCTGGGAGACGCTACATTTTATATTACTTTTCCCATTTCATCTCTTTCTCTTTCACCTCTTTCACTTCCTTCTGGAATTTCTTTAAATGAAGATCCTGGAACAAATGTAACATGAAGAAATCCATGGTCTGTAGAGCTCCAGTGCCGTTTGGACCCTGTCGTTCTGATCATCCTTGATTCATCCCCAGTAAAATGTGAAAGATTTTGTGACTCTGAGTAAACAGACTACACAGGTTGAAGAACTTGCCTTTTATCTTGTTCTCTCGCCTCCTGTCCAAATACAAATGAAAATTCATTGAGAAGCACATAAACATTGCCTTCTCAGCAGTTTCTTCCTGCAGTTGTGATGAACATGTCCATGTTTAACACTCTTGTGAGGACAGCAAATTGGTTCAAATGTTAGAAATTACTTTCATTGTAACTGCAACCCAATTTATGAATAGAATTAGCAGCATTCGGAGCTTTCATCAAAACATATAGATCCACTATAAACCCAATAGAACAGTTTTCCAGGTGTTCCGAGTTGTATACTTCACTGGTTTCTAGATGGCAAAACTTTTGACAATATAAAAATTAAACATTTCTTAAACCAGTAACAGCATGGCCTCCTGGTGTCCATGCAAGGCTGAGTTGTTGTACTCCAATTTTTAAAGTTTGTCTTTATTTTAGTTTTCTTTGGTATAAGAAAAGATGCCATCAGAAAAAAACCCTTTATAAGCTGTGAGGAGCTAATAGAACAGATTATAAGTAGTCAGAATCTTTTTCTGTTCACCTTTAAATTCTGAAAATGGTACTTACTTCATACCTAGATTTATATGTCTGTAATTTCAGCTATGGTCTGTAAACATTGAATCAGGCTCAGCCAATTGGCTTAACCATGGCCAAGAAAGTTGAAACAGAAAAGAGACCAGTTCAAATGCCTTAAGCTTCTGTGTGCTTTCATTCTAGGAATTTTCCAGGGCTCTCAGAAACACTTACACAATCAGTACTTCCAGCTCCACATTTTGGCACTTCTCAAATCTGAATACCTCTCATTCTGTCCCCGTTAGTATCTTACATTAATTAGCTGTACAATGTTTGAAGTTTTACTATTTAATATTGAAGGTATGGTGCCATTCCAACCTTATATTGTCTTTCTCTTTTTTTTTTTTTTTTTTTTTTAAATACGTCATGTATTACTTGTGATACTGTCATAAAGAAATGTTTAGCAATGGAAAAATCAGCTTTTAAAGAATATATATCAACATATAGGCTACACAATCATATATTTATGCATGTACATATGTACATAATCATATACATGATTACTATTACCAGAACTCATTATACAGAAGAAAATAATGGAGAATTGTAGTGGTTTACCTTTTTAATGAAACCTTCAAGCTGATTGTAAATGAAGTTAAGCAGTATCTAATAGATAATTCTGCCAGTAATGATTAACTAGACATCCACTGATATTTCCGGATATTTGTTACGTACTAAAGCCTTTAAAATAAAATTGGAAGTACTTACTAGTCCATGGGCATATTAAATATATAGCCTGCAACTACACATTCTCACCACTTCTACATAAATGCTTACATTTCCCTATGCAGAGTTCAATTCAACACCTTTAGAAATTAATTGACACTTCTACAAAAATGTTGGCATTTCTCTAATCTGAACATCTCTGCTCTGCAAGTATTTGACTAACAAGAGTAAATCATGCTTATTGACTGTAGCATCTGGTTTTGTATCAAAATCTAAAATTAGATTCCAGCCCTGAAACTGGATCTACAGCAGTACTTGTGTCTACTCTGCACTCCAGTCACTTCAAGTAGGCTCTGGTTTGGTATGGAAACCTTGAGACCAATATTTAATTTTGACAGTTTGGTGTTTGAAGCATAGACTCATTTTCTAAATGTATATATATTGCCTACTATAATTTGATAATATCCTGAAAAATGTACTTAATATTTAGTAATGGGAATGAAGGAAAATGAGTATTAAAGAAATAATGGTAAATGAATGTTTTCCTTGTTTTAAGCTTATATGGCTGTTTATGGTAAAATCACTACAATTCTTTTTTTTGTCTCTCAGTACAGTTCACAATGAAAAAAGAAAAATAATTAAAACATTAAAGAATGTAGAATGTTTTTTTAAAAAATATGTTGCAAATTATGTTTTTTTGTAGTTGAGTGCAAGTGCTAACTAGTATTTTGAATACTTAACATGAGATATCAAACAGCATGTGCTTTCTATTTATATTGGTTACCAATCTCAATATTCAGAGGAAGAGCGTATAAAGTTAACAAGCAATTATTTGGCAAATTAGTACTCAACAACCCTGAGTAAATAGGAAGTTTGAAACCTATCTGTTATACAGCTACTTTAATTTGCATAGCACACTGGTGTGTTTGCTTTGCAAATACTTTGCAATGAATCATCATTTGTACTATACAGTCCAAAGAAAAGCAATCAAAATTCACAGCAAGACAATGAAATTAATTATAACTGTTGAATTCTGTGGTGGTAATTCCTCCTCATGCAGGAAGATTAATTGCATTGCACTTTCCTTGCACTCCACTAAATGATCTGATGAATGTATAATCATTTACAGATTTCTCAAATGCTGAAAATTGATTACCTTTGATTAGCTCTGATCTGCACAAAGAGCTCTGACAGAGTATCAGTGAAACATTACAACATTACAGACAAAGTAACAAATGATTTAATTACCAGTGTGCTTATTAATGTTAGATTCCCTGCAGTGATCCTGGCAAATCAGGGGCCTGTAATAGACCTGTGGGTTTCACTGAATTCCATTAGGGCTTAAATAATATTTCTCACTATTTCTCAAATCCCTCTTTTCACGGCTTCTTAATAACTCTAATTAATTCTAATTTGCACAAAAATCCATTGCATCTCCATAAACTTTTAATTAGATGTAAAGTAAGATAAGTCACTGCTTTCAGAGACTGGGGAAAATGCAAACTGCAGCTTATATGCGTCCAAATAAGTTTCTCATTAACAAAAGATATTTCTCCATAGAGCTATTTAATGAAAGTTTAGAGTTAATTTTGAATTAGGCATGTGGTCCAGCTATACCCTTTTAGTTGCAAACATAATAATAGTTGCTTATACATGAAGCGAGTGAAAAAACAGGATGGTAAAATGTTTAGCTAACTCAATGGTAAACATAATTTTAATACTTTTTTATGTATTGCCAATATATACATTCACTCATTTTGTTAATTGTGGTAGATAAAACACTCTGATTAAGCAGCTACACTGTACACTGAAAGACTATTTGAAAATGAAATAGCAAGGGAACACTAGCCCAGTTACAGACCATGCTGAATGTTGTTGGCACAAACAAATCAGGCTTTTCTATGCTCATACTCATGAACACTTAGATCAGTTCAGATTGGCAGCTTCTTTGGTTTTCCCTGGTTTTATGTCATTATATATGACATTAAATTATTATGAAGCAATGACAATGAAAACCCAGATGATCAGAGAAGTCAAACAGAGCTCAAATTAAGCTCTGTTTCTGCAAGTGTTTCTCTGAAAAAAAAAAAAAATAGGTAATTAAAATCTTATTTAGCACTGAAGTACTAATACATAGACAACTTATAATAATATTTTTGTATTTCAGTTGTGTAGGAAAGGAGTGACTGTAACACTGCAGGTGTTACTTTGTCATTCGTAATGCATAAGATGGAAAACTTAAAAAATAGAAATATTCAGCCCCCAGTGTGGATGATTACATTTATTACATTCACTGCTGTCAGCAGCTGAAAAGCTATCCATCACACTGAAACAGCGATGAGAGTAAGAAGTCTCTTTTTGTGGAGAAATATTGAAGTCAGATTGTTGATGTCAAAAGTCAAACTCTAGTTCAGCTATCTGTTTTATGAATCTGACTGAGACACATTGTGCCTGTGTTCAAACTGATATCTAGCAGAGCTCATTTTAGCAAATGTGTGATTTAGAAGTCAGAAAAACATTCGTACCAGCAAAATATTAAGAGGAAACTGATAGGGCACTCAACTGCTTTATATTTAAGTATCACATCATTCAATAATAATGTAGTATTTTTTTTCACTGATAGTTAAAAAACTTATTGTGTATGATACAATGACATTATCGTACTTGCACACAGTAGTCACAAATATATTTTATAAATGCACAAAACCATTTGAAGTATGACCACTTTTACCACATCAACACAGACTTTTCTTTTGGAATTGGATATTCTTTTTCAGGTTTTTTGGATGCGCATACACACACACATATATAAGGAACATTACGTTCAACTAGTTTCAAAAGGTAGAAGACTTACATGGAGGTATATGGACATAAGGATGAAGCAGTGCGCATACTATAGCTGAGTGAGAAAATCCAGTGTAGACATGATGAGAAAAAAGAATGTTCTAAGCCCTGAAAGACTGATTACACGTTCATCATTCGAATTACCTATCTTAACCGACTGCAGCTACCATTCGCTGTACTTCGATAGCATAAATAGGATTCTTAGAAAAGCAGTAGTGAACGGAAAAGTCTAATATAGTGTATTTTCAACTCTTTAGGTCTAACCTCTGAAAAAGTGAAATAAATCAACTGCCTCTCTTCATTCCGTTAGATTTTTTTAAGACGGAATTTTACAAATAATAGAAAGGAAAACAGGTTCCTGAGAATAAATTGCACTCCATTGAAAAACACTAAAAATAAATTAGGAAATGTACTCACAGCTTGGGGAGTACTACTTAATATGAGAATCTTCAGTAGTTTACATTGAATATTTTAAAAGCATTTCTTAAGGAAGGTGCTTTGTAGCTGAGAGAAAAACATATGCACTACACGTTATTGAACTTGCTACCGTCACTGCAGATTTTGTTCTGTTTAACAAAAACATGCACAGTTTGTGAATTCAAGTCAGGGAGTTCCTTTTATTTTTGCTAATTTCACCATCCTTTCTCTTTTTAAGCACAGCCCTCAGGGTGCATGATGTAATGGTCACCATTATAGTACGGAGCAGGAAAAAAAGGGTATCATGAAATGCAGAACTGAATGGTATTCTTAGAAAAGAAAAATATATGCCAGATTTTTTCCAAGGGAGCTCTACTGAAAAACAAACAAATATGCAGATAGTGTACAAAGCTTCTTGAATCATCATTAGTGGTTAGAAAAAAAAAATTGGCAGGAAGAAAGTGGACGGTTAAAAAAAAGCCAAAATGGAAGGACTAATTCAATGATACCAGATGTAACACATGACTGTGGGGATTGAAGGGTCATGAGTTTGAGTCAAAACTCAACTTCGAGTTAATTGGCTGGCAGTGGGGCTGCACAAATTGCAGAGATAGAGTACTTGTTTCCTAGTGCAGGAGGTCAGCCTTCTTACGCGTTTGCACTCTTTGCATGGCATCCAAGAACTAACACTTGTATTTGCTAGAAAAGAGTTTGCTTGCTTGTCATCTTTTTAAGTAGAAGAAAAAGAACTGGCTGAGCGTAAAACAGAATGACACATTTAAAATAATTCAAAAGCTGCTCTGTCTTGAACTACATTTATTTCCTTCCTCATTTTTTTGTCTCTACAGACAATCCAGAAAACAAACGATACACAATTGTTTCAAGGAATATTTTAGCCCAGCCCTATGAATTCATTGATATGAAAACCATATATAAAATATATAATCTTAACATATTTTCCCTTTGAAAAGACCAATGTAGTTCTTTCTACCTTATCCAAGCAGAAATGTTATTATGTTTAAAAGAGGAAAATAATTGTGTTTACTGACTTCACTGGGGAAAAAAATATAAATGTTCCTTAAAACATTTAAATGGGCAAGAGGGAAGATTTTTTTTTAAAAAAAAATGCTTCTTGCTGTGTGCATGGAAACTCTGGCTATGTGCCCGAGACGTACAGCAAAAAACAACATATGGAACTCACCAGTTCCTAAAATCCCTTTCCACAAAATTCATGCCACTCCTCACCACAATAAAATGACTCATGGAGGGGTGTGTTTTATGCCTCCCAGGCAGAACTCCATAGTCCACAATTAGTCTATCTATTGAAAGGCCAAAATACCTTATTGTTTTACTTGCTGTATAATTATCTGTTATGATGAACCGTGATTCTAAGGACTATTGTCCCTAGACTTGGATCTGTGTGTGGAGCAGTTCCCTGGCTGAGACCCAGGAGTGGACCTTCCATTTAGAATCCATGCCTGAGTGATTTCTCCAGTCTCTCTCTGGCTGGCTGAAACAGGGACTGTTTCTGCATGATTTCTTGGGTTGATGAGAAGCAATTATGCCTTAAATGAAGTCATTCATGTCTGCCATTTTGTTTGCATATTTTTCAGCATTCACCTGTTATTAGACCTGTTTTTAAACTGTAAACTAGTTACAAGCAGACTTTTGTGTCTAATGCGGTTTGGTAATCAGAAGAAAAAATATATATAATGTTTTCTTCACAAGTCACTCAAGCAGGTAATATAATAGAGTGATTTAAAAGTAAAATAACATTTAACAATGTCCAAGACATTTCATTTTGGAAGTGATAATGTATAAATATAATAATCTCAAGATATTAACTAAGATTTTTAATGTGTATTCTTTAAATAACTTTGTCTAGAAGAAAAGACTGCCAAAACATTTACTCACAGCGTTCAAAGCCAGAATCCAGTAGTACTTGTAGTGTAAATAAAATACTATTTTAATATTTAAGAATGCATTTGCATGTAATACGTGTGCCATTTGTTATAATTCCTCTTGAAATGTATAAACACTTAAAACAGCCAGATTTTTTGTAAAGCATTAATTTCTGATGTGTCTTAAATTATTGCAAAAATTCCTTCAGTATGTACGGAATCTTCTAATGTATCAAATAATTTTCTACTTTAGTGTCCGATAGAGCTTTTCCACAAAGCAGTTTCCAAGGTGATGTTAGGTACAATGCTCATACAAGGTAGACTTGTCATGAAAATAAATACTGTAGAAAAATCTTTGTCAATTTGTATTAAGCTGTATATATTTTATGCTAATTTACCAAATCTTTTGATTTGCCAGCGTTCTGAACGCTTATTTTTTTTAATGAAGATGAGTGAATTTTGATAGGTGCAATTTATGTCTGAGAATCTCCTCCCAAGAAACAAATTACTTTGTCACATTTTTCCCCATGGTAAATATAAAAGACGTAAAAATATGTAGGCCTGACAGATCTTTATGTAATTGTAAAGCTTAAAACACAAACCAATTTTCAGATATTTGAATGAATTATATGTGTAGATCACTGATTAAAACTGTAAATGTACTTTGAAAAATAGATTTCTCTTTTCCTACTGAATAATCCCTATAGGTAAATACAATTAAATTAAACCGACAATATATTTTAGGTTTTTTTAAAAATTTATATACAACATTAGAAGGAAGTTGTGAGTAGTTTTGAAGTGCATAATTCATCTGTGTAGAAAAGCGCTTTTTATTGTTGTTGTGGGCTGTTTTTTTAGAAGAGAGTTGTACTAAGGTGACCTCTACTGTTTAAAAAAAAGGCTTGCAAAAGCAGCCTTCTAAATCATCCAGCAACCCTAAATTGCCAAGACAGACATGGAAACTGCTGTGCTTAAAACTATTTGCTTAATTCACTGTTGTTTGTATTACTACAAATGATTTTAAGGATTCTTTCTCATGCATTGGAAAGTTCCCCTGCCATTTACTTCCTAGCCATTTGCGTGCAAATTCTGCCTGTACTGGGATCTCTGCCATTACATTTTCTTCACACTGAAGGGTTTTCTCTGCTCCTGGCGGGGCAAAGTCATGACCCAGAAAAAAATTGATTCATGAATTCTCAGGGTGCAACTAAAGAAGAGAGGAAATATGCCTTGGCTGAGCTCCTACTAGTGACAATTTAAAACCTGTAATTAGTTTGGATTCAAGCTGCAAAAGGAATCTGAATTTAAAATGCATTAATTCAAACTGATATATTAACTTTAACAAAGTAGATCCCTTATTATGTAGAATCATTATTACAGTCTGTTTGGCTAACTGTTGGATTCCAGACTTTATTAACTTAAATTTTATTAGAAAATGCAAGTAATTGCTGGTGAACGCTTTATCTATGTGATGGTTTCCTTGGTGAAACAGAACTTTTTATTGGGGTTAGGTAGCTTTAACACCTCAGTTATGGATTCTATTTTTGTAAATTCCCATCATCCACATGCTGCACAATGGCTGAGGCCACTTACCCCCTGCTGATATCAGGACCCCACATCCCCTTTAGCTAACTCCCTGACATTTCTATGAACTACACAGCTGAAATGTTATACAGTAATTAATGTTGATCCTAGCACACACACAGCCTCCAGTACAAATTAGGATAGAAAAGGTTATCATAATATTTTGCTAGTCTGTTTGGTAGACTTGAATTGCTCCCTGTGGGGGACAAACAAAAAAGGTATTTTTAAGATTTACATGATGAAGGAGCATCCAGGTACTTTAATTCGAATAAAGTAAAAATTATTTGGAGCATTTAATCTAGCAATCATTAGCCTTGCTATTTGCATGTTTTGATGCCTGCAAGGTCGTGGGTCCATTAGGAGTAGTTTGTTTGTGGTATGTGTTTTTGCAGATGAAGCGATGTGTGGTGACTGAAACTCTTAGCTAAAGCTCTGTTATCTTGCGGAGTTCAAATCCAGGTACAACTAGCAGCTGGATCCTCTCGGACTGTCAGTGGTGTCTGAAAAACACCCAGAGACTAAATAATTTAGATTACACCATTCTGACCTGTATAATTGTTTAAATGAGTAATGTATCCACTAACTGAAAGAGGTCAACCATCTGTAGAGGAAACATAGAATTTGGTTTCATTTCCAAACAAACTTTTGAAGTGCAATACTGTGGGAGGTAGGAAAAAGTCTGCTGACGGTTCAACGGCTTGTCTGCTACACCAAGGTTAAAATTTCTATCACTTACAGAAAGCAACATTAATAGAAAATGCTCCTGGGAGAGTAGGTTTAGCACATATAATGTCTGATCCACTCAATATGCCATTAATTGTCTTTTTTATTTTCTGTGCTCTACCGCGAATGTGCCTTAAACACTTATGGTTAGTATCGATGGATTCTCATTACTGATTAAGGAAGGCTACAATCTCATTTAAATATTTTTGAAGGAATTAGATTTATCATGGAACTGCTGAAAAATCTATGGCTTGTCAATTTTCTTTTTAGAAAAGAAAAAACCCTACAAAAATTGTTGCTTGGTTAGGAATTACAATCCCACGTACCTTCTGAAATTGTGAAGAGAACAGGTTCCTCATCCTGAAGCAGGCATTTGTACGTATGTGTCCTGAATTTTTATTATTTAGCACAAGGAAATACATATTCGCTTTCCCACTCACATGTTAATATGCATATTTTCATAAGTAATGAAGGATTTCGCATAAGCAACAGTATTTTTTTCAATTTAAATCCCAAAGAACCATTCCTCTCTCCAGTTTGTGAGTTTGTGCTCAATAAACCCAATGCGACACAACATTCCTAATGATTAATGTCCTCTCAGTAATTTTAATAGCATATATAGTCACACCAAAATTTTTCCCTGTAATTTTTCTGTCTTGCCTTTTTTTAATTAGAGAATATATTTTATATGCAGACTGAACCTTGCTTAACACTGTGCTTAACACTGCACAAGATCGCAACTTGACAAACATATATTATTGAATGATGCCATTCATCACATTCAGAAACAGAAGTGAAGGCCAATTCCATTTAACAGACTGTGAGGACTGCTACTGAATGCACAAATGGTGCTCTGTAAATGTTGCTACACTCATTTATTAAGGCCCTCTTAAAAGAGAACTGTTCTTTGGAGGCGGCTAACTAGAATCTTAGATTTCATATTAGAAAGAAAGAAGCATGCTTGAACTCATATGAGCTCATAGAAATCAATATAAATGGATGAGTAGGGAAAAATCACTGTGCTTTCTCATCTAGTGGTGAAATTCAAATTCATTCTTGTACAGACACACTCCTTTTGGACAGGTAACAATAAATTTGGGGTTATCCTAAAGCAAATATTTACCAATCCTCCTGCAAATACTTACGCAGTAGGATGCAGGGACAATGTTCATACAAACCAATATAATAATGGCAGAAAAGAACCATGTCTGTGCCTGAGAAAATAGAAAACGTTCAGTCTTTTGAAATGAGGACTGCGTTCCCCTGACTCAGACTATTCTAGTCAAAAAACTTCGTCACAGGCCTGTGAATTAATGTGTCCCTCCGTTGGCTTTCTCTCTGAACTTTTTGCTTCTCAGTGTCCTAACCCAAAGGGGGGACAAATAAATTATGTCCTACCTGAGACGGCTTCGTCAACAGATGCAGGTTTTAACATAGGTTTCAGGGAGCCCAGAACTTACATTCTATAGCTTCTGGTTAAATATGCTACCCACTATAATGCCATGTATCAGAAATATTTTGGCCCCTGGATATATAGCAAGACAAAACAGAAAGGGATGATTTGAGAGTCAGTTGAGAATAAGTGTATGAACTGTAAATCTCAGTCTTTCATAGGCACCCATGTCAGGACTTTAGAGAGTCTTAACAAGTGCATCATGAGGAGAGTATATCACAAGGATTGACTAGGAATAGGCATATTCCACAGATGGACACACATGTCTTGTTTTTATAAAGAATGTTGTTTTGTTAATCTTGACAATTTCAACTCAGAATTTTTTCTACCAAAATTCAGTTGTTCAAGAGTTGCAATGTAACATTGAATCCATGTAAATTACCCTATCAATAACCTATACCTGACCTTTCAAAGAAAGCTGAAATTTGTCACATGCCATCAATTCACTTGTATGTCCTTCAGTACTACCTAGGCCAGACACTAATATAGTACCATCTTAGAAATATTTTATTTTCTTTTTTAAGAGAGCCATTTTATGAAAAAGTTTTATTGGGATAGAAACAGGTTATGAAATTTTGAAATAAATAGTCTTTTATGCCCATATATAGATCATATTTATTAGAATTATCATTTTTTTGACAAAATGTATACAATATTGATTTATTAGCACAAGTACAACTTTATATTTACCACAGTAAATACTCTATTACAATACAGATTATAAATTACGTAAATAATTAGATTCTTCTATTTACATTGTCTTAAATTAGAGTTGGTTGATGTATCTGGATTTTAATTAGTGTGACTGAAAGACGAATGTTTTCTGGAATAGAAAGCTTTTATAGGTAAGCAGAAATAGATATCTGTTTAAAAGCCTAAGTGGGGGCTAAGAGCTTCAGGGAATTTGAAAAATTACTACCTCACAGTGTGAGCACCTGACAGCTTGAACCACCCAAGCAAATGAGCTCTAGGGAATGGATATCCAACAAGTATAGAAAGGAAGCATGATTTTAAAAATGGGCCACATCAGGGAAGCAAAGAGTGACAAATTATGACATTCAAGCAACGTATCTTCACTGTTTGTTCCTCAGTCTTTGTTAAATTATAATGTTTCAACAGAGTAGAAAGTTAAATTCATAGAAGTACAAATTAGGAGAAATTTATAGTCCTTATAATGACTTCTGTGAACATGAAGTTCTTAAAGAGAATCAATCTTGAAAATGGCATTTGAGTCTTTGCCAATAGCAGATAGATAAATGGTAAATAAATGGTAAATTTTATGGTAAGGAGGCTTTTTGTGATTGGTTTTGTTTGTTTGTTTGTGGGTTTTTCCTTGGTAATGATGAATATAATAATGACTCTAATATCTCTTTTAGTAACTAGTAGCCACAAATCTGATGCACCAGAATTCACTGTTAGAACAATAATATATTTTCTGTTGTAGGTATGGGTAATTCTTATTTAAACTCCAAACAGAAAGCAGACTATCTCGAAAAATACAGGCATCTTTTATTTCGAGAGGAGAAGTACATGAATAGATACACATACTTTATTCTTTTTCATGACATATTAATCTCTGTTAGTTTGCACACTCTCTGCCAGTCCTTGGATATCTACATTTTCCTAAACTAAGGTTTATGAACATCAAGAGGAATACATGCAGTGCAGTTGATGTTTGTCATCATCTGATTTTATACATCATCAAAATCGTGAAGTAGGAGTGTCATGTTATGGTACTGTACTGTCACATTTAAAAGATGGATATTTTAAGAGATGTGTATTTTAGGATATTTTAAAAGATTTTATTAGAGTTCCTATCTCTTTATTGATGAATCAACTTTCCACATCCTGTTTAGAAGGACAGTTTCAGGATAATGATGTAACATGATAAACGCAGTGTTGCATCCCACCTAGCAGAGCTCCTTATTCTTATATTATTACTTGTCAGATAGCATTATATGAAGAAAGAGGAGATGCAAACTAATACTGCTTCATGATCAGTTAGGGCATTTGCCACCTATTTTGTGTTTTGAAAAGATAACTTTCTTTTCAAAAGAGTTGCAGAAATGCAAATTAAAATATACTCATATAGTTGTGATGACACTCTTTCCATTTTGCTACAGTCTTTGCAATATTTTGTATTTTTCTTGAAGCATAATTTTGGAGACATTTAAATATGAGAGACGTTAAACTGTCATTTAAAAAAGCTGTTTTGGTGAAGCGCTGAAAGGCCTAAAAGATTCAAGTGAGAGAAGGCAAATGAAGAGAAATAAAACTTTCCAGTTTTACACAAAATATTTTTTTTTATAATTTTAATTGAATGTAATAGTAAGGGATTATTGACAGTATGTACTAAGCATACAAAGTTCTGGAAAATGAAAATTGTGCAGTCTGTTGCATAGGTCACATTGGTATGATATAATTCACTTTTACATTATTTTATGCTTTAAAGATAAAAATGAATGATGATCCAGAGATTATGTAAGAGAATACTATTTCTTTAAAATCAATACAACATAAAAAATGCTGTTTTATAATTGCAGTATACAGTTGTACTTATTACAGACAATATGCCTTCCCCTTTAAAGTATTTTAAGAACCGTGTAAGCCACTTTTAAGTTACCAAACCTGGGACCTCTTGTACAAAACTGTGCCATCACATCAGCATGTAAGTGCACTCTGCATAAAAAAGGATGGGGATTGATTTAGGCCACACTACGGAGCCAGCCCCAGGCTGAGAGTAGCTTTATTCTCTGCTTGTTTTCTCACCTTTTTATTCATTTGCAATGAGGGAGTGTGGTGCTTTTTTGAAAATGACTCTCTTGATGAGGCCTCTGATTGTAAAGTACTTTCAAACTGGGAACTTCATCACCTTTGTTGCTGAGTGGATAACTTTTCCATTAAAAAAATGTGAACCTGCTTTCCACCAGCCCCTTTCCTCCTCCTCATTATTGTTCCTGTATATCAAATGCGACTTTCCATACCAGATCACTCACAGGAAGTTAGCAAAAAAGGTACCCCCATTCCAAGTGCAACTGCATGCTAGCAAACAATATTTTCATTGCCAGATGGCACTAATTGTAGTTCTCAAAATGCACTTATCTAATCCACTTTTTTTCTGCAGACCTCCTATAGAAGGGATGTCAAACTCATGGCCCTTGGACCAAATTCAGCCCTTCACCTTGTTTTATGCAGCCTGGCACCTTGTTTCTACCCCGTGGCAGCGCCGATCTCCTTGTCCCTACTCTCCTGACAGCGTACCAGTTGTGTGCAGCATGTGTGACGCGCATTAAGCTGCAGGAGCAGGAGAACGGTGGGAGGTGTGAGTTTGACATCCCTGTCCTATAGGCTCCCCATGCCCAGTTTCCTCTTCTTACAATATCTGTACCCTGAGCATGTAGTCACAAAACCATACAATGAATTTTAGTCACAAAAGTGACTGACTTAATAATAGATTTTTATTGAGAATTTGTCCCTGGAAATGCTTTCATTTCTGAGCTTTTTTCTTTTACTAAAATATGCACGAATATACTTCACCAGTATAGACACCTCCTCACTACCTATAATACTTCACTCTTTGAATGCTTCTGCCCAGACTTAACTCACATTGACTTGCTCTCTTTCAGAAGTAGAGCAGTTTCGTCCCTCATGAGAACTGGATATTTTTTCCTTATCGTGATTTGGAATTTACCTCTCCTACACGATAACTCTTCTTCTTACTATACTATGGCTGTAGCTGTCAGATCTTCAAATCAATGGTAATTCACTAGTGGGAAAAAAAAAGATAGATACTTAACATTTTAGCAAAATTTTGGGCAATATTTAGCACTTGAGTGTTAAAGGAAGTGAGAATTCAAATTGTCAGCACTTAGCACTTTCATTCATATTCACTAATCTCAGGAAATTATGTCCTGAGAAACCAGTACATACTTAAAATTGAAACAGGCAGTTTAAAAAAGAGTCTACATGGCATCATATTTTTCAGTATTCAAAGTAGAGACCGATCATTTCCCTTTTTCTTATTAGATTGGTGGCTGTATCTCTTAATAATTTATTGCCGCTTTGTTTGCAACATCCCAGGACAGAATGTTTCGCAACGTATTATTGGAAGACACTACCGAACTCTGTCAAATTTGGATGTGAGATTATGTTATACATTATAAATTACAGCAGCAGATGTTCTTTTTAAAAGTTGTGGTTTCTTTAAATGATCTAACTGATGCAACCCTTTGAGTCACTATGGTGAGAGACAAAATTGATGACAGGCTGATTTAGTGATGCACTTCTTAACCAACAGTTTGAAGATGTCAGAAAGATATCAAGAGACGTAAAGGGATTAATTTCAAAAGTTGTTTTAAACTGAAAAATAATGGATAGTTTTCTTTGACTAATATTTTATAGCTGGAAGCAACCGAATGGAAAATCAGCCAGAAAGAAAACTTTTCATTTAGTTTTATTTTATAATTTCTTCTTGGGCAGATGATTTCTGGATGCCCAGTAGCCTGCTATTTTGCTTAAGAAAAATGTAATGTGAACATTTCTCGGTTAACATTAATTAGTTAAGTTTCTTAAACATTTCTTCAACCCTGAAAGGTTTAAATTTTAACATCAATAAAAGATATATTTCGAGTTAATGAACAGAATGTGTTTGACTTGACAGATAAACACTTTAATAAAATGTGTAAATGTCATTTAATAAATAGCATTGAAAATCAAAAACTACAATTAAAATATTTTCTTTAAAATATATGGCAAGGTAAGTTAATGTGCAGGAAATATTAATTAAAATATGTTTATAATTGCAAAAGAGAAAATATTCTTATTAGAAAATGTTGGCTGGAAAATGGGATACGTGTATATTGGTAATGTGATGCAAGACAGTGAAGTTTCCAATGTTAAAAACAAGCCATGCCTTGATAATAATGTTGGAATACTTAACCTGCAAGTCTGGTATTATTTTTTGTGAGGAGAAGTTCTATTTGAGCATAAAAAAGGAGGACTGGGAACTGTCTGAGGATGTCTGAGGATTTTCTCTTGGGTGATTCCACAAAGTGGCCTAAATTACATGATTCACAGTTCCAGGTAGTACCCTCAGAGCTAAAGTTGTTCAGTTCTTTCCATTACAAGATCTACTTTTTCAGCGCGGTCTAGCTTTTCCAAAATCTAACAACCGTATCTGAATTCCACCCAAATTTATCCTGGAAATCTGACATTTCACCGTTTTGTTTGAAGTTAATTTTATTTAATTATTTGTGTGTACATTCATGCATCTGTAGATGGGGAAAAAAAAAGGTCATGTAAAATAGATCTGCTGTTTCTAGAATCAGTAGAAGGAAGAAAAAACCCTACCCTGTTTTGAACATGTTAAAAAATTTGTGTAGTTCATTTGTTTAGATAATCTAATGCAAAACAGCTCATGGTCCTGTCAAAAGTAATAGGTCATGAAAGTTGAATGCACACATTGAAATTTGTCTAAGAGTAAAAAAGGTTACAAGATAGGAAAAAATTGAAGTTCATGTGTAATCTTCCCTCTATGCGGTGCATCTCCAATAAGGAAAGTCACCTTTGCAAGCAATCTAATTTTGCACACAACTGGTGAGTGAACCAACTAGAGAAGGTGCCCTGTTGGATCTGCTGTTGGAGAACAGAGAAGGCGTTGTGGGAGAGGCGAGTGTTGGAGGACGCCTGCGGCGCAGTAATCACGAGATGATAGATTTCTCAGTTCTAGAAGGAGTAAGGACGAGGGTGAGCAAAACTGCCACCTTGGACTTCCAGAGGGCAGACTTCAAACTGTTTAGAAGGCTGCTTGATAAAGTTCATTGAGAGGCAGTTCTAAAGGACAAAGGAGCACAAGAGGGCTGGATGCTCCTCAAGAAGGAAATCCTGGTGGCACAAGAATAGGCCACCCCCATATGGTGTTAAGAGAGTCAGCAGGGAATAAAATGGCTTGGCTGAGTAGAAATCTTTGTACTGATCTCAGGAAGTAGAGGAAAGTTTATGAGCTTTGGAAGAGGGGACAGGCGTCCCAGGAGGACTACAGGGATGAGGTGAGATCATGTAGAGAGAAAATCAGAAGGGCTAAAACCCAACTACAACTTCAAGTAGCCAATTCGGTGCAAGACAATAAAAAATGTTTCTTCAAATGTATTAACAACAGCAGGAGGACCAGGCAGAATCTCCCTCCTTTACTGGATGCAGGAGAGACAGTAGTGATGAGGGATGAGGACAAGGCAGAGGTACTTAATGCCTTCTTTGCCTTTGTCTTTATTAGTAATGTGAGATGGTCTTGGGATACTCAGCCCCCTGAGCCAGAAGACAGTGAGAATCAAGCTCCAAGGATTCAGAGGGGTTTGGTTAGAGACCTGCCTGACTAATCAGATGCACGCAAGTCTATGGGACCAGATGGGATCCACCCAAGGGTTTTAAGAGAGCTGGCAGAGGTCCTCTCCAAACTCCTTTCCTTCATCTACCAGCAGTCCTGGATGACTGGGGAAGTGTCGCTTGACTGGAGACTGGCAAATGTAACACCCATTTACAAGAAGGGTCAGAGGGAGGATCTGAGAAACTACAGGCCTGTCCATCTGACCTCAGTGCCATGGAGGGTCATGGAACAGATCACCTTGAGTGCTCTTATACAACACACGCAGGACAATCAGGTGATCAGGCCCAGCCAACATGGGTTTATGAAAGGCAGGTCCTGCCAGTCCAATCTGATCTCCTTCCATGACAAGGTTATCCGTTTAATGGATGAAGGAAAGGCTGTGGATGTGGTGTACCTGGACTTCAGTAAAGCCTTTGGCACTGTTTCTCACAGTATCCAGCTGGAGAAACTGGCTGCCATCGGCCTGGACATGCACAGCCTCTGCTGGGTTAAAAACTGGCTGGATGGCCGGGCCCAAAGGGTTGTGGTAAATGGAGTTAAATACAATTGGAAAACAGTCACGAGCGGTGTTCCCCAGGGTTCATTGCTGGATCCAGTCCTGTTTAATATCTTTATCAATGATCTGGATGAAGGCATTGAGTGCACCCTCAGCAAGTTTGCAGACGACACCAAGCTGGGTGCAAATGTGGATCCGCTTGAAGGAAGGGAGGCTCTGCAGAGGGATCTCGACAGGCTGGATCGATGGGCTGAGAGCAACAGGATGAGGTTCAACAAGGCCAGGTGCAGAGTCCTCCAGTTGGGACGCAACAACCCCATGCAACGATACAGGCTTGGGGAGGAGTGGCTGGAGAGCTGCCTGGCAGAGAAGGACCCGAAAGTGTTGGTTGACAGCCGGCTGAACATGAGCCAGCAGTGTGCCCAGGTGGTCAAGAGGGCCAGTGGCATCTTGGCCTGGATCAGACACAGCGTGGCCAGCAGGAGCAGGGAGGTGATTGTGCCCCTGTACTCAGCACTGGTGAGGCCGCACCTCGAGTGCTGGGTTCAGTTTTGGGCCCCTCACTACAGGAAGGACATTGAGGGGCTGGAGCATGTGCAGAGAAGGGCAACGAGGCTGGTGAGGGGGCTGGAGAATAAGCCCTACGAGGAGCAGCTGAGGGAATTAGGGTTGTTTAGCTTAGCTTAGAGGAGGCTGAGGGGAGACCTCAACACTGTCTACAACTGCCTGAAAGGAGGTTGTGACAGGGTGGGTGCTGGGCTCTTCTCACAAATGGCAGGTGATAGGACAAGAGGAAATGGCCACAAGTTGCACCAGGGGAGGTTTAGACCAGACATTAGGAAAAATTTCTTCACTGAAAGGGTGGTCAAGGATTGGAAGAGGCTGCCCAGGGAAGTGGTGGAGTCACCATCTCTGAAGGTGTTTATAAGACGGGTAGATGAGTTTCTTAGGGACATGGTTTAGTAAGTGGACAGGTACAGTTGGACTCGATGATCTCGGAGGTCTTTTCCAACCAGATGATTCTATGATTGTATGACTCTTTGCTGCTACAGCTGAGGAAATTGAGGACAGAGCCTGGCCTATCATATCCCTGAGCATTGTCCTATTTTGGTTCCCAGACAATGTGGACAGAGGGGACTATGGCCAAACTCAAGCGTGTATTTGCCCAGAATATATGGAAATGTAGACAAGAAGAGAAGGAAGGCTGCAGAAGTTTGAGTAACACATTTACAGAGGAGAAAAGTCTTGTTACTGGATAATTGCAGATGGGGGGTTGGAAGGAGAAGCAAGGATTTTGGAGATGACCAGGAAAAAGCATGGAGAAATGAGACACGATGGCAGAGTAGTCTGATAATTGTGTTCTAGAATTAGGATTGAAAACAGGAGTCTAGTGAGTCTCACTCTTCTGCAGTTAAAAAGTAGATATGAAATTATTAATTTCATACATGTACCAGGGTTAGTCCCCAAAAAGAGTAGCTACTGACTTGACATTTGATAGCAGAAACTCCATAGTTCTAGAAGTCTTCTTCTGGACATGAAATTCTAATTCTTTTTTTATTAGAAACTGTTCTAAAAAAACATAAAATTGTTTTCTCAGCTAATGAATCAAAATAGCTAAAGACACTGTATTTCCTAAAATATTGCAAGTAATAACTTTGGTATAGATGCATTATGATACTGTCCTTCAATAGATGATCCTATTCTATTTCTTCTAGAGTGGCTGTGGTTTTTTCAGTTAAATTAATAATTTTTCTATGTCCCACGTTCTCACCTGGATGATAACACCATCTATCTTCACAGACCTTTGTGAAGATAAATTCATTAACTTATTATAGCATTTGGATAAAGAAGAAATTTTTGATACCATGATGAATCCTAATAAAAGAAGAGACCTCACTTTGACTAACTGGTCAAATATTGAATAACTAACCATTCATTAAAAGATGCAGATACCGCAGAAAAATAGATAGGCTAAATTAAAGAAACAGCATTGTGATACTTGCATAAAGGGACTGAATTAACATTGCTCAAACTATATTAGTTTTAGCATTAGAAGAGTTAGATTTCATATCTATAGTCACTTTTTATAACCTCCTGGGCATTATTCTATAGTCCTTTCTCTATATGAAGAATATATATGGCCCACTATAGTATGGTAAATGTTTTGAAATCTTCCTTTTATTTCTTTTCACAGCATATTCCCTTGAGTCTAGGAAGGGCTGTTTCTCTGATTGTACTTGTTTAAAACTGCATATGAATATTCTATAAAGCAACAAAATTAGTCTGGCCTTCCATTTCCAGCTTTCATTTTATCCATCAGATCCCACTTCATTCTCTGTTTGTCCCTATTTTAAAGGAGTGAAATGAAGTAATGTGCAAAAGAAAATAAAGAGTTGAAAGGTAAAGTACTAATACAAAGTAAGGAACAGCTGTATGGGAATTGTAAATTATTCCCTGCACATTATATAGGAGATGATGTAATGCATTGTGTTCTAGTCCATGTTCATACGTGCATGTAATGTATATAACAGCAAAGAAAAAGGGGGAGTGAGCAGTTGACTTATTTATCTGTATGGCTGCGCCTTATGCTTAAACACAAAAGATGGTAAAGTGTACCATTAAATATGTTCAAAGTGATGCAGCTGAAAGCAGAGTAGTGCTCTTTGTAATAAGATATCTGTATTCCTACAATTATCTTATTCAGCCTACCCCTACTACCATGCAACGGCTACAGCAGCTCTTTGAAATTGTCATTAATGTATGATTTAGCAAACTTATTTGCCATAAACTGTACTGGTCTTTATTTTATGCTCATATAATCCAAACTCTTTTGTATCGTGCCACAATTCACCACAAAGGGAATGTAAATGATTGCATTGTGAAAGCAAGCATCATCTTTTAGTCCACTAACCAATAAATCTATTTAGATCTCAACATTCCTTAATAGCATTCAGATTATGATAGAGTGAAATAACAAATAGGACTTTCAAATATTTTGGCAAGACACATGCTCTCCATTCATTATATCTCCCAGAGTTCTCCTGTTGTGTTATTTATCACGTCAAAGCAGAGGTTGTGGTGCCTCCAGAAGTATACTAAGAATCATGCCACCTTAGGGTCCCCCAGCCTGTGCTGTTGTCATCCACTACTCCCCACACACAATGATACTACTGTCATTGCCACTCACGGTTCTTGATACTTCTGTGCTGCCTGACTTCCCATACTGCACGGTATTTTTCTCTACTCATCATCCAAGTGCTGTAAAATCCACCATCCAGGTGTTTAGAATATATATATAAAATATAATATACATATATATAGTCCCACACTACCCACAAAGGAGTAGCAGAGCTTTTAGGCAAGCTAAGCTGAGACAGCAGTGACACAGTGACTGAGTGGAAGGCTGGGATGCAGGATAAGAGGCCAGAATAGTCTTCTCAAAAGCAGAGCTCAGGTGTAGCCATGGGTAAATCCTTGTCCAGAAGCAGTCTGTGGTTGGGATATTCTTATTCCTACATGTGCCAGAAATCTGTCCAGCATTGCTTAACAGGACTGAAACCTTCATCTCATTCCTTGCAGTAAAACTTAGAAATAACTTCCCTGTTAACTTTGCCACTGATCAATAACTTTAAAATTTCAAGTACTATATGGTGGTCCTGAAACATCGGGGTTGTTACAAAGTCCAAATACTCCAAATCCTGTCAGCAGTTATAATGAAGACTGAGTTATAATGTAGTCATACTGGTCTTTTGAATACTTTATATGGAAATTTAGTGTATTGTGTCCACTACTTGAGGTTGTTTAGTCTAAGCCCTATAGAGATGAAATATAATGTGATAAATTTGTCCAGAATATCTGGTACATAACCACCTCTTGGAATACAGAGGCACAAAGAGATCGGGTGTGTACATGTGTATAAGACCTAACACTTGATCTCCCACAAAGACTTACACATTAAAAAGCAGGACCTGTAAAACACAGAATTTGCATTTAAATAAAAAATGCTTATTCTGACTATAAGATCTATGGCAGCTGGCATTTTCTAGGGACGTTACATCACTTTGTTTCGCAGGGGACATGCATGTGTTTGATTAGGACCTTAGAAAGCACAGCGCAGAAACAAAATGATGAAGATAAAAAATGTAATCTTTGTCTTCTTAATGTTACAATGCCATTTAAAGGATAACATAAACTGATTTCTAAAATTAGATATGACAGAAGCAGATCCAAATGAAATTCGTTGTGGAATGTAGTGTTCCTTAAAGGTTCCCACAGTTCATGTATAGACACCTTCCCCATTCTTTAAAAAAATTAATTGGGGGTAGTGGTGTTGTGGGGTTGACTTGTTTGTTATGCTCAGAATAGGTGCAAAAGAGAGAACAAAGAAACTTGTGTATTTGTCTGAAAATGTTCCATGCAAACATTTTCACAGAATTTTCAGTACTCTCAGATTAAGCTAAATCCTTATGTAATTAACAAAATATGACATTGTTTAGCTCCTGTGTGGTCAGTAAGAATCATGGGTTCAACTCTGAAATGGTGGGAGCTACTTTTCTATAATTCAAGTGGCCCTTAATGTCCCTGCTACACCTTCTCTGCTGGGAAAGTTATCCTATAATCAACATACAAAACAACAAGAGTGGATGGAAGCAATTGGGGATCCATTTCTCTAATCGTAGAACCACTTGTGAAAAGATGTTTGGGGGAAAACCAAAGATGTTGAGTCCAAGAGGACAAGAAATGAGTGTCTGATAAGATTCAACATCCGCGGCAAGGACCGTATCTTGAGCAGCCTCCTAGCCTAGTTTTAGCAATCAGTTTCAGGTAATCAGCAACAGCAGTTTGGTAAGTGTACAGTAAAATAGGATGGTATAGCATATTCTCCATTCAGAAACAGTAAATTGATTGGGTTTTAAATACCTTTCTAGTCCTGACATAATCCTAGCTGCAGGCTTTGTTAAACCAACTGGTGTTTATTTTGAAACTGACATCTTAATTCCAGTAATCTGACTGCTCCTTGTAGGTCATTATCTCACCAGCATTGTACTGACCACTATACAAAGAGATGGAAAGGTAAAGAACCTTTAACTGATACGCTAAAATCCAGGCAGTTTTGTTTAAATTACGGTGAGAATTGTATTATGTTTCTGTTTTCCACCCTACTCATCAGTTGTTTGTAACTGTGGTAGAAAAGATTCTCTCCTGGCTGGAGCCCAGCAGATTGGTGCTCAGCTTGAGAGGAACAGTATTATTTAACTTTGAAAATATTTATTGATTCATGTTTTAATTAGCAGTAAAAAACATTTTGTTTATTTTCAGAACATTTTCCCCCTCGCATTTAAGGGCAAATTCTTCTCGTTTTGTGTTTCACTTGCATAAAGGTGACATTTTCATAGATGCTTGCTTGGCACAAGGCAGAATCATGTACTTGGTATCCTGCCCTTGCTTTTTGGAAGATCCAGAATTGGCAGCTATAGTTATGCGTAGGGGGATTTTGCTCTCTCTGTAATTTGCTACCCAGATCAAATATGGAAATTTTTAACCCATATTTTGTGGGTTTATTGCATTTTTGCATTTGTAGGTGTTTTTCCTGTAATATGCTTTGTTCTGACATTTAAACAGAGAACAGATATGTTTTCAATGCTTCTGCTTAAAATACCATTCATCATGTTTCTAAGTTTGTACAGCGCATTCCAATGAATAGTTAACATTTTGGGTCCCAAAATAATCTCTACAAAGCACCATTTGATGGAGAAGCCAGTAAAAATGGTGGCAAGTAAATCCAGGTTTAAATGATAGTACATTCTGATCCAAAATTGTGCATCTTTTCTATCTCAGCAGCATTCAGATTAGGAACTTTTAACAATGTCACTAATGTTACTGGTACTTGCCATGAATATCAAGTACTGATAGAAAGTATTAATTATTATCATTGCAGCCTTGAAAGTTGAAGCAATGTTATTTTATAACACAAATGTTTTAAACATCCAACACTGCTTCTAAAACAGCAGAACTGGGCAAAATATTAATGAGGAAGGCATTATTTATTTGTTTTCAACAACAACAAAAAACCCTATTTTCTAATCTGTGGTTGATTTAGAAGATAATGACATTTTCAAAGTAGTGAAATGTCATTATTCATGATGTATTTATTTACAGAAACTTGTGAAATATGTCCTTTCATATTTTCACTTGTGGATTTTATTTTTTTAAAAAGAACTATATGAACAGTGAGAGCTAGGCAATTTTTGCACATTAAAGTCATTCTTATCAGATAAATATTTTTAACCATTCTTTATGTACAGGGAAACCAATGCTCAGACAATTGAAGAGGTGCTCTCTATATGACAGATCTAAGCACTTCCAAACAAGTTTTGATGTTTTGTGTTGTGCTGTTGCAGTCCACAGCTGACTATCTTGTTTCTTTGCCAATAGTTTCCAAAGTAGAAGAGATAAAAGAGAAGTTAATATCTGTGTCCACTTCTCAATTTGTGCACTCCAAACCATAACGGGCTGCATTAATTCTTTGACGGTTGCTTAAGTACACCTATTAGGATGTGAAATGCAAGGCTCCATCTCACTGACCAACCCCCCGAGGGAAAGCCAATATCTAATAGAGAAATAAAGCAGATAACTAGGAGTAATAATGTCTTATGTTGTCTCACCATGAATTAGCAGAGATTTTCTGGAATCGTCCTGGGACCCCTCTCAGCTAAATTTAGTCACATGAATATTAAACTTCTGACTTAAGGTAATTGCCTAGGCTCCCTGTCATCACCTGAACGGCAGGTGCCTTCACAGATGGTCTGGTGACTTTCACCTCTGGGATAGGATGAAGCGACTCTTAGTGGTTTCTTCCTTTCTCCATTGCTGTAAAAAGGAATACAGACAATAACACAAGGCTTGCCTGGACAACTATTTACAGACCGGATGTGAGCTCAATGCCACACTCAGGGTATCTGTAGAGGAGTTTTAGAAGCCCTGGTGACCATTTAAGAAACTACTGTCCTCAAGTGCCCATTTGCAGGAGAGAATTATCTCAGTAGCAACAATGCCAGAAAGGCTTGAATATCTTCTCCACCATCACTGCAACGCAGTGCTTGATGCCAGTCTTCAGACCTCCTATACTCATAGACAGTAGTTGTCCAGGAATATGTTTTAAATCATGTGACTAGTTTTTCAGTGCTTTGGTGAGAAATTTGTGAACTTGAGTTAACTCCTGAATGTATACATTCAGGACCATACATTTTGACCCTTTGGGAGAGAAACTCTCTAAAACAAATCAACCCACTCAAAGTTCTTCAAATTCAACTTATATTTCTTTTTCATAGACAGTTTTTTACATTTCAGAGAAAAAAGTAAAATGAATGTTATTACAGTAGCAGGACAGTAAAAATCCTCTCAAGGTTTTCATTTGCTCATCTCCTCACTTCAACCTCAAATATTTCTAACATTCTGTCACTACCTTTGTCTAGTAGAGAGGTTCCAAAACTGCCATTCGAAGTGTTTCTCTCCCCACAGATGGGAGCAGATCTATTATCCGTAGCATCACCAGTCTTTGTCAGCCAATCTGTCAGCTATGAAGTCATAAATTACAGCATCCAAAAAAAAATTTCGTTCATGTTTTTTCACTATTATTTAAAAAATATATTTATTTCAATCAATATACATAACAATCTGAATGTAATAGTTCTTACAATGAAATTCCTCTTATTCCACCATAAATCTCTAATGGTGGTGATGGAATAGCATAATCATGGGGATTAGAGAACTTCTTACTAGAAACAAATTCCACCATTTGTGAGAGTTGCAGTTTCCTCTAAGTCTAGAGTTTGGCTGAGAGAAAGCGTTATTTTGTATCTTTGAAAGTGTCCTTAAATGATCTCTGTCCTTCTTGGAAAGGATCTTCACTATCACTGAGTTCAATATGCCACCGCTACACAAACAAGCATTGTATATGTGTACATTTATCAAGCCCTTAACACCAGGTATGTAGCTAGCTTGCACTGCAGGCAGGCTGTTCTTGATGTTCATACGTGCTGCTCAAGTGGTTGGGACATTTATCTGAACTTCGTTGACACCTGGCTACACTAATCAAGGCGATCACTATGCATCTTTTCCTGTAGGATCCACTCCAATCATTCCAGTAGTTCTCTCTACTGGTTTCTATATGGTTTATCTTCAGTAACTGTGGATGATCACAACTACATACAGTACTAAAATAATCCTACCAGTTTCTTGTGCAACAGCATTAGCAGATACATGGCTTTTCTGGAAACTGGATTAATCCAAAGTTAGTAAAGCATTTGCTTTTTTCTCTATCCTTTAGTAAAGAATATGAATCAATTAAACCTAACAAGTCCTTCTCTTCTCATATACATTTCATCACATTTTTCTAATGTGGAACATTTTGATTATGACTTTCTCCTTTGTGCTATTGGCAAATTTCAAAGTCAAATTTATTTGGTTTTTTGTCAGTGTTACTAATGAAAATGCAAAGTAGCATCAAATCCCATTCCAGTCGTAGGGAAAACTGGTAATCTGTTAGTTTAAATATTTGTTTTCAGTCCAGCTCATTCTTTTCTCTCTTTTAGCAATCCCATATATCTTTTACTCATTTTCTAGTTATATCCCTTCAGGTGAGTTAATCACTATTTAAAATAATCTCAGATGGTTTATATCATCTGCTACATTTCTACACGAAAATGAGAGTGATGATTGGCTTGTAGAAATAAGGTGTCTTGAAGAAAGTCTGCAGTATTCTTGTGTCCGGCTAACCTTAAATGTTTTCTTGAGTCCTAGGAGCCCTTGGTCCTTTGAGTTTCTTTCTCTTTTCTCTGTTGTCCTCCAAATCATTCTCATTTGATCTCTCTCGTTGTTCCAGAGTGTTACTCTCTTCTCAGTCCCTTCTTCCCATCTTGTCACATTCCTCATGCAAGTCGAACTCCAGACTTTGCCTTTTCTTTCCGAACCACATAGCCTGCCTCCCTCACCATTCCATAGGCGTTTTTCTGTTCTTTCCACAGCTTCTCATCACTGACAGACTGACGGTTGTGAGGAGGAAGGAAGGAAGAAGGCACAGCAGAAATAATGACTATAAACAGACATGTGGGAAAATTACTGAAATGCAAAAAAAACCCCAATTTTTTATGTCACATACCATACAGGCACAGAGAAACAAATTTTCACCGAGTTTCTCTTCTCACATTGGTGATATCTGAATTTTGTTTATGAGATTATATTCCTGAAGACTACATGTTTTCAGGGTTCTTTAAGAGTCTGATTATCTCCATGTGGCACAAATATTCAATGATTATGACAACTTTATCAATATTAGGTTGTTTTTAAAAAGTCATAAATGTTATAAAAATTCTGAAAAAAACCCCATTCCTGGCTACCTAAGTAGGAATCTTTGGCCTCTTAGATTTACAAAGCAAAGAAGAAAAAAATGCCAATTGACAATTACCTGCATATACAGAGAGAGAAGTAATGTTTGCATTTGTGTGCATATATATATGCACGTAAATATGCATACATATATGTATATAAACCTATTATATTTCTAAACTAGTTACTCTGAAACAGTTAACATGTATAATGCATATTTCCATGAGATGTCACACAGCATTCAGAGAACTAGACAAAAGATTACTATATAATTCACAGTTCTGAAGGATTATATGGCCAAAGAAAACATCAACTCAAGCAAGTCTTTCTAAAGTTAATTTGTTTATATATTGATTATAGTTGCTGTATTAAAGAAAATAAAACCTCTATCGATGAAATGTATGGGTATCAAGAAGATACTTCAGAAATTGTGTCTCTTATCTGCTACCAGTAATGCTATTCTAACAGTCAGTGAATTGGGTTGGTTTATGTGAAAAAGGTGGTATCATTTTACTGTGTAATTCAGGACTCTAGTTTAAATACAACCCTGTAGATAATCTGGTCTGTTGTTATCTTGGAGGAAACCTCCAAGGTAGCCACTTCCCTCTCCTTTTGTTACTAAAGCAACAGCTGAAACCACCAGAACCTTGGGGGTTAAACAGAAAAGCAAGGCATTGTCACTGGTAAGCCTTGTTCTGAAACAGGAATTCATGCAATGGTTGAACAGGATTCTCCTGAACTTCAAGGCATTAAACATGTTAACCCAAACCCTCAAACCTTCTCAGACACACACAAATGAAGACTGTGGCTTTAATTAGGAGAAGACTTCACATATATTATTTCGATAATTTTGTATTACCAAATAGTTTTTTTATTACACAGTCAATATATTTATTGAGATTTCTTTCGAAATGGAAACATCTGTTTAGCACTATGTAAGTTCAAGTAATTTCAGCCAATGTAGAGCATTTGGAGGAATATCTGTATTCACTCACAGGGGATGAAAGAGGAGCCTGAAAACATCACACAATGGCAATGCACTACTGCAGTGCGATTGTACCACAGAAGTGTGAAACACATGGGTGGTATGCAAACATTTTGAACCTCCACTGAGCCACAATCTGAAAGCCTTGGCTTGCAAATACATACGAAAATTCTGCTTTTCAGTAAACAAAATACAGTCAATATCTGTGCTCTTTGTGGAATAAAAATTGGATTATAAAGCCAGATCACAAATATGAAATTCTAAACCCATATTTTCTAAAATGTTATTCAGTAAGTCCTACAAACTTTGGACTCAGACGAGTGCAGATAATCACCCAAGGAGAACATTTGTACTTTAACAGATCTTTTGGTCTTTTGTCTTAATTTTGATAATATATTTCATCCTCCATTTTCTTTCCATTTAACTCCTGAACTAAAAATTAAAACTTAAAATTGTCTAGTTTATAATCAAACTACCACAGCATTTGGTTATTGCTATCAAAGACAGGATTTATTTTTTAAGCTTTCCTGTCTAATTCATTTCTTTTCAGGATTTGTGTTGTATTTTAAGTAGTTCATGCTGACCAGGCCTCTGTTTTGGGGAGAATTGTGCTGAAAAGACCTTCTTGATAAAGAAGACATTTCTGAAGTTGTTATTTAATTCTGAAATAGACAGATACACAAAATACAGACTTTCAGAATTTCACGGAAGTCGATAATCAAAATCCTTTAATTTTGATTTTATAAGTATTTATATTTTGAACCTACCCCTACATTTGGAATATTACATCAGCTTTTACTGCTTGATCACTAACTATTTCTTCAAAGTCTTCATTATTTTATTAGAATATTTGTTATTCTGTTCATTGAAAGACAGGTATTTAATAATATCAATTAGCACGTCTTCCAGTACAAAAGATGAAACCATCTTTAAAAAACCCACACCCTACTTTTATTCAGTTGCAGTAGGCTTAAAAAGAACTAGCTTCTTTCTCCAAATATATGTTAGATATATACTAGTAAAAAGGTGAAAGAAAAGAAACAATGTTTACTTCTTTCTTACTTTTCTTTTCCCTTAACATTTTTTCTGAGCTTGTGTGAATATTAATGCTATCCAACATATCTAATATAGTCAATTATAAAAAATTATAAAAATTATGTTGATCACCTCTTTCTTCCCTCTTTGTAAATGAAGTCTCATTTTAAATCAAAACTTTCTTTTTTTTTAAAAGCAATAATTTAGTTTTTATGTCAGTATAGTGTAATTCAGAATACTTCTCCGTATTCCCACAGTCAATGCAGAAAGATGTCTTGAGTTAGTCCCTAAATGCCCTCTGGTGACTATCTTCAAAAATGCAAGCATTTTTGCTTTGATAATACTCTTTTTCAATACCCAGTGCAGTAGTTCATCCAACTAACACTAAAATCAGAAGAGAAAATAAGCAAATAGCAACTTCAGAGACCAAATTCCTGTGTTTATTAGGCTTCCTTTAAGTTCCATTTTGTTTCTCAAGTCTGAGGTTTTAAGGGAATCTATGGCAATACTAGTCTGATCCAACTCACAACTCCAACGGACACTGTGTTCAAGACAGTTCCAGCAAAATTTCTGAGAGGTCAAGATAATCTTTTCCCATTTTAAAAAGCCCGAAGATGCATGAAGTAAAGGCAAAGGCAATGGTAGACCTTGTAGCAAAATACATCATTATGCACTGAAATTAACCTGATGGCCTAGTCACCAAAAAGGTAATTTACCGTCTCACTTCCTACAAGTCAATAGGACATTCAGTAGAATACATTAAGAAAACAGGTATATATGTTTCATGCTCACAATAGAAACCTTCTAACAAAACACTGCGTGTCCTGATATAAAATTTTAAAAAGTTGGGTGACTCTATCCTGATTGAGTATTATTTCTTGGGAAATATAAAAGGCTTTAAATTTACTGAGACTAAAATAAGTCTGAGTGCATAAACAAACATTCTAGCAATGAGTTCAAGGACTGATTTTGTAGAAGTTGATTTTATTCAAAATTTTTGTATCAAAAGATAATTACAATTTATGATAGCCTTAAACTCACCACAACAATAGAATAAATACATAAACAAAGAGGAAAAAAAAATCACACCTTGCATCTCAATTCTGTTTGGGAAATCTGACCAAAAGCAAAGTATTATTCTGTGAGTTAGCAAAAAAAGGTTCACATTTTACCATGCTCTGATAATATACCTAGAGTATAACAGCATACAACGTTCACATTAAGTACTGATTTGGTTTGTTGCATTATCTTAAATGTATCAGTAAACAGTGAAAAATCATGTCTTAACAAAGACATCCTAGCTGTGTCAACAACTTAATCTTAAGAAAAGGGCTTGATTTGTGCTGTATGTGTGACAATATGCCAAATCATGAGGTTTCCTAAATTGCAAGTGGTTTTATTATACTCAAAGTGTTCATAAAACCAAATATATCCAGACAATTTATTTAATTCACTAAATGTAAGCACTGTCATAAAAGAGCACAAAAGGGAGCCACTGATTTCAAAAAACAATACTAAAAAAAAGACCCCCAAACCTGTCTATACTGTTGTAAGTACAAATGGTAACATAGATGGTTTATGTTAACTTTCACTAGTTTAGAAGTTGTCTAAATTACCAGAAGGGCTTAATAAGCATTAGTATTGACTGGACAAAAAGTAATTGGTGGTTTAAGTGCTCCTTGACTGTTCCTCCTATTAGGAAATAAGATTTATTTGCTTTATGGGTTTCTGTGTTATCTAGTGTCAGGGGCTTGGGATGCTGGAATAGGTTTCAGTGCTTGTGTGGGAGACAGTTATAATAGGCAAGTTAGGCAGGTGGGTAGGTTGAGAGAACTCTAGATCTTCCAAATGCACAAAAAGTAGCTTCAGTAGCCATCACTTTTACTATTGACATTGCTTCATCTTCCTCTAGTTTCTCTCTTTTTTAGCTAAATTCACAAGTTTTATCAATTTCTTTACAATGTTTGCAATTCATATATTTTTCTATGTTTTTATCACATATCTACCTTAGTGTGATGCTGATGCTGATAAATAGTATTGCTTATTAGATATGGCAGGTGGAATGAAAATGTTCCATGTAGACTGTAGCCTCTGGAAATTGTCAATAGCTTTATTTTTACATTCACTGTATTTTTGGTGTTGCTGGTGGCATTGTTATACACAAAGGAACCCTGCCCAGCATGAAGACCATACTTTTATCAAGATGAATCTGGAATGCTTCCTAGGTTATACATCTGCTTGCTCCATCTAATTTACATATCAGAAGATATGCTGACCAGGGGATATGGAGAGTAATTATATGTATTACAAGTTGTTAGGCTACTATTTCTACAACTGCCAAAGACTCATCACCACCACCCCCTAAATCTAAATAAGCTTCTGGTTAGCTGGCTGTCAGAAGCAAGTTAGGAGGCTTGTGTGCCAGATATGACTAGCTGTACTGTGTTTACATGCTATCATGGACATATGGCAAGACTTGTCACAGGCTAAACACTTTGCCACCGACTAGAGAACAATAGGTTTTAGAAATTCTAACATTAGATGTTGCACGTAAGACTCTTTATCTTTTTTAAATGATTTCCCATTTCTTTATTAATTGTTTTTCATAAGCTGGATTCATCTTGTAAATGAGCTCTGGACAAAAGCACTGATAGAAACAGACTGAAAATAAATGTGTTACTTTTAAGGGACAGCCTCTTCTTACAGTAGCCTTTCTAGTTGGTGCTCCTGTCTTGCCCAAACGTGCAGGGATAGAGCCAAGACAGTAAATTGCCTCTATTTTTGTTCATACTGTGCTTCCTAAGTAAAGTGTCATGTTATACTAAGATCAACACTGGAGCAAGCCATGTAAGTTTTGCTACTAAAAATGTGGCTTAATAGGCATCCAAGAATTAAGAGAAAAATTGTTTGGTAGTATAAGATCTTGTACCTTAGTTTTCAAGAATTTTAAATCATTTATCTGAATTTCAGCTATCGATTGGTATCCACCAGTACTCAGGTCCATTACTAGAGAAGAATGAGGTTTCAAATGTTTCCCCCTGAGAATCCGGTATAAAGCTTGATTCTTCTTTGTTCATTGTCCCCCATCAGGAACGATGAAACATTAACCCAGATCTTTTATACATACACAGAGTAAGTGTATAATATGGTGTCAGATCCTGAACATTTAAAAAAAAAAATTAGCAGAGAACATTTAGTTTTAAGTAAGTGGATGTATTGCTCAGCAGTGAATGCATTTGAGAGGCAGCCTGTCATTGTGAAGTGGAGAGAACGCCACCTTGGTGCATCCAGTTAAAGGTGCACTTGTATATAAACCTTACGACATTAACCTGAATTTACATTGTATTCCCTACTTGGTCAAAATTCTACTTGATACTAATTAAATGAGACATGTAACAGTGAAATTCTCTGACAGAGATTTTCAGAAATGTCTGGACAGAGCTAGTCCTTTCTTTTTTAATGGAGATGCATTGGAATTTAGAATCCACAGCCTAACGGAAGGCATTGCTCCATCTATTCACCCAGACGGGTGTTTATGCTGCATTCAGAGCAGCACAACACTAAAACCGTCATTGTCTGCCATTTAAGAAATGTGGGATGCCCAGCAGAAGTGCAGGAGACCTTTTATGTCAGTGCTCTTGAAATGATCAGGGCAACGTTTAGCCCAGGTCTGTGTTCAGATGCAATTCTACCGTTTGACTTTATGTAGCCATACTGAGATTTCTTTGCTCATTAAAGTGCCTGCTCAAAAAAGCATATTTCTGGAAAAGACATTTCCTGAATAACATATTAACATGGGTATCTAAGCTCATCTTCTAAACTTCAGTAGCCACTTTTGGAAAATGTTCTTCATCTTCAGAAGCATTTATGTAAATCTTTCAAGTTAGCTTTGGCTTGTATAAAGTGAATGACGGTAATAACAGTGATGAAAAGCCCCGTAACTGCTGATGTTGGATGAAACAGTAGCCAATATTGAAACCTGTATTAGCAATGGTATGGTGGGGCTAGAAAACTTTCATTCATGTGATTTAGACTATCATTTACCTCTACTTGAAAGTAATGACTTTTGCACAAAAGGCTAATATTAATTGTTTATTATTATATAATTTGTTTCAAAGCATACCTAATAACCTAACTTCTCCACAACAATTGTGGAATATGCACAAACACAGGAGAAGGCACAGTATTATGTTCATTAATGGAAAATGTTTTGAATACTTAGGTCAAAAGGAAAACCAGGATAAATTCAACAAGGAATTAATTTTTTTTCATTTGTTTTTTTACTTCAGGAGTCCTCTGAAATCAATGCAGAAATATCAAACCTAAAGTTTTCCAGATGTTCGGAGTCCTGATGACATCAGAATGTAATTGAGATGGCACTTTACAGTAGGTAAAGAACTCCTTGTTTATTCTGTACCACTCCTCTCTTTTCATATTCCATCCTTTCTGTGTATACATGAAGAGATTATGGATATGATCTTCCTGTCAGTTATACTGGTGATGTGAAATGACTGACTATGATAGGAAAGAAAATTTAAGGACTCTACATAATCTCTAGTTCAAATGTAGCAATATAGCTCCCATAAAAGTTCTGTAACCCTCCGGTTCACAAGCTTTCCTTCTTCTTGTTTTTCATTATTAAATGTGGTCTTTAAAAATACCAAGTGTTCGGTGTTGCCTTGTATAGACATCGGTATGACATCCAGCTTTCAGCACAGAATTTCATTTTAGAAGCTAAGAAAATAACAACTTTTATCTTTCCTGAGCCAAAGTGTCTGTGAATTTGGGTTAACTGAATGCTGGAAGTTAACAGAAATATTATCGTAATTGTTACATTAGCTATAAAAAGAGATTATTAAATGTACTGTCCACATTATTTAAGAATCATCTGATATGAGTAATTGCATTCATTAATCTTTCAATTGGACAATATTAAGTAAAAGATTATTAACACTTAAGTCTAGAAATGGAATTTGATTTTACTGATGACAGATACATTTTAATGACTAAACTGCCTACAGTTAAAAGATGGCTTTTTTCAGACTTTACAGATTTATTCTTATTAAATAAAGAAAACTAAATGAAATAAAATAAATTTTTTTAAAATTAGCTAAAAAAAATCATGTAAAATGTTTCACTGTTGTTTTCTATGACCCTGATTTTGTTCCATGTTTGTATCCCAGAGGCAACTTATTATGCATCATCTTATCATACTTTTTCTTTTAATTTTCCTTACAGAAATTGTTCACAAGACTTAATAAAATTTAGTAGAAATTATTCTGGAGTTACACTAGAAAGTTCCATAACTGTATTTGTTGAAATCCTCTTAAAAAACCCCACAGCATTACAGATCTCTTAAGTATGGTCTCATCACAATTTTAGAAAGATTTCTCCATTATTTTTGAGAGGCTAAATTGGCCCACTATGCATAATGTAATAAGAAATAAAATTGTACTGAACCTTTGCAAAACACGTGCATTATTGCAGATAAGGCTGCGGACAAGTTACTAAGTCTTTGTTTGGGATCTGTGCAAGAGTAGTTGTACCAGAATTTTTTTTTTATTACAGTGACATCTAAAATAGAATGTGGTCTGTTTCAGTACAAAGTGATCAGTGTGCATTACAGTTCCAAAATGTTTGCTGTTAAAAATACGCATTTATAGGTGTACAATGTCCTAAGAGGAAAGAAGGGCTGAGACCATTCTGCAGGTGCAGACCATAATAAGAGGAATTACTTTTTGTCCTTTTCCACTTCTTTTCCTTATCAAAGCTTTGCAGTATCTCAATTCATGTCATGATTTTTTTTACCTAAAGCATATAACGCACATATATATGTATATGTACCTACCTCTTCAATGAATAAAACATAAGACAGAATCACTTAAGAGAACAGAATACTTTAATTCCAGTATTTTAGCACTGTCAAAATCCTAAGAAACATCTGGAAGAACAGATATAAAGAGATAGATGTTTAGCTCTGTTATGAGTAACACTAACAAATGATTAGGTTGTAATGGTTGTAACCTAACAAAACTGTTGTATGAAATATTTTGTTTAGCATTCATTAAAAACTGCTAATGTACTTGTAGTTTTTCATGGACTGTATTTTTATGCATATTATTAGTGGAATACGAATATGCAAAAAAAAGCAAACAGTTTGGTGTTATAATGTGGAAAGAATTTTACACCAATCTTATTTTTAATTTGTATGGGAACATTTTTACCACAAATTCCATGTTTTAATAATACTATCCCAACTCTATTTTTTTAAACTAATTTTGTCACTGTTTTGTAACAGAAACGCTGTAAATATTATAGATGTGGTAAACTATTATACTTGTTTTCTTATAAATGAAATGATCTGTGCCAACACTGACAAAATGAATTAATGTGTTACTAAGGCAACAGTCACATTATATGCTTTCTCTTTCACAGTATGCAGTAGAGCATATGGTTTACTCTTAATGGAACACTAGATTCTCATTAACATACCAGTAGCAATGTCAGAACTTACAAACCAGCATAACAGGGAAATGGAAAAACTTATAAATTAGACCCTTTCAGTATTACTGAGTAGGAAATGACTGATGTTGTAAGGTACAATATTTAGCTAATACAGTGCCCTTTTCTGTGTCTTTCCTCTCCAAAATAACTCACAACTTTTTCTTGCTATAAATACAAATATCGAGGTGCATTTTTTCCTGCTTTAAAATTATTGACATTTTTATAATTTTTAAACTCATGTTTCAGTATTTTTCTTTCTCATGCTTTGCTTTATGTAAGCTTCCTTTTATCTAAACAAATTAATACCAAAAACATTATGGGGAAAATAAAAACTGCTCACTTTTAAATATGGATTATCCCTACAGTAAGTACAGTGAAACAAATAGGAATTGCAAGATGAACCAAATAGCTTCCTTAGCCATTCAGGATCATGCAAAAGAAATGGATACACCAGACTACTGGGTCATCCCATGGGGAAAAAGTAACATATCAGACCTTTATTGGAGTTGTTTGGTGTTGTCTGCCATATTAAAGCCAGTTTCCCTAACCTGAAAAGTTACAGCTGGTTTATGCCACTGAAGTATTTTCTCTTTTTTTACCTAATGTCTCCCAGTTTAGAAGTGTCTGTGACAGGACAGTGGTATGTCCTAAAGGCAGGCTGTAAGAAGGTGTTCTCTAGAAGTTTCTTATTTTCTGCTTTTACAAAAAAACTGAGTGTGAATTCTGAGTGTGAGTGACCACGGCAAGAGCAGAATAAAAGCCGTACATATGAGATTAGTATTTCCACTTAAAAAATTAATAAGAAGTATTATTTTCTCCCAAATTAAAAAGGCAAAGCAAAACAAAACTGCAACAACAACAAAAATACACAATTATGCTGCATTTCCTTCCCTTCAGTACTCTTGGCTTCACATTTCAGCACACCAGTGATACAGCTGGATGATCTGCATCCAGGTCACTGAAGGACCTAAGTTTTATTAACTTAAACTGTTTAAGACTAGGTCAGTTCAGAGTTTCATGGGAACTGAAATCTGGAACTGAAATTCCAAACATTTGATGCTACAAATTGTTGAATCTCCAGTCCCTTAGCTGGCTGCAAAACACACTAAGGAAAAAAAATTCCCACATTTGAACAGCTTCAGCATGACTACAGCACTTTTACCGACAGCGAGTTTCTCATTTCAGAAGTAGCCTGTGTGATCCAGAGAAATTACATTAAGTAACACTAGGAAGATCACCACACATTATGTCAAGCAAGACTAGGAAGATCATCACAATCTTGTCCTTTATGTAATTTTACTTTAAAAACCATATCTACGGGTAGTTTTTAGAAGATTAAGTTTGTTATACTGCGCTCAGTATAGACTTGATTAAAAAAATTTATGTGTCATTAAAAATAAAAAATACAATTTCCAACTTGAACATTTAAGGTAATGCAAGGTAAAGTTTGCTCAGCTTAGTCTGATAAGGATTTTCTTCTTATTCACTCTCAATTTTTTATCTGCCCTTCAATTATTCCTTCTTATTTTTTTCTAAATTCTGCAACATGTTCTTCTATTTTCGTCATGGTAAGTGAGGTTTCTGCAACTACCAGTTAAGGACTAGGTATTAAGGTGTAAGCCAAATCCGTTTCTACTCCTTAGGGTTTTCAGCAAACAGTAATGATATCCAGCTCAGGCTGAGGACAGTGATACAGCAATGCTTACAGCAAAGATTCCAAAGTCAAAAAGCGAGAACTGTTTACACCCAGGTGTCTCGGTGTGTGTGTCTGTGCATGTGTGTAAATAAACACAGTAAAGCATACTTCATTTGCAGAATCCTATTCTTTCATTGAGAGGAAGTCATCAACAAAAAACTGTAATTATCAGACTAGCTTAGCTTCTCTTTTTTCCAACTGTATTGTGTACTTGCACCTGAGTGAACCCTTATCTCACCTCATCGAGGATACCTAAGCCAAGTATCAGTTTAACTTCAATAGCACAAACTGTTATTGCAATTAGTTCTACACTAATTCAGCAGTGATGTTTGTCTTGCACATATTTTTACTAACTAGAAGTAATACATCCATATCATTTGGAGAAGATAAACAGGGTAGAGAGGAGGAAGCTTTGCAAACTCCTTTAACTTTATGAAACAAAAAGATAATTACCCTAAGCACAAATTGCTTGTTAACTCTATTCTTTCACAGTGAACCTCTGCTAAAGGAGCACTTTTTTCTACCATTCCCCTTTGTGCTTCAACATTATAGAAGCATATTGCTATTGAACAGCAACATTGCTAAGTCCCACCGCTTTGGTAAAAACAAAATGCAAAGGGTTGTTTATTATTTCAGTGTAGTGTGTGTCATTACTTGATCTGGCCACTCCCTTGTTGAAGTATACTGCTTCTACAGGGAGAAATCAGTGTTTGTGGAGAAGTTGCATAGTCACTTGTAATTACTTTATAATTCAGTATATGGTAATAAATGTCTCTGAATGAAGTTACTGATTCAAAGAGATAATTGAAATGTATGTCTATCTGACACCAGTTCCTGCCAGCTTTATGCAGCCTCTATACTGCCAGTATCTTTGTTTTATTTAGACAAACAATGTTGTATTAACAATAACATTTAAAACAATGGATGAAATAAGTATTTGTTCCCAACTGGAGAGTTACAACACTCTTCCAGTTCTGGTGAGTCTTGTGTACTATAACAACGGCTTCTTTTCCAGCAAAACACTTTACTTTGTTGAATTTCCATTGGTGCTAAGACTTTAAGATTTAGCATAGGCATCATGCAGTTCTAGATATCCTCTTCATGAAAGAAAATTAATTAGAGATCAAAGGAAGCCTGTGTGCTTATCATTTGATCAGGTCATTGACATAAGTGCTTCACACGTTTTTTAAAGCCAAAAGCTGTCTTGTACACCTGCTCAGAGTTCTCATCAATTTTAGCTAAGAAAAGTCAGGTCTTTTAAGCTTGTCCAGAGAAAAAGGTGGCAATTGTGATGGGGAAGAAAAAAGAGAGAAAGATGTGTTGCAAGCTCTTTATCTTGACCTGGCTATTTGTTTTTGCACTGATGTATGTAATGAAACAAAGAGGATTTAATCGTGGCAAACAGAAGCCTATTGGCACCCAGAGGGATCTCATTTTATCTCTTACAAGTCTTTTTTGTTTCAGGTTGCAATATATTCTTCTCAGCCAATCCACAAGGCTGAGTTTCTTACCTGGGGCTTAAACTTGTGAGGCGTGAAGCTCTTTTGTTTTGACAGGTGCTCTTTGCTACACATCAGCCTAGCATTGGTGTTGCTAACACACAGGATATGCTTTAGATATGCTAATGACTGTAGTTACCAAAATTCTGTTTGTAATGAGTTTTACTAGCTTACTTCACTTTTAGGATAAATTGGTAAAAACAAATTGTGCCTATAGAAGAATGAGAAAGTTGGTTGCTTTCATGCATCACAAGAACTTCTCCAGTTTCTGTAAAACCTCTGGAATAATGTGAATATCATTAAATTAGATTATAATGTCTTGAATAGTATGTCTGCATGTGAATTGTTCCAAACATAAAGAAAATACAGAGGAAACTTCAAGTCGTCCTTTAATCAATGGCTTTCCAGCTCTTCCAGAAAGGGACATACTTTTTTTGTTGACAAACTGCCCTGCATCTAACATATTATTTGTTTTGATCCTTAACTCATAGTCTAGAAGGTCATTATAATATCAATAATAAATAATAACATATTTTTGGATGAAAAATTGGGCATTCAAGCCTTGAAGTTACAAAGCACGTTGTGAATGCAATTGCCTTGCCTTGCCTTCCCATCCCAGGATCCCCTATCTCTGAGGTAACTCATAGGTACCATTTGGTGACTAATTTCTAAGATTTTTTTGTCACTTAAATAACATGTAGGTGATGTACATGTTCTTTTGTGGTTTAGAGGAACTTTAAGGGCTCCAAATGCAGTTAAAATGTCTGAAGGAGTAAGGAATATTGGGTATGGGCAAGAGGCAGGGAAAAAGAAAGAGAAGTCACCAGTATTCCATAATTAGTGGATAGAAATCAAATGCATGATACAATGTAGCAAAATCATTAGTAAACAATAATTTAACTGCAATTTATTTCCATGTTTAGACATTTCTATCAAGTTTTCGAAGAACATTTTTCCCAGTCACTTGACTTTTTTTCTGAGCTTGTCTTTGTATTTTGAAAAAAAAAAAAAAAGAAATCACAGGTGTGGAACCTTGCAAAAACAAGAATGCATCACTTCTCTGGAATCTATTTAGTGTATCTGAACTGTCTATGAGAGGTCAACAATTCCGGTAACTTTGACTTGATTACTTCAAAAGTTTTTGATTTTCTCACCTCTAATTTTATCCCATGAGTAGACTTTGGGAAAATTACACATTTCATCATCCCACTAAGACACTGGCTAGAAAGGAATATCCTATTTTGAATAGCCATGAAAGAGTATGTTTTTCTTAATTTTCTCACTTTGAATAAACTGGCTTCACTACTATGATTAAAGCAATCATACAAAATCTATGCCAACCTAAAACCAGAGTGCAGTACCACTTGTAAAAACAAATTGATTTTTCTACCTGTCCGTGAAAGTTAAGTGTGTTAACCTCTTTTTTTTTGTTTCTGTTCATACTTGAAAACATACTTCTGCACACACAAGATAGGAAATAAATGATCAGTTTTATTTACAGCTTTCAAAACCTACATTCAAATGGAGACTTCTATGGAGAGAAAGAGACTGTGAAATTTGAAAGGGAATTGTTGTCCAGGACCACAAGCACACTGCTTACTTATGGCTGAAATCTTAGGAGATATTTTTACTTAGTGCTGTCAGGGGCTCATCTTTCAAGATTTCACCTTGATGTTCCATATTTTACTTCACTTAGGTACTATGGAAGGCTTGAGAGCTGAGCAAATCCTGCTGAGGTGTGACCTGTGATTCCAGATTCTAGACAGGGAGGTGATTTGAGACAGCCAATGTGGCTATACCAAGGGTAAGTCCTCCTGACTAACCTAGTGGCTTCCATGATGGGGTGACCACATCAGTGGACACAGGAAAAACAACAGATGCCATCTATCTGAACTTCTGTAAAGCCTTTGACACGATCCCCAGCAACAAATTTCTCTCTAAATTGGAGTGATATGGATTTGATGGGTGGGCTGTTTGGTGGACAAGGAATTGGTGGATGGTTGCATCCAGAGAGTAGTGGTCAATGGCTCGATGTCCAGTTGGAGATCAGTGAAAAGTGGTGTCCTTCAGGGATCCGTTCTGGGACCAGCACTGTTTAATATTTTCATCAATGCTATAGAGAGAGAGATTGAGTGCACTCTCAGTGAGTCTGCAGATGACACCGAGCTGAGTGGGGCAGTTGTCACGCCAGAAAGGTGTGATGTCATCCAGATGTGGACAAGCTGGAGAAGTGGGCCTGTGTGAATATCGTGAGGTTCAACAAGGCCATGTGCAAGGTCCTTCACCTGAGCTGGGGCAATCTGAGATTTCAATACAGACTGGGGAACAATGTGATTGAGAGCAGCCCAGCAGAGAAGGACTCAGGGGTGCTGGTTGATGAGAAGCTCAACATGAGCAGGCACTGTGCACTCGCAACCCAGAAGGCCAACCATGTCCTGGGCTGCATCGAAAGAAGCGTAGCCAGCAGGACGAGGGAGGTGATTCTCCTCCTCTACTCTGCTCTCATGAGAACCCATCTGGAGTACTGTGTCCAGTTATGGAATCTCCAGCATAAGAAAGATATGGAACTGTTGGAACAGGTCCAGAAGAGGGCCATGAGGATGATCAGAGGACTGCAGCACCTCTGCTATGAGGATGCTGTGAGAGCTGGAGTTGGTCAGCATGGAGAAGAGAAGGCTCTAGGGAGACCTTATAGCAGCCTTCCAGTACCTGAAAGAGCCTGCAGAAAAGCTGAGGAAGGACTTGTTACAAGGGCTTGTAGTCGTAGGATAAATTATTAAATTGGAAGGTGGAAGATTTAGATTAGACATTAGAAAGAAATTCTTCATGATGAGGGTGGTGAGACACTGGAACAAGTTGCCCGGGGAAGTTGTGGATGCCCCCTCCCTGGAAGGATGAGTGACTAGTGGGAGGTTTCCTTGCCCATGGCAGGGGGTTGGAACTCAATGATCTTTAAGGTGGCTTCCAATCCAAACCTTTCTATGATTCTATGATATTGCTGACCTACTGTTTTTTATTATATTCATCAGATTCCCTCAATTAAATGGGTAGGAAGGAGAGAGGAAAGTCTTCTGACTTTACCCTAGTTCTGTTGTTTTCAGGTGGCCATAGGTTTTTGTAATCTTGTACAGGTAGGTGGAAGAAGTCTTGCAATCCAGATCAAAATTTACATTAAAATATATGCAAAGAGGAGCACCAATACCTGCAACAACTTATTAAAAGTCAATAGAGACAGACTGAGTTTGCTAGCCTTGTTGGTAAATGTCTAGAGTACAATGAGACGTGTCTCAAAGAGCGTCTCCATCAAGCTGGGATCACTGACATACCTCAGTGGTTTTCAGGTCCAAGTCGCACTGCTGTTGGTTAACTTTTCCTGGCTGTTAGACTGGTCGCTTAACCAGATTTTGTCCAGAATTACAAAGACTAAGAATTAATTGAAAGATAGCCTAATGTTAATCAATAAACCTTTTGGTTGGTTGGTTGGTTTAGGGGTTTTGTTTACTTGTTTTGTTTTTATTACAACACGAGCTCTTGGTTGCAAGTGTTGTCATACTGGGGATGTTTGGAGGCATAGCTGTATTTCTTTGTAGGAACTTAATTGCAGGGCCAATAGAGTTGGAGCTTTATTCCATCATGTGGAATGACTCCCTTTCTCATTTCCTCCTCTAATCAACTCTCAAATAGGAATATAAGGACAAATAAAGTGTGCCAGAAGAACGTTAATACCTGAAGGTTGTGGAACAGAGTTGTTCTACTGGTCTTACATGAAACAGCTTCCCGCTCCTGACTGGCTTACTAGGGAAAACTTCCATGATTGGTGACTTGACCCTGTGCTCTACACATCCTCCAAGAGTATGACTTTTCTGACAGCAGGTGATTCTTTAGCAAAATTTCCTGGCTCAGAAGTGAAGCTAGACATCTTTTAACACAAGTAAGGTGCATATTTCAAATACTGAGAGCTCTCACTCACTAAGCAAGGCTTGCTCAGTGACAAAACAGACCCTTTACTGTTTGAAGTATTTAATTAAAGATATGAGTTCTTCCTGCAATATTCAATCAAAAGTTCTAGGTCTTGATAGGGAAGATGACTAGAATGAGACTCTACAATCTGTCCTGTGGAAGAAGTTAGAGTGGCTATAGATACGATTTCTCCTGGATTAAAAAATTAATTGTCCCTATAAGTCTCATCCGTGTCCTTTCATCCTGTTATTTTCTGGATCTGTGGCAACTGCATCAAAGAGAATCTACCAGCCTGTCTTTGCATGTCCTGCATGTTACTTCCTTTCTGTTCCAGCTTAACTTAAGTTAACATGCTGCTTTCCTTGAAGTTTCTTCTCAGCAGGTTTGTCTTAGTTGTTTCACAAAGCTTCCAGCTTTTTTAGTGTGCTATAAAATATTTAATTCGATTTTTCTAGTTATAATTATTTGCTGCTTTGGGGGACTGTTGGATTCAGCCCATACTCTCCTTGGAAAAACACAATCAATGTGTGAATATATCATATATTTTATAGAATGGGAACATTATAGTTACCCATACCAGATTGCAAAATCCACCTTAATTTGAAGTCTAATCTGTTTTCCTTCTTTCACCCTTCAGCTTTGATTTCTAGGGACTGCTGGCACAAGATCTGTAACTATAATACAGAATTGCTCTAAGCAGTGGAGAGCATCTTGGTAGCAAAATTTGCCTGCAAATTGTAGAAGCTGAAATGAGAAACTTGCAGATGATGAGGTATCCTGCTGAAGGAAGTCGTCTTCTTTCTCCATCTTCCTGAACTTTCAAAATTTCACAAGTAGGGAAATATACAGAGAAGATGTTACATTTAGGATATTTGTTCTTTTTCCAGAGATTTGTAATATCCTTCGTTATATTCATTAAAAAAAACAAAAACAACAAAATCAAACAAAACCCAAACCCTCATTTAAAAAAAGAGAGGACAAAGCTTTTGTCACCAGGAAGATTGATCTCATCACTGATTTGGCTCTTAAAGGGTTAAATTGCAAACCAGAGAGCTCAATTTTCAGGGAGATTCTAGGAGTGTAAGTAACAATGGGAGTTTGGACTTACTGCTGGGATAGGAAGTTGGACAGCAAGGTTCAGCTCTTATGAGGGAATCTAAAAGTAAGCCAAGAGGCCAGAAGGTTAAAGGGCAGTGCTCAGGCTTCCCATCAGTTCCAGAGACTCCAAACATTCAAGCATTCAGTGGCTCTATTCCCTGATGACAATCAGATGAATGGCTAGTGAGGATGTGGAACTAAAACTGATCCTGCTTTCACCTCGGTGTAACTTGTCACCCACCCTCATTCATTTAAATGTAGGCAATCACTGAAGAATAATTCTGCTGGAAGTCATAGGCAAGAATAATTAAAGAGGAAAACAGTTTCTCAAATGTCTTTAAGGCAGTTCCCTTTATTTTGTACTACAAACAGAAATGTAGATAAAACCAGTGCACACTCAGAGAGCTCCGACACTGTTGCATCTTTTGCCATGTCTGTGTGCAGTAAGGTGTACTTTGGACTGAACCCAGATTTTAGAAGACACAGCTTATTAGAGCTCCTTCAAGGATGTAGCTTAGAGGACTTACTGAAGTTCAGAGCACAAGCTTTAGTAAGTTGCAGCAGTAAGACTGGAAGTTAGGAAGGATGAGGAGAGATGTTGCAGCAATCATTCTACAGTAGAAAGTCCAACTAATAAGATAACAGTTGTTAATGACACCAAGCAACAAGGCAATTTGTATGGTTCTGTGTGCTGCTGTTGTTGGATGATAAATGTATTCTGGGTTTGTTACAAACATTATGCACAATTTTTTTAGTTCCCTTTCCATTGTAGATAACATGAAGGTGAGAGCATCTTTGTGCACAGTTCCATGTGTTTTCCCAATTGTTTGTTTTTCCCCATTTTTTTCCTTTTTGACACCGTCACACTACTTTTACTTTATTTACCCTGTTTCTACGATGAAAAAAATAGAACCATATTTCAATTTTGTCTCCCAGTCTGATCTCTACATTAGTTTACTTTCAGTACTTTGTGGTTTTTTTCAATCACTGTGCCCACATATTTTACTCTCTGACTGGTTTTGTATGTTTTGAGCAATGGCTTCTAAAATTTCTGTTTCTTTTTAAGTAGAGGAATGAAGGCTTCATATCTAGATCCTACATGAGCACTAGAATGCTTCAAGAAAATTGTATACAATCTTTCAAACAGCAGCATCACAATTTTTACCACAGTCTGACTGAATATCCCAGTCTAATTGACTGTCCCGTGCATGTTTTCACATTCTGGCTTGTTTAAAATGCACATACACACTGCCTCTCCTAACTCCACCAGGAACTCAAAATTTGAGTTTGTTTTTTGTTTTCATTTGGCCCTCTAAAAGTTCGCTGTGAAACCAATGAACAAATGAAAAATCTTAATCTAGATTTTTCAACTATTTCTTAGAGGTCTTTTATGCCAGAGTTTCACTGTCTTGCAAACAGCTTACAGCAATGCTTGTAAAACCTAATTTTGACTGTTTCTGGTTGCATTTGCAGTAGACAAAAGATTTATTCATAATCTCATATGCTGTGGCATATGAGAAATGCAAGTTTGACAACAGATATCGGTAACAAGGGACTTTTTTGTTCAATTATATTTTTGGCAGGAAGTGATGGGGGAGACGCTAAAAAAAAAAAAAAAGGAAAAGCTGTAAACACCAGCTCTATATAATGAATCTTTTAAACTAAAATACATGACATTTAGCTCCCTGGGTGCTGAAGCAATATATATGAGAGTAGTTACTATGATTCACAAAGAGCCATCTTGCCATTTAACTACACTTCCAGCTACAGCAGCTGTTTTGATTCATAATCTGTGCTATAGCAAGGTTTATTTTAAAATACCAGGCAGGGGACAGGGCATTCAAACATCAATTACTTAACTGAGAGGATTCAAAACCTGAAGTGCTTGAAACTGAAATGAAACACATGGCAAATATTTTGCTTCCTGTCACACAAGGGATCCGATACTGCAAGCCGCATGAATGCAAAGATCCAGTTCATCACCAGTCAACAGGTGAAATACTGACACTATTGTAATCAACCAAAATCATTCCTTCACCTTCCACAGGACTGATTTGACCACAGGGATGCTGTCTGAGCAGAGCAGGATAAGGTCTCAGAGTCTTTAAGTTCTTTACATTTTAAGTTGGATCTCTTACAGGCCTGTAAATAGAAAAAAAAATAATGCTGTAGTTTGGAGAAGCAGAAAGAATGACAGAGATTGATAAAGGATATCATACCTTCAAGCTCCTGGAAAGAGTGTTTGAATATTCACATTCATCTATGCCACTGTATTTGGAGCCAATACACATCAGTCCTGCTATGAGAATTTGCATGCAGTTCTTCATGCAACTTAGTTGCAGCCTATACATAGCAGAGTAAGATAATAGAAAAAATTAATTAAAAATATATAGGGACATTATTATCAATATCTTATTCAAAACAAAATATATATCTCAGAGAGGAAAATACTGGCCTGTAACTATTACTTTCTTCCTGTATTTGGTGAATCAGCACAAGTCCTGATCTGCCAGCTAGAGCAAGTAAGTCAGCAGTCACGCAGCACGCAGGATTCTTTCATCGTGCCTTGGATCACACCCATGTGAGGACTGTCTGGATAAACGATTCGTAAAATAAGGCTCAGACAACACCTGGAATTGTCAAAGTTTTCAGACATACAGATGGTTGAGAGCAACTTCAATGTGGCACTCAAATTATCTTGTTAATGGTGCCATCTCCTGGTAGCAATTTGCTGAGCTAATCTTTGCCCCCACAAACTTGTTAAATAAATATACTTTCTATTTTAATACCACGACACTGCAGAGAGGTAAACAAAATTATTTAGATTGTTTTGTCTGCTAATTATGGTTTTATTTTTTAATAAGACATTTTCAGATAGAAAACAAGCTCTTACTAAACAGTGGAGCATTTATGAAATAACTTACAAGACACAGACCCAGGGCTTTTGGAAAAGACTATATTTTTTCCTAATCAAGATATTTTCACTTTTAGCTTTTATAAATATCAAATAATATAAAACTGACCAAGGTGGATGACACAGAAGACGGTGGATTTGCATACCAGTAGAGATCCTAAATGAGCACATTGTGGGGAAAGCAATCGCGCAGGTCAGATCAGGTTCAAGAATGTTTGACAAATGAACAAAGGACCTGTACAGTGGAAGAGACTGATGGTATGTCTGAGTCAGTAAGAAATTTGTCTTCAACTTTTGAATGGGACTAGCAATGTTTAAACATCATGGTCAGAGCCTTGGAAAAGCTAACATTTTAGGAGATATAAGAACTAAATTGCTGTTGAATTAGGAAATATAAGGCATCATAGCAGAATAAGTAAAATATGCAAGTAATGGGTATAATGACCTGATGTTACATGGAAGAAAAATGTTTATCCAACAATTCATTTCACTGATACAAAAGGATTATTACATTTGCATTGTGCCAAAAATATTGCTAACTCATTTTCTGGAGCTCTAGTTCTGTTTCAGGTCTGGTTCTGCCTCAGACTTTGTTGTTACTAGGAAAAAAATGCTTGAATGAGATACATCTCAATGCTTTTTATCAACAGAAATAATTTGTAACCAGACTGATGGTAGTTTGTCCTTCACAAGCCTTGTGTAAAGATCAATAGAACAAAATTTGCAAAGTGCTGGTGTACTGGAGAGTTCAAAACAACAGAGTAGCTAACCTAACTTGTAATACAATGCCTGTAAATAAGTAAATATATTGACACTGAATTTAGCTTTTTGTATATTTAGATTTGATGCAAAAATTTTGGTTGGATAGCATGGCAGCTACATTTGCAGAAACACACATATTCTCTTCAATGAATGGCTAATCTTTACTTACAAGTGGGAGTAGATGTATTCAGTGTAAGGACTTCACTGCAACCGTTTCCTTTTCAAAGCAATATTTAATCATAGAATGGTTTGGGTTGAAAGGCATCTTAAAGCCCATCCAGTTCCAACCCCCCCACCATAGGCAAGAACACCTCCCATCTGCCCAGGCTGCTCAAGGCCCCATCCAGCCTGGCCTTCAAGACCTCCAGGGAGAGGACATCCACAGCTTTCCTGGGCAACCTGTGCCGGTGACTCTCTACCCTAATCGTGGAGAATTTCTTCCTAATGTCTAATCTAAATCTTCCTCCTTCCGATTTAAAGCCATCCCCCCTTATCCTATCACTACATGCCCTTGTAACAAGTCCCTCCCCAGCTTTCTTGTAGCCCCTTCAGGTACTGGAAGGCTGCTATGAGGTCTCCCTGGAGCCTTCTCTTCTCCATGCTGACCAACCCCAGCTGTCTCAGCCTGTCCAACAGCAGAGGAGCTCCAACCCTCTGATCATCCTCATGGCCCTCTTCTGGACCTCTTCCAACAGTTCCATATTCCTTCTTATGTTGGGAATTCCAGAACTGGACACAGTACTCCAAGTGGGGCCTCATAAGAGCAGAGTAGAGGGAGAGAACTGCCTCCCTCAACCTGCTGGCCACGCTTCTTTTGAGGCAGCCCAAGAAACAGTCCAAGTTTCCAGTATATAGTAGAGGTCAAATACTGACTAATTTGGAAGCAAAAGAATGGTGGGACCAAACAGGAGGAATATCAAGAAGTATAAATTAAGCAGGAAAAAAAGTCTAAGAGCAATAATCAACTCACATAAATTTTTACGTGAGTTTATACCCTATCTTTCTTTTTTTTATCCCTAAGTATATCTCATTACAGTTATCTGTGGGCTTTAACTTGTTTTTCCACTGTGCTGCTATATTTCAGAGAAAAATCACTTGTATCTAGAGATAAAACCGTTGTGTTTGGCTTCCGTGGATATAAGTAAACCAGATTAATTGTTACTTTTATGAGTACATATTTTTCTGTAGCCAACTGTTCTAAAGGACTTTCACAATCGAATTTATATTCAAATGGTTTAAAGATTTTGTATGCAAGCTGAGCTTTTTGTCTTTATAGACCCTCTGCTCAGTATGTTCATTATCAGTTAAAGGGCTAATAATTTCAATGAACATAGTTTAGTTATATCTTCTTGACTAATGCTTTTGAACTGAAAGTGGGGCATTCAACACTCTTTCTATGTAGTACTACTTTAAAATTTATCTGGAACTGGCTGTCTGCAAGTAGCTTGGCAGCACTGCACTGTGAACTTTGCGGACTAATAGCTGCCAGAAGTAGTATATTGATTCCCAGTTGTTGAGTATCTGCCACTATATTTAAAAAGAAGTTACTGCTTTACAATGGATCTTGAAAGTGGAGGGGAAACTTTATTGTTCCAAAACACAGAGTAATTAGCAGGAGCTGCGGAAATTCTGAAACACTTTAACAGTTCACAGGAGGAGACCTAGCTACCTATTTTATCATGAATTATTGTATTTTCACATTAAAAATGCCTTGACTGGCATATTACATATGTCTTATATGCATAAGGCTTTGTAAAAACTGAGCAATCACTGATGAATTTTGAGAAAAATGAATCTTGAGCCTCAGTCCTCGTTATGAATACCTAACTCATTCATGCAGATATCGAAGTTGACCAGTAGGTGGCAAGGTACACAAATACACAAAGCTGCTTCTGTGACTGGAAGACTAAGAATTGCAAAACTGCTTAGCAGTAAGCCTGAAAGGATGGTAACAGCAAAAGCCATCTCGCTACTGAGAAATGTCCTATAGAAATTCATTATTTTCAGCTTTCTCTAAGGATGATTCCTTATTGAAAATTCCAGTTTAACAAGAAAGACTGCACTGAGTTGGAAACAAGAAGTTGTTAGTAAGTATCTTCTACAAAAAAGAAACAACCCGAAAACCAAACCAAACAACACAAAAAGTATGAAAAAATATTGGGAATGTAGTAAAGTCACACAGTCTTTTATTTCACAGTTATCGTGCAAATCAGACAACATGAGATCTGGTTACCGGATAACTCATGAAATTGGCAGTACCCTGGCATTTTTGTCTTTGGACACCACTTTGGGATCAATCTAGCATGGTGATAGTTACCAACTTAGGGCAAAAGAGATCGCTTTGAAGGTTTGAGGCTAATGCATGATTGTCCACATGATAAAATGATGACAGATACTTGGCAAAGTGATTTGAAAAGCGAAGATAACCCTATGTCTGAACAGTGAAGTTGTGCTACTTATACGGACTTAATTAAATTGATATTATCTGGGTCTAGTTGTACTTGCATACTTATTTCTGTGTGAATAGGGGTTTAACCTCTATAGTTGTAAGAAACTTTTGTGCCCATATAAATACGTTTACTCAAGAGGCTGTGCCGATACGATTTTATTGGTAAAAGCCCCAGCTTAGCCAACAAAAGGGTACAAATATTGAGAAAGGATTAGAACAATAAACTAATAATTTTGTCACCCTTAAAACTATGTATACCTGAATTAGTTCTGTCCAAAATAAATTAGACATGGAGTATGTGGGCCATGATTTTGAATAGCTCTTATAGCAGAGTTATTAAGCATGAAAAATACCATGGTATTTATGATACTAGTCCTTCATCTTGTGCCCTACCGAGCCTTCCCCTTCTGTTGTCTCATTACCCAGAGGTAAGGAGGTATTTTCTTCATAGGCTGGCTGCCATAATGATGGAAAAGCCAGTAGGCAGTCTTCTTCCTTCTGTCCAAAAGCTGCCTGAGTCTCCTTTCAAGGAAAAGCATTTAGCTGATCCACAGTAAATCTGGAAACAGTGGAAGTCTGCGAGATGCAAAAGGAGCTGGGTGGGTGCAAGAGGCTGTGCAAGGGCAAAGGGCCCTGGGGCTTTTAAAGGAAGGGCAGGGAGTGTCCCCTGCCCCAGTCACTGGAGCCTCACTTCAGCCACAGGGTGCTTCCAGTGTCAGGCAAGGTCAACTTTGGCTGGAAGGCTAGGAAACAAGAAGCAGCAGAAATGATAGTCCTCATACAGTCACTGACACTTCTGTCCTCTTGATCAGAAAAGTACATTAAACCATGCAACCACAGGGGTTTTGTTCATATGGCACGGCAAATGATTTAGTGCTATCATACATCAGTGTTGCAACTGTCCATTTTTCTGTTCATTTGTTGTTACATTGAACTGCAAGATTGGTTTCTCGATATTCATTGAGAGGTCCTCCACAAGTTGCACGTGGGTAGGAGATGCATGAATGCTTTTTAATCTAATTTACTGTGAAACCATATTGTAGTACTTTGTTAGCAATATGCTAACAGATCCGTGCTGAAGAAGGTAGGAAACTCGTGGATCTGACCTGGCTAGGTAGTGCCTGTTACGAGGACTCCAAGGTCTTCGCCTTTACCCAGCAGCTAGTGTGCAGACACTGTGACCTCTGAGGCAACTGTGGCTGTAGTTGCAGGAAGTCTGTATCTTTACAAGTTCTTTAAATGCCTGACAAAAAGGCAATGGATTGTAATTCCCACTTCATGCACACAGTATGGCCTTTGCCTCCCACAGAATATCTCATCTAAGGCAGCATATTCTTTGAATATAACAAGTTGACCTGGAAAGGTGAGAAAACCTAATCCAGTATGCCTGCCTTTTCTTGGCTTTGAGTTCCAGATTACTGCTCTCTGCTCGTAGGTCATTCATTTACTTTCTTTGTCAGTTTGCCATTTAAAAATGGAGTTAAATATAGAAATACAACGAGGGACTGGCTGAGAATATTGTACATTCCTGCATATCTTTGAATGTTGTACTTTCCAAGTGTCATTAATTACATAAGAAAACTAAGATATCTCAGGATAATGTCCGGCTGTGAACGTACTCTTGTTTTAACACTACTCTTGAGGTTTATTTTTTTTAACGTGAGCTTGTTTTGTGCAAGGCAGTTCATGTATTTAAACTTATGTTACCCCAGCTGCAAAGCGTGAACAGTGATATTTTCCTGCTTTCTCACAGACAAGTGGCTAATAATCATAAATTTTTAGAAAAGGTAAAATCATTGTGTATTTCAGATTTTGCAAGAAGGGGGACAGAATTCTGGATATCAAACAGTTTTCCTTCGTGCTCTTTCCAATTTTTAAGTATGGATTAGTCATCCTAATCCTACAGCTTTCTCTGAATTTCCTGAAATGCTCTGACCTTGAAAATCAACAGTCTGTGATTTTTTTTCCTTCATGATTTACTGAGTTCTGCGAGTGAGAAAAGGTATTTTGATTTTAAATACATAATATTTCTTATGGTGCTTTGCTTGTTTAACAGGAACTGTTCCAACTTTCCATTAAAGTAATATGCATACACATACATATGCATTTTTTAGGCAAGGGGGGGCTGTTTTTAGGCCACAATGAATATGAAACAGCCATTATCAGACTCAAAGTAGTTAATCTTGAACTGGCCTGTTTTTTTGATGGAACTTTTATGTATAAAACTTCCCATTAGGATTAAGGTAAAGCCAAGTTCTGCCTATAAAGATAAAAAGTAGTCTTATTAAGAGCTCCTTATTAAGAGCGCCTTATTTCTCTGTGAAAGACTGCAGTCATTATGCTTTTACTAGTAGGTCTTACTTTGCCTATTAAAGGTTTTCCTGTCTGGGGCTGTGAGCCAAATGCCTACTCTAAGTTTTCACCACTTTGTGCCATGAAGATTCTTGACTGTTCATGCTTTTGAACCTACTTCCTTTTGACAGACTAAAGAATAAGGCCTGTGGATATATACATTTTAGATGAGCATGGGTGTAAAGCCTGACTACTTGTATCGTTGTCTTAAACACCATCTTGAGTGCTGTGGCTCCTGCTGGACTGACTGTGCTGCTGCAGAGCAGGAGGTGCAGCAGCGGGTGCTGCCCCTCCACCTGACTGCGCATATGGACCAAGGTTGTTCTGGCAAGGGTCTGTTGAACTTCCAATGACCCTGGAGCTCCCATCCGCAATTCCAGAACTTTCCCAGAGGAGCTTCTGAGCATGCTTCTATTTGAGAACTTTCATAGCAAGATCTCCCCTCATATGCTAATATGTGCATCCCCCATGCCATGGAACTCGCCTGAAGACGCTGCAGAAGAACTGCAGGACCATGTGCTCCTGAAGACCATGTTTTCCAGAGGCCCATGCAGTGGTGACTATTTTTTTCTTCCCCCCCATTGCTCTTTTTTTGTTCTCTCTCTCTCTCATTTCTTACTACATCTCTTGTCCATGACATTATGGTTTACCAGATCAAATCCAAGTTCTGTCGTAGTTTTGTCTAGCTGCCCTGAGGGTATCAGATGGTGATCTGAACAGATTGAGATCTGCTTTTGCAACTTTAGGAATTTGCAACTCAGAGTGCACCTGAGCATCTGATTTGTTATTTTGGCTGAGCCCAAAAATAAACAGTCTTGTTCATCTCCAATTTGCCACCCAGACATCAACAGTCTCTCCCTCTCTGACTGTGCAGGTTGGGGGTGGGGCAGGGACAAGCACTACTGGTGTCAGGAGTGGGACCTTAACATGGGGTTTTAGCATCACTTTATTTATTGTTTTTATTGAGAGTGCTATTTGTAACACCTGTATTGACCATCTGTGGTAAGCACACGTAGAGATACGATGGCATGAGTAAAAGTGGTAGGGCTAGAAAACTCAGCAGTCCTTAATTCACTGAGGATCTTAAATCCTCTTTCACAAGAAATCAGGATGGCTGAAACATCTAAAACTACTCAGAAATTCAGACTTGCAACTAAAGACTCTTACATGTGACCGGCAAATCTGTCTCCTGTAGTGCAATACCTACACTCTCTCTTCTGTCCCTTTTCTGGACGTCTCCTTGTGGCAGAGGCGGCATAATGAAGCATTGCAGCTCTAATTCATAACTGGGCAAATTAACTTAAAATATTAAGATAAAAGTTGTGCTCAGATGCTTTTGAGTGTCAACTAGAAGAGTTGAAATGTTCTATTTTTGCTCTAAGGCCTGTGACGATCAGCTGGGGGCTGAGACAATAACATCCTAAACTGCTGCAGCTCTTTACTTGGTAAATGTGATCCAGGTCCCTCAAGTCAACTTTTATTTTTTCTTAAGAATATGTCAGTGCACTTTGCACTTATGGAATTTAGTGACCAAAGTGCTCAAAATTAACTCATGCTCTTGTATGCCTAACTCAAAAGTGGAACCAAAATGAACTACTTGCTTTTCAAAGGGTAGTTATGACTTTCTGAAAAAATCAATCACTGTTAAAAGTGTTAGAGGTCGTCACCAATAAGTTACTATTCATTTTGGAAGTTATATAGGAAACTATTTAAGTTATAGTTGGCAAATGTATCGTAAATTCATACTGGAAAATAGTTTGTCTGGCTAGGAACAATTCAACCAAATCTGCCAATTTTTGTCAAACTTTTGCAGCACACACGTGCTTACAGATTTTGGTATTTGCCTTAAAGGCACGTTGTCATCATGTCTGTTTTCCTTGTAGCTCCCTTGGTTGGCATCCTGCCTGGCAGACTTCTGCAACGTGAGGCCTCAGGCTCTCCAGGCTCACAGCAGAGCTAGACACCCTAGGGTGTAAGAACTTAAGTGTTTGGATGCCCAAGCAAAACATCTCATTTTATGGGATCTTTCAAAATAGCAACTTTTCAGTCCGAAACATAAGTAGATTTTTCTTAATTTTTTATTTGTGAACAGATGATATTCGTGTTTGTAGATGTGCTTAGTAAGGCAGCAAAACAGTTTACACTTCTTATAATGTATGCTCCCTGTTCCTCACCTAAGCAAAGCAAAGATTTTGGTAAGAAGCGTACACAAATATTAGCTCACCCAATAGACCCCGATTTCAGCACTCACTTGCTCCAGTTGCTAGAAATGAGCTAAGCAAAAAGAAATGTGAAACTATTCATTCCATTCAGGTGTCAAATTTGTCACCACTGAAAAGTGTCTGATCTATCAATACGGTTCCTCTGGTTGACAGTTGATTTGGTTGAGCTCTTTCCTATCTGGCACATGCACAGTAAACCCAAGGACTATGAGACTTGATGGGTGGAGTATGTGGCTGGCTGAAATAATTTATAACCTAATCATCTGGGGAAAAAAAGGGAACGAAATACCTCTGGGAAAGTGATAAATAGAGCAAAATCTGGGGTGGGGAAGAGCTACAGGTACAGGCTCCAGTTTGTCTGCATGAAGCAGAGCTTTTCCAAGGTGTTAATATTTTGGTAGACCTATCTGAATAATACTGTACAATAATCCATTATTATTTAGCTCTGATGTTCTTCCCTATCTCTTATGGACTGAAGCAGTGTACAGGGGTTAAGCCATCTTGTGATTCCTCTTAAAATTTCCCTATGAGTTTTCTTTTTTCTCTCTTCTCCCTGATTTCATTGGGTGCCAAGTATCTATTCCTGTTAGATCAGTAAGGGCTTGAGGAGTTTTTTTGGCTTATTAGCATTTTTCATGCCACCTGTGTGTCTTCATTGTCCAGAATAAATTCAGGGGGATTCAGAAATTCAGAAAAGGTGTTGGTTTATCCAATAACAGAAAATAAATAACCTGGTTTGTTTAATGTTTCAAACAAAAAAAAATACTGTTGGTGGCATAAAAACCACATAATTATTTCTTTGCCATGTGGTTGAGAGGGAATATTCTCACCTCTGGAGAAGCAGGAAATTAGGAACGCTTTTCAGTATGAAGTGTAGAGGGGAAGGAGAAAGGAGGAGGAGAAGAGAGAACATCCAGCTAGTTTTGAAGAGACCATGCTAAACAGAGAACAAAGAGGTCTGAAGTAGTGTCCGAGACAATGGGAGACAAGGCTCACTCATGGGAACTCCCTGTAAGGTGTAAATGGATGGTCACGTGGCTGAGCAGATGCATGACAGTTGAGCTGTGGAAGGTGCCCAAGTGCACATTTTTCATTCACTTTATTTGCTGAGTTATTTAAACTGCCTGGACAAGACACTGGATAAAGGAAGTGTATCTGAATGAATAATGAAAATGATAGAAGTGAAAATGGCTACTTAACTAGCTTCAAAGTACATTTTAGCTGCTTCTCTGCACTCTATAGCTAAGCTTTGGCACAATAAACATGTCTACAGATGTATGATTATGTGCATACATGTGCTTGATATGCTTATGATGTGCGGTAGCACGGCAGAAAAGGAAATACCATCAAGAGATCCTCAGGTCAATATTTACGTTCAGCTTAACCATTGTTGCATTTTGCTGCCATGATGCATGCACAGGAACTGTTGGCCTCATGGAAAATCTAAAAGCCATGGAAACATTGCTACAGAGCAGCCTACCATACCTTTCTCCCCGAGTAAAACGAGCAAAGGAAAAATCATGTAGGATGACATAATCCCAGATTTGCTTCAATACACTTTGATGCTGATGGTTTTGGAAGTGCAAGTTTCCACTTAGGCTTTGAGTTAGGAATCAGTGAACTCATCCGTCTGGCTGAACTGCAAACAGTTCAGATTTCACAGTGCAACATTTCTGAACGGCAGCAGGGAAAATTTTAATTTATTATATTAGCTAATGGCAGATTCTTTTCTGAAAAGCAATGAATATTACAAGAACAAGTTCCTTAAAGTGATGAAGCAAGCTTTAGTGCTTAAAAAACCAGGCATGGGAAGGAAAAAAATAATAATATAGCCTTAGTAATGAAAAAAGAGTTCCTTTGAAATCGTGTTTAGTAGCAAGTCAGAAAGTTTCTCTCCTTTTGTCTCTGCTCTGTTGTCAAAAAAATTATCAAAAGTGCTCCATGAGATTAAATATGTTTATCAATACAGGTCTGTACTTAGCAAACCCTTGTGCATGCTAAATACTGTTATGGCAGAAACCAGCAGACGATGGGGTTTAGTGTAAGTACTTGATGTCTTTCCTTCATTAAAAGTTGTGTCAGTTTTAGTTTTGTCACCTAGCTTCCTAGAGATGTCATTGCAAGCTGCAAAGTAGTTTGCTTTCTCGTTCCATCTCCCGACTAGAGTCCATACTCGAGAACAGAGCGCCAGTAAATTATTTTATATTTCTGAGAATTTAACTGTGTTGTTCAAAGTTACACTAACTGTAAATAAAAACAAGCCACTAATAAAAACCTGGCTCACCTAAACTGATAGTTATGAAAACAGAGCTCTAAATCTGTTACTACTTGATACAGCGGAATGAAACAACAACATAAAGGCAGTTCTGTGAGGTCAGAGCTCCTTAAGAACAGTCGTGATATCAGCATCTGAACAAAGGCTAAGATTCTGATAATTTTCCTCAACTTCCTTTAGGAAAAGTCAGTTTAGCTTGACTCTTGCAGTTGTTAAAGAACAGAATATGCTCTTCATATATCCCTGAGTCTACCTCTGCACCTCTAAGTGGATTTGCTTTTAACTGTACATATACACTTTTACTGGCAGAAGTTTGTTAATCAGCCTAAGTTTAAGTTTACTTCACAGCTGATTTAAAATTGATGCTGAATCAAAAAGAAACAATGGCCAACCATTAAGGCTTGTAGAAAAGTCCTAACTGAAAATACAGACATTACAGCGTGACATTCAAACTCTGCCAAAGCAGAGTTGTTTCAGAACATATCACAAGGCTAGTGCTATCAGAGAGCGTCTTTCAGAGTCCAGCTGATGTGGAAAGGGATTTTGGGGCTTGAACTGATCTCTTTCTTTTATGGTAGTGGGAGTAGAGGAAAAGAGGGGAGGAGGAAGAAGAGATTAAAAAGTCCTTTTTCACAATACCTTTTAATTTTCTATAAAATGTAATTTTTCCTGTTTGAATAAAGATGCCTTTTCTTCATTTCTTCCACAGTACACACCTTCCAGTAGAGGTGTAAAATAAGTAAAATTCTGCTGGCTTTGGTCATATTTTATGTGTCTGGTACAAATTCCCTTTAGACAAAGCTCTTTGAGGAAATAATGGATTTATCTGATGAAAAGCTTATGATTGTAACATAAAGCCAAGATTTGGTCAGTAAAGTTTTATCACATGGCTCTAATCACCGCACACTTCTGCCTCTCATCCCAGGTTCTTTAAGTTCACTCTTCATTATCTGTATCAGCTGTTCTTTTTTAGTGATGGCCTGTGACACAGAATGATTTTCAACTTGTCACTGAGTTACCCTGGCATGTGTTTTACAGTGCAGCCTGAATCTCTCGCACAGTTTAAGCTAAATAGGTTAGTTCTGAAATACTAAGTAATTGTTAGAAATGAAAATTAGTATCTTTAAAGTTTTCAGTGGAAGGAGAGTTGGAGGGATCTACGTTACCTTGTCAGTTCAAGAGAATTCAGTGGAAAAGTAGAAGCTGCACATTTGTTTAAAAAATAAATTCCCATTAATTTCACTAGAGCAAAATCAGTGTACTCAACTTTTCTGCTCCCCCAGTGTGTTTCAAAACTGATGGAACTTATGATACTTAAGTGTCCAAGTGTACTTCTTACAAAGTGTGTTTTATGGGTACACAGGATAGCTGGCAGCATTTTACTACCTACCTCCATATGGGCTTATTAATGATTAACTAATCTACTCCACCTACTTCTTATCCCATTCTAGGGATATTTTAAACAGAAAGATTAATCAAATGAACATATTTTAACAAGACTTTTATTGAAAACATACACAAAGTCAACAAGTTATTTAGCTTCTGAATGTACATATTAGAGAATATTCATATTAAAGAATAATATTTTAAGAAAAGGGGAAATACAACCAACATATGCTACAGTTTACCTTACTAAGGCATTTAGGCTTAAGAGCAAGTTATAGTGTGTGTATCTATACACACAAACACATACACGCAGGTTACCTGATCTGAAACTATACAGTGCTATTTAATTTGTTATTTTTTTCAACACTAAATAAAGGTTTTACTGAAATGGTAGAAGTTGTTCACAGAACAGCAGTTATAATCTACTCTTCAAGAGTTTGCTTACAATTACAATACTAATGATGTATCCCCACCCCCCCGCCATCTTCATAGGAAAGTTCTGTCTTACCAAAATGAGACTCAAGTAAGAAAAACACTAGTTTGCAAAGGCACCGTGGAGACAGGTTTTAATACATTAAATACAACATGAATCATTCACAATAACAAGTTTCGTGTTTCTAGGAACTTTTGTAAATACAACACAGTTGGTCACACAAAAATGTTTCTGTTGATTTGTCTTGGCAACTCAGATACATCAACAGTGTAACAGCATAACAGCTTTGTTCCCATCTGACAGAAAATAATGGCAGTTCTGCAAGGCAAACGTTAAACCTGACCGTATGTATTTATTAATTCCGCAGTGTTGTGACAGATTATAGGGGATGCAACTTAAAGGATGCTGACACGCTCACTGAGGGCTTTCATTTCTGTTTCTTCTAGCTTGGTGTTTTCATTATGGGCAGCACTTGAACTGATAAGGTGTGCTGGATATTGCAACCCATGTTCGCCTGAATACTGTTCCCATCGGGAGTCATCACTTTCATGGGTAATGTAACGTTCCCCGATTTTACATTCCAGTTCCCTTAAATCTAGCCAGGTTTGATAGTCCTGAAATAAAATAACAGTATCAGTTTAAAATTCCTAAAATAAATTACATTCCCTTCCACTGTCAATAATATGCAAAGCGCTACTAACTCATCAATCTAAGTGTCATGCATTCCTATTGCTCCAGAATGGAAAAATCTTACAATTAATAAAAAAATAAATCTTCCAATAGAGATAGGTTTTATCTCTAGATAAATAAATTAATTTTATTGAACTCTGTCATAATATGGAGATGTTAACAGGTTGTTTTGCAGAATTTATATTATACAGATATCCAAATATTCTACAGATACACAAAATATCAAAAGAAGGCATGGTGGTAAAACGATTCTCCACACTGGTCACAAGATGAATAAGGTAGAAAAAACATTTTAAATCATGCATGTACATTTTAGTGATCTATATCAGCTAGTCAAGACAGTTGCTCCATCTCAGTATAATGGCGCAGGACATGAATTCATCTTGGGATAGAAACTAGTTTTCTAAACTTAGGCAGTTACTGTTGTCCTCAGAGAGACATATATATCTAAACATCAAGGTACCTGATGACAGCAATCAGTACTACAGTCAGCAGTAAGGCTGGAAACTGACTTGGCTCTTACGCTGCTTAGACCACTGTGCTCTGCAGCCACTGATCTGCTTAACGTATATCTCAAGTTTAATAATTTCTTTTCTTATTCTCACCCAAAGCATCCAAGAAGCTGCAGTATATAAGCTGCCAATCCTAGCCCCACACAGACTAACCTCTAATCACAGCCCTGTATTCTCTTCTTATTTCTTTTCCACCTTGTCATTGCCTAAGATACGTAAATTGATGGATTATGAGGTTCTCAGGATCTGAAAACCATCTTCAACTTTTAGATTTGCTTAGATCCTACCATGCCTTAAGATGAAAACTTTTTATATACTTAGAGGCCAAGTAAGTAGGAAAAAACATGGAATTTGTAGCAATACCTGTAACCATGGGTGGCTTAGTGTTTTGTCCACACTGTAGCGCTTTCTCATTTTCACTTGCAACAAATTATTTATAAGATCAATAGCTGGAAGAAATAATATTGGAAAACATCAGTTTAAGTATATTTATTTCAACTAGGACATACAGAGAGACAGAAAAACATAGTAGTTAAAAAAACAGGACAATTATCCCTCCTTACTCCAGCTTTTTACAAACTGTACTCAATGCTGTTGTCTGTGAAGGTACCCATGCATCCCTTCCTAATGGGATTACAATTGCTTTACTAAACAGTTGCCTGCTACCTAGTGTATCATCTATCTGGGTGTTCATTTGCATGCATTTAGCAAAGTCTGAAGATAATTCAGACTTACTCAGCTCCTGCTCAAGTGAAAGAGCCTCATGTAAGTGAGGAGTACAGTATTCTTCAGGTACCACAACACTTTACAGTAAACATATAGATTTACATATATGTATATTTCTTGGAGACTCTCAGTGTCGCATTTAGATGACTGACAGCAGCACCTTCCCAGGCACTGGGTGGAAGAATCAGGTTTTCTAAGTCACAAAATCTTGCAATACTACTCTTTTGGACTGAAGATTGCCTCTACCCGCTAGTCAGCAGTCCGGTATTCCATAAAAGTGAGAGGGCTTCTTTACAAATTACTTAATTTGTGTTTCTGAAGCACGCAGTGATTTATTGAGGTTATGGGTACGAGCGCTGTGATGCCTGAAGGGAAGAGGCCCATGAATCAATGATCAGTGCATAGCACTGCACTAAGTGATCCATTTGCAAGAATTTATGCGACAAGATGGCTGAGCTTTGAATGAATCTATTAAAGTTATTTATTTATTTATTTTTTAAAAAGGGTATAATGAAAGGTTAAATTCCATTCTGGGTGATGCTAAATGTTTGGCATGTGTTCTGGGGAAAGCTTATTGTTGAAGAATAATTTACCAGCCACAAGGAATTACAGTATCACTGTATCTTTCCCATCTCATCACAGTGTCCCTTGGCTTGTCCAGTTATGCTGGTTTACAACTTTATTTTTTTGTTTACATCATGGTGAGAGGGAAAGATGGCCTTGGAAGTAACACAGAAACATGGCATCACTGAGGGGGACTGGGTCTGAAACACATTGGATGGATGTCATTGCAACTAGGTTTTGAAGAAGCTGAATAATCAGTTTGTCTAAGATCAGTAGGTGAGACACAGTTCTTTAAACTGGTATATCTTTGAGGTTATATTCTGTGCAGCAATATTGAAAAGCTTATACTTTTTAATAAGGGCTTCTTCTCCCCAGGCTCAATTTGTCAGTTAGACTTTTCTGTGCATTTCTGCCACAAAGCAGAGCAAAATGAGCAGACAGATAAAACCATTCTTAGCATGGACTAAGGACCCCTATTGACAGGTGACAGCACTCTGAACTTAAAACATTGGCGTTAATCCTTTTCTTCTTTATTGGTAAGAGAAGCTCCCTAAGTTCCAAGCCATGAGGAAGAGACAGGAAATTAAGTCATAGTCTATGGTCCAGCTATAGAATGACTTCTGGCATAACCTGGGAAAAGGTAGTGGCCATTGTTTTTATCAGATGCTTGGAAGAGGAGAAGATGGTCTCTACCCAGTAAGGCAAATCTAGGTCTCAGCAAACATCTGCATCTCCTGCAACACCCTTAAACTCAACAATAAGACTCGAGTCTGTCTTTTGATAAATTGGCCAGCACTGAATGTGAATTTAATAGGGTACCCATTTAATTACTATCATCAGTAGTATTTAGGCGTATACAATCTTCAGAGATGAATTTTAATCATTTACTATGAGTCTCAGTTTGGCAAATAAGTCAAGAACTTGATGAAAGAGCTGATTGTCCTGGGAACTGATTTCAGTCAGCCAACTGTTGCGATATAAGTGCATGTTTCCCAAGATGTGCCTCTGTAACTGCCAAGTACCTACTGAATATTTTTTCTGCTAAGGACTATTGATAACGGCTCTATTACGCATCTTCTGTCCAATCTGTTTAATGCAGATACAACCATGAGCCTTACAAATGTTGAAATTATACAGTCTCCCTCAACAAGATGAAGACCCCTTTCCCCCTTCTTTTTTTCCTTCAGGAGATGACATACTACATGTAATAACATTTTTCTTCGCATTCTTAGGAGAAATTATGGAACAGACCAGAAAGGAATTGTTCTAGAAACAATCATAAGAGAAGGTACACAAAAAAGGATAAGAAATGAAACTGAGACAAAAGTGAAAAGGCAACTTCATAGGATGGTTAGGATTGCAAGTATTGAGCTTATTCTTATTTACACATACAGTGTGCTTCTTTCACCATTGGAATATTGCTGTTTCTGTAACAAGTTCTGGCATTTGCTTTTAGTTCTTTATCTAAGGTTGGTTTTGCCAGAAAAGGTTTGAATATCATTCACTTCTTAGTAAAATATAAGCACAAATGCAAATGTGACTATTATGAGGACTTAAGGCTCAAACTATCTGATACAATTTCACTTGCTGTAATGCCCAAAGTTTTCAAATGTAGAGGAAAAAAGAGATCAAACTTGAGTTTCAACAGAAAAAAGAATCTGCTATTTTTTACCAGGAAACCAAGCAATCCACGAAAAGCCACTTCTCAAGCCTAAGAATTCTGAATATGAGAAGTCAAGATGCAGGTGATATGTACTGGCAACAAATGGGCAGTTCTACATACAGCAAAGCAGAGGCTAAGGAGTTCAATACAGACAGGCTGAGTGCTGCAAATCAAGGATGAAAGGATTTCCTTAGGGATCTGGAATAGTCTGCTAATGAGAAAATTTTGAATTTAACTGGTGTTAAATGAATTAAAGAGGTTGAAACACCTGATATTTTTTTTTAAAAAACAGATGTTAAAAGTAATTCTTGTCAGATATTTTAGAAGCTTTAAAAAGTTTGACAACATTTCTTTGTAAAATCATTGTTCAACATTATATATATTAATAAATGCAGAGAGTTAAGAAAGACCACCTGGGGTCTACGCATGATTTACAGGGATTCGAAAGGTACTGCCAAGGAAGCAACTTGTATGAAAACTCTGAGAGGATTATGGTGCTGCCTTTCCTAACACTTTTATAGGCTTTTGTTTACTTCCATGATTGAAGGACAGCATAAGGAGCTATTTGAGGGCTTATCAAGCTCCAGGAGCTGGAAAGTTTGCCAAAGGAGATAAACTAGCCAACTGTTCCAGTAGCATGACTACTGGTTATCTAGATATGTGGTCATTCAGCAGAATCCTAAATGGGAGGATTCAAATGCAACCTTAAAAAGCTCTATGTCTCCTTGACTTTAGGAAGGATTGGGTTTTAGTTGCATATTAATGGAAAGAACCTCCAGAGTCAGGCAGTCCATGTTTCTAAACTGCTTACGGCTGTTTATTAGTATGGCAAATAACAAACCAGTAAAACGCAGTAACAATTTTCACACTAAATATCAAATAAACCCATAATAATTACAGTTTTCATAGGACTGACCTCTTTAATTCAATGAGAATGTAAATCGCACATAAACACAAAAGTTGGTGAAATATTTGAAAATTCTATTATGAACCTACCATTCTTTTAGTCCTACCTTACAGACTCCAGCTTTTCACATAAGAAAGAAATCACCTTAAGAATATAATGAAAATAAGTGCTAAATTAAAAATACTAAATTTATACTTGGTCCAGAAATTTTTAAGTACATACATAATAGTAGTTATTCTTACAACAATCACTAAAAAAAATATTAAAAAATAAGCTGCTTCCATTAATATAAAATTTAGGACTTGTAGGCCCTGGATTGTTCTGAGTATAGCTATGTCGATTAGTGGTAAAGCCCTCTCCTATTGCTGGTCAATACAGCTTTGTCGACAAATGCTCTAGTGTACATGCAGTTATATTAGCAAAAAGTAATGTTTAGCTGGCAGAGTTTATTATTATCAGGAATATGGATTCAGCTGTACGATCAAAAGAAATCCTTTGCAATTATAAACTGCATCTCTACAGGAGAGGTTTTCTAGTACTAATCTATCCTGGCAAACATGTAAGTAGAGCCAAGACGTTAGTTTAAACAGTTAGTTAAACATTCACTGAGGAGAAAGCATCCTTGAGCTATAACATGCATTTGTCCTCCTCATACTTAATACTCATTCCTGGGACTTTCTCATTAATGTGTGAAACAGAGTTTGTATTCACATTATGCTGAAACAATTGTATATAAATATTGGCTTGAAGGTAGCTGTGATACTTATTTCTGACTCGAAAATAGTGTAACAGGCACACTATGATCAAATCTAATGCATGGAAGAAATCGCATTGTTACTTGTAAAATTATTTAATAATATGAAGTAATGGAAGCAACTGATTAACAGTGTGCACACCATATAGCTCATCAGGCTAGTAGTAACAGATGTGTTGGTGGCTGATGAAAAATAATTAGGAATACAATGTTTTATTAAACTCTCACAACAGAACAAAACACACCATGATGCAGCGCATTTTAGCACCACTCAGTTCAAAAGAACAGCCACTACAGTGAAGACACACTGCGTAATATACACTAATGGGCAGAGAGACTACATCCACAAGGGAGTTCTTTCTTTATATTTAGCAGTATTTATTTTCTGTAATCTCTAGCTAAGTCAAAATAAATCTTTTCAGATGATGCAAATTTAGCAGATCGGAAGGGCAAAGTTGGAAACGTACAGTAATGCTGTTGAAAATAAATTTCATGTTTGGCAGATGTGAAATCTAAAGCTATAAAATAGGAAAGAATTCTGCAAGTAGATTCCTCTGTATGAATATCAAAATTCCACAATGAAGTCTGTATTAAGATCAAATTGTCATACAGCAGTTCAGTGAATTTGGAAATGTAAGCTGGCTTGACAGTCATTGAAGACTGAACAGAAATAGGAAACGAAACATGGTTTTCTACAAAATACCCAAAGTTAACCACAGAAACTACCTCTCTACAGTAATGTCTTATGATTCTACTTAGACATATAAACTCAAACTCACTTTTGGGGAGTACTCTTTTAAAAGGGAGAAGTTATTGGAAAAAAAGGTGGGAAAATGCATCTGCTTAGTTTGTATGGAAATCAGAATTCCCTATGGATGAATCTGTGAGATTGTGTGTGCGCACACATGACCTCTGACAAACGTTAAAATGTAAAGCAATTTGGTTTGGTGAAGTTAGAGGATGGATTTTATCATGAGGGGTAAGCTTTGAGAAATGATGCTCGCAGAAATGTACTGAATGGATAATCATTTGGGAAAAAATATCTTTCTGAAAGCTACAGAAATTGAAAGGCCTTAGTTTTTATGAGTTAAGTTAAAATGGGGAAGAGGACAGACAAAGCATACAAAAAAAAGCTAGAATTTCTCAGTAGCAAGACTTTATGAGATCAATCCAGATGTTATCACATCAGGAAGACACATTATGGAGTTGGAAGAGCTATAATCCATGACTGGACCACATTCTTGAGTAGCAGAGAAAACAGAACTGCTGATAGCTACTGAGAGACATGAGACACTCAAAAATATTATCCTCAAGTGGATTCTGCCTTCCTTTTTGGCTTATGACTGTAGATTTTTATTTTAAAAATTGCTATAAAATGCTATAAGAAAAGTAATTCTCAATAAAATAGACTAACAGAGACCACACTATTACATTCATGACACACTTTTCATCCAAAATGTAATTTCTTCCCATGTTTTTTCCCTGAATCTGCTAGATTTTACTTTAAATGTATTATTTACATAATAATGTAGTTTAAATTGGTATTGGTCATGTATTTTTACAAATCTATTGCCTTATCAGTGCAGTTTAGAACTTTAAAAGCCAACTGAATTTTACCTTATGACCAATAGCTAAGTAAGAAACACAGAATGGGAATAGTTAAGATATTTTACCACTTTTGTTGCTTTTCCAGACACGATGTTTAGGTGTGACCTATCTAATTTTTTTTTTCTCTTTTCAAAGTTTTGCTACCTTCTGCATTCCAGCTCCCAAATTAATATGCTGTTGCTTGGCAATATCAGAAAAAGCATCTACTGAGCACCAAAATGAAAGTGGTGATAAACATGCCATCATTCACTCTAATTTGTGTACTGTTCATCAAATGCAAAGAAATATGTGATTCTGATAGAAAGTAAAACACCTGAGCTTTTAACTCCTCTCTGAATACAACAAAAATAGAAGTAAACACGGCAATAACTCAACTTGATATGTAATTCCTTCTACTACTTCTCACTGTTCTACAACAGTGTTTCTAGGATTATCATATTATGAACATTCCTATCAACCAGCACGGACATATTTCAGCAGTAAAAAAAGAAGAAACAGTCATGCATATTGCATTTTATATGGTCAGAGAACCTGAGCATTTTTACTGCCATGCATAAATCAGAGTTAATATTAAATTTCCTAGATAGTAGCCTAGCCATTACCGAGGCCTGTAAGCCTCTGAATGTCATGCTTTAAAAATCTATTTAACGTACAATTCATAGAGTCCATTGTTAAAGAGTGCTTGGACCTGGGACTCTTTTGGACATATGAGAAGAATAAGGCGAGTAATGGAGGAAGAAAAAAGAATATTTACATTATTTTTAATTGTGGCAACCTTTTGACAAATGGTTCCTATTTTTCATAACACTAAGAAAAAATTTTCGTACCTCCATTAAAGATAATATTTATTTTGTATTTCTTTTATCTGTGATACTAATATTTGTCTAATCAATTTTGGTTTCAACTTTTTAATGCTATAGCAATGCAACAAAAATTTGGTTGAAAGCTTCTGTGAAAACAGTAGTTTATTACGTGTAAAGTTCTCCTGAATATTAGTACAAGTTTCTAAGCATCAACAAATAAACTGGACTAACCGCTGGATCATCAAGTTTTTTTTCCTTACCAGTAAAAATATAACTTTAAAAAATTTGTTTTAATTTTAAAACAAAAAATAATACTTCTTGCAAGAAAATATCTGTGTGGATACTTCACAACAAACAACTATTTCAAATCTTACCAGCTTGAAAGAGATAGGTTGATCAATGTTCATTTATAAAGATCATGCTGGATTCTGCTACAGCATTACATTCCACACTGTGATGTAACTGCTTACAAGCTCGAATGGAAGAACTATTTGATGATAATTAACGTTCTCTTGAATGAATCAGTGCTATGATGCAAACTTCCAAGAAATAGTTAAAAAAGAAATCTACTCTGCCTTTTTAAAAAAGCTACTATGGATCTTTTTGTATGAAAACATTTAAAAAACATAATCAGTTTTGTATGTTAAAACTTCTGTTGAAAAATTTTAAATTATTAATAATAATTGGCAAAAAGAATAATGGAAAGGCAAATACACCATTCTTTAGCTTAAGCTGTTTGAGAAGCTGGAAGAGAAGGAAGATTTTCAAGTGCACGAACCTTACCTGTTGGGATTGAAATTAATTGTCTGGGTGAATCTTGTAGATTTATGGCACTTAATGCAGGGAAATTTATGAGGCCCAGTGAGTGTATTTTATCTTGAAATAAGCTTCATGTTACTATAGTTCACATTTAATTACACAAACCTTTAAATATAATTTATATTTCCAGTGTTGAGTAAATAATTATCTGTCTTTGCCCCCTAGAATGCTTCAACAATTTCTAGCATCAATTATCAGGGCACTGTTCAGAATTATAATCCAGATTAGATGTATTAGGGCACCAGGTAGAGGTTTGCATTTTAACCATGCTATATGGCCACAGATAACACAAATTGGATGTGCACCTGATCTCCTGTGACCAGCACAGGAATGTGGACCAGAGTAGCTGACATGACAAAAACATTTCTTCATTTCTCCTAGCAAATCCAAAATTTGAGTTCAGCTTGGAAATCTAAAAGTCAGCATTATCAAGTCAATATTGGACAGAGATCTATACTCCCTTCAATTCTCTGAGTTAAACATAACAGATCTGTTCACACTTTTTTCAGGTTTTGATTTTAGAGTGGCTTATTAGCTAGGAATTCAAAACCTATAATAAAATCACAATGTATAGGCAGATTTTAATTTAGTAATTTGTTATAAGTGCTCTTTCCCACCCTTCTGCATGCTTGCAGCCTGATTTTCATTAACTCTTAATGAAGGCTGTGATTCTATGAGAGGAGAGATAACGCCCCAGTAGGTAAGTTTTCTGTAGGAGCTCTATTGAACCTTCACCTCCGAATGCAGAAATTGATCTGTCTACTGCAGCAGAAACCTGTGGGAGACAATTTCTTGCAGCCTCTTCTGTGTTGATTGCTGTTTGCTTATCCTTACTGCCAGATAAAGCACTGCTGCCAACAGATTCTGTCAGCTTACGTATCAGAAGTGTGGGGAGGTTCAGGAGGACTTCAGTGTTCTATTGTGCAGATTTATAGCTGCCTTTTTTTTTCCTCAACATATCTCACCAAACTTCATCTGCCACCAAGATAAAACAACATACAATGCTCTCAAAGCATTTTTCAGCTGAGAATCTCACATGGCTATAATATATTATTACAGTAAGCAGTAGGCACAGGTCTCTAACCTACCATTAACATATAAGTTAAACGTGTCACTTGAAATGTAGAAAAACTGCACTACAAATACTGAAAATTCTAAAAATGTTTTAATTCAATTCGGTACACACTACAGTTCAGAAAAAAGATAAGAAGTTGATATTTGTCGTGTTTCCTTTCCTTTAAGACTTATGACGCAATCTTGCAAAATGTTGAGGACATAAAGATAATGATTAAAAAAAAATTTCAAAGAAAATCAAGCTGCCTGAAAATGTTTGTTATGTACAAGAAATGTTGGTGAAACCAGAACTGATATTTTTCTTAAATGCCCTCTTTGTTATGTTCAGAGGCATCTTCGATAGAATTCATTTACCTTCTTTTAAAGATGTTGATAGTGAATTACTCACATTGTTCTTTTACTATCAAAAATCTTCGATGTCATTGATGAGAATTCTAGTTTCAAAAGTCTTGTTGGTTATATCCAAGCTCTCCCCAACTACAGAAATACTCTTCTATGACACTTTCTCACACTGTTCTTAAAACCTTATCTGCTCAGAATCGTTCAGTATCATTTTATCTTCTCCACAGAAGGGTACATCATCCTACTGAATACAAACTAAAGTGCTGGAACAAGTAGAATGAGGAAAAGACTGTACAGACACAAGAGCTGGAAGAAGAGGTACAGAAGTAAATATAAGCAACACCAGCTCCAGCAACTGAGATAAGATTCTATAGCAGCCCAACCTGTAGATGTCTATGTGCCTCCTTCAACACCTCCTGGAGAGATCCCACGCTAGAGGATTATGCCATATGCACTCTGTATATGCTCTGCAGGAAATGTCTAAAGCGGCTGATAGCACAAACCAGAGACATCACGTTACGGTACATTATGGTACCTTTAAATTTCCAATATTTTTTTCCACCAGGTACTGAGGAGGAAAAAAAAATAAAAGCAAAATACAACTACCCTTTTTTAACATTTACATAAAACCAGCCACAAGCAGATATTACCTTCATGAGAAATTTCTTTCCATGGATTAGGTGGATACATGAAAGCAGCATTCTGGATTTGGTCATGTATGTCTTCATCTTCATTGAATGGAAATGTACCACTGAGGCTTACATAAATGATGACACCCACAGACCACATATCCAGAGACCTATTATAGCCTTTGTTTCTCAGCACTTCTGGAGCAAGGTAGGCTGGTGTTCCTACCACTGAGCGCCTAAACGATTTCTCTCCAATGATTCGGGCAAAACCAAAATCACAAAGTTTTACCTGTTTAAAGAAAAATGCTATAGTAAGACAAACATTATGTCTGTTATCAAACACTTAGTCAAGGAACTTTTATAATGGTTTAGTTGCAAGATGCATCTCTACAGTTCCTTCAAGGATTCTTTTTTTAAAATTCTCTTTGAGAGGAATTCCATCGAGATGTAAGACTAGATTACCAGTCCACTGCCTTTCCTCTATTCCTTCACTCCATGAAAAAACTACAGTAAAAACAGTAATAGAAGACAGCTTAGAAGGAAAGAACAGCAATATTGTATGAGCCTAGCAGCTCAGGCACCTGCTGAAAGTAGTAATACAAGGTAATACTAATTCATTCATTGCATAAAAACATGGCAAACAGGAAAAATGTTTTACCTAGGGCTTTATGCTAAATTAAGCAAATGGACAAAATTTATTTCTTGAACTTCCACTTTTGTTTTATTGTGGACCCATTTATACCCTGTCTCTCTGCAAACCTCCTTTTCTGATTTCTTCAGAGGGACAGATGTAACTGCTTAAAAATTTCCACTTAACACCTCAGTAGAGATGCTTCCTCTCCAATTATTTATATTGGTATTATTTACAAATTATCAACGGCTCTCCTTTGAATACGAGCAGTTGGATGAGATCATAGATGAATTCTGCAGATCAAAGGAAAGAGGAGTTGATACAAATACCTTTTAATGAGAAATACAACAATGAGCCAAAAATTATGTTTAAATATTCTGCAATCTACTTAACATTTAAATTCATAAAATTAGATAAGGTCTTCTTCTTCATGAACTCTACACTATCTTTCAAAAAACCTCCGTCTTTCTGTTGACTGCTTGCAAATTGACCAAATCAACCAGATAAGTAATTTGTTACATAATGGTGAGCAAATTAGAAACAATCGCACAGGTAGTCATGTCACATTTGAAAATCTAGTTCAATATTTTAGGCAAATAACAACAGGCAAAGCTTTTCAAATGAGTCTTTGGAAACTTTTTTGAATAAGTGATCAGTTTTTCCAGACCTAAAAATTCTCTGTAGTTCTTGGAGGAGATACAGAGAGATCACTAGTCACTTCTTTCTTTGTTCATGAAATACTCATTGCTAACACTTATTAATTTGAACAATTTATCTTAAGAAAGGGCATTTTGTACTCGCCTGTGGGAAAGGATCAGCTGATGCCAGTAAGACATTTTCTGGTTTGAGGTCACAATGAACAATATTTTTGAAATGAAGATGTCTCAAAGCAACAAGGATCTGAGAAGAAATATCAGAAATAAAATCAGTTTTAAATGTTGCAATTTCTTTTATTTTGTATTGTTTGAACAATATCAGTGATCAGAGAACCAAGGTCCAGTGTAGAGAGAAACAATCCAACAAGAATGTACTTTTTACAACATCTACAAGCGTGGGAAGCACAAATGTCAGCTATTATTTGTTAAGCCTCAAGTTTTCTTGATGTTTCACTGCAAGGAATATAATTTTTCCCTCTCCAGAAACTTTATATTCAAAACTTCTTTAAAAAACCCTGAGTTTTAAGTATTTGTTTATATATTCATTTTGGTGAAATCTTAAGACACAGGAACACTGGCAAAATGATCTTCCAGATCTAAATTCACTCCAAAAACTTTACAGAAATATTATGTGATCCATTTTAAACATTTTCTTGAGGAAAGAAAGCATAAGGAGCCTTGTATGCATTTTCATTCCATTCCACACACAAGACCAGTGTGTAACAGAAATTTTTATCTTATTCCTGTGGCTTTAACTCCTTTCCTTGTGTCTGGTCAGGGGCTGAGAAAATTTCCCACTATATTAGAGCAGGGAATGGTGGGGAGGCTGAATGAACCTGGGAAGGCAAGAAACTGAATTCTGAAGCTGGTGGCAATTTCACCTATGAAAGCCTGGAAACTAGGGAAACTACCACATTCTACTCTGAATAATAAACTTCCACTGTAGCACTGTTACTCCTGCTCCTTTCTTTTTCCTGACTGCTGCAGCAAACGCTACTCTAACTCTCAGGCAGCTCAAATATGTCTCTAAACTTTAACCAGTACTATGGGTGGCCAAAGAAGCAATATGATAATACGACAACAGGAAGAACAAAAAACCACCCCAGATCACATTGTTAACAGAAGTCACGCAGGAAATCGGACTCATTTAATTCAAGGCAGGCAGTGCTGAGATTCAATCTCAGCCCAGAAAATATGCATAAAAGTGCATAGTATGAACTGCAACAGTTAAGTATGGGGCAGGTCAAGAGGCTCAAATTTCCTTTTGCATGTCTTCAGCAGTTTGCTGTTAGTGCTCTGCACCCCGTTTTTGTACTTAATTTTTCAAGCACATGAGAAACTTTAGTTTGATGGCCCTTCCATCCAATAGCCAGACAGCTATATGTACCTAGTTCTAGGTCCTCTTAATGGTTTACTAACTCCACCTATCAGATAATATACACAAAGCTGTCTTACCATCCCCAATATTGCAATTCAGACTTTCATAAATTAGAGAGGTAAATTATGCCAAAAGTGAAACATAAGAAACAGTAGTAATAGTTTATCTCAAATCTCCTTCAAGGACTATAATTAATTTCTTACCTGAGTAATTAAAAATTTTGTTATTCTCTCTGGCAATCTGCCCTTTTCGCTTGATAAGATCATCTCCAGCATGTCTCCATGGAGTTTTTCCATAACAACAAACACTCTTTCTGGTGTCTCAAACATACACTCCAGATTTACAACTCCAGGATGATGAAGATTCTGTTAAAGATAAATACAGCACTCGATTTCTCGACACAATCAGTAGGTTTTATTATTATAGAGCCAGCCTTCAGATCCCTCTAAACCAGACAACGTTTCAGTATTTCATAATTTAAAATCTGTGCCTAACCTGTAGGCAACAGGCAAGACACTCTAGGGACAGTGTAAGAGAATGGATTAATTTCAAATTAATTTAACAAACATACATTTTCTTTATTGTGCCAGGTGCTTAAAACTGCAGAAACTGTAATTCCTAGCTGCCAATATATTTGGTCTTGGTTGTTTATGTAGATTAAGTAGCAAAAATACTAGTCATTTTGCAAAAATACTAGTGAGTATAGATTAAAAGAATTTTAATATTATCTGGTATTTAGAGAATTCCATGAATGGAGTTAATACAGTAAAAAAGAATAGAAAAATACCTGCAAAATTGCAACTTCATTACGAAGTTGACTTTCCTGTTTAGTTGGAAACCTTAGTTTGTCAATTATTTTAATGGCAACATCTCTTCCTGTTTTGCGATGTTTTCCTGCATTAATAAAACAAAAGGACTCTATCAATTAACAGTTAATTATGAAAAAAGCTCCACTACTACTAAAAACCACAGAAAAAAAAGCTCACAAAGGTATGCCAAGCAAAACAGTAGGAAGAGTAGATTATATTTTTTTTCTTCCATTATAGTTCTCAAAAAGAATGGTTTTCTGTACTTCAAGGTGTTCTTTTCTAGAGCTTACAGAGAATACAAAGCTGTTAATAGACAGTGACTCACTACGGGGTAGAAAATTTCAAATTATAAAAAGATTTTGTCAACAAACCCCACTTTTATTGTTTAATGAATACAGTTTACATAAACCCATGGGCAGCTAACTTCCGTAACAAAATGTTTTGAAGTCCAAATATTTTCACCATTCAAGAAATATTCTCTTAACCATGACTGTACAAAACACGAAAGCCTTACCTCCATAAACAATTCCAAATTGTCCTGACCCCAACACCTCATCTGGAAAGATTTGGTATACAGTGCTAATATCCTGTTTATACAAACACAAAAAATATTAAGCCCTGAGATATGGAAACAAAATTTCTATTTCATTTGCTTCTTCTAATGAGAAGTAGCATACATTTACTATAGTACATTTCAAAATACATTCTCTGCCAGAAACATTCGTGTTAGTTTTCATAAACCATGTTAACTGCAATTGCTGTGGAAGCTGCCACATCTTCAATAGGTTCCAGCTGCTACAGTCTTCCTGGCAAGTAGCACCCAACACACAACATTACACTTAAACTTCGTGAAATTTGAAGACAAAAGCACACATGGAAATAAAGAGGGTCTTGTTAGCAATGTTCTACCCCAAAGTCCTAGGATCCCAGATCGAGGAATTACTGCCCTTTTCTTATGAAATTACAGATTTAAAATTTCCTTGAAAAAGCTCGTATGTCAGCTCACGTCAGCCATGGAAACGCAAGTAATTTCTTATTTACAGAAAGCTTTGTGAGTATCAGCAGTTCTGGGCTTTGGCTGGCTGTGTTTGGCCTCTGAGACAGGTAAAATATTTCATCTGTGCCAGAAAGGAATTTTTAAGTCTTACTATTTCTTAGGTCCTAAACACAGGCCAAAGTACAAATCTACCAGCAGGTTAATTTAGGAAACTTAAACAAACCTCAGATCTTGGAGCTCAGTTTTATTTTCCTGATATTCAAACAGCAGCACATACAAAGAAGAATAAATGAACACTGAAGAGTTGACAATAAAGGCTGTCTTCCTTTTTCTTAAGAAACAAATGGACACATCCTTCCCTGGCAGGCTTTTTTTTTCCTGGCAAATAGCAGAGCCGCCCCAAAGTTATACTTGGCTGCTGACAACCCTGTTTATTTCCTCTGCCCATGAAACACTAAACCAGTGGTGTGACAGTTTACCTTGACCGCATGTCCTGTGTCTAACAGTCCTAGCACAAAAGAAACCCAGAATTCTACACAAATGTGTAACAACATAAGTAACTCTTCCTTCGGATAGAATTTCATCTCCATAAAACAAAGAATACCTGATCTCTCAGTGATGACAGGAAACAGTGTATTTATCAAGGCTTGTGACTAGCTTATGAAGTTCAGCTGACAGATTCCATGGACTAATAACATCCACAGCTCGCTTGTCCTTTTGGTAATTAACATCCTTCAAGGATCCATAGTTAAATTCTGTGTTAAGTGAAATTACCTCAATATAATCTTGTGTCTCAAGAAAAGGTGCTATGAAGATGAATTTCTTAGAAGTTAGCAAATGTAATTGTTTGTTAATTTCTATTAAAGTAAGAAAGAAATGGCTGATGAGAAGTCCTCTAACATTCTTCTTTGCAGAACATTTCAATGACTCTGCAAGCTTAATTATAGCACATCTAGCACCAGCATCCAGAGAACACTCACCACATTTTCTTGAACTTGGCAGTTTGACACAGAAATACTGATGGATATATCCCCTGGAGAACAAAGTAAAATATACTTTAGGTTGCTGTGCTTTTAGTTCAAACATGTACTAATAAGAAATGACATTTACATTACATCAGTATCTACTGACAGCTCTAGAAATTGGACCAAATAGATCAGCTTGTTCATCTAGCAGCCAATATAAAATTACACCAGCCCACAAATATATGACTTGAGCAACAGTTTTGCAGTGTATGGAAAAGAACAGAATTATACATTTCATTATTAACTTTTTAATAGCAGAATTTCATAATTCCCATTTATAAGCTTATTATTGCTTTTTTCCACTCTATTTTGGGGCTTTATACCTCATGCAAGTAACTTAACTGCAACTAGGGTAAACTGTTTTTGTTTAGTGGATTTAATAATTATTTTTATTTATAGTTTCACCTACAATGTATTTGACACTATTCACATAAAGCTTAATAAGCATACAAATTGATATGCATATTGTTAAAAGCAATACGCATTTCAATAGGCTTAAGAGACATTATTTAAACCCATAATGGAAAGAAAATCTTGCACTTGTGCTTTAATACAACAAACACCAGATCCAATCTCTACAAATTCAGAGCTTAGGATGTTACCATAAGCATTCTGAACTTCCAACCTAGCAAGAGGTTCAATAAAACTTGAGAATATGCTTACTGCTAACTGTACTACACAAAGTGTCATAGTGGGGAGGAAAGAAAGGTTCTTGGGACCATTGACGCTTCTGCCTCCTACCTCCGTCTAGAATCCTGTTCATGCTGACTTTTCATTTTCTTAACATTAATTTTTGCCCCATTGAAACCCATGTCCTCTACTACACAGTCTGTATTACACAACGAATATTCTTGATACTACTCATCGGCACCTCTCCTAGTTGCAGTAAGTTGCATGAGTAATTTCTGCCCCATATGGATTATTGCCTGGGCCTTTCCTTAGGAATAGACTGGTTTTCGAATGGAATGTTTCAGTTACATAGAGTCTTTTTATCACTGCCAATTTGTTTTCAAATGTATATACTGCTTTCTGTTTACATGAAAAAACTCATGGACAAAGCCATGGAAAAGTCTTACACTTTGAGCAGAAGACAGAAAGTTGCTATCATTCTTACTCCCAACAGGACTTTTTTCTAAACATCTCCAATGACCTTAATTATTTTTGACAAAAAAATTCCAAAGATAAATACTTACTTGTAAAGAAAATTTTCAAACTTCCCAAGAGGAAGAGAAGACAGCTGTCATTCCCAGTCCAGCATTTTAAGTGATTTGTTTAGCTACACTGGGCTCAAACCAGGGGCAACTACGCAACTAGCCTGACTGAAATGACACCAAAAATTTGACACTATTTTATGCAGGAAGCACAGTCGAAAAAGCAAAGAACAGAGCTGATCTAATTTGATATGTTAGCTGTTGTGCCTGGAGATGTAATGCCACAGTCTGTTGTATTACTTGGTTTCTGAAGGGCTTGCTGTCTCATTAGCGTTTCTCACTGCTTTAACAGCATCCAGATGTCAAGTGCTAAAGCGGGTCTACAATCCAACAAAAGGTCTAATGCTAACTGTGTAGACATATCTAAATTCGCCTTGCACTAACCAGGCTGAGTACAAATAGCAGAGAAACCCCAACAGCCCGTGCCTTATACTGGGAATTTTTCAGCTCTATGCTAGTTTGTTATTAGTACCTGAGCTCAATTTAAATGACATTCATGTTTGGTTTACAAAAGCTGTCATTGTTGGTAGAGAATTACCCAAAGGTATGAAAACTGGAGACAAAGATACAGTCAGTCCTTTTGGTCGTAGGTAACATCCATGCCTTGTGCTTAGAACAGCTGTTCTTCACACTTGAGCTCATTTCACCTCAGCATGGGACAATGTTTGCGACAGTTGTACAGCCAAATGTGATGAAAGGAAACATTTTATCTATGCTGCAGTGACCTAAAGAGTGAAGAGCTGCTTCTGCCAGATAGCTAGAAACATAAATTACAGTCACGATGGGAAAAATCTATTAATTCCCCACTAGAGCTCAGAGAACTTCACATCTCTGATCAAGGAGGCTATTACTCATGTCAGCAACACAAATCTGGATGAGATGCCTTACAAATAGCACAGCTATTTGCTGGCTAACAAATATGCATGTTGCGTATTAATACACATGGATGGAAAATGCAATGTTCAAAATAACATGCAGACAGGTGATAAGACGTGACAGAAAAGCCTCTACTAGCTGTGCAATACTTCCTTTCAATGTGTGCAGAAGATTGAGCAATGTCATTTCTGATGTGACTTTATTTATTTGAGAAAGAGAAAATGAATAGACTTACTGTGCAGGCTGGGTCCTGACCCAGCTGATGCCCCTTTAGGGATGACGGGCATCAGGGCATGCTGAATTGCCATCTCCCACATTCGTGCCACATCAATGCCAATACCACTGGTGATAACACTGTTATTCAGTGGAACACTTGAGAGGTTTTCTATGTTTTCTCCAACATAATAGACTATATTTGCTGTGCTTATTTCAAAACAATGAGGATTAGCTCCTTGAGGCAGTAAAGTGAAAGTTTTTGCAGGTTCCAGAGACAAAATTTCAGACAATGGGATTTCCTAAAATGAAAAGAAAAATATTTTCTGTGTAAATATTATCAATATATAAAATTAAATCATAAAAACTATATAATTTACGACACTGGCTGTTGCTTTTAACCACATGCTTCTTGTACAAACAAGTACAAGAGAAGTACAAAGTTCTTGTAACCTGAAACTCCATGACACAGAGAACTGTTGATGGTAAAATACTAAATGTTTCTTTCCAAGACTAAGTAGAACATGAATTATTTAATTAAACTTATCAAAGAGAGAGTGATGTGCCATCAGAAAAGAGCAGGACCATCCGTATATCAATAGAACTCTACTAGAGAATTTATTGATTCCTTATTTAATAAAATTTATTTGCAATAAATTATTTGCAGAATAAATCTAATCAACATTAAGATTCCCAATGCACCTTTCAAATAGCTATAAACTTGATTGCTTCATCTCGAGTAACAAGTACGACACATTTCACTGACATATTTCCATGACAGGAAGCCACATGAAAAAAATACTTTCCATTGTTAAAACTTATTGCAGTAAGAAATAAGTTTAACTGCCTTGGGTAAATGGATATGAATATTAAAATAATCTTGTACAGTCAACATCACAACATAATGTCCAAAGGACATAATTAATACATACTATACCTAATTGTTTGGAAGAAATTTGTATTATGATTGACAGAACGTCAGATGAGGTTTTTGGCAGATTTTGTCACTGGTATCACATTGCCCCTGTATAAATACATTTCCACAACAGGTATTTTACAGGTCCTAGTTAGCTGATACATTTCTGATCTGCAGCTTGTTTGTGAAAGGCAAAACACACATATGCAGCTTAAATAATGAAAACAAAGATCAAAGTCATACTGCTAGTTTACTTTTACTAAGTATCTGCAATTCAGTCATTATACTCCCGCTGGTACAAAAAGAGATTGAAAAATATTCCTTACTTTGTAATATTTGCTTCCAGTATCATTTTGAAAAAGCGTAATGCATTTGCTGTCCAGTCTCCAGTAGTGTCGTTTCCTCTGCAGTGAGAAAGAAGGGAAAAATCTTTCTAGCATTTTCCAAGTAAATTAATGAAATGTTAATTTCTCAAAAGCATAATTTCTATAATGTTTCACTTATGTTTGAAAAGATGAATTGTCACTGATAAAGATTTATTTGTTATTACATGATTTTCCTGAGGACTTCATATTTGAATTTAGTATTTATAAGGCCACTCTCTATTGTTTCAGTAATAATCTAGCTCTGTTTAAATTTTCTAAGTTTTAAAAATTTAAAATGTCACTTCAATGTCTGCATTACATTCAGCACAGTTTGCTACAGGCATGCTGCTAAAATAATTAAATTTCCTTTTTTTATCAGTTACAACACTCCAGCTCACTTTAGAAGGTCACATACTGAAGCCCTTCTCCATGTTTTAGCAGGTCAGAATGAAAATATTTTTTTTCTACGCTAAATCTTTTTTACAATAGTCTCATTTCACCATGCCGTAAGATATGTAGGAGACTGTGGCTGTAAGGTATAGTGGTTTTCCAGGACCCCTGAGGGACTAATATTAGTTTTCACTTCCTTTAGAATGTCTTCACATTTTAGTCTCTATGATAATGTAACTGACATATTTAGAAATTTTTTATGTGTTTCAACTGTCTCCTATTTTACAAGCAGTGACAGTCCTCAGTTACCACAAGAGCAAGGCCTTTAGGAATCACAAGTACTGCCATAATGGCCTTACATGAGGGACTGCAAATTACCAAAGTATTGTTAGGATTTGATTCTGTGCTGTTATATCGTATGTACAGTAAGACAGGTCTTTCTTAACATTTCTTACCAGTGTGTCCTTGCTTGTATAGTGAACCATCCAGCCCTCCTTCATTACTGTGCTACTTCTCCTTTTTGTGTGCTTCACAGATTGTACCACTCTCATCAATGGAATATTGTTGCTGGTTGAAGGGCTTAAAGAGTAAATTAATAAAGGCCTTTAAGAAGACAACATTGGACCAAAAGAAAAAGAACCTCTTAAATCAGAATATATCTCTCTGTCTCTCCAATATTCCCATTCATATTTATCATCACTATCAGGCCTGGTCTGGACATTCTTTTTGTTTTATCACTCCAAGTATCTCGACATTATGAAGAAAAAAATCTGTAACACTGCACCTGGAGAATGCCAGAAAACTTCTGAAGGCTTACACACACACACAAACACACACACACACACACACACTTTCTCACTCACTCTTTCTTTCTCTGTCCCCCCAAAATAGTCTTAAAAACGAGCTGATAAGATGGGCAAATTACTAGGGCCTCTGCCAGGGTGTGGGAGCCATAGCTCAAGCTTGTGCTATGCATGTTTCAGACCAGTACTTGTATCTTGAATCTTTCACAATCTAAATAACTATCGTCCGTCAGCTAACTGTCCTGTGATCTTTCTTGAGTTCAAACACACAATGGAGTGACAACAGTTTATACAGTAGAAAATGTGTCAGCTGCCTAGCTGTGCATACCCTGGTAGAGCATAGCAGAGAATCTGCTGGAACCTCTCAGAGAAAGAGTTTTAAACTAATACATTTTATTCTCAAAGACTTAAAGTGAAGTCCCATCGCCTTGCACTCCAGAGTACATACACATGCTGACAATTTTCCATAACTCAGCTGACACACAGTAAGTTGGGAAGGCATGGGAACTTGATAGTATACCTGATAGCACCATCAGATAAAATCTGGAATATATAGTTGGGGGGGTGTAAGAAGTAACCAAGACCATACTCCCACTTTCCTTGCTGTCAGAGTTTAACCATTCCTAAAGCAGATTCTGCATAATGGAATATGGACTGATAAACTGGTTCAATTCTGGCACAACATCTGGAGATACTGCATTGTACATGAAACCACAGCAGAGAGCTCGTGTTCTGCCCTGCTGGCAAAACTATTAGTACAACTACAATAAAAAAGGGCAAAAACTGCCCAGGAAAAGAATAACATCTTAAGTTTCTGTAGTCATTCTGACTGTGTCTGCAACTCACCTGATCATCCTGTTAGACTCATCATGATCTGGATCAGCATCCTGCATTTCCCCACTGTCACTATGGCATCCTGTCATTGATATCTCAGAATCATGAGCTATAGATTCTTCCATGTCATCTATAAAACTACTGTTTCTTTCACTGTCATTGTCATCACTCCCTTCTTCCATGACCACGTCAGACTCAGTCCCAGGACTAAGGAGATCTAGAATATAATTCCTGAAATTATTATCTGAAAACACACAATCACAACATTCTGACACATTTTGAGCTTCAAGAAAACCGAAGTTCTCTTTGAGCTTACCTCTACTCAGTGTGTACTGGTGACGTGTGGTCTGTAACCAGCCACTGAGAAAATCACTATAGAAAACTGGAAATGCATCAAACCAAAATATTTTCAGAATTGCAACCTTCTCTCAAAAAATGCCAAAGTCAAGGCAAAATTTCTGATGCATGGACTTCTATCAAGCATTCTACAATCATGAGCTTTATTTCTGAGATCTGCTGGCAGATTTTCTATACAGAATGTTGTGCACTGGCTCATTTGCTGTAGGCAGGCCACAGCTGCAAACTGATGCTAGAAGAGTAGTGATTTCAAAAATAGTGATTTCATAATATGATGATGACATGATAGTGAACTATTGAAATAAATCCCAAGACAATTACTATAATGTAAACTCTATTTTCAGGGAAAAAAGGTATTTTCTTTGCACCAGTGTTCTCTGTGAAGGCTCCACAATATGGCACAGTAATCCATACAATTGAAAAAAATGCTTTCTTTTAGAAAATAAATTAGATTAAATAAATATCAAAAAGTCCAATGTAAAATAGCATAGAAAATATACGAATACTTTGAATTTAACTTATTTTACTATGGTATAGTATTAATAGTACCTTCTAGCTTATATTTAAATTATGTTAAACTTTTCATTTTCAATATTAAATATGTCAAAGCAAGATCAAAGTAAGAAATAATTTTTTATTGTATTGCTGCTTGTGAATGGATTTATCTGGAACACAGAAAGAAAAAGAAAACTTTAAACTTATTTACCTAAGGACTGACATTACAAAAACAAACAAATGAATGACATAAACAAACAAAAAACCACCCAAAAAGGCAGTTTTTTTGAAACAGAACCTGCTGCTATACAGGCTGTGATCTAACAGGCCAAAATGATCAACCCTATAGAATCATAGAATGGTTTTGGTTGGAAAAGGCCTTTAAGATCATCAAGTCCAGCCATCAATCCAGCCATGCTAAGTTTACTGCTAAACCACATCCCCAAGTATGACATCTACTCATCTTTTAAACGCCTCCCTAGGCAGCCTATTCCAATGCTTGACAACTCTTTTCAGTAAAGAAATTCCTCCTAATATCCAACCTAAACATCTCCTGGCGCATATTGAGGCCATTTCCCCTTGTCCTGTCACTACCTACCAGGGAGAAGAGACCAACTCCCACCTCGCTACAACCTCCTTTTAGGTAGCTGTAGAGAGTGACCAGGTTTGAGTCTCCTTTTCTCCAGACTAAACAACCCCAGCTCCCTCAGCTGCTCCTCATAAGGCTTTGTTGCCTTTGTTGCCAGCTTTGTTGCCTTTCTCTTGACATACTCCAGCATCTCACTGTCCTTCTTGTAGCAAGGGACCCAAAACTGAACACAGTATTTGAGGTGTGGCCTCACCAGCGCCACGTATAGGGGAAGGATCAACTCCCTACTCCTGCTGGCCCCACCATTCCTGATGCAGGACAGGATGCTGTTTGCCTGCTTGGCCACCTGGGCACACTGCTGGCTCATGTTCAGCAGTCTATCAATCAACACTCCCAGGTCCTTCTCCTCCAGGGAGCTCTCCAGCCACTCCTCGCAAAGCCTATAGTGTTACAGGGGGTTGTTATGATCCAAGTGCAGGACCTGGCACTTGGCCTCACTGATCCTCATGCAATTGGCCTTTGCCCATTCATCCAGCCTGTCCAGGTCCCTCTGTAGAGCCTGTCTACACTGAGGCAGATCAGCACTCCCACCTGACAGAGTATTACCTGCAAACTTGCTGAGGGTGCACTAAATCGCCTTGTCCATGTCCTATATAAAGATATTAAACAGAACTGGCCCCAGTACTGAGCCTTGGGGAACACCACTTGTGACTGGCCGACAGCTGGATTTAACTCCGTTCACCACAACTCTAGGAGAAAGCTGTGGGAATGAGTGTCAAAGGCCTTACTAAAGTCCAGGCAGACAATGTCCACAGTCTTTACTTCATCCACCAGGCAGGTCACCTGGTCATAGAAGAAGATCAGGTTAGTCAGGCAGGACCTGCCCTTCCTGAAGCCACGCTGACTAGGTCTGATTGCTTGGTTGTCCTGCATATGCCACATGATGGCAGTCAAGATGATCTGCTTCATAACCTTCCTTGGCACCAAGGTCAGACTGAAAAGTCTGTAGTTCCCTGGGTCCTCCTTCTGGCCTTTCTTGTAGATCAGCACCACATTCACAAGCCTCCAGTCAAGTGGGACCTCCCTGGTTAGCCAGGATTGCTGATAATGATGGAAAGTGGCTTGACAAGCGCTTCCGTCAGCTCCCTCAGGACCCTTGGCTGGATCCTATCTGGTCCCATAGACTCGTGTCTAAGTTATGTAGTAGGTTGCTAGCTATCTCATCGTTCATTGTGCTTCCCATCCCTGCTCAGGGGACTGTGTACCTAGAGTACTACTGCTTTTCTTACAAAAGACTGGGTCAAAGAGGCGTTAAGTATCTCAGTCTTTTCCTCATCCCTGGTTACTATGTTTCCCCTCACATCCAATAAAAGACAGAGATTCTCTTTTCTCCTTGGTTGTCCTTTTGTTGCTAATGTATTTATAGAAACATTTTTTATTGTCTTTAACAGTAGTAGCCAGATTAAGTTCTAGCTGGGCTTTGGCCTTCCTAGTTTTTTCCTTGTACAGATATCAAATAGAATAGACCAAATATTCCCACCAAGAAACTTTCGCCTAATTGTGTGGAGGAATGTTCTTGACAGTCAATGTAGAGGATGCCCCAAAAGAAAACACACACTGAACTGGCTGACAGCAAAACATTTTGAATTGATGGCATTTGACTCAAATTGGAAGTGCACAGCTGAAAGGTTTTTTCCATGTAGAGTATTCTTACAATGTTTCAACACAAGTTACTTATGGGGGATTAAGAGACACATTATGCTACATCTCTATCAGGAACAGTCATCAAATCATGAATGACACTTCACAGTGCAAGGCTCTGTCTTTGCTATTCCTACACCACTTTTTTATCTCTATTTTTAATAAACCCACAATCAGTTAAAAATAACCTCCCACATTTAGTTGTTTAGTGTGTTTATTAATGACACCCTATTTGGAATTTTATTGCTTCAGCTCTTTCTTCATTTACTATTTTGGGGAAGATGCATCACACAGCAGATGGACAGAGTGACAGATCCTGCATTTTATTTATTAAGTTTGAAAACAATGTGAAACAAATTACTGTAAAAATAGAAATGAGATATTCTAACTGTGATACTATGGATATCATACTATGGATATTATTTATCGGGAAAGGCCAAATTCTACAAATTTTAAGTTGGAGGGCTTCAAGGAGTACACATGGAGTAAGCGTGGAGTACATGCTCTCACTCCAAGTGGCTTTAGACAAGCTTTCCTCTCAGCTCTTCCTCAGAGTAACCATCACTTCCCATCAGTCCGGCACCAGATTCATGTGTAGCAGGCAAGTCAACAAAACTAGAGTGTTTCTTGTGGGGCAAAGGCAAGGGGACACAGAGGGTGCATTGGAGGGATGAAATACAGCTGTCTCAGATTGAAAGAGGGAGCTTCAAGGAGTAATTCAGAAACAAATGTAACTTCTTCATTTCCTCCAGCTGTCCAGAAACAAGGCTCGCCTTCCTGTCTTCTCTTAGCACTTTTGATCAATCCTGTTCTGCATTCCTCTCTAAAACTGCACCTACGCTGTTAAAATTTTATCATTTATAAGCAGATTCAGTTACTTTCTCTGACTGCAAATCTCAGGGAAAACTCTATACTGTTATAGATTGAATTAACATATCATGGTGTTAATTTAGCACTTTGATTTGAAAATCAAGCCACAAACTTCCATAAGCATCATTACTTGCATTCCTGAAGAAATAGCTATGTTATGGGATGTTTAATGGTTAAGTGAGGTGTAAATGTTGTAAAGATTAAAAAAAAATAAATATTAGTAATAGTGACTCCAAGAGTCCTGTTTGAGGTGCATCAGAAAGACATGCGGTAGGACTGTAACATCAACCTTCCAGAAAATCATACACCTTATGAGGTTTCAAGTTGGATACTCAGCATCTGAAATGTTTTTGCCTACACTAACTACCATTAGACAGAAACATTTTGTAGTAGTACGGTCACACTGCTATGAGAAACTCTATGAAAAATACTGATCAACATTCACAATTTTGGTAATTCTTTATATCTCTTCAGTAAAGTAGATCACTAATTCAAAGCTTGAAAAAGGATATCTAATAAAGCAATACTTTATTAACCTCAGAAGCAGTTTAGGCTGACAACTTGACATAGTAATATGCACTAGAAACTGAACACTTCACCACACTTCTCATTCCCTTTTCACACAGAAAAGTGACATTTTCAAGGCAATCAACAACTAAACGACGATCACCCATTTTTCTCCAGTACTGTCTTGTCAAGCCTACTCATACTTTCCTATACTTGACACAGAACTGACAGCACATGTATGGAAAAATGGGCAGATACTCAAGCATTTATTTCTGGCAACTGATACTAGTTTTACGCCAACAGTAAGAGGTGAAATTTCTTCCTGGAGGGTCTTCCAAATTCTTCCAGGTATACTTTTCCTTCTCAGGAAGATTATCCTAAAATGAACAGGTTTTTTTGCCCCAGATTAAAAAGCAATTTTGTGCTTGCATTTGACAGGTGAATTCCAACTCCTTGTGTGTGTGGCTTTTTGCTTTACTTTGTCATTCTGTACTCAACAGGCCATGATCACCTGGCCCTCCTGCTGCCAGTATCAACTTGGTGGCACAGCTGAACCTGTCTGTCAGTGACACCTATTTGGAAGACACATGCTCTGAGTATATGGTGTATGAACCACTTGTAGGGTTTCACCCACACTTCAACTTTATACAACAGAAATATTGCAGAGGAAGGTCACTCCCAAGCAATGGAAAAATGTGTCTTTGTACAGTTTTACATTTCTCTTTTATTTAACTGACAGTTTAAGCAATGATAGAAGAAATTGTTAAGGCAACTTACCTCCATTAATGGCAACCTCCCCCAGGCAGTTATTTGGCACTTTAGGAGCACAGCGTTTGTGACAGTTGAACCTACAATCTGTTAAGAAAAAAAAGCAATAAAGTAAAATTATTTTTCTTTTTCTGTAAGACAATTACATTTTTTCTTGCTATCCAACCTATTAATGTCAAGCTCTACCACTTCACTAATACGAAGTTAATGTGTCCAGAGAGCGTTCCTTAGCCTGGCTGCATGCTACTTGCCAGTGAAAAGGACAGGATGAAGATGCTATAAGTGTGTTTATCTGAGGGGAAAGGGAAGCATTAACAAAGACAGTTGGGTGAGGGCACTAGCAGCAGCCAAAGCACATGTTTAACTCATCTAGAGGAGCAATGGGGAGACCCGCTTTCTTGGCTGCAAAGCCAGAGCTGCTTTTCCAGAGAAGAGAAGCAGATCGGGCTGCAGTATATTCAATGCACTTGAGACTGACTATGTATCAAATACTGACGACTGAAAATTTAAACAGCAGAATTCTAGCCAACAACTGTGAGAAAATATTTGTTCTTTACATCTCAAAGCAATTTCCAGAAAGCTTTCAGTGGAGGGTTCTTTCAATACCCCCCTTATTTTCCAGATATTTTTATTTCACTCTACATTTACTGGTTTCATATGTGTAAGCAGCACTTTATTAGATGTCATCTTGACTGTTTTCTTTTGGCTTACGAAGACATTATACTTAAACTAAGAGCTGCAACTTATTAACACACCTGGAAAACCAAATAGTCAGGAAAGAAGGAAGAAAAATACTAAGGTTGTCTATTTCCTTGTAATTATTTAACTTCAGACTGATCCAAAAACCAACTGAGAAACTGCAGTGCCAAACTGTAGGTAAATATTTTTTTAAAAAAATCGGGTTAATATTTGCTTATGTCATTGGGATTCAGAATGAGCTGAAAGAGGTGATGACTTCACGGAAATTTTGCTTTAGTTAAATTACATTAGAACCACATCTATAGTTCAATGAACGCAACTTCTAATTTTTGCAGGACAATAGTTCAAAGAAGCAACACAAAGTATCCTGATTAATTCTATGATAGATACTGTTTATTTTAATAGAAGAAAGATGATTTTAAGTATCTATTAGCCAACATTGTCCAACACTATGCACAATGCTTCATTTTTATGGGCGCTCTAGTTGGCTGAAGTGAGGCAGTAATCTAGGCTACGATGCAAGGGGCTTGATTCATCTACTAAGACACAACACCATGCAACTTGAGAACACATTAGTCACACTGAACAAGTCTGGGTTTAAATTTTCGAATAAGCTCATCTTATTTCCATTACAACTTCCTCAAAACACTGAACCACTGGGACTCAGGCACATGTTTCAATTCAAGCATAAGACTGTAGACTGAAAACAATGAAGATAAGAATGCAATACTTGTGTTAACTATTCTGCTGTAACTAACTACCTGTGAGCATATGCTCACCTAGTGCCACATACAAGAAAATTTACACCTGAACGAAACAGATGTGAGTTCCTGCAGATATACCACAGGGTAAGAATGAACAGCCATGCAGCCAGATCCTGCAGAACAGTAAATACTGCAAATTTGACTCCAGCTTAATCCAATCTCATTATGTGTCTACACCTAGACAGTTTAGGTGAGGAAATCATGAGTAAGACTACATAGTAACTACTCAAAAGCTAATTTACTAATTTTATTACGCTTAGCTTTTACATTCCTAAAGGGCGTTTACTTACCTTTGCATTGCAAACCCTGTCTAAAAAGCCCCTTCAGAAGCTTCTTACAGTACTGGCAAACTGTTGGCCGTGTGTAAGAGTGGATGACAAAAGTGTGAGGCACTTTAACCTTGGACAGTAAGATCTTGTCTAGCTGAATAGGTCGGCCCATGTAGGACTGTGAATTTGATCTCTTCTCTCGCCCAGTGAATGATTCTGATGGTGTCTTTTGCTGTGAAATACAGAAAAAGAACATTTGAAATAATCATGATGTATGAATTTTTAAAAGAATATCATATTCACATATACTTGCCCCAAGAACAATAACTCATATGTCATAAAAAGTAATGTTAAGTGCTTTTAAGCAGTAAAAACACCAGTCATTTTTACCTCTTTTATTTTGGTTCATATCAAAGGCAACTTAGAATGGTTGTGTTTTTTGTATAAACATTAAAAAAAAAATTATTTTATTCTAAGAGCAATGCAGGTTTTTGATAGAAAACATAGTATTTTCCATCCTCTTTATTTATAATTTTTGCTATCTCTAACCTTACCACATTTAGATCATGCACAACAGATGACAACAGGTATTTAAATGCATCTATATAAACATGTATGAAGTGAGACACACAGTCTAAGGTATGGAATCAAATAAACTCCTAAAAGAAATTACTTACTTTATTTTCTCTACTAAATTCATTTAGATGTAAATATGGTAATTACCCCTGAAAACAACTGACCCAGAAAACTGCCTTCTCCTAAGAACTGCCCTTGATAAATAATCAAACTACTCCCACAGTTAACATGGAAAGGAGAAAAAAGCCACAAGAAGCAGCTTAATCATTTAAAACTCAGCATCTTCTTGCCATCATCTGCAAATGATCTGATAACTGAAGGCTAGAAATTGAGTCATTACCCAGTGAGACTGCACTGTTTAAAAAGTTGTAGTAGCTGAAACATCACATTGGCTTAACTCGAAAAAATGTTTTGTTTCAAACTAATAATTTTATAGGAAATTCTGCATCTGAGAAGGCTGACTGATTATTATTTCCTAGTCATCAAAATATAAATACAATTCTGTATGCTTCTGTCTGAGAATACTGAAGTAAAGAATAATTTTTATGACAGAAGAACTTAAGGAGGTCAAGGCTTTGTCTTCATAGTTGATTTGCCATAGGGAAAAAAAAAAGTTCCAAATATCAGATAGGTTTCTTACTCTGACAATCAAAATTTTTATTTTGGCTATACAGAAGAACTATCTGTCTTTCCAAAGATACATACACAGTAGATTTGCTGAACTTTAGAGCTACCCCACTAATTGATAACAATGCCAACATCACACACTTATCCACTGTACAAATGCAGTCCTGTCAAATCAAGGAGAAATACACAAAATACATTGTATGAGCCAGGCACGTGCAGTCACCATAAACAAACAAGACTGAAACAAGTGTAAGAAAACATCTGCCTTCTCTTCATCAAAAACAATAGTGGAAAAGTATGAGTACATACTCTGATATTACGTGTTTGCTTCCTGAGTTTTAGAGCTCCGTGCTCTGTAAAGCACTTAGGCATATGAACCACCACCCCCAAACCAGTCTCATTTTAAGACTACATTCATTTAAAATATGTTAGTTAACAACATTGTTTGCCTAATATTTCCAAGGCACACTGCATTAAGTCTTATGAAGTCAACATGAACAGGACTTTGGAAGAGAGAACAGAAGCCCAGCAGGAAGGAAGGATGAGCCCAGATATACAGCACAAACTGCATTGCTTACTGTGCACAAACTACCTGAAAATGACAGCCTTCAATACTTGTCGACAGGATAAAGATCACAAGAGGAGCCAGAAATACTTATGCAGTCCTCTCACTCTTGCATGTAGGGACAGACTGATGATACTTAAGTCTTTGGGCAGTGCATTCCAAGTTAGACATCCTCAGCCCAGGCCTGGTATGATGAACTAGTATTCCTTTCCTCTTCCAGCCGGAGGCAATGTGATCCACTGCTTTTCCTCACAGGTAGCAAGGAAAGGGAAGCTGGTGGCAGAAGACTCCTGGTGGCAGCAGCCAGAGTTGTCACTCTGCAGCCCTCTGATGACTGACTGGGAGGAGGAATACTTCCTCCATTTTGTCAGTGATGAGCTTCTCCTCCCAATATGTTCCAAAACTCATGTCAATATCCCTCAACTTTAACTTCCAGCACTCCCAGCATCAGAGAGATGCCACATTTTAAAGGCTTTGAAAGAAAATGAAACCAGGAACTATTCTATTTTCACTGCAAAAGCAAGAATCTCTTCCACAAAGCACCTTCTTTTTCAGCAAATGTGCCTTGCTTGTTAGAAAGATAAACTAGTTTTTCCTGATAGTCAGCCAGACTACTGACTCAGCAAATCTGGAAACTTCCCAGGAAATGATTGCTTAACTGGATTACACCATGGAAACTAACAGCCTGCACCGCTCCAAACACCAAACAGTTCTTTAGAACAATCATCCCAGAAAGGTAATCTATACTTAAACAGCTCAGAATATGATTTTCCAAGTGACAAAAAGCACTAAGAAATATGTGCAGATATATAACTGTATGGATGTCCAACCAAGCCAGTAGCACTGACTACAACCAGAGACTTCAGTTCAATTATGCCTTAAACTATGAGAATATCTAATAGAATCCAGTGTTTGCCTACTCTTTTCTTTTGAAAAAAAGTTGTTGGTTTTTTTTAATTCTAAGATAGGAAAAACGCCAAGCTTGACTGTTATTAGCTGATGCCGTGCTCCTCCTTCTGTTTCAATGAAATCAAATATTTTGAATATACTGAACATGGTTTATCTGGTAAGCTTTATTAAAAGCTATTCAAGGACAGAACAAGTTTGTCTACAGTAACCAGAAGCACAGTCATTGTGCAGAACCCTGTAACTGCAGGAACGAGACAACCCTTGATATAACTGTTACCTCAAAGGTCATAATTCCTCAGCAGATCCCTCCATCTGCGTTTTTACCTTGTCCAAAACCGTTGAAAAAAAATAAATTAAGAAACGGAAATAAAAACTGATTCCCTGCCAATGGATTCAGCTGTTATCCCCTGGGTGAGTGTGACTGTCTTCTAGCACCACTTCTTTCCCTCTCAGGCACAGAAATAAAGAAACTTTAGGGAGATGCTGAAAGGACTAATGGGAAACAATAAAAGCTGACCACCCGGATGCAGAGTTGGCCTCCTGGCAACACAGACAAGGAACAGCCCTGCAATTCAGCTGCGCAGGCTAGCAGAAAATGTAACACAGACTGCTGTTTGCTTGACTTCTTCTAAAGGGTTTCAACAGTCCCACTAAAAATATTCCAAAATTTTACTGAGAAGCTTCACGTTCTAGAAGATTCAGAATTTCAATAATTCAATTTTGATATTTGATTATGTGGAAACACATTCAAGTCAGTAAGCTTCACACAGAAGAGAACAGGCTACATATCCTACACTTTCCTAAGTATATAATTTTTCAAAATTGTTCACAAAGAAGTGCTAACCTTTTGCAGGCTCAATATCTAAATAGTATTGTGACATTATCCCTGCACTTGACACTAAGATATTAAACCAAAACCAACACAGGTATTCCTACATTTTTAAAATGTTTGCCTTAAGAAAAGAGGCAAACTATCATGAGCTATGTTGTTTGTTTGTTTGTTTGTTTTAATTTACTTGGACAACTGAGAAAAAATATGTATATTCAAAAAAACCACAAATGGCATTAACCGTTCATACGAAGTTTTATTTTCAGTGTTGAAGCATAGTTGTTGAAATATGCATTTCCTTCCTATATTGAAGGCTGAGGATAAAGTGTTAATACATTCATATATGACTTCTTTACAGGAAGCTACTGTCAAGTGAGGTGCTATATATCTATATATCCACAGGAACTACTATGTTTTTAATGCAATGCAAATGTTGACTTTATTTTACAAATTAAACTATGTGACTGTAATTAAGTGAATTCAAAGAAACAAATCTTCATTTAAATAAACTGAAATACCATACTTAGAATGCAATCAAATGTGTTGTCTTTTGAGACTTCTTGCACTCTTCTCTTTAAGTCAAGTGTATGATTTAATCCTGCAAGCACCAGTCAGATAGCTAGGGTTTGAAAAACACTTCAGTGTTACACATGTAAATACACTGAAGAACTAACTTCAATACAAGCTGTTAATATTAAACTATCCACAGATGGAAATTATTATTTACCCTTTTCCTCCACTCAGACATCAATACCAGCAAACAGCGTTTTGAATGCTTTGTCTGTAACTTGCCTTATTTTGTAAAGTAACAGGAGAAGATTACTGGGTTTCAGCAGTTGTTGTGTGACTATGCTAATCCAGATGAGGGATTTCCCAAAAAAAAGCGCTTTGCTGACACACAAGTTGCTAGTAACAGCAGGCACAGAAGGGCTTACGTAGCACAAAGCTTTTTTCTGCATTTTACAGACATAAGTTTCTTCAATAATGTTAGGTTTATTTTGACCTTCTATTATGTGCTTCACAATTTTAAGTAACAAATTATTTTCACATGTCTTGCACTACTAGAATGCCTACATTATAAGCCAGACTCAGCAGCTCAGTTGTGCCTACTCCATAGAACTAATAACAAAGAAAAAAAGGCACAGACCTTGAAACAAAGTTGGCACAGCCAAGTTACAATTCAAAACAAAACCTTTCAGGGAATTTCTGTATAATTCTGGTTCGCACAATTAAGCAGTTATACTGCCTTTTTCCCCCCAATGTCTGGGTAGATGAGTCGCACCTGCTACGGTCTCCATATTGTCCTTACCAAATTAGGGATAACCAGCAGGCCTTTGGGCTTAACTAAGGCCACTGGTTTGGAAAAAGTTTTGGCATTGGACAGAGCTCTAGACAAGCCAGCTTGATGGATCTTGTCCAAAAGAGGGACATTTGGGGGCAGCAATTTGTTACCAATGCAGAAAACGAAGCTTATTTACCAGAAGGGAAAGCAACATTGAACATAGAATCAAAGAATGATTTGGGTTGGAAGGGACCTTAAAGATCGTCTACTTCCAATCCCCCTGCCATGGGCAGGCACACCTTCCACTAGATCAGGTTGCTCAAAGCTTCATCCAAACTGGTCTTGAACACTTCTAGGGATGGTACATCCACGATGTCTCTGAGCAACCTGTTCCAGTGCCTCACCACCCTTACAGTAAAAAATTTCTTATTAATATCTAATCTAAACCTACCCTCTTTCAGCTTAAAACCATTACCCCTCACCCTATCACTGCACTTCCTGATAAAGAGCCCCTCTCCAGTTGGAGCACCTCTGCTATGAGGAAAGACTGAGAGAGCTGGGGTTGTTCGGCATTGAGAAGAGAAGGCTCCGGGGAGATCCAATAGTCACCTTTCAGTACCTGAAAGGGGCCAACATGGAAGCTGGGAAGGGCCTTTTTACAAGGGCAAGTAGTGATAGAATGGGGGGGATAGCTTTAAATTGGAAGGAGGAAGATTTAGATTAGAGATTAGGAAAAAATCGTTCATGATAGGGTGGTGAGACACTGGCAGAGGTTGCCCAGGGAAGCTGTGGATGCCCCCTCCCTGGAGGTGCTGAAGGCCAGGCTGGATGCAGTCTTGAGCAGCCTGGGCAGGTGGGAGGTGTCCCTGCCCATGGCAGAGAAGTTGGAACTGGATTATCTTTAAGGTGCCTTCCAACCCAAACCATTCTATGATTCCTCAAGATACAAATGGCATTTTGAGGTCTTGTACTATTTCACAAGAAAAAGGGCTAGCATGAATGATGTTTCAGAGATGCTATAAGGAAAGTAAAATGTGTGCTGCAGGATTTGACATTTTTTAATATTTTGGGTTTTGTGCAAACCCTTGTGTTAGTACTCAGAAACTACAAAAATTTAGCGCTGAGATTATGTTTGCTTAGAAGTACCATACACTCCTAAAGAATTTCTGCTGTCACAATTGCAGAGCATCTACAAGTCCTCAGTTTAAGCCATGGTGACTTATATGAGGGATAAGCTGACAACTACTATTATTGTACGTCTTTCCTAAAAACACAATAGGGGATTTAAGAACAAGTGGCAATTACCTGAGGACAAGACAATCCAAACCTCTCTCTTCTTCCAAGCTGAAGAATCAAATACCCATAAAACCTCTCCAAGGGATCACAAAGTAGTAGCATACAAAAACATCAGCAGATACGGTACATAGGAAATCGATGCAATATTTAATGCTTTCATAAATATACACCTTTTAAAGTAATTGCCTTGATCATCTTTTAGGTCTCATCCAGCTATAATAAACTCTGAAACAATCATATTGGGGCATATTAGGTCCGAAAAGCTCAAATGTAGTTTGACTTAGTCACAAGAAATTCAGTCCTATAGTATTTACTGCATGGCAGCTAGAACAGGGACTACTATTATTTTATAGCACAGCAGTGTGTAAGGCAAGTAATTCCAAATTTACTTTCTGTATCCTATAATATTTAAGTTCAGTTGGACTTTGAATGTCATAGACATGTTGTTGTTTGAGATTATTTTTAACCTTTAATATATTTTAATATTTTAACTAATGGTACAAAAGCAAGAAAACTAAACAGTGATACCTGAAAGAATGTAGAATTAACTTAAATTCCTATTTAAAAATTTAACTGTCAGTGTGAGATTCACTGAGTTCTTGATTCTTAGTTCTGTTCAGCACGACCCTAGATTCACCTGGTGAATCTGGCACTAAGTCAATATAAACTTTACCTAGGATTCATTTACTTCACAGCCTATATTTTACACTTTTATGATTTTTGAACTACAACTAGATTCAGGGCCTCAGAAAATTTCCAGGAGCAGTCCCCAAAACAGCATACTGAAAGCACACTGAAAGTAAGTTCCTGTAAGACAGAGAGGAATGTTCAGTTTACTTAACTGGAGCAAGGAAGGATAACTTGGGGTGATAAGAACAGGACATAACTATGAGTCGTATTAATTCAGTGTTAACTTGAGTGTCTTTCTTCAAGAGGAAATATTAATATTGCTCTGCAGTTCTTCAGTTTAATGAACTCTAGCTTAGCCATTAGGAAAGGACTTTTACTAATTACAACTGGCTTCAAGCATGAAAATACACTCCGCTACAACACCCTAGCTCTTCTTTAAGCCTTCATTTAAGGGCTCCTTTTCTCCAGTACAGTGAGTTGGGGAGGCATATGAGGCTCTACAGGGAATGGAACTGGGAAAAGGAGGTACATCATCTGTTTGAGTGTGAGAAAGTAATTCTTCATACTATGGGAATTTTTGAATCAGAGGAAACAAGGACTCCTTACTTCAGTGGAATAAGAGAAAAGAGAAGCTGTATTAAGAGCTGGGTATAAGGAAAGAAACAGAAAATGGCCACCTATAAATCAAGACAATTCCCTCCCAGAGACTCTACTGTCCTTTTCTATATATAGCTGAGAAACCTCAAGCCAGCTCTGCTTATAACAAAACTACAGAGGCAGGCAACACTTGGTGCTTTGTATTATGTCAGTGATATGTAAATAGTCTTTCAAACTAAAATTATTTAAATTTTGAATTATTTAGAAAAAAATAATTCCTGATTCTTCAAACACCAAAGATAATACATAAATGACTCTGTAGTATTCCACTTACCTGTGCCCTGTAAGACACAGCATTCGTATTTTAAGCATAAAGCTTAAAGCTCAACTGGATTTTTCTGAGAAATCACTTTCAGTGTGTCTATAAATTACTGTAACACATCAACATTCATCGCTTGTGGGAAAAAAATGAATAAAACGTACCAAAATAATGGAAATATATACAAAAATAAATAGAAATAAAATTTTACTATGTCATATAAATGTATTTTAAAGTAAAAACATAGATTGTTAACGTATTTTCTTTGCTAAAGAAACACAATTTTGTTTTTCCTCTAAGAATCTTTATTTTTTTTCATTTCTACTTTTAATTACTGTTAATTTAGGGTAATCTATCACCATCTAGTCTGATGGATTCACCATTTTCCATGTAGTACATACTTACAATAAAATTATCTTCAATATTACAAAAATCCTGTTCTAGATGTGCTTGTTTGTATTGTTTTATGTGTATTCTGTAGAATTGTAATTCTGGGGCATACTATGATACTTAGGTATGCTACCTAAGAATATATGTGTTTTAGGAAGAAATTATTTCTTTTGAAGATATAAATGTTTGGTCATGATAATCTTCATTTTAGCATAGCAAAGTATTCCTCAGATTAACTATATGGTACATCTAAAACATTTCCAACCTTCTCTGGCTGCATCTCAAATACATGATGCAAGGCAAAGATGCCAAGATTTCATAGTTTCAAAAACTTTTGAAACTTTTCAACATGAAACAAAATTCTTTAGAAAATCCATATTGAAAGCCAAAGAGACGAAACTTTTTCATGAAGCACCCATTAAAAAAAATTGTTTTCTCATTTAAACTTCATACTCTTTTCATAAATAGCTGCAACTTAGTCATACACTGTGTTTATTTCCACAGAAATAGAAAATCCTTGGCTGTTTTTTTTTTTAATGCAATCACATTCTGAAAAAAAAGCTACTATTGTATGTGCACTTAAAGGTCAAGTTTGTTCAGCTTAAAATAAAATGTTTATTTTCTATACTACTCCAGTAGATTCCCAATGTTCTGAAAGTGAAGTTAAAATTTTCTTCCCATGTGTTATTATCAGTAAAAACACCTTCAGTCCAACCAATAACCTCTGCCATGCCTAAGAAATGAAATGCCACTTTTGTATCAAAATATTTTAATAGTAGTCAATTTTGCTGTTTAGTATAAGGATTATGACTTTCAGTTTGGAATCTGGACTTAGGAATTTCACACTGGGTCACTATTTCTAAATGAAAAATAACTGGTCTTGAGTTCTGAAGATTACAATACACTAATCTAGTTAAATTCCTGCATTTCTTTACATTGACACTGATAAACATGAGAATGTTCCTAATAATATGATAGGGAGTACAGTAAATTTGGTACGTACCTCATAGCCAGGGCTGACAGGAGACTGAGACAGAAAGTTGGAAGAAAATAAAAACAGAACAAAGAAATTAGGGGGAGAAAAAGACAGAAAATAATGTTATTTTAGAAGCAAGCATGAATGCATGATTATTTTAGTCTCATTCTATGCTATAGAATAGAATGCAAATTGAGCTATGACAGGTAAGAATCTGGGTTACATAGCATCCTCCTAGTTCTACATGAATTTAGCATTTCTGTTGTTTTACACTAGTAAGTTAAGAATCAAAAAAAAAATATTACCCAGATTTTATTCTTTGGAAGTAGATTTTTAAAGGTGTCCTCGGTCAATTTTCAGCTCAAATGAAATGCTTTATTGGCTAATGAAAACATTCATACCCAAATTGAAACAGTGTCTGTTTCTGGTGGTTCCCTACAAAAGGGTAATTGAAGTACCCTCTGCGATATTCCGCATTATCCTGGCTAAAGATTTTTGAAATGTCACTGTTTCATAAGTTAGGGCATACTCTTCTTAAGTCACAATTTTTCAGGAGACAAACTTACAAGCTATATTTAATACTATGAGCTGAAGTTGGCTTCTTTCTGGTACACAACAATGACAAAAAGTTTCAGAAATCGTAACAGTCAATAATTCCATCTATGAAAGATCTCCAGGACCTCCTCCTCTCTCAACTGCTCTGACTCTAAGAAGTAAATAGGAGTAAAAATAATATTTATTTTAGTGCTATTTAAAGAATTGACAGATATTTGATTGAATTCAGTGGTCCCAAAGAGAGGTTATATTTTGTTCCCAGTTATTGAAGTGCCACATCAATACTAATAACGAATAACACAGTTTTGTGAATGATGATGTTTCTTAGTATATGCACACAGACTGCAAAAAAATTAAACTCATTCCAAAGTGCAAGCTTTGATTGGTACCACATTATAAACTGCCATAAAACTTATCTCACAAGTACTGTAGAAGAATGGAGTCCAAAGGACAGATCTGATACAGGAGAACTGACAAAGCTTATGCACACTTTAAAAAAGAAAAAGGAAAATAAAAAAAAATGAAACAGATTCAATGCAAAAAAAATCAAACCAAAACAAAAGACATATAGAAGCCATATGTGAGAGTACTTCTGAAAATCTGGTAAATGGTACCATGATTTCCTGAAATAAAAGTGAAATCAGAAAGCTATTTAATTTCTCTAGGCTGATGCCCATCCCTGTAACTACTGTAAACACATATTCTTTGTGCATCCATGTGTGTGTGTGTGTGTGTGTGTGATATGCTGAATCATCAGCATGGGTACACTAATGACTGCGAGTTATTAGAGAAGTATAGCCTGCAGTATATAAGAAACTTACTGTATTTATTCAACTAGCAATTTTAATATTTTCAACAGTTTTAAAATATGTAAGTTTGCAAAACAAGTATTTCATATAAGAACGCATTATCAAACAACAGAGTCATATAATTTAAAAAGTTTTCAATTTGATTTTTTTTGCTATCGTAACTGTACAGTGCAGTGAATATTTATAGAGACTATATCAGAATGCTGACTCACATATTTTTTTTAACTACAATTCCATAAGCAAGTCAGAATTAGGGCCAGTCTTCCTCAAAATTTTCTGTCTTGGTCTGAATAAGTCAGCATTTCTGAAACAACTTACTGAGAATTATGTATAAAGATTTGTTGACACAGTTTTTGCAGAATTTAAGCACCTTACTCATTTATGCAGCTTTTCAATTAAAAATACAGAGTCATAATGTTAACCTTAATTTCCAAGTAGCTTTAGGCTAATGATAATCAGCAGCACAAGTACATAATTACAGTTCGTAGATGGTACTGCATATAACACCAGGTCTATATCAATTGCAATGGTGTCCTTTTAGTATGTCAAGTTTAAAAACTTTAATATTCTAATTGAGAGGAAAACATGATAATTGTTGTGTGTACTTATAAATTCTTTCCTCTCTTTTAAACCTTAAGGTTTTCAAAACTTTAACTTACAAGTGGATTCATTTACACACAGTGTAAATTCTTAACTATTCAAGTGTATGATGACCATGAGTGATAAAAGGAACACATATGCCAAAGCTAAAAAATACATGTCATTCTAATTTACTCCAGTATCTCAGGAGAGTTATTTTCATGATGAAAAACTACTGCATTAATGCATATACCACATATTTACACACATATATACGGATAAATATATATATATACACACACTCACCACAAAGACCTGTTGAAGGAAATAATGGAGATTTCTCCTACTTCTGAACACTTAGAAATACGCTAAATATAAAGGCTCCAAGTAATTATATGTAGCTTTGACTATGACAGATACTCAATTTAATACTGTGGTGTTTGGGTCACAGTGTTCTCCTGAGGCAAATCTTTCCTGTATCATAAACCAATGGATATAATGGTCTGACACAGGAGAAATTCAACTTCTAGTTCCAAAGAAGATAACCTTCAAGATGCAACCATTCTTATTACCATGGGTGGCTATTTTAGACCTTCAAAAATATCCTGATTTCTTGACAAAGGGAGGAAACTCCTGGGAGTACCAGAAGTGCCACATACCTTAAACCCACATAACTTACATGCACATACCTTAAGGTGGTGACCTCCCTTTTATGTCAAGACACCTTTTCATACAGCAATGCTGTGTAATTTACATACCACCCTCCTCTGTAGTCTAGAGCAGGCAAACCCATATCCTCTAGCACTTAATATCATTGTTTCTTGGCAGCAACAACCATGCCTTGTATAGCTAGGGAATCCCATACCAGAATGGTTTCATCTGGCAGGCTGGGAGAGGTTTCTGCAGAAACTGTCCGAATGGTACTGAGTCCTGTTAGGGAAACATTTGATAGACGCCTTTTCCGTACACCACTGCAGTTGTTCGGGATCTTAAACGCACATCTTTTATGGTAATTTAGACCACATCCTGCAAAAGAGAAATTTAAAACCATCTTATTACGGTTTATTACTAGAAAAAGCAAAGAACTTGAACTCTTTTTTTTTTCTTGAGAGGAAATGGCCACAAGTTGTGCCAGGGGAGGTTTAGACTAGATATTAGGACTAGACTGAAAGGGTGGTCAGGCACTGGAACGGCTGCCCAGGGAAGTGGTGGAGTCGCCATTCCTGGAGGTGTTTAAAAGATGGGTAGATGAGTTTCTTAGGGACATAGTTTAGTAAAGGACAGGTATGGTTGGATTTAGTGATCTGAGAGGTCTTTTCCAACTAGATGATTCTATAATTCTTTTTTTCAAAACCAACAAGAATTCAGAAACATCACCTTTTTTTTTTTTTTTTTTAAATTAAACTGTCTTCCTATGCTGTGCTGGTTTGGCTCCTATACTCTACAATTTTTTTTGGAAGATAAGCTTGAAGCAGCTATATCCATAACCAGTGTTTTTTCTTTGATTTTTCAAAAATCTATCGTCTTAATGTGCAGGAAATTTCTATGATGAGCATTTGGGAGGTAAGGTAGTCTTTCACTGTAAATGGTATATTCCATTGGATGCAGTCTGCCAGGAGTCAAATAGTTGTGGCAAAATGAGAAAAGATAGTTACTACAACCTCATATGGACTGACAGTAATTTCAGTTAAATGATCTGAATTAACATGATATAGAATGAGATACAGACTCGGGCTCCTAAGTGTAAGACATGGAAAACCTTTTCTTAAAAATACATATAGACCATTTTTTTTGCACTTCAGGTTACCTAGGAGGCCTCAAAGCCATTGAAATGGTTAGTTCTTTAATTGGTTGATTATTTTGATAGTTCTTACTGTCTCTACCTACTGTATTTTTTTTCTGATGCCTACCCAATTTAAAAGCAGAATTAGAGACAATATGCGTAAGTGGAATGGACAGGTCTCTTCCTGAGACCAAAAAAATCTCCTCTTACTGCAGCTTACCTTCACATTTGAGTCCCTGCCGCACCAGCCCCCATAGCATTTCTCCACAATGGTCACAGAATGCTGGTGCTCGATATGAATGAACAAAAAGAGCATGAGGACGGATTTGAAAGTCTTCAAACGTAGCAGAAGCTGTAACAAGATCATTCAAAAAATTAATAAAATCAGTAACATAACTAATACGCTTCATCTACATGGTACTTCATCACAGAACAAAGCAAAACTCCTTTTGGTCACTGTGATGATGAACTTTGATTATTGGTCATTGTATTGTATTTCAAAGATAAAAAGATTGATTATATACCATCATATTACAATGACCACTGGAAAAAGCATAAAACTGCTTTTCCAAACCCACAGCAATAACTTCTCTGACAATATTTTTGAAAAAAAACGCAGGAGGATCACAGCATATCAAACATTGATCAGAAATTGGCAGACTTCAATCAAATGTTGGGAATTTTTCAATACTCTCTTACAGACTTAACTCCCTATACCTGAAGGTATATATACATAAGATAAACTGAACACATTCAGTAAATAATTTTTTTTTTTTAAAGCAAGTAAAGGAAAATGTATCAAAGATGGGCCATTGCAGCTGACTATTTGGTATACCTGATTCAGTAGTCTATGTTGGTATCGGTGAACTGATGACGCAAGTTAAAAATATACATTAGAGTTTAAAAAGAAAACATGTAATTATGCACCCACAATCATCAATAAAGAAAGAAACTTTCCAAAGCAGTCTGGAAGACTGTTGCACGTTTCTAGAAGTAGCAAGCCTTCCAAAGTGATGTGAGCCTACTAGTGTAAGAGTTGCCAGATGTGTAGGGGCTAGTTAAAGGCACCAGTGAAAGCTATAAACAATGATAGCATTATAAGAACTATTTAGTACATAGAGGCAAACGATACCATGATACTTTACTTTTTCTTATTAAATATGTTAAACACATATATCAGATAGTAGAATGAAAACCAACATCTGTCAAATTTTGCTAACATTACACAAGTATGCAAACACTTGATCTCATTCAGACTCCCATTTTAAATAGGTGATTTATGTGTGCTTATTCTCCACAGGTATCAGTATGAATGAACCAGGTATGTAGCCACTTAATAGAAACACTTCGTCTCTCAAGAGAAGTACATTGATGATTTGCATTTGAGAAAAAAAAAAATTTTTTTCAAACGGTTCAGTTCAAATTAACTTCTAAAACAAACAAATACCCTTAGTCCCTGAATTGTTCCTTGTGTATTAATGAAATAGGACCAAAAATATGTATACCTATCAAGAAAAATAATGAGAAGGGAATTACAAATAAAGACCTAGACCCTGGACTCAGTTCCTTCTGTGCACAAGCTTAGGAAAAGCTTTTCCAAAAATATCCACAGAAACACACATTTCTTGTTTGATCTTATTTCCAGTCTAGTGATCTTTTAAGAAAGATATTTGGAATACCATCTCAAAAATAGGATCCAATGACTTCAATGATACCAAGCACTCTCCCCCCCCCCCTTTTTATTAAAACAATCTAAATTACCTAACATTTTGTTTCATTCAGGATTTTATTTTCTTTTCCCAGAATAATTCTCTTCCTAGTTTCCATAATAAGGCATGCTAGAAAGCTTACTTAATTAATAAAATTAAGACTTTATAAAACAGCCCAAGGTGTTAGAACATCCTGAATGTAAAATAAAACAGTTTTATATTTTTTTAACAATATTGGGTCAGCCATTTTTTCCAGCCTCAAAGGCTTCCAAATACACAAACAGACTTGTTCAAGTATGTTATTTTTCTATTTTTTTCCAGACTACAGAGGTCAAGTTCACTACTGCTAAACCAATACTCACTGTGTAACAGTAATGCTGTCCTTGGTATACTAGAAAACACAAATCATCAGAAGGCATTTTAAACAAAATTCCTGTGATTTCACTTTGTCTAGGACTAAAAGTCAACCAACTTTTTTGTGCATATAGCCAGATATGTTTCTGCAATTCCAACTGAACCAAAGAATACATCGGAAGGAGCAAGCACTCAAACTTTAAAATATATTTTGATGTTATTTAAAATATAAAAATACATTTTTATTTTTTACTTTTACAAACAGGACAAAATACAAGCACATTAAATTCTCAATTTAATTTCACATTGAATATATATCTGAGGAACTAGAACTACACCTCCCCTGCAGATCACTGGTTTGTGGAGTTAAAAAGGATTCATTTTTTCGGGTCTCTATGTCACCAGCATACAGCCACCAGGAGAAAAAGGTGCCACAGTTGGGCAAAAGACACTTCTGTGGTCTTACCACATATTGATACCTATTAAGCTACTGCAGCCCAGGAGCCAGATGAGATAAAATTATAGATGAAAATCATACTGAATGTAAAGGAAAATTGGACTGGAGAAGGAGGAGCAAGGAAAACACTTTCAATAGTTTCCAGCCACACTGTTAGCTCTGCATAGAAAATATATGTCAGCGTCTGTGCTGGTCAGCATACAGGTTAGGGAACTGGATTCTCCACTGTTGTCTCATACGGAAGCAGCTGACAGATATTTTCTGTTATCTGTTATCCTAGAGACTATCACGGAGTCATTTTGGGCCTCTGTAATTCACACCTTCCTCTCGTCTGACTTATTAAACAGTGATACACACATGAAGACATGGTCTTCAGCATTTGCAAAACTCCAACCGTATGGCATGCAACCGCAGACCTTCTGAGCAATGCAGACTGCTATAAACACATCACTAAGCCTTTGAAATCTCTCTCCTTATTTCCTTCAGAGTTTCAATCTAAGTTCAGAGCCTCAGTCCTTCTGTTCAGGACCTTTGAAACATCTCCTATTCTTTGCATAACAAAATGATCATGGAAAAGCTTTGGGATCTAGGAACTTTCTCAAGGATAAACACCAAAACTGGGATGCCATGCCCAGCTCCCAAGAGAACTGCAATGTACACTTCTTTGCTATTGTATCTAGTTCAAATTTGCACATAAGAAATATAAAATCAAAAGCTTACTAAAACAAGATTCTCAGTGAGCATGCATTGTTCCCCAAGGAAGAAGACCAAGAAATACATTACTATAAAACCCTTAGACATGATAGCTATGAATTTTGATAACATACCTGTGAATTTTAGAGATGCAAACCTTTTGTTTATAAAAACAGACTTGCTTGAGGCTATTTGTAAAAGCATACAAGTAATAATCAAAGTACTATTTAACTGTGAGAGATGCATAAAACAAAAATAGCCTAAGTCTCCATCTAGTGAAGGATTTATGTATATAAGCTTTGCCTATTTCCTTGAACACTTACCTAAAGTTATGCATGTATTTAAATTCTATTTTGAGTAAGTTAAGTTTGCTAAATTGGAAGACTGGAGTTTTACATGAATTTACTGGATGTTTTTTCAAATAGTAGGAACAGTGTGGCAAAACCACAACTAAACTTAGAAAAAGCAGCAAGTTCAATTTAGCTTAATAATTTAGATAATGGTTTAAAAATACTTTTATATATCTTTATATGAAAATATTAGCTTTTGAGAAAAGTAAATATCAATAAACCTGTAGAAGTAGATTTGAACTTAAAAACTCCCACAAGCAGTTTTGCCCTTGGAATTTGATCATTTGGCTCCCTTCGTGTGTCCTGAATTCTGTTCCATCTGAAGCTATTAAGTGGATGGAAAATACTTTGTTGCTGTCATTCTCTCATCTCCATTTTTGTTGTACTGGTCTCCTCCTTATTCCTGTTCCCCTTCCCTGTCATCTTCACAAATGGTGAAGACACAATTGATATTTTTTTTATTAAAGCTGTAACTGAACCTTCCAGTCTCCCTGCAAATAAATGAATATATTATTATGGCTCATGCTCTTGTAATAAATAAATGTTTCTACCTGCCTTGTCCCAAGGCAAAAAAAGTAAATTAGAAATAACTTTAATACATATCTTTTGTTTATTTCACGTTACAAATATATCTGATACTAAATAAATACCATACTTGGTGCTCATAATATTAATGCAATTTTAGAGAGGCAGACATCAAGCCTAAAGAAACCTCCCAAATTATTGAACTTGAAGCTGCTTTAGCCATTATTATAAACACACATGCAATATTTCATTTAAATGTCCTTCTATCTAAATGTCCTCAAAAATTCTTGTACATGTTGCAAAATAGAGATTATCAATTTTCAAACAAATTGCTTTTCAATGTAAGCTTACATTTTGACTGCTTAATTGATTACAGAATTAACAGTAGGATATTTTTTCCTTGACAGGAAATTAAATTGTCTGTGCTGAATTACAACTGCATTTAACTAGCTCTGTAGCAGATTAGGCTGTTGTTTTCATGGTGAACTCACCCTCCTGTATCTGCTGTATACGCTACAACACTAAGTACATACTGGAGTTAAAACTCAGCAGCGATGAGTTGACAGGCAAAACTGGTCACCTACCATGAACTGTGAAAATCAGTGAACTATATTTCTGTAACTACAAGGGAACAGGAGCTCATAATGAAGGGTCCACCTGACTTGAAGGTATGCTTTGAAGCTCCAGTAATCAAAGACAAATTATTGAAGCAGGAAACAGTTTCATGAACAGTAAAGGACTGTTAGATACTACTGTTGCACAAAGTTTTGGGGCTAGAAAACAAGGGAGTGTAGATCAGCATCCCAACAAACCACTACTAGAGGATTTACTCCACAGTTTACTTTCAGGCACCACTCATAGAGAAGATCAGCAAGAAACTGAACTTAACAAAAAACCTACTAGATGAGTAACTATTCGTTGGTTGAAAAGGTAACTGAGGCACATTCTAGGATGCATCCAGCATTATAAAAAAAGATAGCAGTAGTAAAGACAAGCATTGATAAATACCATTCTTAATCTACATTTCAATCCTTCTGGCTGAAAAACTGGAACTTATCGTATCATTTTATACTACATGATAAAGATTCAAAAATAAAAGGCAGGGAGAAAAAATGCATTTTATTTTAAGAAAGCTTTAAATTTGGCAATTACTGCAGAATACAGAAGTAAGAATAAAAACCATCATTTTTTTCTCCTTCTTTGGAAACTGTTATGGCAATATTCCACTCTGTTGAAAGGCATGAATTGTACTGGGTTTAAATTTTCAAGGTAAAACCAGTGTTTTTTCTAGGCTTCAGATTTATGTGTTCTCATCAGGCTCTGTAGACAGCATTCTGTTCTCTTGTCTCATGAAATGATGCTATTTCGGAGCACTATTCACTCAAACTAGTGTGTAGTTATAACTTGATCCAGAAGAACTATGTTAACCAGCAAGTTACACAAATCTTTAATTTGCGTAAACATGGGTAATTCATATTTCTTCTTCTGCCACCTGTATTGTACAGCTGACTTTCTATGGCTAAACCTAGCACAGCTTAAATTTTCAGAGCACGCAATTCTAGAAGCAGTCATATATGAATTAGGTGGTTCCTTTAAACTTCTTCCATCATCTTGTAAACTGTAACTTTTTAAAATTACACATCTAGAAAGGCTTTCATATAGCCACTAACAACCAAAGTTTTAACTTTCAGAATACTCCTGTGTTACTTACTGAAAAAAATAAAAGTCCTGCTGGTGAAGATATGCATATTTTTTTCAAATTAAATGGAGACCTTTTTTATTAACAAAAAAGCTTCTGTTATTACAGGCTACCCTTTTGCTTTAACAGATGCTGTAAAGGCAAATTTCTGGCCGTACATGAAATTGTGCAGTCAAGAAAGAAGGGGTTCCAAATATACCTACAACCATATTCTGAAAAACTTACTACTCTACAGAAAAGTTTGCAATATTATGTTCTTACACTGCTAACTCTCAGGCTAACTTGTCATCATCTATTTAAGCATTCCTAGTTATCACCAAAATACAGACATTGAAACCACAAGAGTTTTGACAAGACTATTTCATCAAGTCTGTTAATGACTTGGCTGTTAACAGCTAGTGCTCCTTGTTGTGGGCTCACGAGCAGATCTATCATTCAGCACAGCTGGAAATGAGAACAAGAAGCCACTGCAACTCACAGAGGCAAGGTCCTGCTTTCCAAAGAAGGGAAATGATTTACTGATCATTTTGAGTTTCAAGTCCAAACGGGCTTTGAACTATTAGCAGAGGTGAGATCCTGCAACAGAGCTTCATGTAATAGGAGCTCTCATATAGCATCTGGACCTCTCATAGTGTAAGAAACCATCAACCACATGGCTAGTAGTATCTTACAGGCACGAAAAGCAGGCGTTCTTCTGCTACCCTCTGCCATTTGGAATGCCTTTAGGAGTAATGTATCCAGTTAACTTCCCGCAGGCACTCGTAACAGAGTCCTTCCCTACAAGAACTGCTAGCATTCACCAGGTGCTTCAACGCCTTAAATTTTACATGCAGGAAAATATTTCTCATTCAGTAAGTTTTGTTTTGTTTTCTTTACCTATTATTGCTTTATCCTAACGGTTTAGGAGAAAAATAAATTATGAATGCTAACCGTTGGCATGTAATTGGCTGTAGGAGGCAAGGATTAAGGGGAAAATACATTCTCTGAATTGAATTCTGAACTCTCAAGCAGAAGCCTGCTACTTGCTAACCGCAACTGGTACAGACTAGTTGCAATTTTTTATAACACCCAGATTAAGCAAAAGTGGCATGCCCTCAGGCCTCCAGTGATAGAAACAGGAAACTGAACCACCAACTACAAGGCTGATCACGCATTGTGCTACTGCATATGGGCTATTCAGACTGGAAAGACTGTGAGCTTGAGGTCTACAAAGGAGAGGAGTTTGGTAAAGAAAGTTGCCCCAGAAGAAACAGTCATATCAGAAAGAAGCGGGGCTGAAAAGACGATGGTGAAGATCATGCTTAAATGCAACACGCTGGAAGTGGGGGGAAGATCCCAGAGATCTGGGAGATGGAAGCCTGGGGACATCCATGTGCTTTGGATGATGACACACAAGACTGGTAGCTGCAAGCACTGACACAGCAGGAATGAGCATGACTTTGTGCACAGCCTTCTCTGGCCAGCAGCTACCTCCTTACTGTGAGGGGTACCAGGGAGCTACTGAATGTAAGGCTGGGAAGGGATTAAATTAGCTTGTGTGACAGGCATTCATGTAAGGTAAAAGCTCTGATCTCCTTGGTTCTTAAATAAACCCCTGTATCCAGATTCACTGTGGGTTGTTGTTTACATTATCTCATCCGTGACATGAGATTTAAGCAATAAACTGTAGGAGATAATAAACTACTTGCAATCATTTGTCCAGTGGTAACTCAGACCTTTACGAAGAGTTTTAACGAAGGATTAACATTTATGAATCAACATGTTTGATTCATCTGCACATTCTGAATTTTTAAAGTTCAATTTTAATGTACTTCTATTCATTTGAGAATGATTCCACAGTTTCAAACCTACAAACTACATAGCACAGAATTCTCTTTATGAATTTAATCATTTTTCAGCCAAGTGGAAAAAATAGTAATACCTTAGTTCAGAGATTCAGGCACTATTAATCATAAAATTACACTGCAGAGGTACTAATTTAGCATAGGAAAACAAAATTAAATACTCTGCAAAATAAAGCCTCTTGCTCCTTTTCTGCGCTCACACTGATCTAAATTAATACCATAAAGTTAACACTATGAGTCCTTTACATCTCTAATTCCTCTGACTTTGTTTTGTAAGTTTTTCATAGTTCTTTACCAAGGCTTCTGAAAAAAATCATGTGATGGATTACACACTCACTGTCAGAATTATAGATCTCAAAAAGAAGGGGTGATCAAAGACAATTAGTAGCACACATAAAACTTATTTAATTCCTTCAAATTTCTTTCATAAGAGGTTAAGAAAATGGTTTTTTATATGGTGAATAAATGTTGATAGTTAAAAGTATAATGGAATTCAAAATACAATCTTATGCTGAACTCACTATGGAACCTCTGAGTACATTAAACTATTTTTAACACTCTTTAATGTGAATCTGCAAAAGTTTAGCTATCTCTCCAGGTTATCCTGAGAATCCATAAGTACATATCGTTATATACAGAACACAGACAGATGTGGCTTTTTTGCAGGGTATCATTGGATGTCCACTGGCCCTGATGGGATGCACCCAAAAGTGCTCAGATCTGGCTGATGTCACCTGAAAGGCCACTCTCAACAATCTTTGAATCATGATGGTGATTGGGAGAAGTGCCCAAAGACTGGAGGAAAGCAAATATAATTTCTAAGTCAAGAAGGGCAAGAAGGAGGACCCAGGGAATTACAGTACAGCCAGCCTCACCTCGAGTCCTGGGAAAGTGATGAAACAACTAATCCTGGAAGTACATGACTACTTTTGGAATATGCCTTAGTGTCTGCACTGTGTTTTCTCAGTCTCATTTTAATCTTCCTAGGATAACCTTAGGAAAGGGAGAAGGGAACCTAAAACTGCTGAGGAAATGCACAATTTGCATGACATTCCCAAGATGATATAAACTGGAAGAAACACATGAATTATTGCTCTGAATTGTGGTTGATTCTTTTAAAATGGATTACAATTCAAGAACTCATCATGGAAATATCTCCAGTGCCTGGCCAAGCAGATCTGAAGGTTGAAAAAATAAGCAAAATGTTTCGAGAATCTATTATTGCTGCACTGAAGATAACAAAATTGTTCTACTGACTTAATCAGTTTACACAGGATTTCACCCATGCACATAAATAAATGAGATTGGAATTAACATTGGGAAATGGTGATACTAATATTCCTCACCTGATATACTTTGTTCAGTTTCTGTGAGACTGACCCAAAATGAAGTATACTAAGAGAGAAGTGACAGATAAGAAAATCAATTGGTGGCATGGAAGACACTTCAATATAAGGGCAGATTAAAAGACTGGAATTGTTTCATTTGAAAAAGGAAAAAAAAATCAGTAAGAGTTTACTGGATTCAAGAAGAGGAGGAAGCCAAAAAACCAAACCTGAAATAAACATAACCCCTGTAGTATAACCTTCTGCACCATTAAACTACAGGGACAGAAGTCTTCATGTCCTAAGAAGCAGGTAAGCTCTTCAAACTTATTCTTGGCAACAAATTACACCCTGAACTACAGGCCTGTCAGTCTGACCTCGGTACCAGGGAAGGTCATGGGGCAGATTATCTTGACTGCTATCATACAGCCTGCACAGGACAATCAGGTGATCAGGCCCAGTCAACGTGGGTTTATGAAAGGCAGGTCCTGCCAGACCAATCTGATCTCCTTCTATGACAAGGTTACCCATTTAATGGATGAGAGAAAGACTGCAGATGTGGTCTGCTTGGACTTTGGGAAAGTCTTTGACACCGTTTCTCACAGTATTCTGCTTGAGAAACTGGCTGCCATTGGCCTGGACAGACACACCCTTTGCTGGGTTAAAAACTGGCTGGATGGCTGGGCTTGAAGAGTGGTGGTAAATGGAGTTAAAGCTAGCTGGAGGCCTATCACAAGTGGTGTTTCCCAGGGTTCATTGCTGGGCCCAGTCCTGCTCAATATCTTTACCAACAATCTGGATGAGAGGACTGAGTGTATCCTTAGTACGTTTGCAAATGACACCAAGCTGGGTGCAAGTGTGGATCTGCTTGAAGGAAGGGAGGATCTGCAGAGGGATCAGGATAGGCTGGGTCTATGGGCTGAAAACAACAGGATGAGATTCAACAAGACCAAGTGCCAAGTCCTGCACTTGGGATAAAACAACCCCGTTCAATATTACAGACTTGGGAAAGAGTGGCTGGAGAGCCGCCTGGCAGAGAAGGACCTGGGCGTGTTGGTTGACAGCCGGCTGAACATGAGCCAGCAGTGGGACCAGGTGGCCAAGAGGGCCAGTGGCATCTTGGCCTGTATCAGAAACAGTGTGGCCAGCAGGATGAGGGAAGTGATTGTGCCCCTGTACTCAGTATTGGTAGCACCTCAAGTGCTGTGTTCAGTTTTGGGCCCCTCTCTACAAGAAAGACACTGAGGGGCTGGAGCGCGTCCAGAGAAGGGCAACAAGGCTGGTGAGGTGGCTGGAGAACAAGTCTTATGAGGAGCGGCTGAGAGAACTAGGGTTGTTTAGCTTAGAGAAAAGGACACTCAGAGGAGACCTTATCACTGTCTATAACTACCTCAAAGGAGGTTGTAGTGAGGTGAGTGTTGGTCTCTTCTCACAAGCGACAGGTGATAGGATGAGAGGAAATGGACAAAAGTTCCCCATGGGAGGTGCAGACTAGACATTAGGAAAATTTCTTCACTGAAAGGGTGGTCAGGCACTGGAATAGGCTCCCTAGGGAGGTGGCTGAGTCGCCATCCCTGGAGGTGTTTAAAAGACAGGTAGACAAGTTCCTGAGGAACACTGTTAAGAAAATGGACAGATACAGCCAGACTCAATGATCTCTGAGGTCTTTTCCAATGAAATGATTCTATGATTCTATGAAGAATAACTAGTATGGCCTGTATTTCTGTAAGAGCATTAGAACCAAAGACGACACATTAACTGCTTCCCTACTAACATTTGCCCATTGCATATAATTTTACTCAGTATATATTGTTGATGATGCAGGCAGAGAATATAAGGAAGTGATATTGATAGGATATCTATTTTTTCATGCTATTTTTACCTCCTCCCTCCTGCAGCAGAAAGAAAAGAATGGTAAGGTAAGACAGGCAGGGAGTTCTGAAAGATTCTGCTGATGCAGAACAAATACAAGTCTTGAAGTCTGTATCCGGAAGGTAACAATTATAGCACTTATAAGCTGAAGAAAAGACAATGAAGCAAAACATGAAAAGAATGAAAGAATCTTTTAATCTTAAGAACTTCCACCACAAAGGCATCTATCTAAAATTCATGATCCAAGAACAATGTAGGCTAATGAACAGTGAGAGATACAAAATACATCCACTTTAACCTAATCAGTAGTGAGCCTTACCTCTACCGAAAAAAGATGACAGCTAGGGACAATTAAAAGGACATAGAGGAAGAATAATTTCAAAAGATAAAGTTTTGGACAGGATATAGAGGAGGTAGTTGCATTTCTTATACACCAGAAAAAGATAGCTACTATTTGACCTTCTTCTTCAGGAATCCTGCCAAGCTGAGCACAACTGCTCACAGCAAGCAGATGAAGGACATTCCAGTAATCTGCACAAGATGCTAATGTTTCATTGTCTGCCTTCCACTGGCTGGCAAAGATCTCTTATATCCCAATGTAGTTTTGTCCAAACTCATATTAAAACTGTAAATATAAGTTTGGGGTTTGCCCTATATAACATGAAAGGTATTGTCAAATTTACACAGCAGTTTTTAATAAATTTTCATAAACAAGTTATAGCACAGGACAAGAACTATGCTGTCGAACTAAAGTCTGAAGGCATCTAAAGTAATTGTCTCCTTGAAAGCCTTATAAAACAGAACTCAAAAAGAGTCAGAATATAGAAGTATAGACTCTCAGCAGCTCTTATTTGTCAGCTTGTTCTACAGATACGGTGTATGAAGAACTGTATCTCTCAGTCACTAATATCTCTTTAGTGGTGTTAACAAATGACAGTTGAAATAAATAATTTTTAAAGGGTAGTCAAAACAATACCAAACAGTTTCAAAAACTAGGAGTTAAGCTTGAAGAAGCCAGTTTATCAGAGCAAGCCTATTCCATTCTGTACAAATCTACTGTGAATTCTACATTATGTTATTTTGGCGATTTGCAGTTGCATCCTTAAGTTCATGAGTGGAACATGAAAGTTAACTTTCCGTAGACCTAGCTGAAGTTTGTAGCAGATACTACTTAAACACATCAAAACTGACACTTTCCAACTTAAGCTCACCTTAAAATTTACTTCCTTTCTTCAGCAAACTGTAAGACTGCATTTTAGAGAGAGACCTACAAAGATGCAACTTTTGGTTTCACTTTCAGTGTTTATGAATGTCTGACTGTTCATTTGGCACCACTTTTGATTGTAACTTTGACTACAACTTCTATATCTCGCTTCCTGGTTTGGCCTGCCTACTAGCTTTTGAGAGTACACTAATCAAAAAGAACCCTTCCTACAAATACAACTTGGTAAAATCCTTCCTCCAAATATTCAGATCTCTTTTCAGTCTGAAATGCAATTTAACTAAGTAAATGTCAGATTCAATGAACACATTAGTGGAGATTTCCACAGCACTAGTAAAAGACTTCCCTCCTTTGTGTACTAGGAGACAGATGCCCTTTTCTAACATATTGAAGAAAAATGAAATAGAAAATGCACAACTAAGAGAACAGCAACATAGCAAGTGATATGTTACTCACAGTTTGGTATTATTAATATTGTTTGATGAATTCGCAGAAGTGTAGCCTAATAAATTAACTGGGTTCAATATGCAAATTTGTCAGTTTAAGTAATACATGTCTGACATCTCCCCACATCTCCTATACAAACACTATCAGAATCCCATGTAGTGAACTGAAATAAAGTAATAAACAGGTAATATTTAAAAAAAATATGTATAAAGAAAGAAACAGTGTAAGAGATGAAAATAAACCTGTACTTAGGAGGGCTACAAATGTTCATAATGAAAGTCATCTATTTCTCTTTTAATGTGTCGTTCATTGAATCTGTAACTCAGCATACCATTTTGCTTTCACTCATAATAGTGCCCGACCTTTCACTACCAAAATACCAGAATCTATATTTCTACTCAATGACAGTTCTTCTAGTTGCAAGTTTGTGATCATCTGTACTTATCTCCTCTAGACCAGTCAGCAGACAGACACACAATATTTGTTCAGTGATTTACATGATTCTTACACTCCATTAAAATCCTACTGCATAATGCACCAATGCAAAATTCAAATAATAATGGTCATTATGAATATAAAAGCACAGCAGGTGCTGCATTCTGAGCTGATTCAATTTCTTGTGTTTCACCAGAAACCTCTAGCTCTACCACAGTGTTTCAGTTATATTGTATGACACCAGGAGATACAATTTTCTTCCCTAAAATAGACTGAAGTGCTTCAGCTACAACGAGCAATTCCTCTCCACTATAAATTTTTCTGGATAAATTTTCCTACCTTTCAAGAACCTGTAATATAAGCTCTAAAGCAGACAATGATATTTTTTATTCCTTAAACTGCCAAGAATGCACGTATAATAAGAAAAACAAATCAGTTGTCCAACCTTTATAAAAGAACTTTTAATTACGTAAACTACAATGAAAATTAGACAATGCGTAGTATTAGCATATGGATTGATTGTGTAACCCCATAATACTAGGACTGATAGTTCACCTTTCTCTACCCTAACCGGTATTGATGTGCAATAAAAAAATGAATGCAGTGGATCGGTATAGCTTTTGGCATCAGATATTAGTCCATCAGGGTATGTTTACCCACAGTGCACAGTATTCTCAGCAGCAAAGCTGTAGCAGTAATACTATGTTCTCCTGCCTCTTTCAGACATGCCATTTAAAAATAATTGCAATAATATATCTTGAATTTATGGAACTTTAGAATGTATGTTCTGTTTAGATATTTGTAGGGTAGGCTAGAAATAAAACACTTCAATGAGTTCAACATAAGCATCTGAACCTATATTGCATTCCACTGTAGTGCTCAAGGCCAATCTCTCTTGTTTGTAGAGGGCTTTGTATTCCTTTAAAAATAAATTTTCATGGCATATCCACATTAGTAAGTATCATGAAAAAAAGTCTTATGGTCCTGTATTTAGGTAGACCTTTTTAATTAACAAGGAGAGAGAAATTATCTTCAGCTAATTTGTAATGCACTATTGTCAAAATCTGTAATAATCTGGAACTATGCTTGAATATATTTCAATAAAACACTGCCTGCATTAGTTTGAATACTTCCCCAAACATTGCAGACTGTTTATATAGTTGTTTCTTTTCCCCAGTATTGCAGAACATTGCAGAAATTAATTGCTGCATTTAGGTAAATCCAGTCTGTGGGAGGGCTGATGTTCTTCAGTGTCTATAGAGGAAATGTACTTACTTTTTTGTATAACTTGAGATATCTGACTAAAGGCTTTCATTTGTAATAGTGTAATCATAAGTCATGATATATTACAAGTTTCATTTCCTGTCCTTAGCATTTAGAGAGAAAGTCTTCAGAGCAGTGCTGTCTAGTGAAAAACACTGAACTGCTAGCAGATGAATCTAAATTCAGTAATTTCTGCAATGTTAAAGATCACGTGCAACTGGAGGAGGAAATCATTCCCAATTCTATAGTACTAGAGCAGGTATTGCGTGGCTGGTCTTTTACTTACTCTTCTGTAGTGTTTAGGAGCTGGTATTATAGCATGTCTCTATAGAAAATACGTCTTAGCAATTACTCTTCAGTGGAAACTCCTGCAGTAGGACAGGAGGCAGATTGAAAGCAGACACAAGTTGATGAAAGCTGGGATTCCAGCTTTAGAAAATCACAGTAAGGAATCTGGTACGACAGTGCAACTGAAAAGTTGCAAACAACTGAGACACCCTTTTTTTTGGGTTTCAGCTGTTAAACTCCTTCAGATATCACCAACTGATGACTGAGTGGTCTCCACTCCTCTTCTGGAAAACCTCATGTTGTTATCAAGGTCTCATTAAAAGATCTCTTTAAATAGCTAGATGGGTAACAACTTGTTTTGTTTCAGATTGGTTTCTGTTGGTTGATTTTTGTCGTTTTTTAAAGCTGATTTAAGCTGTTTTATTAAAAAATCATAATGTGTGGTGTAAGCAGCACCTTGCATCAATTAACTACACCCCTTTAAAGCCTCATACATAAAACTGTACTAGCAGAAAGGCATTTATGTGTGTGAAATCACGTGGGCATGCCCACCAAAGCAGAATAGTTGAAGAGCAGAGCACAACCCACAGAAGAACGTGGGCAGCATGCCTGTAATCTCTTTTCAGCCCATCTCGCCATGTTGTTCTGTGATGATTTCTACAAGCTTAAAAGAGTACCATTTGACTAAACATGAAGGAGCAGTAACCTCCACCTTCTTAACTAAAGCAACAAAAGGAAAATGTGGTGCCATCGCTGAACTGGACAGGCAACCTGGAGGCAAAGGTTAAGGCAAAGACCAAGGTCCTCAACACCTTCTTTGCCTCCATCTTTACTGGCAATACCAGCCTTCAGCAATCCCAGAGCCCTGAGATTACAGGGAAAGTCTGAAGCAAGGAAGACTTACCCTTAGCAGAGGATAATCAGATTAAGGAATATTTAAGCAAACTGGACAAACCTATATCCATGGGACTGACATGTTGCACCTGTAAGTGTTGATGTCACTGCATGGCCACTCTTAAGTGTTGTGCACTGTGTCCAGTACTGTACTATGACCAGCTCTGGCCTCCTTAAATCCAAAAGGCACATAGACTTAATCTAATTATAATCTAATCTCACTCATAATGTAAAAATAAATAATTTGCTATCTTTTCCTCAGAGTCAAAGTACAATTCTGGTATGCACCATCAAACATGCTGGATCAACATTGTGTGAACTTGATAGCCATATCATTACTTAGGGCACAGTTTTATAAAGTTCTCTGTACTGTTATGTCTATTGCCTCTGAAGCTAGTTTAAAGATAAGCATTTAAAAAAAGAATACCTTGTCACCTTTGCTAACATAAAATGCTATAAATATACATTTATTTGCATATGAACTATATAAAAAATTTTCATTGCTGAGGCAATAAAGGCCCAAGGAAGACTCAAATCTTCTGGCAGAAAATGATTATTTCACTTGTTCAATAAAAACATGGAAACAAAATCATAGTCTTTGGGCCATACTGAATTAAGAAACCAGTATACCCTTACAGAATTGTCTTAAGATTCCTCAGTCCTATTGGTGAGTAAAAAAAGTCACTTCATTTAAGTGAGAATGTAAGTGATGACTGTAGTTAAGATTACATAAATTAGGCACTCAAAAAAATGTGAAACAGCTTTTAGGACTATACTGGTGGTTGGTCAAAGAGATAGTAATACTTCTCACTTATATTTTCCAGAAGTAGCTTTAGATATACGAGGAGGCAAAAAAACCAACAAAACCAAAAAGTGGGTGGAATGGGACAGGATAGAAAAAACCCCAATCAATCAAACAAAAGCAAAAAAAAAAAAAGAGAGACAGAAACAAATTCTACTACTAACTATAATTACTACTAATAGGATGATAAATCTGAGACAAGAACTATTCTCCAGTATTAGAACTACTAATTACTTTCAGTGAAAACAAACAAAATTCAGAATTAAAAGACTCAAAAACTCTTTGACTATGCAGGTATGATCATACCTTATTTCCTAAAAAACTATGAAATGGTATGCAAAAAAATACATTATACTTAGTTCTTAAAACATCATAATCTTACATATGCTTTATGCATACTAAATTTATTGAAGATACAAAAATTTTCTTAATCTATGAATTTTCTCTATTACAAAGATCTAAAAGTTTTGGGTCCTATAAAATCTTTATTTTCTTTTTTCTTTTTTGAACCCATCATGACACACTGCTCAGTTGCACAACTTTTGATACAGTTGATAGTGAATTGTAAAAGGGAAATAGTCCATCATAGAAATGATACATCACAGAAATGACATAAATCAATAACAAGAAGTTAATAAACAAAGAAAATAAATTACTTTCAAGAATTCACCATAAGTAAAACCCAATAAAATGGTACAGCTGATCAATACTGTCAAAAATTGTATAACAGAATTATTAGGAACTGTATAATAGAACATTTTGGGGATTTACCTTTATATAAAATTTGGTTACTAGAACACTACAACAGTACTTTGTGACATTAAAAATTCCAGGCCTTCAGCCAGCAATGTATACTCTAAGTTGAAGAGAGGTAAAAAAAATACATGGATCCTGGGCAACTGTAGGTACCACCCGCACTTCCATGCAATGCTGGTTTAATAGCCTTCCTCTAAATATTGCAGACTTGCTTATGCTTGATCACTTTTATGAAGAGACATTTCACTTAAAAAACAGAAACATGAATGTCCCAATGCTCTTAAACAGTAGTTATCACTTGTAAGTACCACATAAAGTGCTCCTCTTGAAGATTTAAACAGCTACTTGTTTAATACTAGTTTGATTTTGATGAAGATAATGCGATAACCATTTCAAAACCATATAAACAGCGCATCCAATAATGCACTAAATTCCTTCCTGATTTTTTCCACTGCATCTGATTTACTGATCTGGAGTGATCGTTTTCTGTGGGAAATATGAAATAAAGATTATCAATATCTCTCCAAAATGGAAAAAATTGTTTCCTGATATAGAAGAGATGAACGACGACTTGCAGGAATGACTTGCGCTACTCCTTATTGTACTTCTTCCTATTCTAGTCAAAGAGCATGGAATAGGGTCTAATACAAGAAAACTACATTTAAAAGCTCGGGTGGTTTAGATTATGTGACCTAACTCTTACCTCCACTCTTTTAAAACCATTAGGACTTTGGCTTTCTCTTCACTAATACTACACTCACCTATAGATTCAATTTTTACCTGTGACGTATGTGTCTCCCTATTTTTAAGCACCTTTCCAGATGCTCTGAATGTTTCAACTGCAAAAATAAAGTCCTTCAACCACTTTCTAAGTTTTATTTATCAAATACCACCTTTATATCTTTACAATTCCAGCGTTCACTCTACTGCTTATCCTTGTAAACTTTGCACCACTCCTAGACACATACCTCATCCCTTCATACATCTAAGTCTTTGAAAAGTCCTATTGACAGCTAATGGCATTCCCAGACTTCCTCTACATTCCAGTCACGTAATTTCTGCTTATTTCCTACTTCAATTAGAGTAATTCACTCTTTATGATCACTCTGCTAGCCAAACATGCTCCTTAAATCTGTTTTCTCATTTTGTTGCCTCCAAAATTTGGCCTTTGACCTCATAATTCACTCATAGTACTCCTCTTCTTAGATGCCTTCACCTGCTAGTCACTTTAAGACTATAATTTTCATTCTCTGGCCTTGCACTGACTTATATTCCCAATTATCTGCTCTGACTTTTGTACTTCTTAGGCCTCAGTTATTTTGTTTTGTTCCACTTTTTCACCTTCCACACCATCATTTATAGTTGTCAGACAATCAACAGTCCTGTACAAGAATCCAGCACTCCTTACGGACAGCCATACAGAAATAACATCTTATTTCCAGAATTTTATTTACCTCCTATCTAGAATTTAAGTTTTCCTCTTCCTTTCCTAAAAAATTTTTTAAATAAATCACGCAAGGAGTCAGAGCAGCCCTGGCAGGCATTGTCACGTAGGGCTTTGAAAAAGCAGTTACTCTATTTCCAATGACCATTTTTATGGCACCTCATGTAAGGAAAAAGCTAAAAATCCTTACTTTAAAAGGAGCCAGGTTACTGTTAGCAAGAATGGCCTTGACAGTTCCTCCACAGGTAATTATGAACTGACTGTGCTGACTAACAGAAAACTGTATACTCTATCCAAATAAATTAAACTGTTGATACTTCATGAAAGATACGTGAAGACCAATACTAATTTTCAAGTTTTTAAAAGTACATAATGCAACAGGAACAAAAAAATAATTAACAGGCATAATATACCTACAGATATCTGAGAAGCATTTCAACACAATGTAGGTGGAAGTCCATACAAACAAATACTCCTCCATCTTGAATCCTCGCTGAAACAAATATACTGTAGATCTTTTTGGTTGCAAAAGCATGACAGCAAATTTCATTGGTTTTTAGTTACCTGACAAGACAACTTCAACTAGGTCTCCTTCTTGAATATCTGCAGCTGATTTCACCAACTGGAGAATGTTTTCAGAGGAAGGGTCATGGCGGAAGAGCAGAATTTTGTCATACATTCCATAGAAACCACATTCAGGAAACTGCAAATACAAACCCACGAGAATTTACTACACTTTAATATACATAACTGCAAAATACAATAAATATAATTAATTTGGAGGGCAGAGTAGTCCATTCCTCAGACAGGTACCAAACATTATATATATTTTTTCATATATGACAGTACTTATCACTATATTCTGAAAATTACTTTCCCCCCAAGCAAGTAAGATAATTTGCCTTCTCCTTCCTCTGTGAGCAATGTGGTATCCAGCAGGAAATGAGAAAGAAAGAAGTACATCCTTTAGCCACTGCTGATAAGTTTTCAAAAACAAGTTCCTGACCAAGACAATCCAATTAGATCCTCTTGGAGCAGAAGTTTGGTCTAGATGACCTACAGAGGGCCCTTCCAGTCTATATCATTCCAAGATTCTATGACATCTCCCCATATTAGTGTCAAAAAGATGTCTTGAGGCTGGAACAATTACTTTCCAGCTTTGCCTAAGACACAATGCCTAAGCAATAGCTCATGAGGAAATATCTGTTTCTAGAGATTAAACTTACTGGTTATATACTACTCTAAGTTATTACACACAGAAAAATTATTCCAAACAACCATAATTGTCTATTTTGATGTAGATGTGTTGGAGCCTTAAAACCAGATTAAGATGCAGTAAATATAAAGGATTAAAACTGCAAGAATAAGCCATTGTTTCCAAATCTCATTAAAATAAAAATAATTCAATCTAATGCCAAAAGCATTTTTGTAGTTCAAGAATGAATTAAATTCATGGCTTAGATGCGAAAGAGTTACTTCTAGATTTTAAAGAAATTTGCTTTACATTAAGCATAAATGGGAGTAAATCAAAGTTTTTGAGATATGTAATCTGAACTGCAAGTGCTCTCTTCATCCACAGAGGTGCTAACGTAGCCTAAGTAATAGCAAAGCAGATGACACAGGCACTAACAGACACGAGTGTCTCACAGAGGCATTCAACACCTGACCTATGAGAGCTAAGCTGAACGTAAAAGCCTACTGGAGCCACTCAGACGCCTGCGCCATGGTGCTCCATGGCTGGAGAAGCTCTCTGCTCACTCCAGCACTTGAGTTGGCAGCGGGCAGATTCACTTTTCTCATAAATGTTTCAAATTTAGGACATGCAAGAGAAACAAATCCCAGTGGGATTACATTTTAATTAAACAGATTCCTACCTTGCTACAGTAAATAAGCCTGATGGCATATCATAAAAGGGATAGTTTTCTTTTACCAAAACAGTGAAAAAATAAAAATAAAAATTGGTACTGCTGATCTTTTTCAAATACTGAAAGAATTTTCTCATTTCACTGGATTCCAGAGACAGTGCAGGCATTTTCCCCTAAACTCATTATGAAATAATTTGTTTGTTCTCTCATTACATTCCCATTCCATGTGCTCTTTTCAAATTAGCTCTATTTTTTTCCTAGCTTTAAAAGTAATTGCTATATTACATATATTTTATATATCTGTATAAATATATGTATTTTGAGGTATTATTATATTCTGTACAGAAAAATAAATTCAATCACATTTTTTTGGTAAATTATATACAAGAATTATCTTCTGGGTTTGAGTTAGCTTTCCTCAGATAAACTACTTTAATGCCAAAAAAGCCGTTTTGATGGTGCGATTCTCCACATGAAATATTGTAAGAACCAACAGTTGCAACAGTGACAAAAATATTCCCTCAGCTAAGCTTATTCCTGCCAACAATAACATTGATATGCACAAACAAAAGTAAACAAAAAGCAGCTACATTGCTTAGTACTATAACAGTATAAATAGCATTTATTTTTGCCAAACGCAGGGCAAAATAGGAAATGCGTACATGTAAAGCTACCTAAAAGCTAACTACAACGATGGCATCGAATTTGAATTCCCAACACTAATAAAGTGGAATTAACAGGAGTAAAATAGTTATTCTAATTTCTATAAGGAGGAAATACAATTCTTCCGTAAGAATCAGAAGAGTAGAGAATCATTTATACAGGGTCCAGAAAAAGGATCTATTTCTGGATGCTTAATAAGGCATCAGTGCTCATTAAGACATCAAAGCAGCCCATATACACAATGGTTGCCTACTCCAAGCATGAAATAAAATGCATCTTATTAAACTTCTCTCAGTGTCATTAAATGTAAGGCGCATAATTTTACAACTGAAACAGCATAAATGACATTTACAACTCCCCCTTTTTTTAATTGAGCAAAAGATCAGCTCTCTAATACGATTTATATCACTTAGAAACAATTCTTGTTTTGCAGTTTTGCAATTTATCAACATTTCTGTATAAATCTATCTGCAGTCATAATGTTGTTATTTATTAGATATTTTCCATTTTAAAGAGAAGAAACATTGGACAGCACACTTCTAAGACACTTAAAACTACAAAATGTATTCAGTCTAAGAATGAAAGATTCAGTGTACCTGAAGAAAAACACTTATAAACACTGATGTTCTGGAAAAGCTGAGAGTATTTTTTAATTAAAAAAAAAAATTAAAAGAAAATACAAATAAGAAAGGAAGCAATTTTATGTGCAATGTGAACCCTTCTAAGAGACTTATTTCTATTTTACAATATCAACTTTGCTACTTAGAATCAGTTTATGAGAGATGTCTAAGACCCTTAGGAAGACACATCATATTAGGTATATCCTCCATAAAAAGGAGATTCTTTAGCCTAGACACGTGCACTCCTAGTCTGGGATCCAAGCATAAATCATTACATTCTTCAAATACAGAAAAGACTGGTGCTGACAGGAAGGGAATAATCTGCATGGAACATGAGGGATTAGCAAATTAAAACACAGGAAGGGACACAATACAGGTAATCAGACTACAGACAAGAAAAGCTTTGCAAGGATAAGAATTTTTAAAAAATGTTATTGTTTGCCTAAGACAGGGAATCTCTATTACTGGAGGAGTTTTTAACAGAAGAAAACAAACAAATGTCAGGAATCTGCCTGCTGATCTTTCTATGTTGGGATAAAAGGATGAAATAGATAGCCCTATATGATGTAATGACCATAATGCTCAAAAAATTACTATCTAAATATAAATTACTATCTAAATATAAATTCACTATCTAAATATAAATAAATGGGGACAAAATAAATAGCTAAATGTGTATTACTTATTTATATATTGTCTAGGTAATTATTTATTACATACAGCTCTCCCTATCCACAATGCTAAATCTTGTTTACCAGAGAATCCCAGAATGCTCAACGTTGAAAAGGACCTGTGGAGATCACCTAGTCCAAAACTCCCTGCTAAAGCACTTTCACCTAGAGTAGATAGCACAGGAGTGTGTCCAGGCGGGTTTTGACTATCTTCAGTGGAGACCATGCACCCACTCTGGACAACTTGTTCTAGTGCTCTGTTACCCTCAAAGTAGTTTGTCCTCATGTTTAGGTGGAACTTCACATGTTCCAGTTTGTGCCAGTTCCCCCTGGTCCTGTTGCTGGGCATCATTGAAAAGACTCTGGTTCAATCTTCTTGACACTTGCCCCTTAGATATTTATAAACATTGATAAGACCCCCTCCAGTCTTCTCTTCTCTGGGCTAAACAGACCTAGGTCTCTTAGCCTCTCCTCATGAGAGATGCTGCAAGCCCCTCATCATCTTCATGGTCCTCTGCCGGACTCTCTCCAGTAATTCCATGTCTTTCTTGAGCTGGGGAGCCCAGAACTGAACGCAATATTCCAGATGTGGCCTCACCAGGGCAGAGTAGAAGAATAGGATAACCTCCATTGACTTGCTAGCCACAGTCCCCTTGACGCACTCCGGGATACCTATGCCTATCTATGGTGATATTATATCCAAAAATGCTAACCTTAGCACCACCGTTCTCAATAAAACTGTCGTTATCATACAGAGGAAACACTCTATTATATACGCACAGGTTTAGTTCATTAATTTACTAAACCAAAGTAATTTAAACTAATTTTATTAAACCAAAGGCAATTTAATACAATAATTTTTAAAAAAATTAAAATATAAACTATCCTAAGAAAATGTACAAGTATTAGCTTTGCTACAAGAGCAGTTAACATTGTCCAGCCTGTAGATGCCATTCATTGTTATGTTTATATCAGTGCAACAGACTTACAGTGCAAGCACCGTATTGTTCCCTTATTCTATATTACAATTTTGAGTACAATGTGTTTATTGTTGAATAATAGTGATTTAAATTTGTTCATTTATTAGCTTTTAAATTATCAATATTTACTGAATGTATATGCAGTGATCATTCACAGACTGTGAATACTACTTGAATCAAATACATCTCCACAAGAAATAGAATGTATATACATACCTCTCAAGGGTGGTGATAACCCTAATGTTCACTTATAAAAATTTCAACAATAAAGACCTGAATGTCAGCTTTCAGCTCTCCCACCCTTGACTTTCACACGATGCTTGTCTCATATTATGCCAATAGTTTCCCCGTACATGTACTGTAATATCAACACAATAAAAGCATATTATTTGGGAAAAGCATAACAGACTTTTATTCCAAACACTCAGCCTTAAAATACTGCTATCTAAACATTTATCTAAAACAGCTATGTAGCAGCTTTTATGGTAAAAAACAGGAAATATTACTAGCATTTGATGTCATTCGTAAGCCAACTGAAGTTGTGTGTTTCTTTCATTTCCTGAAAAAGTCATGTAACCATATCTATCCATAAGACTTTACAAAAAATTAAAAATCAAAACGTAATTGCTTTTTCAGATGAAAAAAATATGCTGGTCAGGATCTCAAGCAATAATTTGCTATTGACCAGCTTATGGGAACTATGGCAGCAGATTACCTATAAAACTGGGCAAAAGGATGGTTAACGCTAACTTTTCCTCAGCAGATACCAAAGTGAAAGCAATCATTGATATGTTTTTACCCTTAGCAACTGTAAACATCTCAAGAAAATCCTCCAACATATTTCACCAATAACTGTACAAAAGACAAATGATTATGCAAATTTTGGGTTTTCATTTAAAGACTTCAAGTGATACTACAAAAAAATTGCAGACTCATATTACATTTCAATAGCCAGAACCTCCAATTAGAAGTACTCAGTAATTAATTTAACCCACTATCCACTGTATCAGTCAATAATTTCAATAGCATATGCCCATCCACAGGCATATATATAAATGTTAATGTATTCCCAATATGAATTGGCAAGCTTTCAATAATTAATCATAATTAATCATATATATAGTTATTTGGCTGAAGAATGTATTCAGCTATTCTCTTTGCTGTAGTAAAGCATACTTTTTAATAGAAATTCACTAAAAGGAAAGGTGATACTGTCTAAGGTAAGACAACTCTCTCCAGTTCAGTTTAATAATTATATATTTGGAAGATTAGCATGGTAGATCTCTCAAATGAAAAACTGAGGAGGAACAGATTTCTTCCACATAATGAATTTTGTCTGGAAGAGCTGGAAAACACTGATGCTGGTTAACTGTAAATCTTAAATGTATATCAATCCAAGAGTTGAATAAGTGTGTTGCTGTGATCGTTTTGCAAAAATACTTCTTTCAACATACTAAAATTGTCATGTTTCTGTAACAGATAGATAGATTAACAGGTAGATAGATTCTCAGTGCTACAAGTACAAAAGAAAAAAAAAGTCCTCTTATTTCTGTATCCTTTTTTGTATGCTACTACCATTTTGCACATTTCCTGTAAGGGACAGTTCACGTTGCCTAATCCTAGAAAGTAATGAGAGTTGTCTTTTTAATTTTTTTCATTCGCATCGAGCTTTTTCTTAATATTGAATTCTATCTTTTTTAGCGATAACTATTTTTTCCTTCTAAATTAGTTAGATTTTTGCAAGCTTTTCTCTTATAAAAGTCCGTAGTGATTACCATAACAGCAACAAGAACCTTGATAAAACCTGGAAGTCCTTCACAGAACACAGATAAGAGCCAGCACACATAAGGCCTGCGGGCTAAACAAAGTCTTCACTGCATGTGGAGAAGTTTAGTCACGCTGAATGTTTGTTGACCTAACCTAACTTGCTAAAACGCGTGCTAGGTTTAACTACCCCTAACTTGTTTAAAAATAAATAAATAGTCCTACACTGACACAACTATTTTAAAATAAAGATATAAATTTTTGAAACAATAATATTAACCAAACAGAAATATTCTGCTTTCATATTCTTAAAATAACAATGCATGTTATTTTTAGGAGTCAGGACTTCCTTTCTCTACAGAGGTTATACTACAGCAAATTAATGATACTGAAAAGCAGAGAATTTTTGCCCAAGAGCACTGTTTAAATTCTCACTTATTGTAGCACTTACTATTCACTCTCTTGCAAAAGTCAAGAGATTTTTAAAAGGCTCTATTTACTAAGGGCAAAGCTGTCATGACAACATTAGCCCTTCCTCTGTGCATAAAGAAAATAACACCAGACTTTATGGTTTTGTTGTAAAAAACCCCTCAGTATTCAAAGACTTTCTTCATATACAACACTACAGTTACTACAAACTAACACAAACTCTGGAGTTTAAATAGAAGTTCACACTATAGCTATACAGAATATACATAGTAACATCTGAGTAAGAACAGGAGCCTGCTCCAGCAGCAGTGGCATCTCCACCTCATTCCAGGACGTTTCATGCTGTGCTTAAGATATCTCAGAAATGGCGGCACTCTGCAGACCTTTCCAGTGACTGGATTTGCACTTGCCAGGCAGCCAAACAGTGGACAATGATGGACAGTAAACAAAAAACATCCTTGCCTTTCTTTCTTTTTTATTTTCCCCAGTGCCTCACTGTTACATAGATATCTATATTGCTATGTAGACATATTTATATATACTGCTATATAGCTGAACTCTTTCCCAGAAACAGGCAGATAACATTCCCATTGCTTATTTTAAAGAGACCCTTAAACATGCTAGGACCCAAACAGTCTGGGCATCATCTCACAGTGTGATTTGGCATGGTTCAAACTATATCAAGAAGCATGCATTAAATACCTAAAAAGTTTACATGATTTTGTGTCAGTGCTTGGGCCTGTATTCTCATTTTGGTTTATTTGTAGATATATTTTCAGATATAAATTCGGGGAACCATCACCATTTGTTACATTCCTAATATCAGTTAAGTTTATTTGTGCTTTAATTTGCATCTTTCATTTTTCCTATTTACAGAATTTATTCTTCTTTTTACTTTTTTTCTACAGTCCTTGCTTAATTACATGTAAAAAAGCACAATGTGATACTTGCAGCATAGAGGTTAATACGCCTTTTCCAAGTGGGCCATCAGAGAAGAGCAACTTTCTTATTGTTCACAATGTAAACAATATTTTAGATAACACATATGCACATTCAAGTATTTTGCTGATTCTGTTTGCAGCAGTGATCTGCTGCAGAAATCGGATTCCTTCATCTCTCTTAGATCAGGATCAGAGCATTTTGCCCAAACACACTGACTTGGACTGGCAACAGATCACAACTTTTTCTGCAGTTGCCGTCTACGGAACAGTGATGACCACAGAGGAAAAATACAGCTGAGCTCATTCACAGAAATACCCGGAAAACAGATGAAACATGGCCATGGTGAAACACAGGAACATGGCTATTTTGGAGGGAGCCCGACCTCTGAGGAATCTTTTTGTGAGCCTCTTTTAGAACAGGTTGTTCCCTGTGGCCGTTCAGGGCAGGAGTTGCTCCCTTTTCAGAATATATTTAAATAAACATGTTCTACCTAAGCCTCCTGCCACTGCATGCCAGCTTGCCTTTTGTCACTTGAATTTCTCACTGCCAAAAATATTGAGTATACACCACATTACTCAAGCTATTTGTATGTAGACTTTAAAAACTCCCAGTTCAGGGCAAGCAGCAAGAGACAGGCAGAGAAACAAAATAAAGGCATCTTAACAACACTACATGGCATTTTTTTCAAACCTAGACTCTTTTATCCAACAGCAACCAGAAAGCAAAGTTGACACACCAGAAACACAGCTCAAAAAGGTTGTAAAAACTTACTAATGTGGTTGCAATTGAAAACTTCAGTAAAATCACTGGTGACTTTGTAGATCTTGAGTCCTGCTAATATTGCATTATATTAAGAATATTATATTGCTAATATTAAGAAATCTGAAGACTGGAGGGTGAGGGGAAAGAAGTTTTCTCTCACTGCTCCTGAACTGAGTCTGGCAAGTGGCTGCTGGCTGGGACCAATCCACCACAACTCAATGCAACTGAGATGAAAAATCTCAAATAATAGTGTTTTAAAACAAAGCGATCTTCAGCATAAATTAGCGTAATTCTATTTGTATTACCACAAGACAGTAATATAACTTTCTTCATTTCCATTTAAAAGACTTTTTATTCAGAATTCCACAGAAGTACTTCATTCTGAAATACTGCATGTAATGGGTTACCAAAAATATATGTTGATTATGTCTTGGAACTGATTCTCACTAATATCACGTAAAGACTACCTTACTTTAAAATAACCTCTGACTCTTAAATAAGATTTATCTTCTCCAAGAGTTAGCTTTTTTTTACTATTACTTTCTCATCATTCTGTGCATACTCTACTACAGCTTCCAATGCAATGAAGATAATGCAGCCAGTCAGATGTAAAGAAAGAATAAGCCAAATAATTCAGATATTGAAAAAAGCATCAAATATTTTTATCACATAAAAATTCTAAAAGTTCATGTGAAATACAAATCAAAACATACTTGTGTAGCTGACTTCTCTATCATGTAGATTAAGAGGTTAATTCAACAGAAATATTTAGAAAAGCGTTAATAATAAACACACAACAATGAACCACAAAAGAGAAATTGCTCTTCACGTCCTATTGCAGCCAAAAGTATTATCACATATACTGCATCTGCATCTGCTGCATAATTTCCCTGAAAATTTTCACTGGCAGAAGCACTGAGAGAGAGCACTAACAGTTTACATCTTCTCCATTTTTTCATACTGAGAGCTTGAGAGTACTGTTCTGCTAGCACTGATCCACTAATGCCACAATTCTATTTCTAAGGTTGTTGTGACAACAACCATGTTAGATTATTGACTGGCATCCATTTACATAGATGCTTACCAGACTGCAGTTCTCACCAAGAAGGTTGAGAACTGGAGCAGAAACTTTCATACTGTTCAGGGAACCGGCAGAAAAAGGATGATGAATCACTAAAAAATCAAGTATTTTTTCTAGGTCCTTCAATCAAAAAAAAAGATTTAAGACAGTGACTAGAGAGTCCTTTGATCAAAAACATTCACTGTTTCTGAAGCTGCAGTCCTACTAATGCTATGCCATATACTACATCTCGGAAAACAAACTCATAATTAAAGAAAGATGAGAAAAAAACATTTCATGAGGCAATTCTGCACATTATTTTAAAAACCAAATCAAACCAATCTCCAAAGCCCCCATTTCTGTGAGAGTCTACTACCCGATGTATTTTAGCTACCTCTGAGCAAGCATTACATCAATTCAGGAGACACAGTTAGGTACATAGCTCAGGACAACACAGACACGAACAAGTGTCCATCTTTACAGATTGCACAACACATCACCTATTTACATGTGCTCAAAGTTTATGCATGTGAGGTAAGATATCTAGACAGATCTAATAAAGGCAAACAATCTAGAGACGATTCTCACTTGTTTATACCGCTACTCTGCTTTCAAAATATATCTTATTTCCTTCAACATAGATGTCAGTTTAGATAACTGCTTAAAGATTAATTTAAAACTTTTTTTTTTTCAATGAAATGGTAACCAAAACAGCTTAGATCAATACTTCTGTTTTAATTAAAACATTCCCAAATATGTGGCTTCCTCCTGAAAAAGCAGAACTCCATTACATATTGAGTAAAGTGTTAAGAGAGATTTTGAAAATTACTTACTCCTCCATCTGCTCACAACATTAATTCTATATTCTAGGAAATACAGCAAAACCCATCTGAAAAATACTTGTAAAGAGCTCTCTTCTACTGAATTTGATAGAAATGAGAATTTTTTTTAAGAAGCACCTTGTTTCAACTTTTAGTACTAATAACTAGGTTCGATACTTGGTCAGTTGTCTATTTTACTTCCATTTATTAATAAATAGGATCATTATTAATAAAAGATAAAGCAACAACACCAAGTAACAAGATTCCTGAGCTCCCTAATACTACAATAAATATAATCTGGAGGATATTATAGCAGGATAAAAAGCTGAGGGTGTTTACGCTGGACACCAGTTCAGCATGAGCAGAAAAATCTACAACCAGATATGCACAGGGAGTCCGATGACTAAGTTATATATAGGAACTCATAATATCATGTTATATATGTTAATTCCCCCTTCAAAATGTGGCTTAGAAAAACCAAAATACTAAGAGGAAACTGTTCAAAACAACCAAACAAGTACATTAGGACAGAAATATCTGTAAACAGCTGTTTTATGCAAATTTAGCATCTCTTTGCAGATCTAAGATATGTCATGAGAGGTTTGGGATTCATTGTTCACAGCACCCAAAAGGATTTTCCTTGCCAAATACCAGTTTGGGGGTAGGAAAAAACAGCATGATTTTATTTTTTAAAAAGGACAAAAAAGAAGAGGCAGCTTTTATATAATAATTTTGTTTGTATATATGTGTATATATATATGTAAATATATACTTCTAGATAGTGAGTCACTTGGGAAGAGGCCATTTGTTGTTAGGCCTTCCCAGCTGAAACCCCCAAGTCGGACCTTACAACTTTTTAAACACAGTCCTAATCACTAGGCTAGGATAAGATGACTAAAGAAACAGAAACCACTGGAAAATGCATGGGATCACAAAGAGTTTACAACAAAGCTTCTGTATCTGTAATGGGCACTCAACAGAACCTGGATAGTAAAGAGATTAAAAATAAAAAATACTCCTGAAAGCGAAGTCCTACACTGGGATTTCCCTCCCCAAACATCTTGTCGGCAATATTGTTTCTTAATAAAAGTGCTTGTAGCTGCTGTGTTTCCATTTGCCTTCAGTATATCCTTTAATAACATGTAGGCACTGAAGGAAAATCTCTCAAATCTCTCAGTACACTCAGGCACAAAGATTAAACATATGTTTAAGTCTTCTGTGAAGTCAGGAACACTTTCACAGAACTAGGAAAACCACTTAAAGAGAAGCACATGAATAAAACTTGAAGTTAATAATTTTTAAAAAAAATTTCAAAAAATAAATGCACTAAACAATTGCCAAGATGCAAAAAGAACTCTTTAGTGTACGTCTCATATATCCACAAATACAATGTTCAAATCAGAAAGTTGATAGCAACAGATATAAATAGAAACTTAGGAGTTGTAGAAAACCACTAAGGAAAGCCAGAAGATATGCAGAAATATTATTGTCAGCATACTTAAGGCACACTGAAAATTTTTCTAATACTTTAGGAACAAACAGAACTATAACAATTCTACCATCCATAATATTTATCAATCATTTACACACCTACCCCTTTTGGGGAAAAGGCAGTATCGGGTATTAATGATAAAACACTTTCTATTCTAACATTAGTTGACATAGATGTCGAAGAAGACTCACTGAAGCTGCACATTTATATTGGCAATTCAAAAAAACTTTAAAGCAAAACTGAAAGAACTGTGAAGTCTATGGGTGGTTCTGTTCTGGAGCAATCGTGAGGAGGAAAACTGATGTGTTGTTTTTTAAAAAGGGAAACTGATCTCCTTGAGTAACTGTAGACTTCCCAAAAAAATGAAGCTAAAGATACACAGCTCAACAAATGAAAACATGAAGGACAATACTAATATTTAACATTGGCTTATAGTAAAAAATAGATTACTTGGTAATATAAAGAAGAGACTGCGCAAGCATAACACAACAGTGATACAAATTCAGACTTCCCAGAATATTGTGTTAGGCCCCTGGAAACATGGAATGCAAGCTGCTCTTACGTAACAGGGACTGTATTCTAAAAAGCAATGATGAACTTTAGCTAATGTAGTGGGTAATTAGATGAACATGCGCTCTTAGTGAATTGCTTTTGCCATAAATTGATGAATATCAAAGCATATGAATTTATTCCCTCTGATTTTGACATTGATGCAACTGCAACCGGAAGCCTGTACTCATACCTAGCACTTAAAAATCAAAAAACTAGGACACTAGAGAAAATTATTCTATCATTCTTCCCTAAGCCTAAAGAATTGAAAGACATGCTCTCTTGTACATGGCAGCAGGAGGTTAAACTGTTTAACTTCTAAAGCAAGGTCAGGATGTCATTTGATAATTTTTGATAAACATCAGTACAAGAAAGTGAAATCTGATTATCTATCAATTCATCTGCCTTGACAGCTGAGGCTATGTAGAATTAGACTACACAACAGTTATTTTGCTTGTTCGCTTTCTTATTTTTTTTCCTTATTTTAAGTAGATAAAAGAAGTGCTCACTGAAAAACAAATATGGAGTGCTATTTCCATATTATTAGATTTTTGTTTCTAAAAGAGATCTCTGTTTGAAAAAGAAATTGTTTCAGCCAACTCCTGTGGCCTTTCTTATACAAAAAAAAAATAGAGCAAATTACCATAATGTCATACTGTCTTAATCAGCAACAACAGTCATAAACAGGCTAGCCAGAGAAAGCTAGCAGCTTTCTTGAGACTCTTCTCAGAGGATCTTTTTCTGTTTGTTTTTTTTTTTCAACTCAAGACGGTACCATTCAATTTTGGCATTGACAAGCCTCCATTAGCATTAGTAACACTCTGTCTAGTTCTGGGTGCCCAGATATAGTCCAAGGAGAGCACCGAGTTCTGTAAAATATGATTTAAAAGAAAGATTTAAAAAGCTAAGTAATGATTAGGGGAAAGAACACAGATTTGAAGTCTTTGACAGGCTCTAGATCTGTTAGTTAGGCAGTAAGGAGTTTAGAAAAAAGGGATTTAAGCTAAATATTAATTAAGGATAGCTTATAAACTGACAATTACTTTTTGGGGAGGTTGCAGCATTTCTGTCACAGGAGGTTCTCAGAACAGGTTAAACAGGGATGAAAGGTACAGAGAGAGCTGATATGGACCTGGAGAGGAGGAAAGGCCTTTTGGGTCTTTCTATCCCTGTTATCTACAACTTGTGTCTTCTGAAAGTCACAAAAAATAATAACTGCAGTACAGAAGATGATAAAGGAACATTCCTACAGTTTAAGGTTCCTTTTTGTAAGTCTCATTCCTTTGACCTTCCTTTCAGAACATCTAAAATTCCCATTGTAAGTACAACTGGAGAAATACTTCCCCATTTTTTTATCCCCAGTTGTTGTGCAGAGCTCCTCTGCAACATTACACAGCTGCCACATTTCACAAGGGAACTTACTGCATCTCAGTGTGGGTGAATACATGTCCACCCCCCTCCAACTAGTACTGACAGATTATTTGACAGTTTAATTTCAGTCAGACCTATCTGCCTCACAAATATTTTTAAACATAAAGACAAAAGTTGCCTTGGAGTTTAATATGTCTGGGATGTGCACCTTAGCAATCAGATCTCTAGTAGATGAAATGAACACGCTGTCAAACCTAAATTACTGCATGGGTTTGCCTGTCTTTAACTATTCACTCTCATCTCCAGTATTTAAATGTTTATTTTTTCCAGTACAGAATTTCACACTCACTAAATCTCATCTCTTCTCATACAACTGGATCAATATTTGATAGCACTGTTGTGATGGTCAACAAGTGACTGAAACTTTTCTCATGGTTCTATCCCTCTGATGTTAGACTTTATATAGGTCTTACTGTTTTTGATGAAATTGAGGCTTTCCTGGTGCTAAAAAAATTGTAAAAGCTTTTGTGAATAAAAAGCTTTGTATTGACTTATACATGTCTTTGAATACTTAATATCAGGTGTTGGTTCCTGTTTTCCTGCAAAACCAGAATAACTCAATGTACTTTTTAAAAAAAAAAAAAAAATTAATGTACTTTTTATTCAATATGTAGTGCTACAATTTTCAGATGCAGAACTGTGTTCCACAATTGATGTTGGAATTTTAAAACAACTTTTTTTTTAGAGTCATCTTCTTAACAACAACTTAAACAAGGCCATAAAATACAGAAGTTTACAAATGTTTTTTCTTATTTAAAATCAGAACTGTTCAATTCTAAATGCAGCAGAAAAGAAATTTACACTGAGAACAAAAAGGTAAATCATCTTCTTGAAGCCACTGGTTCACAGAGTAATTTCATATAGAACACCAAACTAAAAATATATTGTTTACAGCAAAGATATTATGGCTTTTTGCCTTTCTAGAGAAACTGAAGTCTTAGGCACAAACCACAATATTTTGAAGAGAACTACCAGCAAAGTCAAAATTCTGTTCCTGACAGAGGAAAAGCAGCTGTCACATTAAACTAAGAAAACTTTTCAGACCTTCATCTAACATGTAAAGAAATCCTTCTAAGTTCTAATAACAAACGAGTCATTGTAAAATGATCTCATTTGCTTGAAGTCTCAGCCATTTGGCACCCAGCCAGCCGGGGGTGAGGAGCCAGACACTTAATACACTAAGTTCCTAGCAACTAGAAGTCTGCAGGGAACAGGAGATTGTATTACCAGCAGCTGAGTGAACAAGATCTCAGATACTATACAGGAATACACAATTCAGTTTCTGTGGGCCTTCTTAGTCTTTTAATGGATCAGAAGCAGTAAGGTTCATAATCAAAGCGGGCAGAAACCTCTACATCATATACACTGCGTGACCCCACAAATGTGGAGCAAAAATGTTAGGAGACTAACTTCTGATGAAAGGGAAATAGAGGGAACAGCCTCCTTCACCACCATTTTAAAACCCAGTAAGTCAGTTAAGCTGTTTGAATTTTCTGCTCGTAGTTAAGACAGTCATCTTTTCTACGAAGAGAAAAAAAAAAGTTTTCTTAATTGAAATTTCAAATCATATCCCCACCCCCGCATCTTTTCTTACACAGGAAAAGAAAGGGGCAAATAAAGTGACATGTGACTAAAAAGAGTAATTCCATTGTTTTCATTCAAGAGCAGTGGTGGCTGATCCATTTAGCTCTGACCACCTTCATTTTTCTTGAAGGCTGCAGTGAGCCATGAGTTCTCCGTGTGCACCATGAAATACAGATTCCTGGCTAGTGCAGGATGCAACAAACAGGCCAGAGTCCAAACCAAGCCAGACCAGCTGCAGCTGGGTGCTCCTGCTCCACCTCCTTTATGTGTGATACCCAGCATTTCCCATGCCCAATATCGGTTGTTCAAGGTGCTCCATGCACAAACATACACTGCTGCATTCTCACCACCCATGGTAACCTAACACCTTTCACTCCACCCAGCTCCCAACATTTTTACGCACTCCTCAAGCACTGAAGGAGTCTCTGTGATCATACACACATTCAAGGTACATTCAGAAACATAATCTATTCAACTATTTTGATTCTCTACAAGTGGCAGCGTTCTTACTGTGCGTCACTGAGTCATGAAATAATGGACAGATGGGTTATTAAGATCATGACAAACACATCCTTTTCGTGGTATCAGATCTTCTGTAACTGAAAGGAAAAAAATTGGAGTTGCAATGTTTATGAAAAGTACTTTAGAGATAATATTTGTGCTTCTTGAATAAGGACTTCTCTTTTTTCCTCACAGCAATGAATACTTTTACTCAACTAATTATGTATTATCAGCAAGTGACTTCACCCCAATTATTTCTTGCCTCTCAACCAGTCACTGCACAACAGTGTGAGAAGAAAGCTATAAATATTTCAAATAAGCACTGAACCAAGTACGGTGATCCAGCATGCTATCTTGAACTGCCAACATGTATGGTTTTGAAAACAAATTACATTTCTGAAGCCTAAAGCAATCACCAAAGAATGCTTCATGGGTTATGCCACCTTTGATGTACTTTATACAATGTACCATTAGAATCATATATTGATCGTTAATTCCTATGCTCCAACAAGGTAAATAGGCACTTGAAACTCAATATAGTGCAGATTGATCTGACTTTTTCGAATTTTCAACAGGTAAAATGACCAAGGTCATGATTTTTAAAAGCATCTTGTAATTGCTCCTATGCATGGCTTGTTAAAATTGACTTTTAGGAACTAGATTCTCTTTGTTCACATTCATTTCTTATTGTTGTGCTTCCATCTGTAACCTGTACCACAGTAAAAGCTACAATGTAATAAGAATGCTAAAATAGAAGTCAAACGGAAAAAGTGAAATATTTAACTATCTGTTAAGAGGATTCTTGCAAGCAGAAGTTCTGTTCTGTATAATCAATTATATTTTCCTCACCAAACAATTCACCAACAACATAATTTCCACCATTGGGTCATTTATGCACAGAAGAGAACTTTGTTATGTTATTCACAAATAAACCTGAAATCTAGTAAAATGAGAACAAGAAAATCAACAAGTAGCAAAAAGAAAGCTTAATGAAGTAGAAAACAAAAGTCTGTATTATTATAGAGAGTCAAATTTGAACATAGACCAAATTACTGGGGGCAGAAATAGTTATGCATGCACAGATGCAGATTTCACATCCACAGACAGTTGCATATTCAAATTACACGCAAGTTTACATTGTGTGTATTGGTTTCTGACCATTCCCTCCTTCCTGTCCACTGGTCCTTCTTTAGATCTATGTGATTAGAGACTGCAGATCATCTTAGCCCATAACCACAGATCTGGTTGTAACAAGAACCTCTGTTTTCAACCTACAGAAGTCTATGAAGATAATCTCTCTCAGAAAATTAAAAAAAATCACTACTCTGTTACATTTCAGAAAAGCCATACAACTGATTATTTCTCATGATACACCATAAAATACAGATATTCAGGGTGGGCTTCTATTTTCAAGGATTTAAGATAATTACATGAGGAGTAGTCTAGAAATCTTTGCAACCATTTTTTTTCTTATAAAGGGAAGAAGACAAAATATTTCATGTTGTTTAATGCAATGGTAACACATCTATTGCTCCTCTGCATCACTCAAAAACATCCCAAGTTGCGAATTTGCCTACATTTTGTTAAGTCTCTTGTCTTAAATAGAGGTCAGTTCCTTTTTTTGCTCTAAAGCCACAGAAGTAGAAGCAAATGACCACTTTGTAATGGATGCCTAAGAAAAAAAAGTCTAGGCAAGGACAAATCACTCGTAGCTTGGTCTGCCTACTGGATATAAGAACCAAAGAGTCCATGCCAACTTCCCTACACCACAGCAGCCTCCTCCTCCCTTCCCCCTGAACCACAGCTGCCTTTGAGAGAAAAGCACTTGATTTCACCCAAAAGCCCACACAGCCAGAACAATGGAATCATCTGATCTTGAATGGAACTGGTTGCATTTATGAAAAAACTGAAAGAAGAAATTTAAAAAAAAAGAACAAACTACGCTGTTAAGTGGAATTTTTAAACAGAAAGAACTCTTCACACTGGTATTTAAAAAAGGTAAAAAAAAAAAAAAATCACTCTGCCAATGATCACTTCTGCCAAACTGGAAAAAAAATCCTTCTGGTTAAAATGAAATATGCATAAATATACAGGAGTGACAAAAGACTATTTTTTTTTTTTGCTTTCAGAGCACTATAATTTTACTTAAATGGTAGGTGTTCTTTCTAAACAGAATGGCATTTCAAAAAGACATCCAATCCTGTATTTCAAATGCAGCAGTCATGTCTAAAACAGGGTCTTTAAGAAAACTTCAAAATAGCAAGAAGCAAATTAGTGAAAACACCTTATCAACTGTATTTTGAATAAAAACATCATCACCAGGAAACAAATGCACCTCTCTCTACCCTCCTGTTCCTTCCTCCAGGTCTGCGCCTGCACAAAGATATAAGAAACCACTAAACCACTTCCCATGCCTTCTAACCGCAATGGCTAAATAACTCACTATGTATGAGCATCATTTTACACTTGAGATTTGGAAATAAATAAAAAACATACAGAGCAAAGTGATCACTGAAATTAAATGAGAACACTTTAAAATCTGTATGATTCAACAATTATTTTTTCTTTACTGAAAAAGGTGAGTTTTTGTCTTTATACTAGCATAAAACGCATCTCTTTATAATGGCTTAAGTAGATCAAGTCAGAGAGCTTTTTTCCCTATGACAAAAATAGCAAACTTGCTACATGGATTATTTTTACTAATAGATTTCAATTGTTTAACCTTCACAAGTATGATTAGAAGAAGAATAAGGAGGGAATATGGAGGATGAATTTAAATAACAAGAACGGTAAGTATGGCCAATACCAGTGAATGAGTGCGATGAGAGGAGAACAGGTTGCAGAATTACAATGGAGGATATGGGTTTCATAGCCAAACAAATAATTCAATCTTTCCTACCCCTAAAAAAGAAAACAAAGGAGCATTATGCCCTTTTCTCTTCCAACTAGAGTTCTTTGTGAGGTCTGAGAGTGAAAAAGGACATGAACTTCACATTTATATCAACAATTACAGTATAATGAAAGGCCACTAACAGCAGTTTAAATTCAAACACTTAGGTTCTTATTTTATTTACCTTTCTCACATGTCATGCTTTTAAAAAATATCTGTCCTTCTTTATGCATTGCCACCTAATCTAACAGATAATATATCCCTTCAGCACTAAAAAATCCCATTTTTTTAAAATACACAGCTAAAATCCTAGCACACCAGACCTACCTTGCTGGCAGCTATGTCTTATATAGCTTTTATCAACAAGGTGCAGTAAATATCCTAGGAATGGAGGAGACAGAAAAGTGAAAAACAATCTAGTGGTGTTAAAGACTGCTCAAAGGAAAGGAAAATGATGCAAGCCATCTACAACCTTTCTTTCTGCCACTAAGGTTTTTTATTTTTTATAATTTTTTGCTTTATGAAATGCAGTGAGAAACTAGGTTTCACTGGATTCTTGCTGAAAGCTGATATACTTCACATGTGTTCATAGTACAATCCAGAGACATTCCTGTCCCCTGTCAAACAGACTTTATAAAATTCTGATGGCAAATACATCTAGACAGGCCACTCAAAAAAAAAGGAGCATACCATGTTGAGCAACTTCATTCACCCTCTTTTGAACTCACCATAAACTCCTTCAGAAACAACTCCTGTGTCTGCAATTACTTACTAAAGCAAACATCAACACACTACCTCATCATATCTGGCGGAAACATGCTGTTACATCGTTAAACAATGGCCGGCTGACCTCACATTCAGCAGAAACTGGTTCATAAAAGAATATTTTGAACTAGACTTCAGAAGTCAACAACTGCACTGAAATCAAAAGATTTGTGCTAATTTGCAGCAAAGGAGAGCCAAGACGTGATACGAACATGTAAGGTCCAATGTTAACTTTGATATTATAACTTTACAGACTTTTATCAAGAAGTACAATGTTGCATTTAATCTTAATCAAATATAAAACCTAAGAAAAATAATGGAGGTGTGCTACTAAAAAAAAATCTATACTTTGGGTTCTAGGCATATTCAATGGAAAAGGATCTCTCCACACCAGAGTTCAAAGCACTGGTAAGGCTCAGTGTGGGATGCTGTATAAACCCTACACTCCACTGTAAATCAATCAACTGATAAATAAATAATCTAACTGATTAGGTGGAGAGAAGATAAAACTACTACGATGAAGGAAATGGGTACTGTATCTTATGGGAGGAGACTAAGCTTTGTTTGGTTATCTATCTCAATGAACCTGAAAGAAATTAATACTAGCTTACACATATATCAAGATCTAGAACAGAAGGAAAAGAACAAGCAAAACCAAGATGCAGTCTAACAGAAGTGAGTATCAAGTGACTAGGAAGAGAGTCAGGCTGCATATTTAAAAAGGATTCCTTAGCTTCAAAGAAATTTATCTTTTGGATAGTTTTTCCAACTAAAGCCCCAGGGGAAGAAAGCCAAATCTTCTTAAAAGTTAAGTTTGACAATTTCATGATATGAGTTAAATGATACGATTGTCTGCAACAGCAGATGATAATACAGGAGATCCTTTGCAATCCTAGAATCCTATTTGAATGTAAAAGAAAAAATACATCCATGCTGCTACTAATCTTATCAAAATACTAAGTTATTACAAATCTGTTAATCAGTTTTATCCTCTTAGGAGTAGGCATAATGAATAAGCTGCAGAGGCAATGTAAAATCTTTTGAACCAAGTTGATATTAAACTTGAAATCTGCTGAAATCTCACTATTCCTTGTGGTGAAGGAATAGTGTAGAAGGCAAATATTTTAATACCTATGATAATAATTCAAATATTGCAAGTCTTCCTTCAGAAAGTTCTTAAAGATTAACAGAAAGATGAATCCAAATTCATTAATCTTATTTTCATCAGCCCAGAATTTTTTTCCCATTGACTTGAGAATTCTTCTGTAAACTTTTCTTATATAAAACACCTATCTCTCTTACTATAACGACTCTTTTGTTCTAGTACCTATATACTTGATGAAAATTCAGGTTTTTTCTAACAAGTTAATTCTGTTAAGGTTAAATAGTGAGTTTTTCTGTACAGATTTATTTCTGAGGTGCAGTCTCATTGGTACACTGGAATTACAATCTAGCTTCATCTACTTGCTGGCAGGTTAAAAAAAAAGGCAAAACAAACCCAAAATAAATGACTTGCTGGCAAAAAGGGAAAAAAATAAAGTACTGATGCTGCTGTGATGAAGTAGGAAAACAAACAATCCTGTGTTGCGCAAGTAAGAACTACCTGTATTTCTTTTTCTTACAAAGGCTAAGAAACTTATCAACACTCCCTTTGCTAATATTTGTCTCTGTCACACAAGCACCAGCCTCCTTTTCCATGAAACCATAACATGGATTAACATAACTAAGAAAAGTTCAGAACTGTTCTTAACTGTACTTAGTTGTAGCGACACTGCTTCTACTTCAGCCCTAAAGAAGGGCTGGCATGATTTTTCCAAACATCAGTTCACACACACAAAAGACTGTTACACAGAAGTCAAAGTCTACAATTTTAAATGTTTACTGTCTTGCTGAATTTTATAATGAAACAATATAAATCTTCCCTTGTGCCTTGGAATTATTTTAATTTAACATTGCACATTCTGCCTATTATTCACCCCTACAACAGAGGCTACCTTCATCAGGCTTAAGTATTTCTTTCCAATAAAGCTGCATTGCTATTACTGTCATCCATACCTTCTATGGTGCTGCAAATATCATGTAAATTGTCATCATCTCCTGCTTTAAGTTTTCTGCTCTTCCTATAGCATTCAATAGGCTGGATATAGCAACTTCCAATACCTACAAGCAATTGCTACAAGACTCTGATTAAGGCTCTGTTCTTTCTTCTGCATTCTTCATTATTTAATGAGTTATTTAATCTCTTATATAATTTTACTAGTTAGTAATACTAGTTTAATAGATATTCTATATAATATTTCAATATTTTATAATCCTTGTAATTTATATTTATTTATACTTTTAAAAATTAATTTATTTCTAGGTAATTATTTTCATAATGGCATACCTTGCACCTCCAGCAAGTCCTCTGAAAACTCCTCCTATAAGATTACCAACTTGAAAAAGAAACAAAGTAAGCAAACACAAAGCAATCTAATTGAGACTGAGGGCTGACTGGGATATATCAACACTTTTGGTCATACGTATTTGCAGAAAGGTCCTAACTGTATACTTGAAAAAACTTTAAACTTGAAAAAACATTATTGCTAAATGATGATCTACTCTTTAGTTTTTAAAAGGCACCTTTCTGCATTATCTTAGTACCTGTCTTCAAAAATCGTCAAACCAAACCTATAGAAAGAGGTTACAATAGCACTGACACATCATGCATTTACACCACAGTGAATGCAAATGTGTTTAGCAATACCGATGCTTAGAAGGCAAGCGGGTTTTGCCACAACTTGAGAAGCAACAATAAGATGTATCAATATTTTTCCTGTTTGTAAGTTTCTTTTTGAAAATTCATTTAATACTTTGCTTTTTAAGCGCCTCAAGCTAAAGTGGCTGCAGTAACATCACACAGTGTTTGATTGCCCTCTGATTGAATGATGTATTTGCCTGCTAGATTTACTGAACACAATACCTAATCACTTGTTGTCAGAAATTTCTCCCCATGGGAACTTTAGTCTTTAAGTAAGCAGAAGACAAACTAGTGTTACATTTAATTCTAAGAAATTGAAAACTGAAATCCAGAGCTTGAATTTCTAGAAAGTGAAATTTCTCATTTATCTTTTAAATTAATATGATCTCTAGCACATCATCAGCACAGATTAAGGAATATTCATTTTGCTTTGGTATTAGTAGACAGGCAGCATCACCAACAAAAAAGCAACCGAACTGAAAACTACTGTTATGCCAAATCCTCCCTTTTCTTGTCTCCTGCTCCTCAGAACCAGGTTACCACAGCAACAAGTGAATGTCTACACAGCAGGTAACTTGATCAATGCTTGCCATTGCAGAAGAGAGTCCGTGACACTATCTAGTAATTTAAATATCAACAGACACAAAGCTTTAGGAAAAATTAAAAATTATTTAATCAGAACTTTAGCTCAGCGACTACATGCTTTTGCCTCACAGAGCTAAATACTCAGTGACTGTATCTCACACTGACAGTCTTGACTTTAGTCAATGGCTAACATTCCCAGTAGAACACGTTCACTAAGTTTTAACATCACTCTCTTCAGCCCTTTCTTGTGGCTCTAAAAAGGTGAAATGTGTGGTATTATATATATATTTGGGTATGTATGTACACAATAAAAGTAAACCAAGGCTTAATATTTTAAGCAGAGTGAACAATGAATTACAGTATTACAGGACTAATATTTTTTTGGTAAAACTGGTATCCTAGGATGCATGAAGGAGAGTGTAGCAAGCACGCTGAGGGAGGTTATCCTCCCACTCTACTCTGCCCTAGTGAGGCCACATTTGGAGTACTGCATCCAGTCCTGGGCTCCCCGGCTCAAGAAAGAGAAGAAACTACTGCAGAGTCCACTGGAGGCCATGAAGATAATCACGGGACTGGAACATTCCTCTTACGAGCTCAGTCTGTTTATCCTGGAAAAGAGAAGACTGGGAGGAGGTCTTGTCAATGCTTATAAGTATCTATGGAGCCGGCCAAGAGGATGAAGCCAGACTCTTCTCAATGATGCCCTGCAACAGGACAAGGGGCAACAGGTACAAATGGGAACGTAGGAAGTTCCACCTCAACATGAGGAAATACTTTTTTACTGTGAGAGTGACAGAGCCCTGGAACACGCTGCCCAGAGAGACTGTGGAATCTCCTCCTCTGAAGATATTCAAAACCTGCCTGGATGTGGTCCTGTACAACCTGTTACAAGTGAACATGCTTATAGCAGGGAGGATGGAATAAGTTTATGTCCAGAGGTCCTTTCCTACCCCAACCATTCTGTGATTCTCTTATAAAAAAAGTTAATTCATTACTGCCCTTGAAATGTGCAGTAATGTAAAGAAGAAATTATACTTGTTATCCCAGTGAGGACAAGCGCAAGTGATATACAAACATTTTTCCACATAAAAAAAGGTACCTACAAAATGTCTTTAATAATAATACATTCCAACTGTGGTTGGAATCACTATGCTTACAGTAAAATGGTATGTTTAGGAACTTTGAAGACTCTAATAACCACAAAATGGTGTCTGATGGATCAGATAGTACTAAAATACTGCCTGAAAATATTTTACCTTATTTTGTTTCACAGTCAGCTGCAGCAATACACGAGGCTAAATAATGACCGCACGCATCAGTTTGCTGTTACAATCTGTGACCAAACCGATACTAAACTTTTTCTCTTTAAATGAACCAAAATAACAATGGAAAGTGTAAATATGCACCATATATTCCCAGCTTTGCCCATTTACTTCCCCTAAGGCCCATATAAACTATACTTTCTATCAAATATACATATTTCCATCATTCCTCTGCCTAATAACATCAGTGAATACTTCTAAACTTTATTCACATGAAAGACATATTTAGTTTATAAAGACTTTATATAAAGTACAAGAAGATAAGAATGAGCAGAAGCAGTTCAGTTAGGTGGTACTCTGGCAAACAAAATCATTATTCAATACTGACACAGAATTAATATTCTTAGTTTTTAATTCATGGAGGTTCTTTCTGTAGATTTGAAAAATTCAAAAAAGGAAAAACAAGTATCGTCTTCGTCTTATCAGGGAGCTAACCTGTTCATCAGGTTAACCTGATCATAAATGCATGAATAACGTGCTATAATTAACACTAATATTCTGAGTTTAGACACAGCATTACCTCTGCTAGACTGTGTCAAAAGCCTTCCCAAAGCCCACACAACAGCAAACAGCTTTCATTACAGAGTCCTGGGATGCAGAGACCAGTCTTTGAGCAGGCAGCAGAGTCTCCTAAACAGAACTATCCTGGAAAAACACGTGCAACACCTTGAATTAGCGTCATAAAACCTAGAACACAATGTATGACGTCAAGTGGGCTGGTCCAGTCCAACCTCCCCAAGGCACCTGCATCTTGAAACCCAGTTTTGCAGTCTGATATGATAATGCTTAGGTTTGTTACTTCACACGACATAAAAATTCACATTGAATAGGAATATAAATGTCAAAAAGATTGAGCAATAATGTTCAAACAAGTTGCCATAAGAGCAGAAGAAGAGAGCAGCAGCAAGGTCCTGCCTAGAAGACCTGGGCAGCTCCACTGCAACCTGTAGCTTAGATTTGAGAAGAAGGAAAAGTGGCCATAGGATACTGGAGGAAAGGACCAATGCCTGTAGGTCTGTCTCTACTGTGTAAAAGCACCTCACTAATGGCATTTCCTGTTGTCTCTTGCTTACCACATCTTTAACCAAGACAGATGCAACATCCCCTCCATTGTACAGCCTGCAGCTCTCATGTTATATCAATGATAGCTTGTGAGAAAGCACTTGGATGATAACCAAAATACTGTGCCCAGACAATACATCTACCAGCTGCCTGCGACTCCACAATAACAGTCAATATACACCTTGGAAGTCCAGTCCTCTCTCACCTGCCCCATTACCATGAAGTCAATCACTGAAGCTATGCTTCCACACAATACTAAATACTCGCCAGAGCTAGAACAACATTACTTCATACTACTACACCCAAGAAATCATTTCAAATCTAAAGCCATACCAGAGCACATGGTCTAAAGCTACAGTATGCATAGCCTCACATCGTATCCTTATACAATATACATTTCCACAGGGATTTATGCTGCTTGGCACTCATCAGTCATGACTGAGATGACAAGAGAACACCAAGCTGTAAGGCTTGTTGAGACCCCTTTGAAAGGCTGGACTATTCAGTGTGCATCTGATATAGGCAGGATGATGAACTCTGTTCTCCACTGACCTTCCTAAGGGAACTCATTGCAACACATAGCGTTAAGAATCAGTGAGAGAGGATGACAGCATGAAGTGTGGAACACACCAAGACAGAATCATTCATGTTGGAAGAGACCTTTGAAGCTCATGTAATCCAACCTCCTGCTCCAAGCATGGTGTTACCCTCAGAATTATCTGTTGGACTATCTGGTCCAAAATCAATGCAGTAGAACTACGTATTACCATACATTCAGAGAATTTTAAAATTAACATCTAGTACCTCTTTAACATGCATTTTGTTAAGATTAAATGATGACATATTTCCATTATATTAGATTTCACTCTAAGTCATTGTTCCACCATAATATTTCTTTGTGCATTGGTAGCTGGGGAATGTATTTCTTACATCTTTTTGTGTGTGTCACTGATATAGATTATACACTTCAGCAGCAAAAAATATTTTAAATCTCACAACAGTATGAAATAGCTTGGAAGAATAAAGTCGGTTCTATTAGCCAATAGCAGAAAACACACCTTCAAAACACAAGCTTTTAAAGCTCAATACTTGGGCAACACAATGTAAATACTGTGTACTCTGGACAGAAAAAAAAAAAAAAAGAAAAACAATAAACCAAAACCAAACCCAAGACATTTTTCTGGCTTCCTTCACTTACCAAAGTTCTCTCTCAACGGTCTGACAAATGATGAAGAATTTTCTTTTTGTTTTTAAGTACAATCCAACACAAGTTACGCATTACATTGACTAACTCCCCTGTAATATTTCCCATTATATTCTTTCCTTACAGATTTTAACCTAGTAATCTAACAAAGTCAAGTCATCGAAAGAATACAAAATATCTTTTCTCCATCTCTGAAAAAAGCTGCACTATCTTGATAAATATATTACAATGCCAAATCTAGAACCTGCCTAAATTTTCAGGAGGTTTATTAAATTTAAGGTGGCCATATACTAAACAGGAATCTTTCAACATCAGTCACCTCACCTCTTACATATCTGTTATGGAAAAATCAGCAGCAATTTCTGAATGTTTTCAAGCAAAGACAAAGTGCACCTGAAGAATGTACACTGATAATCCCCATGAGCAATGCAGATGTCAAAAAAAATATCTCCTGTAGTGAAAAGGATTGCAAATTGTGAGGTTAAATACTGCTAACTTGGAAGTGTGAATAAATGACAGATTATCTAGCCAACTACAAAAAAAACATGTTTTCAAGGTCCACGGTCTGACATCACAGGCTTCCGAGAGAAAAAAAATTACATATATAATCTACGAATCTTAAAAAAACCACACCAACATAAAAACCCAAACCAGCCCACAGTGTTTTCTCAGAGGCCCACGGGTAAAGTTTTTGCTCAAACAATCTTAGTATATCATAACAAAAATCTTGTCGTGTATTCAAGCTCTAAAAGTGGTAAGAAAAAAACCAAATTGCTAAAAGGCATCAATAAAGAAGCACTGCGTAAAATGTTAAGCAACTTAAAAATTTTAATAAATATTCATGTTGGACTATCCTCTGCCACAACAAAAAGAAAAAAAAACCATAAATATGCTTTCAGCATAAAACAATCATTAATTTCAAGTGGTCCTTAATTAGTGAGTCTGGAACAAATTTACATAAATTCTCATTACAATATAAAGCACATTTATTTCAACCTTCTAAGTAAAGCTAACTGTGAGTAAATTAAGAGTTTGACCATCCTGCGTCAGCATGGTGGCTAATGCTTTATCTCCCATTTTCCAAAGTTTCAGTTTCCTGACACTGTACTTTCTGCAAAACCTCACAATCCCATCTAGCAAAACCAGCTATACATTGACAAAAAATTGCCAGTGAATTAAACATTTTTTAACAGAAACAGCAATTTTACCAACTAATTACTCCCTTATCCAGGATAATTTACAACAATGGATTTGGATTTATGGTCCTCAGTGCAACATTCAGTTTATACTTGCTAATGTTACCAGATGGAGGATTCACAGACATGCTCTGTATTCTAATATCTGAAGCATTTTATCTTACAGCATTCACAATAATTTTAAGTATGTGAGATGAAACCTGTCTCTCACCTTCTGTCTTCCTGCTTGCAACATCAGGAAACATCCACCTTTCCCACCGTTTTCCTTCTTATTAGTCCATTACCAATTCAATAACAATTAGGCAGAGCTGCTCTGTAGTGATTTAGCACCATATGCTGTATTGTAATACAGTTTATGAGAACAGCCTTCACCTTCATAGCATGTAGTCATGCCTACATGTTCCTCCCTGCTGGGATCTCCCAGAACTACTGCTACTACGTGCCTCAACCAACTGAATGTTTTACCCAGCAGTCTCTACAGTATATTCCAAAGATGATATACATTCAGGCAATATATACCGTTATGTTTTATTTCATAGTTTTCAGAGAATTACATTTCCGTTATCTTCATGATACCAACCCATATTATCAGTATTACTGGACTATTTCAGAAGTATATAAATTAATACTGAAGGGTAGCATCTTTCCAAATGTAAGCATAGAGAAGAAGCATTAAAACCCCAAGCACAGCTCTTCCATCTTTGCTGATCCACAGACAGCACAAGTCCGCACAGAGCAAATTAAAAACTATTGGAAATATAATAAAATGCCTGAGATTTGGCATGTCATGGAAGTTGCCCTTAATTTAACTCTTACATTGCAAAAAGGAGCACAATACTGCACGTGCTCTAGATGCCCCAAACTTTTTTCTCCTAAGATGTTATCTTACAAAATCCTCTTTAAGAGCCTATCACATTAATCTTTATTTTGATGTACATGTATTACGAATTATTTAACTCATTTATTACTGCATGTGACCAAAGTCAAAGTTTCATCTTTAGTGAAGGTCTCAGAAAAAAGAAATAAAAAATCCCACAAACTAAACATACCCAAAAAAGAAACCTAAACCACAAATCTGATCTTTATATTTCATAACATTCTTTGAGTGTATCCAAAAAAAAAATTTCAAGCATCCAAAAGAGAATGACAATTTAGCAACAAGTTCTAGGTAGTAATTAACAATTTACTATAAGCTTGCAACGTGTGAGTGGCTAACGTACTGCCTGTACTTTGTTCTATGATAAACTGATGCAAAATTTTGTCATTTGTTTCCCCATAAAATTTTCCATTTCTCATCTGGCACCAACAACAGACCAAAATTTGATAAACTGTTTTGCCAGATTTTGTACACAAAATCCCATCTTCACTGACATAGGTTTATATCAACTTATTTTCACCTCCTGTACAGCTATGCAGATACTGCTATAAATGTAAATGTATCTTGTGACAGTTTTACACTTTGGCAGATTGCAAATGCTGTCAGATTAGAGTTGGTGTCTTTAATAAAGTAAATAAGTTACAGGGAATCACTACAAGAAAGGGCAGCAGGGACGAATGCCCACATTAGTACTTGATGCTGAAGCTCTCAGCAGCTGAACATTCATGCCTCACAGCTAGGTGTTGCTGCTCATCACATTAAAACTTTGGTTTAAATAAAGCAGGGACATATTTGACTTTTGCTTTTGTCATTTTTTCAGTCCTTGTATAAATGCTCCAGTAGTTCCCCATCAAGTATGTAAAATAGAGAAGAAAAAACCCCAGCCAACAGTATAAAAACATCAATGCACGCAAGGGCCAGGAAGTGGTACTGGGATCAGAAGCAAACTACTCTGGGTCTCATTCTTTCTTCTTTAACACCAAACTCATTGTTAGCCTATAGCAGAACCTCTGAGAATACTCTAGCATTGGTAAATTTTGTATCATTTCAGACAGTCATTAAGACTATGACAGAAATGTTTACAGCAATGAACAGGAGAGAAGCAGTCTCCTGAGACAGCCCCAAGTATTAACTCTTTAATGGGTTAAAGGCAATAAAAATACAAAAAGAAAAATTATATATGTATGTGTACTGATAAAAGCACTAAACAACTTTGGAAACAGTTTTCTATTTAATTTCAGATAAAGTTGTACGTAACAACTTCTAGTTGGTGCTCAGCTGTCAGGGCTATGAGCATGTTTTGTGGACTTTACCACCTACTTGTACATTTACCTTCAGCAAGTGCCGAGGAAATTCCCTAAAACCCACTGGGACTAAGCAAATTTCCAGACTTAATATATGGACAGATGGATGAATGTATTCAGCCACTAGTTCCCTACACTTTCTAATTCCAGAAATGGTTGTACTGGTACAAAATAGTGTCTGAAGAGAGATCTACATATAAATAACTTTGGACCAGCAGTTATCCAAGAAGGCCACATTAGGAAAAGAGAGCTGTGACTACTGTGGGGTGAGGAAGGAAAGGGGGCAAGTCAGTATTTCCAAATAGTTTGCTCTTCGTACCTCTTATCCCCTGCTATTTCTGTTGTTTTTTTCTCCCCAATACTTAATGTGGCTTGTTTCCCAGACAAAAATAAAGTTTTTCATTCGTTTGTTTTACATGTATTTGTACAGTCGTTTAACATTTCTTACCATCTTTTTCTCATTTTACACGACTCTTTTCTTTTGTGTTTCTACTTCTCTTCTCAGATTTCTTTCGGTTGCCCTCCTTGACCTGGCTCCTATCATTTTACTTCACTTAAGTGTCTCTTGAGATCAATTTTCTTCTGTTTTCCAAAAAAATTAATGGAACTGCCAAGCTCCAGATGCAGGTAGGTCCTCATACTACCTCTAAGCTCATTAATCCTATGACCATCTCACCAAAGAGAGCCATGGCACCACCAAGTTTCCATAACCAACACAGCTTCCTGCATTTCCACTTCACTGAACTAATCATTAGAAGGAAGACCTGCTCACAGTTAGATCAAAGATGCTTCAAGTCAGTCAGAGAAATTCTTCTCATAGGAGAACCATGCTGTAATTAACACAAGAAAAGCATCTACAGAAATATTACAGTATCGCAGAAATATTGTTTTATGGCTTACATTGTCCTCTTACTCAGCAACACTTAAAGCATCAGTCAGAAGGGAGATCATCTGTTAGTCTATCCAAGGAGCACAACAAAAGTCACAAAACTTTTTGTAATATAATATAATTGCAAACAGTTCAGTTTTAATACAGTTCCCCAAATAACAACATACTTCACTGAAACACAACAGTTTTCATAACAGGGCTAGCCTACCTTAACATATACCTTCCTATCAACTGCAGTTCTTTTCTATATTGCAAACGTCTGGCTACTGCTGTTCTCAAAAATGGAACATTAACCTTTTGAGTTTCAATCAAGAAAATACGTCACTTTAACATCAGTTGGAAATTATATCAAATTAGACAGACATCTGTGTTTTGTCCAGACACTAGTCTTGAAGTTGTACACCTAAGGAAAAACAGACGTGACCCGTATGAAAATAAGAACTTTCTAGGAACACATTAATTTTAATGCCAGTGTTCAGGCACAGCTGCAATTACCATGTCCATTCATTCCCTCTGAGCAAATGACTGTTCAGGAGGAAAGAACTGGGTGAAGTCACTTTAACAGACTTTGTCACTACTCTAGCCAAATAAGTTCTCCAGTGAAGCTCCATTTTCACTTTATCCAACTTTATGAATTCTCAAATATTCCTACAGACATTTACAAAAAGAAAACTACATTTCACACCAAAACAGCCAACAGCTACTCATCAGCACAATTATCAGGGAGGTTGAGAGCACATGTTTTGGCCTGAGTGCTTCCCAACTTAAATTAAAAAAATCAATTTGTTGCTATATTCCCAGTTTTTCTACAGTGCAACATTGAGCACCACTAATTCCTGGTTTTCAGCTTTCGCTTTAAAAAAAAAAAAAACAAAACCCAAAAAACACACAACCAAAAAAACCCCACAACCCACAACACAACTCTGTCTAAAGCTGTGTAAAAATATCCTTAAAAACAGATATAAGAGCGAAAAACCATCTGTCAATTATGGCACAATAACAGTTTGTATTGATAACTGCAAATAACAGTTCTGCTTTTGGGTCATTTTTCACACATTTTGATGGCTTCTATCACACACACTGGCAGGCTTGAAAGTTGAAAGGTATGATAGCAAAGCTTTAGTGAAATCAGAGCCATCTTTCATTCTGCAGTTCTAAGCCTACTAGAAACAATAGTAAGTATTGATTCTCTCCAGTTCATTTGCTAATCAGGAAACCGCAAGAAATTTTACTCAAGTCTAGCTAATCTCCAGCTAATTTTCAGGTGCAAGAGTTATAAGCTGTTGTGAACATGATAGGAGAGGTTTGCAGTTATGTTCTCATTAGTAACTTCATTTGCAATCTAATTTCCTTAAAGGTAATAAACAAAGCTGAACTATACCACCAGTCATTGGCTAGCAAGAGGGTTGGCAAAACAGTTCCTGAATTTAAATAAACAAATAAACAAATTATTTGAACTTCAATGTTAAATACACATATAAGTTCAAATGATCATGGAATAGTTACCAGATTTTAGAATCTAAGTTTACTATTCACTCAGTAGTAACACTGAGAACCTTATTTAGATGAAAATTCAAACCCAGTTTGTTAAGCAACCTTCCATTAGAAGATCTAGCCAATAGATAGATCTTCTTAAAGAAAAAAAAAAACTATACAGCTCACAAAGAATTTCTCTCTTTGCAGTGTAAAATCTGAAATATATATATATATATGCTATAAAAAATAATAATGTAGAAAATTCTGAACTGGAAGCAAACCACATTTATAAACATGAAGAAACATACCAAAGAATAAAGAACTACTCTTAGTTTTCTCCACTCACAACTCACACCAATTTAGTGCCAAAATCCATATTCATACAAAATGTCCACACTTCTAATTAGTAACTGTGAACCAGTGCTGAAAACCAACTCAGTGAATCCAATTCTTTGTATATTTAAGGACCAATAACCTTTGACTCTACATCTACCAGAATCTAGCTCATTATACTCACAGTCACTTTTCTCCCATCAGCACAGAAAGCGATCTAGTTTTCTGGATGAAAGATTTGAATAAATAATGCAGAGCTGTTTAACGCAAAGTATTCATTACACTCAAGATGAAAAGCTCAGTCAGCAGCAGATCAAATTTAGTAACTTCAATAAGTAACACAGTGGATTTATTAACACCATCTTTTTATCCTCCTAAGTGTAAGAACGGGACTTGGTATTATTTATTGGCCATACCCAACTTAAATTGCAGCCATGCAGTTTGCACCTTAATAGGAAAATATGATCATCTATAACAAGATTCCTTCTGTAATTTCTAATTTATTGTAATAATTAATTTCAAACAATGCTCCTCCTTTAGAAACTGCTGTCATGTTGATAATCCTGTAAACAAGAGTGTAAATCCAATCACTCCAATAAAATAAAAAGGTGCAAAAATACTACAAGATATTAGAAAAAATTACCCTTAGTAGGCAAAACCAAGGAAAAATTCAGCCATGACAAGAGGATTCAGTAAACTGTCTAGTTTGTGTTATTAGTTACATAGCTAGTGTTTACACAGAAAATATGCAAAAATTGAACATCTGCGCTACTAACTACACAGGTTAGGTTTTGCCTTTTCTTCAAAAACCCATTTGCACCTGAGAATATTAAGCGCATTTTTTCTTGATTAGCATTTTTGTTACACAATTAATACTAAGCAATGCGATACAAAATGTCTGCCTGTTCTCCAAGAGTGAACTTCCCAGTGTACACTGCAAGCAGCAATCAGAACACGCACAGTTGGAAGTCAGTGCTCAAGGTACTTCAGTAGTTTAATCAATCTATGTGCATTTTAAGTGAATGGTGGTATATTCCCAGCAGTGGTTACAGTGTTATTTTAAGCAATGGAGAGTGAAAAATGTTTTCACATGAAGGAAATATGAAGTATGGAAAAAATAACATAAACAATTTTTTTTCCCCTAAATATTCTTTACGTGGGTATCAGTGGTCCACTGACATTTCAATTCCTCTGTGTATTTAACTCATGGTCTGTGCTGGATAGAAAGTTTTAGCCATCGGAAGCCTGTAACTACTAAAAGTTATTAAGACACCTGGTTAATAAGTTGATAATACAAATCTGATATATCAGTATCATTTGTACCAACAACTGCAGCCATGAAAATGCTGGAGGGCTCAATAGAGAAGCTTTGTTTCCAGGATGCTGATACTACATAACCGAAGTTGGAAGCAGTGCAAAAAAAAATCTTATTCACCCTTTTTTTCCCCAAAGGATTTAAATTTTTTAAAAAAATATTTTGCAGTATTCCAGGCAGTATCCCCAGGTGAAACCAATACAGACAAAAATGTTAACAGGATCCACAATTTCATATTCATATATAACCACTACCTAGCACTTAAAAGGTATTCCATTATTTAAGGTATGGCTAAGAAGAGCACAGGGGCTCCCTCTTCACACAGAAAAGACAAAGGGCAAGAGGTACAAATTGCACTAGGAGATGTTTCACCTACACGTAAGAATTCTTCTACCATGAGAGCAATCAAACACGGAATCAACTTCTGAAAGGATGTGGTAGAGACCCCACCTCTGGGGAATTTTTGAGAAGGGACTGTACAGAGTGCTCCCTTTCCCCTGAAAGGCTGGACCAGATCTTTCAAGGTCCCCTCCAACCTGGGCTGCTCTGTGATTCTGTGGTATAAAAATCTGGCTATCAGGAAAAGAAAATAAAAGAATATACATAAAATATTGCCAATACTGCTAACAAACATCCAATGATGATTTTGAAATCATGTGACCAGTTAACTCAAATTAACAAATAAAGATGTTTTTCATATTTTCTTTGTCACTAGATTAGGACAAAATTTTAATATAACATTACTTGACTGGTTTTTTGGATTTCAGTCATTGGCATGTCATTCTTGATTTTAAAAAATACTTTGTAACATACTCCACTGCAGCAATGAAAGTAAGGCCTGTATTGCTTTGCACTGTTAGTAACTCAGACATAAGCCATAAAAAAAATGGTCTGGGTTAGAAAAGCCATTTAATAAACTTCAGTATTTCTTCGACCTAAATATTTGAAGAAGAAAAGCATGCAGCTTCAAACTTGGTTTTAAGTTAGCTAAATTGGGTAACACAAGACATAGATTTGTAAGTATTGTTTGTTAATAAGGAAAGCATTTTAAGACAATTGCTTGAAATTAAAATAAGCATACCTTATCCTTATTTTTACAGATTAACAAATACATATTAAAAATTATTCAATAATAATATTTTTTCTAAGAGTTACAATCACTAAATTAAAGCAAATAAAAAATACTGTTCCAACTGGCAGCGAAGCCACCTATCTGCCAAAACTGTAAAGTATCTAAACAAACAGAAGTTCTACTTAAAATTTAACTCCATCCATTATTGTCAAAAATTTGCTAATCAGTCCTTGGTGATAACAATTTGTACTGCCCTCCTAGTGAAATAAACAAACAAAAAAAGGCCTCTGATTTAGATAACTCTTTGTTGTTGACAGAATTCACAAAAAGCTTTTATTTATAGACACACATATGTATATAAAATATTAATGAACTAACAGTGTTACATGCAGACATTGTCTTTGTCTCTTTCACTTGTAAATACATTTTAAATGAGCTAATCGAGACAACACATTTGCAACTGCAATTTCTTTTTTCCAGCCTTTATTCACAACTCAAGTCTTAAAATAGCTAATCTACAGCATTCTGCAGATAATCTATGGATACTGTACTTCAAGTGCATCGTTTCAGCATCTGGAAAACTAAACATCTATTAAATAGCCAATCCCCCAAACATATAATTAGAAAATAAAAATCTATCTTATATTTGTTCACAGAAATGGCTTGAAACAGTATATATTGAAAACTGTACTCATTTCTGCTGAGTATGTTTTTAAGAAGTATCGATTTTACTTAAAGGACATTTCCCTCATGAAATATACATACTGAAATTTTAAGTTATTCCTTTTAAGAAATTATTAATAAAAATGTGATTTTAAAATATTAATTTAGCTCCAGAAGATCTTATTATATCAGTCTGTCTTGGTAATGTCTTTGTGCAACATTTGAATTAGATGCCATTTGAGGGCCACCAAAGTATTAATTTCCAGATATTAGCCTATAGTCAAGGTTCAACTATTTTTAAGCACTGTTATTATTCTAATAAAAACAACTCATCATAGGTAGATTGTTTTAAAGTAGTTGGGGTTTTTAAGAAAAATGCATTATTTAATGTTTTATTCATTTTAAGCAAAGTTACAGAAATTACTATGAAGAATTGGGTTAACAGTGAAATACAGCTGAAGAGAAAAATCTCTTCAGAGAGTTCATAATGACAAGATGACATGCATTTTATTTAAATTTTGCTCGCTACTACAGCCTCATGAGATGCATATCTCATTTAAATGAGGACATTTGGATAACAATTGTAAAATTTGACTATGAAATGTAATGACTAAGCTCTAAACTGCATGAACTTACAGAAATAATCATTCAGCATGTACCCATACAGTATAAGAAAATAAAGTGAGAACATATATTAACCAAGTTTAAATACAATGGTGGTACAAATTACACCCAGCAAGTGCTATAAATAATATTCTAAGAACAGTACAAATTAAAGTGCTTTATGATTTAATATTTATTGAAAAATTTCTCAACATATTCAAGAGTTTCTTGTCATTTGATATGAATCAGCCCCACAACCACCACTAAATTAGGTGCTCTAAAAATTGCATTGTTCTTAAGCTTATTTCCTCCATTACTATACAGAAAAGTGTAGGTTAGTTTCTCTCTAGCGTGCACACCCAAACCTACAGCTGACCCTCTTACTGTGGTATATTTCTAAGCCACTTTGTTAGAAAATCAGTTAATTGTACTATCATTGACATGCATTTTAGTTTACTGCAACTTGAAATTACAACATGATCTCTGCAGACACTGAAGGAATTAACTTCACATTAAAGAAACATTAAGTTAGTTTCAGACGAGCAGCTATAGTTTTGAAAGTCTTAGGAACTCCTATTCAGTTTTTGTATTTTGATCCTAAAACAGTGGCTGTTGGCTTTGATCACACTAACTCCATGTTACAATAGATGAAAGCACTGACGTCCTTATCCATCTAGACATAACAGATGGTAAAAAGGCCATGTATATTTAATATATGTACAAACATATTTTTACACAATGTATTCAAAAAGATTGGAAGACCTGCAAACTGACTTGCTGACTGAACATTTGCTTGACTCTTTACATAAACCAGGGGTAAAAGGCAGAGGAATCAGTCAAACCAAAAGACAAATCTCTTAATTTATGAGTTCACTTCAACTTCACTGGCAGCTGGTTATATCACTTATGGAGATGGGGCCCCTGAAACAATACATGATTTTCAGGTTGGCCTGTAGTATAATTTTATGAACCAATGCTGTAGTTTACCTCAATCCTTTTTAAACACAGAAATATCCTCATGATTAAGGCATCTGCTAAGAAGCTGTGAAATTAGCATATTTAGTTTCCATTGAAAACATTAATATGCAAATTGATGAATATCAAACTAGAAAAATAATGGAGTTCACCTTTGTGTAATCAAACATTCTGCGAAAGGCATTATTTTTCTCCTCAAAAATGGAAAAAAAAAAGGAAAGACAACATGGAAATAAGGCCATCAGTCTACCAGTATAAGAAAATAAAATAATTCACTACTGACCACAGCCATATTTGACAATGGTAATGCCAAATGTACAAAAGTTGAGTTCTGTAAAATAGCTTCAATTTTCATAATAAAATCTGAGAAAGCAGTTCAGATTTTGAACAACAGATTTAAAATGCAGTATATTTACAAGGCAACCTACCAGTAAATGGTATATTCAATTGTTCCTAGTCCTAATCTAGCCAGACAAACAATGATGGCTCATATCCTGAATGTCAAGAACTATTCCTTCTAGAAAACACAAGACAAGGTATCAACAACAAATCACCACATAAAAAAAAAAAAATTCAACATCCTCACAGTAAGTTTAGGAAGTGTGGGTTAAATGAGTAGACAGTGATGTGGATTGAGAACTGTCTGAATGGCAGAACTCAGAGCATTGTGATCAGTAGTGCAAAGGCTAGTTGGAACCTGTGGCCAGTGGTGCTCCACAGGGGTCAATACTGGGTCCAGTCTTGTTCAGCGCATTTATCAGTGGCTTGGATGAGGAGACAGAGAGCAACCTCAGCAAATTTGCTGATGATACAAAACTAGGAGGACTGGCTGATCCACCAAAAGGCTGTACTGCCATTCAGGACAGGGTGGAGAATTGGGTGCAGAGGAACCCAGTGAAGTTCAACAAAGGCAAGTGTAGGGTTCCAAGCCCTGGGAGAAATAATGCCAGTTCCAAGTACAGATTAGGGTTTGACACGCTGGAAAGCAGCTCTGCAGAGAAGGACCTGGGAGTCCTGGTGGACAAAAAGTTAATCATGACCCAGCAATGTGCTCCCGTGGCCAAGAAGGCCAGTGGTATCCTGAGGCGCATTAAGAGGAGTGTGGCTAGCAGGTCAAGGGAAGTTTATTCTCCCCCTCTACTTAGCCCTACTGAGGCCCTATTTGTAGTACTGTTTACAGTTCTGGGCTCCTCAACTCAAGAAAGATGAGGATCTACTGGAAAGAGTCCAGTGGAGGGCCACGAAGACAATCAGGGAATTGGAGCATCCCTCTTATGAGAAAAGGTTGAATGACCTGGGTCTGTTTAGCCTGGGTGAGAGAAGACCAAGAGGGGATCTCAATCAATGCTTAAAAATATCTAAAGGGTAGATGTCAAGAGGATTAAGCCAGACTCTTTTCAATAGTGCCCACCGACAGGACAAGGGGCAACATGAGGAAACACTACTTTGGGAGTGACAGAGCACTGGAATAAGTTGTCCAGAGAGGTCGTGGGGTCTCCTTCTCTGACGATATTCAAAACCCACCTGGACACGTTCCTGTGCTATCTGCTCTAGGTGAAAGTGCTTTAGCAGGGGCCTTGGACTAGATTATCTCCACAGGTCCCTTCCAACCTTGACCATTCTGGGATTCTGTGAAAAACAGAAGCAGGATCTGGGAAGATCTCACATCATCAAAAACCCCAGTGAAACATCTTGGAAAATCTTTTCATAGAATGGAAAGTTTGCACTTTACAAGTAAAATTAATATTGAACAAAGGATATTGTCTGAAAAATAAAATTGAAATTGATAATTGTCTTCGAATATAGATACACACCTCCTTCCTGAATTTTGGCCTTACTGATAGTGCAGGCAACAAAACATGCCTTTTACTTCCATCTTTCCAGACAAACTTGGTTGACTATTGAGGTTCTCTTCATGGCTCGGTGCATCTATTAATGTACCTCCCAAAACCAGACCTGCTATTTCTATACTTTCATTGAACTAAGATCATCCTTGTGGTCCAGATATAAAAATGGCCTTGCATATTTATTTCATATATTTAAGCTTAAGGAAGTCAACAGACAAGTTTTGTATTGACACAGTAATTCCTATGCTTAAATTCACTGAGAGACTAGAATTCCAGGACTTTAAGAAACCTGGACCCTTATCCTTTTCCTGTTTCTCCCCAGCATTTACACCAGAATTTGACTTGCTGTATCTGAATATAAATAAGTTACACACCCTATGAACTACAGTTATAGGAAATCCTGTCTCTGTCTTTCTCTAAATATATATGAGGCTAAACACAAAAAAACCCCCAAGACTAACTCTATAGCTAGAGAACCAAGAGTGGGAAGTAGAGACAAAAGATGATTATAGAACATGTTCTAACCTGTCACAGTAAGACAGAGCTCAATTCAATTGCTTCACACAGTATAAGTGGACACATGTTCAAATATAGATGTTTTCTTACCCTCAGTTGGACATGTTGGTATGCACCAGCCCACAACACATTGTTAAGCAGTTTCTATCTAATAACAGATCACTGTGCTTGAGCACCAACCCTATTCACCAGATCTGTGATTTCCACCTCTTCCCAAAGCTCAAGTCTGTGCTCAAAGGAACCCATTTTTTGCTGGCAGAAGATGGGAAAGCAAAAACAACAGGAATCCTCAACAGCCTTTCAGAAAATGATCTGTGGAACTGCTCTGAACACTCACAGCATCATATTCAGCTCTGTGTCAACTCAGAAGGGAATTATTTTGAAGGTGATCATAGTTGATTTTCTTAATTTGTTAAATGAGTTACAAGTACAGTCTTTTTTTTGGTGTTTTTGTATAACGGCCTTTCATTGTTCTCATAGAATTCAGAAATCCAGATACTGTGATGACAGCTCTTCAGCAATACCTGAAATGGATACTCAGATCTATGATTTACCCATACTTTGTATAGGTACAATATAATACATGTGTACATGAGAAAAACAATATTCCAAAACAATGAATAGTTTCTTCCAAAAGAAAAAAATAGCATTTGCAAGGGAAAAAAACATTGCTGGAATGTCATTGATATTCAAGTAATGAAATTTAAGAACATCCAGAATCCTCACTACCTACTACATCATCCATCGTTCATAGAGTATGAACCAAAAATACTGTTTTGCCTGATAAGCTAATACTCACCTTTCAAACTTGTGTCACTTTTTAGGGAAGAGGGGAGCTGGAGGGGTACAGGAAGAGATAAAATGAAAGCAAGCACTGTCATTTGTACACTTGTTGCTTAGCAATACACCATATGAAACTAGCAGAAACGGTGACATTGCCCTCCGGTTGAATTTACATAAACACTAAATGTGCGTCACTGAAAAAGATGTGAATGCAAAGTGTCGGGTACATAACCTATAATGACAGAGACACAGTAGCACACAGACATTTGTTAACATTCATGTCAGTTCTTCATAGTATAGAAATGTTTAAAGCAGCAGTCTTTCCCTTTTATGATTTTCAAAACTGATACAAACTAAAATTCAAAATAGTTTTCCTCTCCTGATAAGCATCATAACAAAACAAATTAATTTTATTCCTATAACAATGATTAAATATACATCTTTAAAACAAGCATTTCCCACAAATAAGACCTGCCCTCAATACAATAGCCTTTTCTACACAATTTATTACCAATTTTTATTTTGAATAGAAATGAAGTTTTAAAATACTTAAGATACAAATCAAATACTAGTATTGCTAGTAATGCTTATGTCATCATTGCCCACTGATCTCAAAGCATATAACTGCAGAAAGAGCCAAATATGCTTGTAATCATTTGTAAAGGTCAAACAATAAAGGCACAGAAATATAGGACTCAATCACCTGTATGAAAGTGTCAAAGAGTAAAACTTTCACAACAGAAACAAAATATTGACAGCAACAGTAAATTAATGTCAGCACTTTCGTACCACAGCTCATATATAAGATCATTCCTACCTATAGTAATATGTCAAAACACAAAGATCAAAGACTTAGTGGAGGAAAGGCTTATGTTTTAAAATTTTTAGAGGTTTGAGACATACTTTTAAACACATTATCCACACACACATAGAACAAATGTGTGTATATTGAAATGAAATCTTCAGAAAATATTTGAGAAAATTTCTTCAGCAGCTTCCTCAAGCATAGTATATAAAATAAATAATTTTTTCTAAAGCCAAAAAAAAATTAATCAGGAACTAAGTAATTTTGTAAATATTCGGTATAAAATAGTATATCTTTTTATCCCAAGAACATGAAATAGCAAAAGAGGTAACAAAGGGCAACAAAACTCCATATTACAATGTTTTATTGCTACACAAGCAAACTTCTTAAGAACACTTACTTTTCAAGAAGTGATCCAAGGTTGACATATCATCACATGACACTAATTCTACATTAAATACACTAAGTAAGAATGTAATCTACACAATGAAAAAATACCATTCTCTATCTGTAGATAAAGTCATTAATATTTTTTTAAAAAACAGGATTTAAGTTGCGGGGGTGTATTTCACAATAATGAAAAATCATACAATCTACTTCTATTTCCATTTACTGGTTTTCACATACATAGCAATTACTTACACAGTTGATAAACAAAAAAACCTGCCAGATTGTCTTTTTCAGCTGTGGATCCATACTTCTAAAAAATACGTCACTGAGTATTCAGCCTGATAAGACAGGTGCAATGGTTATCTATGATCTTTTTTGGGGTTAAGGACAACAAAATGCAAAAAAATCCTCTTCTTAGGAGTCTGCCCAGTGCCATTTGGAGTGAAGTACACCACAGGGACAGTCATCCCACCACCATGTGAGCACACAATATCCTCACTGGCCTTCAGAAGGCAAATACCTACATTACTACAGAGCAGACATTACCCTTTATTTCTTCATCTTACAAAGCTGCAGTTCTCCAAGTCACTCTTCTCTTTTTCTGATAGCTGATAAATTGAGATGGAAAAATGATGCAAAAAAAAATGCAAATTGTTGTTGCATCCTGAAACTTTTCTTCCTAAACAATCTAGTCTCTATTCTTTACATATACTAATAAATATAATTTTAAAATAAGAATGTTTGCCTCTGTGTGTGTTCAGGTATACCCATTTCTTTCTCTTCTTTTGAATTAGGACGACTCAAGAAATGTATGATGAAACTCCAAAATTTAGAGAGACGTTTCTTTTTCTATTAAAAAGTCAGAGGAAGTACAAAGTGAAAGTAAGAATGTATTACTGAGTTCAATATATTAAAATAATCTCAGAAAAAAAATCATTACATATATTGAATTGGAAACCTGTTTTCCTGATACTCTCAGTTAGCCAAAAATGTAAGGAGGCTTTTCATATTCTGCTCAGAAGCAACAATTACAGTAAATATACCAGAGGCTTTCATATACATTATTACAGTGAGGTATTTTAAGTACTGAGTTTTTCAAGCTTCCTGAAAAAAACCTCTGAAAAATCTATTATTCTTGCAATATTCAATTCAGGACCACCGACTCGGAGAAAATCTCTAAGATTTTTTTTATATACCATATAGGAATCTTCTGGAATCAGAAGCATCAACAGGATTGAAAAGGCATTAGACAAATAAATGGATCAGAAGTCCAAAACAGATCCTAAAATAAGAATGGAGGTACCCTCTAAAATATCCCTAATCAACGATTTGCAGTTGAAGGGTGGCATGGGAAACAAACTCATAAAAGGGGCCAGGCTTGACTTGCCTCCCTGAAGAGCTTATCCTAACTACTGTTGATGGAGACAGGAGTACTTGGCTAGACAATCAACTGGTCTGGCTCATGAGATTTCTGATGTGCTGAAGTCCCTATGTCCAAGACAGACTGGTGCAGTCTAGAGACTGGAAGAAAAATCAAGCATTATTTTAAAAAACTGAAAACCCTCCCAAAACTTTGCCTACAGGAAAGATTGGTAGGAGCTCATAGATTTAGATTAGATATTAGGAAGACATCCTTTACTGTGAGTGTGGTGAAACACTGCAATAAGTTCAGAGAATCACAGAATTACCTGAGTTGGAAGGGACCCAAAAGGATCATTGATCCAACTCCTATCCCTACATAGGACATACCCAACATTCACATGATGTGACTGAGGGCATTATCCAAATGCTTCTTGAATGCTGGCAGACTTGGTGCCATGAATACTTCCCTGGGGAGCTGTTCCAGTGCTCCACCACCTGCTGAGTGAAGAACCTCTTCCTAATGTCCAATCTAAACCTCCCCTGGCACATTTTCCTGCCATTACCTCTAGTCCTATTGTAGGTCACAAGAAAGAAGGGATCAGCACCTGTTTCACCTCCCTCCCTTGTGAAAGGCAGTAAGCAGCTATGAGATCCCCTCACAGTCTCCTCCAGGCTGATCAAGTGACTTCAGCCGCTCCTCATACCATTTCCTCTCTATACCCTTCACCAGCCTTGTGGCCCATCAGCACAGAGTAGAGCAAGACAATCACCTCCCTCGACCAGCTGACATGCTGTGCTTGATGCACCCCAGGACACGGTTGGCCGTCCCGGCTGCCAGAGCATGCTGTTGGCTCAAGTTCAACTTGCTGTTGAGGTTGCCCAGAAAAGTCGTGGAAGCCCCGTCCTTGGAGGTGTTCAAGGCCAGGATGGATGAGGCTTTCAGCAGCCTGGTCTAGTGAAAGGTGTCCCTGCCCATTGCAGTGGGATTGGAACTAGATGATCTTTAAGGTCCCTTCCAGTCCAAACCATTCTATGATTCTATGAAACCAATTGCTCACCACCAGGTCGCAAATGCTATGCCCATTTCACTCCATTTCCTAAGTTCCTTCCTTAAGGAAAAACAAGTGATGGCAACTGAGGAGAAAGAAAATAGAATTTCCACTGCAGATGTTTCAAGTAGAAGAACGTCAGTAATGACATGCAGATTTTATGTCTGTCATGAGGCAGGTGATTTTTCAAACTTCCTGCCTTGTACAGAAAGTACTTGCCTCAGGGGATCCAAATAAAAGAATCTTCCAAGTCCTGCACATATCTGCAGAAGGTACAATACATTTAGTTGCCTAGAAATAAAGTTAATTGCACCTTGAAGTTCCAGATCATTGGATTGGAAGAATGATGAATGACTTGATATGAGATCATGCCGTTGAATTCAATTTACTAGGCTGCTCGTTAGCATTAGTTACCATATATAATTCATTCCCATCTACAAAATGCAGTCACTTAAGATATTAGTGCTCTTAAAGCTAATGCATACAATGTATTTTTAAATTAGAGGATTCAAATAAAGATTAGAAACATTTATGAATATGGATCTGACTAGTGTAAGAGGAGTATAATTCATAAGAACCATATGACTTAATACCTAATAGCAAAGTCTTTGCCCTTGCAGTGATTTTCTTCTGTTATACTGTTTAACAAATGACCCAGAAAAGCTGAAACAGGAACTTTGATCACCTGAACTACTTACCCAAACCCAGTTTGGGAAAAATATTTAATTATAGCAGTGTCTGAGAATTTTTGTAGATGTGAATTGTTTCCAGATATTTTCTAAATATATGATATTTCATCACTTAATGTGATGACATGGCCAGCTGCAGGATGAAAACAAGAACATTAAACACATTTGTCTAGTTTATTAGGTCAACCAGCAAAACTTTAAGAAGGGCTAAGGTTTCCAAGCCTAATGATAAGGCACACAGGCATCAGTACAAATAATTTCCATTCCCTTTGTAAGTTTTTGAACTAGTATGTTACACATCTGAACATAAACAAAAATATTTTTAAGTTTGCAAGGCCAGGCATTTAAAACTTCAGAAGTGCCAAAATTAAGGCTGTCTATGAAAGCTTCATCTGCTTTGCAGGATCGTAATACTGGTAGTCAATACTACTACTACTTCTGCCCCTCCATCACTACGTGCCTGAAATTAATAGTTTAGTTTCCCCTTGCTGTTCAGATACAGTATGAGTAACTTATTTTAAGATGTTGATAATTTTTAAAAATGTTTAAATAAGTTTTCTGAATTACTTATGTATGATACTCACTGTTAGAGCATATCAGTCTTTCCAAAAATATTACTGTGACAACAGTCATGTGAAATAAGAAATATGATTAGGTCTGTTTGAATTATCAGAAGAAAAAGTAAACAGCTGTCTGTGTCCAGTTTGATTTTACATGTATCTGGGTGGGTTTTTTTCCAAAGTAATTCCCATTAAATGTGGCCAATATGTATAATGCAAACACAGTAATAAAAGTGACACATCCTTTGTGTCACAAAATATAAAGGGCTATGTTTGTAGCCATGGCAGGAACAATGGCAGAAAAGGCTTTTTACAGCACTGTAGGTTATAAGTGATGAAGAGTTATCAAAAAGATAAAGCCACAAGAGTTCCTCTCTTTTTCTCCTTCCCTACACTCAAAATAAATCTGTATTTCTTAACATGGAAATCAATTCATTCAGCACTTTGTGTAGTTGCAGCTGCAAGCTGCAAGCCAGGTCTCACGGTTTGAGACCAGATACACAAAAAGTGATGATGCAGTATTAGTGAAAAGTTCCTTGCTCCACAAAGAAACTTAACAGCACTTATGGCGATGAATAGAGTCTCTCAAAATGGCACCCAACTTTATAAACTACGCCATCATCCTTTCTCTTTCTCCACTTTTATTCCCGTCTCATTCATCACCTACACTTCAAAACTTGCAACAGAAGATGACTGGCAACGACCTTCTTCGCTATTCGGCCCCAGTTCAATCCCAGAACTACAGCCCAAACACTAGATGAATTCTGAGTTTTGGTTTAGTTTAATATGGAGGCACATAGCACTTCTTCTGGAAACACTTCTGCTCACCTTTTATTCATTAGAAAAAAAGAAATGGGAAAAGCTTTCTTTATCAGTGGAACACCTGGCATGGTCTTATCACTTTAAATCTTCTAGAACTTCACTACTTCAAGGTATTTGTGCAGTGAGCTGTACAAACATGATTTCCTGTTCTACCATTACATATAAATTAGGACATAGCATGTAAGTGGTTCCAGATACAGGCTGCATAGAGTACCAGATGTCGACAGCTTTACAGCTCTGCCCTAATTGCGTTTTCTACTTTTGTAAAGGTCAATCTCAGTTTGTACATTTTATAGACCATCACATACTCAGGATAAAAAAAAATAATTATATATTTATATATATTTTTTTTTAAAAAAGGGTTGCCTACACTTCTTCATGCTTGATTTCTGTCAGTAAATTCCACTGTGTTCTTGTTCCCTAGGTTTCCCCCCAAAATCCTAGTCACTCATCAAATGCTGGGGAGAGGTGAGGTGTCATTAGCAATGGAGCAAAGCTCTCTGAAAATTTGTTTCTTTCAATGGTTGTCTCTTGCAGCTACATTAGCACATGCACTGACCAGTAAAAATTTACTCTCATGTCACTTATCCCTCCTAAAATTGATCATCAAAGTATTTCTACGTCTGTGGAAAAACTGTTGAGCTTCCTTGAAAAGAATCCTAAAGGTAAAAGAAGCAAAACGACCAGGTTCCCCAGGAAACAAATTCCTTTTGTGGATACACAATCTGAAGTGCCCTCAAGTGCTGGCTGACATTCAGGCAGCTATGCGAGAAGCATGCATGTGCAAACACAGCATATGGTTGATGGAAAGCCAAACACAGAATAGCCTAACATTGGAAGTGCATGGCAAATTAAAAACTTCACAAACAACTCTTTATCCAGGCATGGAGATCTGATCTAAATGACCACTTCCATCCGGTCTCAAGTATTTATTTTATCGTTGCTTAACTTATTTTAAGGAACGCAGGACACTATCCTCATCCTAACAGAAATGTAGAAAATCTCTGCCAGTTAAAGGGCGCTCTAAGGAAGTCAGTTAGCTTGTTTATAATCAGTAAAAGAATTGTTCTAAAAATAACGATATTCTTAAGATTTAAAAAATCAAAGCACAGAAAAGTTTTATAGCGTCAAACTCTAACCAAGGTAGACATGTAGCATTTTCCAAATTAGCTTAAAACAAATTTGTTCTTTCTGGAAAAGTGCAGTCAAGATTAAAACACAACATACATTCTGAACTAAAATTGTCTGCAGCATTTTCTTGCATGTTTTTTAGCATGCTGTTTCTGAGTTTAATCATTTTTTGCACAATCCACAAAACTTGATGTTTATACTTGTCTATGTGAGTAAATTACATCCTCATGTAACACATTCTTTGGTTACACTCCCCAGCTTGAGTTTTAAAGGCTTATTGACCTACAGTGATTTAATAAGTTAAATCTTTAATTTCGTTGCAGAATTTTTCTTCTACAGTCCATTTTTCATTATGACTACAATACAAACTGATATGCTACAAAACTCTACATATAAACTAGACCTCTATTTCTGTAGTTTTAAAAAATTGTCCCTTGTTCTCAGTTGTAAAAATAAATATTTCCAAAGCATAAATACATCCCCAGCTACTTTTTCTTATCCAGCTCCCTACTTTTCCCTCTAAGTCATCCATTCCAGTTGTATTGGTCACTGCTTATTAATCTGACTGATTTCTCCTTTCATGAAAACACAGCTTCTGCTTCACTATTACCCCAAGAAGGTCAGGCAAATTGTAATTTTTTTTAATTGGAGAGAGAAAAAAAATGGGTGCAATTAGAAATGATTAGAATCCTAGTTCAGATTCCCTCCACACTTCACCATACAAAGAAAGACCAAATTAGGTTTAGTGTATGATGAGCAAAAGCACACCCCTTCAGCTGCAGCTCTTTTTCAAAGGCATTCATGCATACTAATATCATAAAAACCAAATGCTAGAGTGGAAGATAACTCAGAGTATCTGGTTTTATTTAAAAGATTTACTATTATGAGCACAAACAACATGACAAACAGTCTTAAATTTACATTCTACTGCTGTATCTTAAGGTGTCCAATATACAGAAACATGAAACAATTTGTCCTATCAAAGCACGACAACCTTCTGCATATTTTTAGACATGCCAATTCATTAAAATCAGAAGATTCTGGAAAAAAGTTCCAGCTTGTTGCTTTCAACGAGAAGGATTTTGAACAACTAACCTCACAAATACTAAAAATGCAGTTTTTAATTTTCAACTGAAATATACTGTCTCGTCCGAAGTGCAATACCTCCGGGCCCGCTGCTTTACTGCTAAACCTAACCCAACAAGCCTTATTCAAATTGGAGATCTCATAGAGAGTTAAGTAAAAATTATAGCTTGTCTGATAGGAAAAAGCAGACCACTCAGAATCACCAAGAGACACATCTGACAATTTTAGGATGCAGATGTCAAGCTGCCTGAGTAGGTATTGTTCCACAACCATCCTGTTTACTTAATAGTTCCTACAGGGAATATTATTGATGGATTAGAAGTTGTCACTCAAATGTCTTCATGTAGTTCTGAAACTGACAAGTTCATAAAACTGATTTACACTTTTGATTTGGGGGATGAAGGATCACCTTTTAATTTTTATATTCATGTATGAACTTCTGTTGATAAGTTCTAATCACATTATTAAAAAAGACTTCTTTATAGAGTTTGTACAAATAAGTACTGCAAAACCATGCAAAAATAGAATATTCTCATGTTTGGTTAATACACAAAAAATTGTGCCAAAGCTTAGTGAAAAAACTCTGTAAGGTAACAGACGTTCTTCATGGAACTATATCTGATTTCCACATAACCCGGACAAGAATCTACTGTTTCAGATGAACCATAACTTCATTTAAACCCATAATGTAAAACCAAGTAGTGGAAACTGAAGTGGATAAATATAAAATTCATCAACTTAATCTTTACTTATTTTTTTTTTTCCTTCTTAAGAAAACGAGTCAGCAAGATCATCATGACAGGCTAAAAAATTGTAATATATACTCATTAGCAAAAATAATGCAAGATGAACTATTCATTTATTTCCTACAAGTAGTAAGCTGGTGTCTGCTGGTAAGAAAGGAAAATATATATGTAATTTTCACATTTTTAAGTGGGATCAGGAAAAGTAAAAAATGAGAAAATTTCATTTTGGAAGTCACAATGCTACATAACTTTATAAACACTCTGAAATTCATTATTTGAATTTAAAAACATTTTTGAATATTTAACTATACCAAAGATGCTTTCAGATTTATGATTCACTTGTAGCAATCCATTTTAAAAATAGGCTGGAGAATGAACTGAGGAGCTGGAAGAACTTTCAACAAAATATAGCAGTGTTCACATTTCTAAGACTTACGCTTTTGTATGTACTATGAACTTAGATGTATGATGGTTTTTCTCCTCTCTGGATAAACTGATTACATGCAGATCACTCTTTCATTCCCCCAAAACCAGTCTGATTAATTTTTAAAGCACCATTTTGTCATTAGTTATGGATTTGAAAGAAGCAAAGACAGCTGAGGCACATTAATATAGTTTCAGAAAGCAGTGGGTGGAAAATAAACAGAGTGTGATACTCTGGGCATAAGTGAGTCTGCATACAAGGAAACAGAAATGCGAAAATAAATACATGTAAGGTGGTACAAAGAGATATTTACTTTTCCACTTTTTCTCCCAAACAGAGAACAAATACTCACAAAGACAAATACTCCCTTCCAAATCATGTCCTTGTTTCTACAGCTTCTCGCTGAAATAAGTCTTTATAGCAGCGAAGGCTCACGTATCTGGCTGTACTAGGAACTGGCACATAACTGAAGACACAGAGTAAATACATGTATTCCATGAAGAATAAATGGCCCACATTTTTTTTTAAAGAAAAATTCAACCAGGAAATCCAGAAACCTTTTTCCCCTTGAAGATTTACTTCCATAAATGTATTCATGGCTTTTTGTTTCCTTCTTGTATTTAACAAACATTATTAGTTGATCATTACCTAAAAACATGGACAACGGTTTCCAATATTTTGTTCACTTTTAGTAACACAGCTAGTCAGGGAAGTCTCCATGAAACCGCTGCCCAGAGCCTTCCTGGGCTGAATGCACCACATCCCATTTGCACTTAGAAGCCCTGGACCTGGCTAGTACTTGAAAACCACACAAGAATCCTTGACATCACACTTAACCAAAATAAATAAAATTTAGTTAACATCAGACTATACATACCCAATACACCAGTAGGTGTAAAAAGTCTAGAAGTAAGACTGTAACAACGGAGAATGCTGCCTAGAACATTTACACAAACACAAGAAACAAGACAAGGAATGTCAAGTGAGGAACAGAACTTAAATTCCTTTTTCATTTTTCAGGAAATGGACACCTATGTTTCTGCAATCTTAATTTGGACTAAACTTAAAGAAATGACACAACTTTAACTCAGCATTCACAAGTATGTTGTTTATATTTTTGTAAGTGATATTTAATGGGATTAGTGTCTCTCTGCTACTCTTCCTTGTATATTAGATCTTTAGTAAATCACTAAACTAGATATTTAGTAAATAATAAATTAGATTATTAGTAAATAATTGTATCTAGTGAAATGGCTCATATGACTCTTAAATAAGCTGTATCAGTCTTCTTAATAGCCAGCAAACTAATCCAAAGCCCAGAACTTCAATTTCTTAGTCATATGTGAGAAAAGTACAGCACGACACAGAGACACATCTAGGTTAGTGGCCTGGTTTCCTGAAAGGATTCTTTCATGTGCAAATGTGCCTTGCAACCACTCTTGGGAGTTACACAGTACACAGTGAAACACGTCAGTGGTGCATTCAGCACAGCTTCCCCTCCAGTGGAACCAAAGTTGAAAGTCATGCACAGTAGCACAACTCCTATTTGCATGGCAGATAAAGGTGTCTACTATGCCAGAAAGAAAGTGTATCTTCTCAAAGCTCCCCAAGTAGTAAGCTCCACTACCATATGCTCCATGTGCATATACATGTTCTGTAAGGAAATCTGGTTTGCATCACTTACAGATGTGTCATACACACTAAGTGCAAATTTCCCACAGGTGATAAATACACCACATGAACATATGCTCCTAGATGTCTACCAGACTACATATATAAAATCTTGGTTCCTTTCTCTTTTCATTTTACCAGTTGGTAAGGCACCAGACTGTCCCTCAAGTTCTTGGAACAAACATGATTTAGAAGATGAAGAAAGTAGTTAAAGGCTCTTCAGATTCTGCATACAATCAATACAAAGGAAATAATTGAAAAGCACTTCGGCAAAGAGCAACTACAGCAGGACAGAGTTCACATTACTCAGAGAAGACAGGAATGAGAAGAATAAAATTAAAAGAGTGGCCTTGCAGTCCTCAATATCTAAGAGTTGAGAAAAGTCTAAGGAGGAACCCAAACCTGCAATTCCATTAAAAAAATTAAATGGGCTGAATAAAACAGTAAGTGAACTATAAGACTGAACTTGGCAAATCACATGGCTTCAATTGACCTCAGACATAAAAAGAAGACATAAAAAGTGGAAACTTAGTAAAATTAAGAAGCTTGAGTACAAAATACTTTGAATATTTAAGGCCAGATTAAAAAAGGGCACAAGAGATTGCTATAACAGAAAGTATCAGCAGTAGCAAGTAAATTGATTATAGTTATATAGTCTTAGACATATAATGAAAGTTTGCCTGCTGGTCTGTGGAGAGATCGGTGATATCAAAACAACTAAATTTTCTGATGTTTTTCTTCATCCAACTTCATTAAAAACATCACCAGAATAAAGATGATTAATCCAGGCCAGGGGAAAAAAATCAGAGTACTCACATAAAGTAAATATTTTCAAAAAAAGAATGACTGAAGAACTTCATCTAACCTTTTATAAAACAGTTCAAAGCAATTTTAGTACCCTTGGCAATTGCATTTGAAAACTCACAGATGAATGCAGTAAGGTAGGACTCAATGAAACACAGCAGATGTAAAAGTTAGTGGGAAAGACAGGAATCGGGAAATTACAGACTGGTCAGCTAAGCCTTCATCCTAAAAGGACTGGTTCTTAATTATTAGATTACTTATATAAACCTGGAAGACAGAAAGTCAGATGACAATCTAAATATGCTAAGAACAAATTATTGCAAATCAAATCTAACTTCTCTGATAGGATAATGTGAGCTGCAGAATTAAAGGGGAAGCAGCGGACAGACAGCTGAACGGGAGACAGCAGTGTGCCCAAGTGGCCAAGAAGGCCAGCAGCATCCTGGCTTGTATCAGAAATGGTAGGGCCAGCAGGAGTAGGAAAGTGATCATGCCCCTGTACTCAGCATTGGTGAGGTCATACCTCAAATCCTGTGTTCTGGTTTGAGCTCCTCACTACAAGGACATTGAGATGCTGGAGCATGTGCAGAGAAGGGCAACAAAGCTCATGAAGGGTTTAGAGCAAAAGCCTTATGAGGAGCAGCTGAGGGAGCTGGGGTTGCTTAGCCTGGAGAAGAAGCTGAAGCAACCTTATTGCTCTCTACCACTACCTGAGGCCATATTGAGGTGGGTGCTGGTCAGTTGTCTAAGGTAATTAGCAATAGGATGAGAGGAAATGGCCTGAAGTTGAGCCAGAGAAAGTTTAGATTGGATATTACAAAAAAATTCTTTACTGAAAGAGTGGTGATTCATTGGAACAGGCTGTAGAGGGAAGAGGTGGAGTCACCATCCCTAGAGGTGTTCAGAAAACATGCAAACTTGGCACTTCAGCACATGGTTTAGTGGGCATGATGGTGTTGGGCTGATGATTGGACTTGATGATCTTAGAGTTCCAGCTATAACAATTCTATGATTCTATGTATTTTAACTCTGACCCATCTTCAAATATTGTTTGACATTACACTCTTAGAAACCAATTTGACATTACTTACCTGAAATTGCTTTAAAGTATACATAAAACTGATTGGATAACCAGACCCAAATGGAGTACTTCGCACTGTCAGAAAGCAAGGACATGCTGAAGAAGGCCAAGAAGGGCAGGTTCCAAAGTGGAACCTGGTCTTCGTCCAGTTCTTTACAATTATATCATTGATTAGCAGTATTATGGGTCAGAGAAGATTTTTACCAAATTTTCATACCATATGAAACTGAGACAAACAAGTGTAGTAAGACACAGGATTAGAATTCAACAGCATGTGAAATAAAATGGAGAAGTAATTTGAAGAAAAGAGAATGACGCTGTACAGGAACGTGTGACTGGAGAAACAGCAGGAGAAAAGTAAGCATTGAGAACAGCAGGTTAGCACTTCTTCAGAAAAGGACTCAGGGATTACATGCTGAATCTTGGGTGGCTAGGGAAGATATCACCAATTCTGTAACAATAACTGAGTAATTCAAAATATAGGCCAATCACACCTAGTTAAGATTTTGCATAATCAAAACTATTCCATCACATAAAAAAAGTTCAAATTCATACAGCACTGTAAATCTCTCCCTCTCTCACCCTAGAACAGTTGCATCTGACAGTTGCAACAGTGTAAAACAGTACATGATAGGTAGTCAAAAGTATACTCATGTTTCTAAAATAGTATTTTTGTGAGCTCAAGTATAACACATGAGTAAGCAAACCCTCCTCTTAGCACAGATATTTCCTTGTGAATGTGCAAGTATTAGGAACAAATTATGCCTAGAGGTCAAGTGTTAGGTTGTTGGTTTTTTAAACAATACAAACACAAAGGCCTTGTGAAAATTATGTTTTCATGTATTCTATCAATTATTTAACTCCATGTCTTACAAGACATTTTTCTTGGTTTCTAGCTTATACTCTGTTACCTTATAAAAGAGCAGATACAATCCATTTGGCAAGCGTCTTCTACAAGTAACTGCAAAAATCTTATAACAGAAGACGATATTTTGTCCAACCTCACAGATTATGCGATTCTATGATATAAGCTAAAAATAAATTACACATGAAAAAAAAGTATTTGTCTTAAAACTTTATACATATGTGTGTATATATATATACACACGTATTTGGCATCAACTAAAAGGAAACTACTATCAAAAATATATAAGCTAAGTAACTAGGTGGAACTACTACCTGCAACTAGGTTTAGTTGCAGCTACCACACTGGGCTAAAACTAGCTTCTATTTGTGGTATAAACAAACTTGTAAAAATGTAAAACAAAAATGTGTGTCCTTACTTGAAATTCTATTTTCACAAATGTCCAAGAGCAACAAAAAAAACCACCACAAAGACAGAAATACAGTCATGTTTATTTTTGTCATATAAAGTTTCTAGAAAGGACTTTAAATTGTTTGATCATAAAAATTTGATTTTGTTGGATCTTCTACATTATTATCGATGTTACAGTGAAAATTTCAAAAACTCAAATATGCACAGCAAAAGAGCAACTTCATTTTTCATGCGTTCCAAGTAAGATATCCCAAATTCACTCTCTCAGTGGTATCACTCACTTTTTCATGAGCTGCCTTAGTCTATGTAACAGACGTCATCCTCAACAGATACTGTTGGGCATGTGTGCTCCAAGGGGTAAAAGGGACCTCTTAGAGCACAGCCAGTATCCCCACGCCTCCAAGAACATGGCCATAGTAGCCATCTGCATGTGAAGCTGGGAATGATTCCCAGTCTAGCACAGAAGAAACCTATGCAAATGTAGCTTTTACAGTACGCAAATAACATCAGTGGTAAGTTATGCACTTTCAAAATATTCCCAAATGTCTTCCTACAGGCACTACATTCTGTCCTTTGTCCTCTTTCTAAGAACATTTTAGCCAGCCTGCATAAAGCAATATTATGCAATAAAAATTTAGAATAGTGGAAAATCATTGGCAATTTCTTTTAGCAGTCATGTATTAATATAATGTATTTACTCATCTTGATTTATTTTTACGTTATTTAAAATGTTTTAGAGTGTTGTTATTAGTTATTTTGATTGATTTCTCTGAAAAGTCAGACTAAGTATAAAAAAACACGTAAAAGACATCTTTAAGAACCCAAATTTTCATGTTTCACTAATGATATAAGTGGTTTATATTATTTCATATTAATGACGATTCAGGTAAAAGAATATGCCCAGCATATGCTTCTGGACATGTTTTTCTTATTATAAAGTTTCTAAATATGCAAGATATGCTTTTGTTTAAGAAAGATGCTACTTAGTCTAGTCAAGGTCTCCTTTTAGGAGTCATAGTCCAGATCCTTAGATGCTAGGAGAGGCAGTGTGATGAAAGACATTTAGAATAAATAACTGATTTAAGGCAGCTCATTAATAGTCTATCAATATTTAAGAATTTAAATGTAACTAGGGAAACTAGAAACAGCTCCTTTAACTTTGTTTGTTGAGGCAAATTATGAAGCAAAAGAAAATCTAAGGATGCAAATTATTTGCATCCATTTAACCTAGTAACAATAAAGCTTGATTTCCAGTGGATTTGTCTCACAACTATTTGTAAATTCTGAGGTAAAATTTTCTGTGCTTAAGCCAGTGAAATGTCTGTCTCGAATTCTCTGCAAGCCTACCTTCGGTCAAGTTACTCATCTCTTTGTTCTACCCAGATGTTGGTCTCTGAAAAAACAGAAGAACTACATTCCCTTTGATATTTTTAGTCTTCCATCAAACGTAACTGAACCCACCCAATAGGAAAAAAAAAGAGTGAAAGAGAGAGAGAGAGAGAAGTGGAGTGGTGGGAGGGCAGAGATGACAGCACAACAAACACGTAAAGTCTTAGACTTAGAAAACTAAGACCTAGTTTCTTTCTGCAGTGTCCACTCCACCCACCTGTCATTTGTCCCCATTCCCCTGCTGACTTTCACAGCAGCTGTACAGCAAAATGGATTAGATAACTGATACAGAAGTTAAATACATCCTTAAATGCTACATACATAATATTTAGTTAAAAAGAAAAAACTAAGTGTTCTGAACACCCAAACATTTACATATTGAGCAATTATACTAATCACTATGATATGAAATAATGAGAAACTGAATTATGTGTGATTCAGAGGAAAAGGCTGTCCAGATTAAATCTCCATATATCATATGTATTGTTAAACAGAATCTCTGACTTACTGAACTGGAAAGCCTTTTCTGTTGAATTTTTAAATACTAAGAAAAACTGTAAGTAGTAGAGAAATCTAGAGCAACCTCAGGGCGTGGAATCACTTTCACAAATATCAGAAGATTATAATTTCTCTTTTTTGACTTTTTTCCTCCTTGTCTATCTTCATAGGAAACCCCAGCATGAAGATACAGATTTTATTTTTATACAATTTTATTTCTAGCCTTTCACCAGAGGTTTAAATGATAGTTTAAATATATACATACACATAAAGCCATAAAATACTACGGAAAAATATTATTTTACTTCCAAAAGAAAAAGAAAGACTAAATAGCATAATAAAGCACACCAGGGAAACTGCAACTATTTGCAACTTGATGACAAGTCACTATAAAATAGATAAAACAGATTCCAGTATGAATCTGTAAGCTGAGGTCCCTAATATTACCACCTAAGAAATCGCAAAGAAGGAGTAAATTGAGAATATTTGTTGCTCAGGAATATAGACTGCTAATCTCAAAGTTTAAGTTTTACTTTATAATGGAAAGAGCATTTTTTTCAATTTTTATCCTGTGGAACCGCAGAATCATTGAGATTGGAAGAAATCTTGTGAGGCCATCTAGTCCAATCTGCTTGCTTACAGCAGGATCAACACTGAATTCAGATGAATTCAGATGAAGCTCTAAATTAGAAAACTAAAGGTGCATTGGTCCAAAATACTGAGTCAACCGCAACATTATGAGCTTACAGCAGCATGTTCCTGATGGCTATGACACTTCTTCTGACAATAATGGGCTGCTAAAAATAATTTTCTAGTGAATTTTTAACTGCTATATATACTTCCTCATTTACACATCAGCTGAAGTCAGAAGAAACGTGAACCTGTAACTAAAAGGTTTTGGTCACTTTTTCTCGTTTCACAGGCAATGTGATAGCATCACAAACCATCATTTGTACTCTCCTTTTCCCATCCTGCTTATTAATGGGAAGACATATCAAACTCGTTGTTTCAATGCTCAAACCAACCACTCTGATACAAAGTCTTGAATAAATTATTCTCTGTCTGCACTTCAGAACAGATTGGTTCACGGAACAAAGATCAAAAAGAAGAGAGGTCACATACCCCTTATTACTCTGATGTTCCCCTATTTTTCAATAAAAAAACTTCAGTGACATTTTACTATGATAAGATGACAGCTATTTCTTTCTCCTTTAAAACTTAGAAAACTATAGAAATTTTCAGGGCATCAACAGCTGAAGAATACTCTGAAAAAAACTCCTTAAAATTATGAATTAATTTGAAGGATTTTTTTTAAAAAAGAAAGAGGGAAAAAATGATGTAAAATAAAAAAATCTTCTTTTTCTACATAAAAATAAAAAGTGAGATTTGATTATGTATTAAAATGGGGTTTTTTAAAAAAAAAAAAAGCTATGTGAAAACACCTTGATTTTTCCCGCAAACTGACATATTCTCATATTTTCATTCTAGAAATACCTGAAACACAAATTTGATAACTTCCCTAGTCCTGCTGGCCACACTGTTCCTGATGCAGGCCAGGATACCGTTGACCTTCTTGGCCACTTGAGCACGCTGCTGGCTCATGTTGAGTTTCCTGTCTACCAGCACTCCCAAGTCCCTTTCCACCTGACCGCTCTCCAGCCACTCTGTCCCCAGCCTGTAGCTCTGCATGGGGTTGTTGTGTCCAAAGGGCAGAACCCAGCATTTGGACTTGTTAAACCTCATGCTGTTGGAATCAGCCCATCCCTCCAGCCTGACAAGGTCCCTCTGTAGGGCCCTCCTACCCTCTAACAGATTGACACTTCCTCCCAGCTTGGCATCATCTGCAAACTTGCTAATGATGGACTTGATCCCCTCATCCAGATCATCAATAAAGATATTAAACAGGACCGGGCCCAACACCGATCCCTGGGGGACCCCACTAGTGACCGGCTGCCAACAGGATGTGACACCATTCACTATCACTCTCTGTGCTCAGCCATCCAACCAGTTCCTAACCCAGCACAGAGCGTTCCCATCCAAGCCACGGGCTGCCAGCTTCTCCAGGAGTCTGCTGTGGGAGACAGTGTCAAAGGCCTTGCTGAAGTCACAGTATCACAGTATCACAGCATCACAAGGCTGGAAAAGACCTTTGAGATCATCGAGTCCAGCCTAAGTCCAGGTACACTACATCCACAGCCTTCCTCTCATCAACCAGGCGAGTCACATGGTCATAAAAGGAGATCAGGTTGGTCAGGCAGGACCTACCCCCCCTAAATCCATGCTGGCTGGGCCTGATCTCTTGGTCATTCTGCAGGTGCTGCGTAATATACATCCAGATAAAGAAGCAAATTGTTGCAGAGCTAGCTGATCATCTCATTCATAAGCATCTGAATGCAAATTTGGACCCAAATAATAACATTAGTCTTTGCTTAAAAGAAACTGAATAGTTATTAAAATTTATAAATGTATTTGACATTATCATGAGGTTCATCGTCATTTTTTTTAAACTTTTTCTATTGCTTATCTATACTCATGTAGTATGATATCAACATGGCAAGTGACTTTCAACATTCATTTCTGATTGGAACACATTGGGAAAAGAAGGGGTTAATAATCAAGCCACACTAGTAAAAGATATTTTATGCATTCCTATGCAAAAGATGGAAATTAAGTTTTGACCTGCACTTTATGAAGCCTTTCTCTTGTTATATAATGATTTTTGTTGCTTTCAGAACTTCTCTCTTGTCCTGCTAAATAGAGGGAAAAAAATGTGACATTATTACTCAAATATTTATTTCTTAACAGAAAAAAATATACTTTCTAAATTAAAGGGAAGTAATGCAGCTTCACTCATCAGCAATGGATGATACACCCAGTATTTTAGGGAGATCCATAAGGGTTTATTTTTCACCTTCAGATCTCTTCCTAAAGTATCTCCAAATACCTTCTAAAAGTTTTCACATATTGGTTATTTACCCTTCAAATACAGAAGCAGAAATTTGACAGCCTATTAAATTGACCATATGAAGCTTTTTGTTCTTAAGCCATCTTTGAACAAATAAGTCTGATTTTCAGTAGCTTTAGAAGTTTAGAACTTCTTATTTCACACTTCCGTCTTCAAAAGGGACTTCATCTTTATTCACTTATCTGTGATATATCCAAAAACAGTGAAACTTGCCAAACTGTCAGTAAAACTGCCACAAATTTGGTTTTCCTTTTGTAACAGCTTAAAGCACTTACTTCTGGGCAAACCAAGATATTTAACAAACTTGTGTGACCATAGTATGAAACAATATTTTGAATGTTACCAAAATTATGTTAACTTTCTTAAATTTAAACACAGAATTGCACATACAACTACGTGTCATTTGTGAATGCATAGTGCATTAAGTTATGTTGAACAACCAGTAGACAAATTTTAGCTTACACTGTATGCCCTCAGTTTACTCAATGGCTATGACTCCAGGATATTAACTTTAAGTGACTGTTAAGCACTGTTAAGAAGCACAGGAAAAATGAGCAAAGGTGAAGGATGAAAAACAAGAAGTAGTAAAACCAACACTAACTCCAGCTTTGTCATCACTTTGGCCTTCCCTGTAAGCCCTAACAGCAAGGTGGGGCCTAAATAATGCATCATTTTTTCTTGTAGAACATCGCTAACATCCACATGTCCTCCCTACAAAGACAGGTAAATCGAGCATGCCCTCATTAGTTCACTTCTCAAGCAATATATTGTCTTCCTTTCCTGAAAAATTACACATTGTTCCACTTAAAGCAATCTTTGCAGCAGGTGGGCTTATTACTTCATTTTATCATTCCCTCCTTTCATCTCTGCACAGACTGACCTTTCACCATCCCACAAGGATAGGTAAACTCAGCAAGGCTCTTCCCTATGTAACACTATTTTTTTTTCTAATGTATAAGATTTGAGGTCTTTATTTCATATTGAAAGAGCCAGTGGTTTTTACTAATCATTTTTGCTAACCACAGGTTTACAAGAGGAACTTCTGTGCTTCTGCCCACAACCTAAGATGGATTTCGCACAGGGTTCTCTTCAAAGAAAACTGCTGGGTTTAATGGTGAGATACCACCCTGTGTGGTTTAAGATGTGGTGTAATAACCAGCTGTCCAGTACACCCTGACTGCAAAGAACTCATGAGAGGGGATTTCTTCCCTGTACACAATACAGCAAACCTGTAATGCAATCCTTAAAGCTGATGCAGAGGGTGGCTGAACTCCACAGCAAAATGTGAAAGTTACTACACTGGCCCAAAACACTGTCAATTAACTCATACTGTCCTCCTCATCGGTGGGGTTTTTACCCCATCCCATGCATCAAACCCAGAACTTAAAAAGTTTAAAATAAAAAAAACAGCTCTTTGTGTCCCAAGGACCTACGGGGCTTTCAGGACTGCTTCAGTCTGACTGCAGTCCCTAGCCAAGCATCCATACATTACATAACGTCTTATGGTGCTGCAAAGAGGGAGACCGTGGTATACTTTACCATTATAGAACACATACATTAGTAATTTCTATTTTTACATAAAAGTATTTTGCAGGTGGTAGGAAAAAAGATAAGGCAATAAAAAAGTTGCTGGTTTTGTGGATAAGCATCTTTTAGGCATATTGCCTCATAGGCAGATCATTGCTCCTGGTCCCAGCGTGTCTTGTCTGCACCTATGCAACTGACAAGATGTTAACAAAAATTATTTCTAGCACTTGAAAAACATCTTTCTCAAGGTTGACTTTTTTTTTTAATAACTTGAAGAGAGAAGAAACGGAATATGCTTTCAGACCACACAGCACATGTTTAGATACAGTTCTTTCAAAGTGTGTGAAATAGAGGTTCAGAGCTGGCAACTGCAGTCATTGTTTCCAGCTTCTCTTCATATCCCTTGAGCTTAAAATTACATTGGAGACCTTTTCCTAATAAAGGTTCCCTAATAGAAGTCACTAAATGCCTCTCTTCTTCTCTTAGAAAACAGCCAAGAGCCAGATAAGCATATTCATGTTTCTTACATTACAGAAAAAGTATAAAATTTGATATTTGATAAATCTTGATCAAAATAACCAACTATGTTCTACCTTTAATGTCATAACACTGTTTCTGAGCTGGTTCTGACTGCAGAAGAGGCACACACAGCAGACTATGGCAGACTATGGCTGTCAGAATACCATTAAGAATTCTGCATGGTAGGAGAACTGAAAGTTTACCTCTTGACCAAGTTTTCTTCAGCTGAAAAAGAAAACAGAATTACAAGGAACAAGTTTTGGGCCCCTCACTATAAGGACATTGAGGTGCTGGAGCATGTGCAAAGAAGGGCAACGAGGCTGGTGAGGGAGCTGGAGAATAAACCCTATAAGAAGCGACTGAGAGAATTAGGGTTGTTTAGCCTAGAGAAGAGGAGGCTGAGGGGAGACCTCATCACTGCCTACAACTACCTGAAAGGAGGCTGTGACAGGGTGGGTGCTGGTCTCTTCTCGCAAGTGACAAGCGATAGGACGAGAGGAAATGGCTGCAAATTGCGCCAGGGGAGGTTTAGACTGGACATTAGGAAGAATTTCTTCACTGAGACAGTGGCCAAGGATTGGAACAGCTGCCCAGGGAGGTGGTGGAGTCGCCATCCCTGGAGGTGTTTAAAAGATGGGTGGATGAGTTCCTTAGGGACATGATTTACTGGGGAGACAGGTACGGTTCGACTCAATGATCTTGGAGGTCTCTTCCAACCTTGTGATTCTATGATTCCATACACTGAAATTTATGCCTAACTTTATGCCTATGCATATATCACTGTAATTATGTCCACACTATTACCTCTACATTATAGCATGACACTTTACACTACCTTTCTAACCTTCACACGCTGTTTCAGCAGATAAAACTGGAAGAGGATTTAGAAAGTAAAAATCTGCTTCATGAATTAGCTAACTTGAAGTGCATACTTGAAGGGTTTATACTTTAAAAGTCAAAGACAGATACGTACGAGTTAATTTTATACACAGTTTTTGAGTGACATCAAGTCTGTCATCACTTTAGACTTTTAAGAATCCCGGTTTCATCTGCAAAATCCTGGACATTCACAGGGACTCTGGAAAAAGATTTTAAACAAAGGTGATGTTTGGGCAGAGCACTGAGAAGTTCATGCTGGACATCCAAGCTTACCCCAGCAAGACCCCCATCAGCCAAGCACAGAAAGGTATTCCATCAGAATTCTCCTCTGAGAAAATGGCAAAGCACAACATAACATATACAGAACGAAAATCCCTGTCAAAGATGGGCTAAAAGACACCTCAGCAAAATGGGGATATTTTTTTTTTATTCTCCTATAAACCCCATTCTTTTCAAGTTAATGAGACACGATAACAAAACTCAGGTAGCCTTTCTGAGAGAGCCTCTACAGTCAACCCCATGTAAGGGACACTGACAGAAGTCTGACATTGAAAATTAAAGTATTTTACTGGAACATACCCTAAAGTAGATTTCAAATTCATCCTGAAACTGACAGTTTGACCTTATGTAAGCAGCATATAGTTAACTCCAGAAGACAATCGGATAGAGATGTCCTCCTCCAAGGAGCAAGAGCCAAATAGAATTCAACTACTATCACTGACTAAAGACACATATACAGAGACACTGTTGTATGGGGATGATTAATCAAATATTTCTAGAGAATAGATCAACCAGTGGCACAAGCTTCTGTATACAAAGGCAGAAACAAACGATTTTCCAACAGCTGCAGAGCATTTAGAAATCTGCACTGGGTAAATAAAATTAATTGACCTAGAGATTTTATTTATATACTTAATTGCAACTGTATAACTTCATCCACATTACATAATGCCAACATAAATCTGTCTGATGTCAACCAAAGGGCAAAGTCATAAAGTTACTGATGGCCTTATAAAAGTAGTTTAAAAAAACCCTACAAACAATGCATGTGTTTATCACAGGTTGCTTTAGACAGACAACTCTTTGTCTCACTGTGCTTGTATTTATCAGTTGTAATTTTTAATTTCACATAGCCATATCTTAAAATTTCCATCACTGCTAGCAACAAAAAAAAAAGCACAGATACAATATGCAGCTTCAAGAATCATACTTGCTTCCTTGCAGCGAACCACAGTGTAACACACATGGTAACCATATAGCCAGATTACATCCAGATTTGTCCAAGCATAGCTAAAAAAAAGAAATGTAGATAAGAAGAGCAAACAGTTTCGAAGGCTTGTGAGGGATTTCCAGAAATCATGGAAAAATACCTGTGGACAAAGTCTGCACAATCCACACAGGGATCCGATGCATACCGGGAACATCACACACACTCTACAACACACGCCACCTGCATACAAGCAGTAAACCCCAACGCGCTTTCAGGACGTACTCGGCTTACTGGGCATTCTCAGGTCATCTGTGCGGCTTATGTCCACTAAGTCTTTTATCAGACAGATAGTCAGACCTTGGGTATTTCATATTCACTGAGCACATGTCATACTAGATCCGCAGACATGCTTCTGTCTAGGAAATGTTGCAAATTCATTAATAAATTCCATCTTTTCTCTAGCAATAGAGCTTCATCTCCTTGGTAATCAGAGAACAATCTCATATGCTTATTCATCTACTTTTTTAAAAAACATTATGGAAATTATGTATTTCCTGGAGGAACTATCAGTAGGACTAACACAAGATCAATACAACACTCTTTTTATAATTCCTTTAAAAATTAAAATATCATCTGCTTTGGTTACAAGCCTGTCCTCTATACCAAGATGCATCTTATTTCTTATTCTATGAGAATTCATTTGCTATCCTTTAGTCTTTGGCAAGGAATTTCTCAAAAGTTCTAGATAAGTTTGTGGCATTAGACCAGTTCTCCTCATCTGGATCCCCGACAGGATGGATAACAAAGTTAGCATTTCTTAAAACCTCCATAGTTTCTTTAAACAGATTCAGACTGACACCCTTTCAAAAAGTTACATTTTTCCTCGGGTTTTCTCCCACATGCTCCAAGAGTAATTTTAACTAATCTACAAACTACTGTTACATACACTGATTTACAGTTTCCAGGGTGGAGAATAATGAATGTAAAGTCAATAAAAGATTAAATAGTAAACATGAAAAGTTTCATTTGAGTTTGTAAAAGTAAGGTTATTAGACTAGCACTTTCACTTTTGGAATATGTTTATATGCATAATGACAAGGCACTTCCCATTCCTGAAATGAAATTGAACAACTTGGTGTATTCACAACATAGGCAGAAGGAAGCATGCAGGGCAGAGAGACTCACTTCAGGGAAGAAAGTTTACCATTTTGTTACCAGTGTACATCAGTTAAAGATTCCATGAGAATTTAACTTCAACAGATAAATACATCGGTACTAACTTTGCCAGAACATAGGAAGTCAACAATATAGCGAACATGAAATGCCTACATGCGTGTGCTTAATTGAAAGTGTATAAGTTTTGCTCAGAGCGAAAAAACTTGGAACAGTTTGTTTATCCTGAGGCTAAAAATCTTTCATGTCAGTTTTTAGAAAAACTGCCTTCTTCGCTCAGGCCACAAGATGAGAGAATTCAGCCTGATAAAACAAAACTATTTTTGTTTTCTTATTTTATTTATTTAAGAATAATCACAGAATCATAGAATGGTTTGGATTGGAAAGGACCATGAAGGTCTAGTCCAACCCCCCCTGCAGTGAGCAGGGACATCAACTACATCAGGTTGCTCAGAGCCCCACCCAACCTGACCTTGAATATTTCCAAGGATGGGGAATCTAACCACCTCTTTGGGCAACCTGTTCCAGTGTTTCATCACCTTCAGCACAAAAAAGTTTCTTCCTAATAGCTAGTCTAAACTTCTCTTTTAGTTTAAAGCCAACTTCTCTTTTAGTTTAAAGCCATTACCCCTTGTGTTATTGCTAAAGGCCCTGCTAAAAATTTTTTCCCCATATTTCTTATAAGCCACTTTTAAGTATCAAAAGGACATAAATAAGGCCTCCTCGGAGTCTTCACCAAGTTGAACAATCCCAACTTTCTAAGCCCGTCTCATAGGGGAGGAATTCCAGCCCTTTGATCATTTTAGTAGCCCTCCTCTGGACCTGCTCCAACAGGTCTGTGTCTTTCCTGTGTAGAGGGCTCCAGAGCTGAACACTGGACATTTTCCTTACCAACGACAAACAGAAGCATGAGGGGATATATACTTGTTCCTGAACATGTTTGGTTTGATTCTTAGTTCTGGATTAAGTACAAGAATACTTTATAAAGACTCTTTTTTTGATTTGTGACACTAGTTTAACACTGAATACCTTGCATAAAGATGAATCTGGGTACAGTATTCTAGCTGCAGTATGCTGCTTGCATCATCTTTTTATTATTTTTCTTTTTGTCCATTCCCCTTCCCAAAATGCCGCACTTTCTACTTTTTTTGTTCCCTACTCCCAAACCACTGAACCATTCACAACACTATTTCATAAAGCAGTCTGAATACACATAGCCTTTGCAGATCAAATTGTGTTTCCTCTGTTTTGGGACAGATTTTGTTTGTTGTATTTGTTGTCTGTGTTTCCTATTCCTCGGAACTTTTCTGTCTTTGAATGCTAAAGGCCTAGCCAACATCTGATCTTAATAGCTGACCTAAGGGCTAGTTTATAAAACCCACATTCTGAAGTCAAATAATGTTGCATCGCATATTTACTTGAGAACTCAATTTTCAAAACTTGGCAATGCCACTACAGTAGCCCAACATATCACATATCCGGTATAACAACAACGAAGAATTTACAAACAGATCATATAAATAACTATTTTCCCCTTTTAATTAAAATTGTATGAATAGGTATAAAAAGTTGTATAAAAATTCCTTCCTTTGTCTTTTGCTGGTAAAAAGTCTTTGGTAACAATTCTCATTCTAGACAATTAAAAATATGCCACTTCTCTACTTGGTGTGTTTTGCATTACACTTTTGTCCTGGAGAAGTGGTTCTATTTTGTGCAGCTAACCCGGAAAGGGCAATAATTCAAACCATTTATCTTCAAAAACAAAGCCTGTATTTTACAATATCCTCCCACTGTTCTTGTGGGGGAGTCAGCCTAGAAGTCAAACACTGACACACATTTTGCACAGTTTCTTGTCAACTGCATCATCTTTTAAACGCTAAAATTCCATTTTAACTGAAGAAAACATGAACAAGTTTCAAGGTTTTCACGTTACTAGTTCTAAGAAAGATAAACAAAATATACGAACTCAAAGCAATCAACTTTCATGTCTTCAGAGCAGTTCTTAACAGATTTAAACATGTTTGTATTCATGTCTGAAACCATTTTATCTTCAGAGTAAATTTCTGAAAGAATACCTCTCATGGACAATGAAGAAAAAGACACACTTTGGTCATTCCATTTTTCACATCACATACATTAGATTATTGTAATTATACTCTCTACCAAAATTAGAACTTCAGATGCTGTTTAAAGTCCAACAGTGTAAATATATGCAAATATACGTTTATGTCTAAATATAAATGTCTAAATTATATATAGGAGTAATAGTTTTATATATATGCATGCATGTGTATACTATATGTTATTTATATATAAAACCATCATATAAAGATGTAGAAATATGGTGGGTTCATATATATACATTACACAAATGCATACATAAATACACATACACAGCCCTCTACACTTACATCCCACTCAGGCCTAAATATGCTCTACTCGCCACACTTCGAGAAGCTTAGTTCAATTAAACATGTTTCGAGCAGCACTAAACTAAGTTGATGTATAAATCTGTGTATAATAAGGGTCATAAATATCTTGACTCAGGTATACCCACATGAGCAAGGAAAAGGCTCTCTATAAACAGATATCTGACACTGATACTGAAAAAAATCAGCACAACCCTAAAAATAAAGTTGTGTACAAGAAGACTCCTTAAATATTTAACAGCACGCTACAGACAGAGTTGAATTTAGCAGTCTAACATGACAGCCAAGGAGAAAAACAAAATCACATTTTCTCATCCTTACATACTGCTTAAGGAATCTAGACCAAACAAGACTTTGAGACAAAACTGTTACCTGCTAAGCCACTACTTTACAGACTCAAATAAACTCAAAAATAGTGTGAGATTTCACTAGAATATTCCTTTCAGTATAGTCTCCTGCTTGATTGTAATGATCAATATATCTTTTTTTCACAAAATCAAGAGTAAGCAATGCTTCATTTCAGAAAAAGAAAAAATCCTGAATCTACAACACACAAAAAGTTACCTAGTAACAGTTCTGAATACCATGTATTTTTTTTGCAGAGGTTCTCTGCTAGTATGCTGAGCAACTTCATATATGTAAACCATCCCACCATGCTTAGTGAAAGGATGTGTTAGTAAAGCCATGTATACAGACATACTTGGAGATTCAAGTTTAAAACAAAGATTCTGAAGACTAACATACAAATTAATCTGTAGAGCAAATCTTTCTCCTAGTTTTTCCCTTCTTTGAGCCACTTCTTTCTCAGCAGCCTTGGAAAAGCAGACATTTGTGCTCTGAGAAACTGGGACTAGAAGAAAGTTCCTCATTCAAGTGTGCTCTACAGAGAAGCAGTTTAATAATTTTCTCTTATGTAGTCAGGAAACTGCAACAAATTAAAAGTGTTCAAAATCTTTATGTCATTACTTAAGTCTGACTCTTTTAGCACAAGCCAACACATTGAAGTTTTTTTAGATAACAGAACACTGTTAGGAAATTAGGATTAGAATCAAGTTTATAGTAAACACGTGAAATTTACAAACTACTCAGGCACAAAAATATAAACAATGTACGCAACAATCTTAACGCTTCCATTATTGCTAGCACAACAACCTAAGAATGGTGAAATATTAAAAGCATTTAAGTTGTTTATGATGTTTATGTGACCAAGTAACAAGTTTTGGCCTAGCTTTAAAGCAAATACTGTACGGGTACATCTTTCTTCAGAATTTAATTTAATAAAGCAAGTAACTTTTTCTTACACTAAGAAAAAAATCCAAAATTAGAAATGAAGATGCACACTTCATACTATTTTGAAAAAACTTCCTTAGTTGCTCTTCCAAAAAAAAAAAAAAAAAGGCAACTTTTACGTGGGACTTTCACACAACAAACACCGATAAAGTGAAACTTTATTTAAGTATGCAACATGATTGTTTAAACACAGAAATCTCAACAGGCAGAGGACAGCGGAGGTTCAGTCGCAAACGGGGCGAATTTTAAGCTGTAGCGCGACTTTCACCAGCCTCCTGGCGAACTGTGCCTGGCGATGCTACCGTTCCAGAGGAGCAGCGGCGAGTGCCTCCCAGAGCCACCGCAGCAGCCGGCCAAGCGACTCACCGCACCCGCAGCCGCCGCCAGCGGGGGCTGACCCAGTCCCCTCCTGCACCGCGGCCACCTGCCAGCTCCCGGCGCTGGCACCCAGCACCAACCTGCGCCGCAGAGCCCTCTCCCTCCTGGCACAGCGCCCACCCCCGCACCCCGGCACCGTCCCACGGGCAGGCAGGATCGGCGGCGAGGCGGTGCCCCCCGGGCGGTGGCTCCGGCACGAGAGGCGTGCGAAGCCCTGCGCGCCGCTCCCTGCGCGCCGCTTTGAATCCTGGGCTCTCCGAGTTGCTTTTTCCTTGTTGCTGTTTGCTTTTTTTTTTTTTTTTTCTTTTTAATTAGTGGAAAGTTTCCTCTCCCAGCAGGGGCCAGGACAACGCGCAAACTGCCCCAGGGCGCCACGCTGCCATCACAGCTGACAGGTTTCTGCCTCCCCCCCGCCCGCTCCTTCCGCACCATTAAAAAGCAGGCAGATAGATCCGGCCGGGGGTTGTTTTTAATAACAGCTATTTAGCACAGCTAATTGCAGCCTTCGCCAGCAAAATAAAAGCTGGCATGCGAGCATCCCGCACGGAGCCTCCTGGGCACCGGGGCCAGCAGAGGAAGGGCGAGGGGTCGGGGTGAGGGGAGCGGGGCCGGCAGCAGAGAAAGGAGAGGTGCAGTAAAGTTGCCATCGGTGTCCTTAAACCGGGAGCCGAACCGCCGAGAGATGGGGGAGAGGAAACTTCACAGCCACCAGCAGCGCCCGCGGGCAGCGGCTCTGGAGGCGGCGGGAAGGGACTTGGTTGTGGAGGAGGGGGCTTCTTACCTTCTGGTCGACGATGGAGCAAGCCATTTCCCGGACGTGCGCGAGGCTGAAGTCCCCCGAGGAGTCCTGCAGCAGCAGCACCGGCTCCCGGCTCAGCCCGATCTGGAGGTGGAAGGCGACGCCGCCGCCCGCAGCAGCCCCCGGCGGCGGCAGCGGGCTGGGCGGCCGGATCAGCGGAGGGGCGCTCATCGAAAACTTTCCGCCGGAGCCGTCGCCGGAGCCGAGGAATCGGGCACGGGGAAGGAGAGGCGGGCGCCGCGGTGAAAAGTTGGCGACCGCCCGGGAGGCGCCGGGCGAGTTCCCACGCGAAGTTTCAGGGAAGTCCCGGCGAGCTCCTCCCGGTTGAAAATGGCGAGGGGGGGGGCGGGCGGCGGACCGGGGAGGATGCAGACAGGAAAAGGCGGCGAGAGAGGAGCGCAGGGTGAGGGGGGAGCCCGGCCCAGCGCCGCCGAGGTGGTGCCGCCGCTCCGACTGTGGGCGCTGTGCGCGGCGCGGGGGCGGGGCGGGACGGGACGGGACGGGGACGCGCCCTCCGCCCAGCCGGGAGGCGCCGCGCCGCTCCGCCACCAAACGGCGGCACCGTCCCGGCGGGCGGCACGGGCCAACCTCAGCGGCGGGGCCCCCGGGCTGCCCAGCCCACGCGGGGCCGGGTGGTGCCCCCGCGGCGGGGCTGCGCCTTTGCCGTCGCTGCCCTTCGCACTCGGCGCTGTCAGTAGCTGCTGCCTGGGGAGGAGAGAGAACCGCGCCTGTCCCGGTTGGGCAGCGCCTCAAAGCTACCTTCATCCCGCCTCGCCCGGCCCTCTGTGCCCTCACGGCCCGCAGATGGAGACAACCGGTGGCCTTTCCCGGGCAGGATGGTGGCAGCTGCCCCCGAGGACGGGAAGAAGTGGCAGGGAAGCGGGACGGGCCCCGTCTCTTTCACCTGTCCTCGACGATCCAGCAGCCTCCGTAGGTTTTCAGGAAGAAGCATGGGGATGCTCGCACCCATCTCGTCTCTAAAACAGCTTCCAGTTTCAGGTACTGTTTGCGCTAGGGAGAAGCCCCTTGTCTCTCAAAATCAGTATGAGTTACTCTTCCCAGCTCTTGGGATCGGAGCAAGCCCCATCCGTTTGAGGGCATGCAACATTTAGTCTGAAAAGCCCATTCCTAGTCTCCACTTGGAAATCTGTGAAAGCAGTGGAAACGTGAATATTTTAGGTACCAACAGAGAAGCTTTTAATATACGTATGTGGTACCTGTAAGGATGGCAGTACTAAGTGCAGTAGTTGATCACATTTACAACCCGTTTATGTACATACTGCTCTTCTGACCAAATGTGCAGCTGCAGTGTTGTTTCATTTTGCTCAGTTGTCTTATTAGGTCCCATTTTACTGTTTTGAGCTTGTTTCCCACCTGAAATTTGCATACACATTACTGTCTATGTAATTTTTTAATCTGTTTATTCTTTGGTGAATTTTCTTTTGAAATTGTTGCATTTTAATCTGAATCTTCTACAGACTGCCAAATCTGCTGAAAATGTCAGCACTATAAAATGAGATGATTACTGTTTCCACTTAGTAGACTTTTTCTTATCACATAAGGAATAATAATCATCTTCAAACGTTCTTCGGCTTTGCTGTTGAAAATCATACTTAGTATTTCCTGAGGAATTTATCAGTTTCAGTACACTAGTGTACCCTGGCTATGCTGGTGAGCATTGTGATGAACTGTTCCCTAACAGCTCTCCATATACTAGATGGTTTTGGTGCTTAGATGTTTTGGAGCATGTATGTTTATACTCCCGGGTCAAAGCCTGCTGAGGCAATTACAACTACTGCAAGCTTCCCAAGGTCCTGTGGCCCAGCCAGCTTTTCTATACGAGGCTCAGCATGGGAGAACTGTGAGGTCAATGTGTGAATCTCCAGCAGGAAGGGCATGTGAGGTCCAAGTGAATCCCTGAATCGTTGTTGTAATGCAAATGCAAATACTAGGCCAGAGTCAAATCAAGTGGCCAGTGGTAGTTTTTTTCTGAGCACTGTAGTTCCTGCTTCTTCCCTGAAAGAACCATACTAGAAGATCCTGCAGCCTTCAGGTGATCCGTAAATGCAGTGAAGTGTTATAAATATCATCAACTACTTTGAGTGCTTCTTCCTTACAGCTCACTGTGGCAAAAGCAGATGTTGAATACACTTTTGTAATCGGAATAGATGTATGAGCCAGTCATATACAAATGCTGTTCATAAAGAGATTCAACTTGATCTGTTGTACCAACTGAAATGTCACCTATTTCATGATCCTTCCAGATGGGACACTTACTACACTGATGCCAGGGAGGCAAAAAGACCAGTCACAGCAGTCTGTTCTCTTTGCTGTGATCTGGTATGCCTGGTTGAGCCAACCTGTCAGTACACAGCTGGAAAAACTGCTGAAAGTTTAGGATTCACTGTACCCACAGAGATCTATTAAGCAGTACATGAACTGCCACATGAACTTGCAGGGAAAAAAATGAGCTTGCCACGCATAGCTACACAATTTATGGATCTAGCTATGTAAGGGAAGAGAGAATGTCAGCACATGATGCCACTGTAACATCACATCATGAAAACTCTCCCAGCTGCCCTCAAGGTACAGTTGCTGTAATGTTGCTTCCAATTACTCTGAATCACTACAGTGTGAAGGATGACTACTGGTCTCTGTGTTGTCATGGTTTGTAGACTTGACCGTCCACTTAGATGTCTTTCTGAAACTTATCTTTCTTCTTTTCTTTCAGCTTACTGCATTGTATAGACTGAATTCTATTCATTGGGAATAAGAAACATCCCCTTGATCAAGTTTTTATTGCTTTCTGCTTTTCTCTGTGATATAACTGGTCCCTTTTCAACAGCCAGTTATCATAAAATCATAGAATGGTTTTGAGTTGGAAGGGACCTTAAAGATCATCTAATCCAGCCACCCTGCCATCAGCAGGGATACCTTCCACAATATCCAGTTGCTCAAAGCGTCCTCCAACCTGTCCTCGAACACTTATTGAGATAAGGCATCCATGACTTCTCTGGGCGACCTATTCCAATGTCTCACCACCATCACAGTAAAGGATGTCTTCCAAAGGATATTTTCTAAATCTACCCTCTTTTAGCTTAAAACCCTCATCCTATCACTGCACTCCCTGATAGAGAGCCCCTCCTCAGCTTTCCTATAGGCCCTCTTTAAGTACTATAATGTCTTCACAGAGCCTTTTCTTCTCTAGGCTGAACAACCCCAACTCTTCCAGCCTGTCCTTGTAGGGAAGGTGCTCCAGCCATCTGATCATCTTCGTGGCCCTCCTCTGGGCTTGTTATAACAGATCCATGTCCTTCCTGTGCTGAGGACTTCAGAACTGAATGTAGTATCTTTCTGTTCTCGAACACAAGCAATTATATGGTACATATGCTTTAACTAAAGAAAAAAATCAAACACTTAGCAGAGAATAATGCAGGATATGCCTAAACAGTGGAGAATGCTCTATAGGGCAGTTTCGTTGTCATAGATGGTGTTAATTTTTAGGTCAAAAGTTGTTGACCTAAAATTTGGTTCTAATACTTTACATAGAGAGTAGAACACAGGTGATTAGGATGAGATTATTACTACTGGTTTTGTGAGGTGAATAGTTGAATATCATACCTAATTCTGAGATCAGTATGTTGAAAAATAATTTGCTTGGCAGTATTCTTTAACAATATAGTGTATCTGGGCAAGGAGAAAAGAATAGTATTAAAGCAGAGAAAGCAGTAAGAAGCAGCAGTCTCTGGAAAGGGAAAAGAAGGTGAGACTGGAAATAAAGCTCAAATTTTAACCCTGAAAATGATTAGTCATTAGAATGAATAAGAAAGATAATATTTTTTAATGTTTTCCAATTTAGACTGAGAGTTTACTCACACACAATCTTGCTGGGCTCAGTGCAGCAGTAACTCCTTTGTTTCCTGAGGTCAGAGTGGAAGATAATTGCCTTTAGCTGTTTGTTGTGTTCTTAATGGGATACAAAAAGACAGGCAGATTTTTATCTGTGACAGCACACACAAATTCAAAGATGTAAAGATAGTAATTTTTCTTTCTTCCTTGAAAGAAATTTATCTTTTCTTCCTCAGAAGGCAGACATTATCTGTCCCATGAGGCAAGTAAGTTGGCATTAACCCTTTTTTCCTTAGGTCAGTTTTACTTTTTCAGCTCTGCTGGACTCCATAGGCTGTTCCTCACAGAGCACGAGCCTGTGGAAGAGGGACTTTTCGAAGCCACTGCTGAAGGTAACAGCTTTTCATCTTTGAAAATTTACCTCCTCAACCTACAACAACAGATCAAATGTTAAAGTAGGCAAAGACACTTTTTCGTGCTGAATCAGGCTGATGCCCTTTTTGCCTTGTACCACTACATTTTTTTTGTTTTGGTCATACATTCCTGAACCACATACGCAGCTCTAAGCTTGCTGCTTTGATCAGACATCTCAATGGCATTTTTTTCATATAGTCCGGCTTCTTGGCATATTGACTTGCATCCAGACCATAGTCCATTTTAAGCTCCAGATTTCTTCTTGCTACGTTATTATTTTGTTCATGGTTATGTATATGTGATGTTGATTATTTCTGCACAAGCATCCTATATTGCACATACCTATATAGAGACATGTCCTGTTTTTCCAGGCCACTACACCAATTTGCAAAGATAATTTGAATTCAAGTCACAAGTGTTTCCATGGCATTTGCAATCTGTCTTCTTTTGTATAAGTCACGAGTTTAAAATGTATATAGTCATTATTCAAGTCATTAGTATAAAGGACTGAATAAAAGGAGGTGAAGTACAGACTCCCATGGAATTCCATCACACACATACTCTTTGGGTGTTATTACCCAACTGCTTTTGTATCTATTTCATAATATTTTCTTCCCAGCATGATTTGCTCTGTTTGCTCAGAAGAATGGTTTATGAGACAGTGTCAAAAACTCATCAGTCAGAATACATCACACCGGTTGCTTATGCTCTGTAATAAAAGAAAATTTGATTAGTTTAGCCTCATTTGTCTTGTACAACAAATCGGTGCTGGACTGATACTGATGTCACTGTTGTCTTCTGCTGTTTATTCTTTTTTTATTGTTTCAGACTACTTCACGCATCAGTAATGTCCCAAATACTATTTTCTACTCTGAATCCTCCAGGGTCTCATCTGTCCACTAATCTTCAAAGGTAAGTATTTACCATTTTGTGATTGTTTCAGTGAGATATTTAAATAACCTAATATTCTACATTTGTCAAACACTATTTGAAAAATTATCTAAAAAGTCTGTAATTTCTTTTGCCCCTTACCAGGTTTATTTTTTTCATTGTTATTAACAACCTTGCTGCCATAGCTACCTGCGTGCAAAAAAAGCATTGTTGAAGACAGTATCATCCTATGTATTTTTTCTGTTGATAGTGGATCGATGTTTCCAGAAGTTACTTTTCATTATATTATGATCTGTATAAGATAAGGTATTGTCTATTCCAACCAACAAATGTGAGCAGAAACCTGAAATTTTACAAGGAGTATCTCTTGCATCTGGATGTGGTTTACATATTCTTTATGTAGACTTAGATTTTAACGTTGAACTTTAAGCCAAATCTGTTCATGTTAAGAATATGTGGACTTTTCCTCTTTCTACAGTTGAATACAGACCGTGGTATTTGCATTCTTACTAAGCGGCAAAACATGCTGTAATAAAGGCAGGTCTATAAAAGTCAAACTATTTCTTCTTTCTGCCATTTTCAGATGCTGAAATCATATTTAAAGTGATTTGCATGCTCCCATGACTTCTCTCCTGAAGCAGACACTTGGGGAGGAAGTTCTTTGCTTAAAAAGCATATTATTGAAAAAAAAAAAATAACCAAGGAAGAAGGAAAAAAGACTGGTAAATGGAATAGGATGAAATTTGGGAAGAAATGTGGAGACTGTTGGAAAGTAAAGGATACCAGAACTGGAAATGAAAGTGTCACTGGATCTAGAACTGGTATTGTGTTAGGGGCTGAAATGGTATGTTAAATGGAGCTGATACCTGAAATACTGGCAAAATAGTTTTACTGATAAGCTTCTGGGTATTTATTTGCAGAGAAGAAGCTGATGTTAGCTGTAGAACTAGTTAGTGATTTTCTGATGAGCTACTTATTTCCATGAGAAAATTGTAACATTTTAAGATTAATATAATATGTATCTATTTTAACATTGGTTAATGTGAATACTGTCTGTAAATCTCCCAGATTTTGTTTGTTGTTTTATTTTAAAAAAATGTTTCCAGTTGTTGAAATTGCTTCAACATTTATAAAAGAAAAGTGTTGGAATGTTACCTTCCATGGCTTTATGCTAAATGTTTTAGAGAATTAGGACAATACACTTAAAAAAAAAATAAGCTTAGAAATTCAAAAACAAGATTTAAAAATCTGAGACAACTCAATGTAGTATTTTTTATAAACAGATCACAATGGATCACAAAAAAAAATTTGGGGTGTTGGGGTTGGTTTTTTTACTTTTTTAATATCTTGGGAATGAAAGTTAAAATCTGACTCGGGCTGGCAAAACTGTTTTCTGTCTGTGTAAGTCTGTCTCTGGGCAAATTGATCATGGACATACAAGGTAGATTAACATTAAAATAGGATCTGAAAGATTGCAGGATAAAGCTTTCTTATGTCAAACATCTGCATACTTGCATACTTGTTTATTTTCTTTAACGAAAAAGTGTGCTGGTTTGAAAGGGAGGAGGTTTTTTGGTGTTTGTTTTTTTTCTCTGTTTGCTAAACTGACCTCACTATACTTGAAAAATTCAGGGATAGGACAGGCTCCATTTATCCCAAAGTATCCTTTGAGGATGTTTGTTATGGTTTGAGGATAGAATAACTGATGCATTCAGATAAACATGAGTATCTTGGCATTGTTTGTGCATATTTGTGCAAATTGTCCTCAGTAGCTCTCTGGTTCTTAGGAGCACTGGTACTATCCAAGAGATGTGCTTCCCATTCTCAGGATACTGGAAATGAGGTAATCATTGTACCTTAAAGGAAGACAAAGCACAGGTTTTATTCAGAAATTTCTTCATGCTACTTCTTAGATGATTTCTGAATAGGGAATTCTGTGTGAAGGGGGTTTTTTTATCACTTACACAGCACCATTTCACTTAACAGTTTCCTGAATGTCGCCTTCATACAATTCTACAGAATTCTTGGCTGTGGTTACCTGAAATCTCTGTAACAGCTCTTTCCTCTTCATAAATGATTACTTGATTTTCACTATTTAGCTGGGGATAATTTTCAACAAGCAGCTAATGTGTTTGCTATATTTTGGTAATTTTCTTGAAACTACATTGATAATTCAGTTAGTAAAATATGTATGCTACTGTATTTTAGTTAAACTTGATTTTTATTATAGCAAAGTTCTTGAAGTTTATAAACTTGTGTTCTTTTACACATCAGCAACCAGTTATATTGTTATTTAACACTAATGTTTTTGTGACTCCATGTAATTTCTACTGAAATTCTTTGACAGTTCAAAAAAATAATTCAGGTTCTGGGAATGAGACCATGCAAAATTATATGTGTGTGTTGTAATTTATGCATTGTTTTGATCTGTAGGAATAGGTGGCAAACTATTTCTGTAAGGGATGCAGCCTAAAGAAAGAGAGGTATAAGCTGTTAACTATCCATCAACTATTGTTTCCAAAGCTTATGGAGTCAAAGTGGAGAACATGCAAAGTGGCCAAAGGTAAGTAAGTATAGCAGTTTTATTTGTGATCTAAGCAATGTCTGATAGTATGGAAAGGATAAAGTTTACAGGCAGTTTTAAAATTGAGCTAGAAATTTATCTAGGAGCTAGATATTTCTGAAATGACTACTGACTTTCTGCACTGGTGTTTAAAAAGATGCTAACTGAGCTTGTCAGACTAGTTGGTCCTACTGCAACTAGTTTTATCATACTTTTATGTGGTTTGATGATTTTATCCACAAAATTTGGTTTACAATATAATTTGAATAAATTAAATTATGGTTAACCTAAATTATTTAATGATTGTTACATGAATATTAAGACAACATACAGGCCCGGGTAATACGTAGGTGGGATTATTGAGACAATAGATATAAGACAATCGATAACCATCACTCCTCTATTCTTTTTTGTGAGTTTCCTTACTTGTAATGATTTAATGAGTTAAAGAGAGACTGCCCATAGGAACAGAGAATCAATAGATTTCTTACCTAAATTGTCATTGATCTTTTAATGTTTGTTGGAGTTGCTTACTGCTGCTGCTGCTTTCGTTTCACTGCATGAAACTGCAAAGCCAGAGCTAAGAATAACATTATGGGAGTACCTGCTATTTTACACAGGAGGGAAGAGGATAAAGGAGTGGAGCGGTGCAGGGGATCCCAAGGAACCTGCAGGTAAGAGGAAGGTAAATATGGAAAGAGAGAAGATATACAGGAAAGAAATTTATTCCTAGGAATACTACAATTGTCTGTCACAGTTCCTTATTTGAAAATGTTCAAGTTTTAATAATTTAATTTGAACAATTCAGCAGGCTGTTTTTTAACATAATTAGAACTATATTTTCCTTTTATTTACAGTCAACTCACAATCTTACCTTCATCTTATCATGACTTTTCAGTTTGGAATTGACATTACATTTCATTTTCATATGCAACAAATAAAAGACTGGTAAGCCATGAAACAACATACTACATACTGTATGAACATTAAAAGTTGTTTTATACAAACATTATAAATAACTTAATGAAGTTCACTCTTACACCAATTTTATCATATGTTTATTTAGGATAACCCTGTAAATACACACAAGAAACAAAATCTCTGTTCCTGTGCCTTACTCCAAGATAGGAAAATTAATTGCACATTAAAAAGACTTAATTGCTGAATACTTCCTTAAATAGTAAAACCCACAATTTAAACAATAATTTGGGCTTAATGACAGGGCAAAAATGATGCATCTGTTCTTTTACAAACATCTCAACATGAAGCCCCATACAATGCTGCAACATTGTCATCCTGTCATCCTGGGTTATACAAACAAGGAAGTCATAAGGTAGAGTAAGAATACGTTTCAGACAGATTAACTGTATTTGATTATGCTCAGATTTAATGGGTCTTGACAAAATGAAGCATGTGAAGAGAGTCTTAAAAATAACTTGATTAGAATAATGTATTTCAGGGATATAAGAAAATAGAACAATGAAATTATATAGAAATATAGGTTTCTTAAAGGTTATTTTTTTTCAATGAGCAAGCTATAGCCAACTTTGCAGCATACAGCACAAGGAAGGATTATACTTTTCCTGTATTACTGATCGTGACTAACAAGAGTCTTCAATAACCTTTGTGATGTTAGTGTTAGTTTTCATGCATTATGAAAGCAACACACAATACAGCTTCAGGAAGCTGCTCCAAAACTTCTGAAGAAAAACCACTTCCTGTTTTGGCTTAATTCAGCAACTGTTGATTTATTTGAATTATACAGCTGGAAAAGGATTTTTGCTTTCAGAAGGACTGTAAGTGGGACAATCTGAAGATAGGGATTCAAGCTTTTCTGTGACCTGGGCAAATAACACGTCTTTGTGATTTCGTCCATCCTATTAGCTATACATTTTTGTAAATATTGTTTGTCCCTTTGCCACCACATTATTTTCATGTTGTAGTTATGGGCCGGAGTAAATACTCATTTTTAATATTTGTAAAAGTAAAAAATTATATCCTTTCTGTTCTGTTTTTCAGACTTACTTTGAAAATAAATCTTTGCTAAGGACACAAATCAGTGGACTTTCACTGACTACTTTGCAGATATTAGAGGAGAAATGTATTAGAATTTTTTGGGTGTTCATCCCATGGTATCTGAAAACCTCACTGGTTACAAAGTAAATTTTTACAGCAGCTTTGCAAGCAGAGCAGAACTATTATTCCAATATTGAGAGTCACATATAAGATTTATACTTTGCAGTTAACCAGCTACGGGGACATAACTAAATGTATTTAAAGCTTAGTTTCATATCAGTGCACTGAATTAAATTCACGTGTCATTGATATCAAATTAGTTCAATAACCACTTTCCTCACACCTGCCTCCTGTCGAGAAAGAAGGAATATGCTCACCTCTGAGGAGACTGTCCATGCTTGTGTGTTGGAGTAAACCTCAATCTGCTTCTTTCGATTCAGACTTAAGCACAAAATATTGCAGAGGATTCTTTATAAATATGTCTGACATATTTGAAGAAATTTCATGAAATAATAGCTTTACATAATTCTTTATCGTCTTTCTTCAGGAAACCGAGATGTGAAAGTCCTCACAGAGTAGCATAGACAAGCATTTATCTAAAGCTTGACTCATTAAAACCCTAGGTGGTCCTGTTTAGCTGGTCCATATCAATTGCTCCAATGACAGTTGGGGTCAAGGGATCATGGAACAGCCGGTCTGTGTAACTTTGGCCTGATCTCAGGTGATGTCGTCTGGGAAATAGTTGATTATATATATCAGCACTCCAGTGACTCACACCTTCAATATTAGGGTGATTGATATTCATGCTTTGTAGACCCTTGCAGCTGTTCCTCATCATAAGCTTCCTTCTCTGTATTCACTAGAATAGTCAAATACATTGCGTTAAGTTTCATGCATTATGTGAGTCTTCAACCAGCTATGCAGTATCTCAAATTAAGCAAATGCAAATCATATCAGTACAAAGCTGCACTGGAAACTTCAGGGACTATAGAGGGGAAAGAGAAGAGTAAATGATCAGAAAATATTTTTTGCTCATTTCAATCAATTCTACACCCTGCACGCTCGCCCGCCAGGGTTTCAGTTAAAGTTTTGAATATGTTACCTTTTTAGACATTTTGCAATAGGCAAAACACACAAACCATGAACTGAAAATATCAGCTATTAATATGTTTAAAGTTTTGAAATATGTTTAAAATACAGCACTTCATTAAACTGAGTCAGCAGTTGGTAGATTACATATGTGTTTTCCAATGAAAATCATCTGTTTTTCCAAAAGCCAAATCAATTTGGTATTGAATGCCAAATATTTTTGTTACAAATATTTATATTAAGTCAAGAGGATATGAACACTGTGCAGAAGTCGGGAAACTGAATTTTATGTTTTTCACAGCAACTGTCACTTAATTGCACTGTAGCTGCAGCCGCATATACTCATAGCATTGTTCTACTAAAATCCTACATCTCTGCAAAGCAGTTCAATGCCAGCAGCTGTGAGAACCTGCATTTTGAATTTCCTGAGACTGGCATATTTAAATTTTCAACTATAACACTAGATTAAATTAAATCTTTATGTTGAATATATGGTAAGAAGCTGGATTAAGCTCTGAATTCCCTAGCTAACACTCACAAAGTGCTTCTTGAAATAAGATCACTTGGATCATTCATCTTGTATACTGTACATGAAGCTAGATGTTTAACATTTTCTTCGCCAAAAGTTTATTCTGCATGAGATAAAGTTCAGCTGTTGTAACTGAAGTGTTTCGTGGCAAAGGTCTGAGCCTGCTTCCCTTACTCCTTTCAAGAATGCAATAACACATATTTTGAGGGATAGGAATACTATGATCTTCATGAATATTATCCCGAAGATTGCTATTTTCAGAAGAGAGACAGGGGTTTATGACCATTTTGGAAAGGTATTTTCAAAGTAATAGCTGAGTCCGTAGAAATATTTTTTCTTTTTGCATTCAGTGACTCTATTTTTAAGTCTCATTTCATTTTATTAAAGCTTTGAAAGTTCTACATAAATATCTGATGAGGATTTCAAAAATATTTTGTAAATATATTTTAAACTTTAAATAAACAAATTTTCATTCATATGCATGCATATTCTATTCTTTTTCCACAGTACTATGTATTTTTAGTGACATAAATGTTCATAGAAAATCAATAAACTTCCACAATAACATTTGTATGTGTATGTAATAGGAATTACAGTAAATTAATCCAATTAGGGTTTATCTTAGATAGCATTTGGGTAACAGATTTTAATGTCTGTTCATGTTAAACAGAAGTTTAAAAAGTAGTTGGAAAAGAAATCATGAGGTGATCTTGGCTGAAGAATGGATTGCACTTCACTGTAATCTGCTTAAAGGCATTTCCTCAGAGAGAAAGCTTTCTGCAAAAGAAAAAAAAAAAGGGGGATATTTTCATAATTCTTTGAAATCTTGTGAATATTCCACATTTGAAAGCCGTAGCTTTTATACCAATGTGATTCTTCTGTAATGAGTTTCTGGTATTTGTGAACATTATATAGATTTACTTTTGATATTAAAAACTTCTGAACATTCTTTCTGGATGCAATTGAACTTTTTTCTAAATCAAATATATGTATTGCAAAGAACAGCCTAAGCATTTGTCTGGCAATATGTCCTCCTTTAAATTCACTGTGGAATTTGCAGTGAATTAAACATCAGAGAGGCAGAATAAAAGGAAGAACCACCATGTTTCCTGATCAGAATTGGAAACATGGCTTGCTTTGCATCAAAAATCTTCATAACACTGCTATAATTCTGCCTTGGGGGAAATGGTGATAAGGAATAAGAAGACATGATAATGAAGGCAAATGAGTCTTCTGTTTTACAACACTCAGCTCTTTGTTACTTGCAATTCTTAATTAACAGACATGGGACTTTTTTTATTCTTTCTGACTATAACCTGACCAAAACAGTAGATATGAATTGTGATTTGGCCCAGTTCTGAAACATAATAAAAAATTCAACATTGAAACATATCTATGACTGACAAATCATTCTATTAGAGGTATTCAATTATGTCACATCCCAGCCTGTGACACTCGAGACTATAATAGACACAGGAGAATTGTTAGCATGCTTCATTCCAAGAATTGCCTTACTGTAAGACAAGACATGGCAGCTGGATATAACTATCCTGGAAAAAATGGGGAGTTAAATTAGCCACAATGAGGTGAAGAAAAATTTAATAGGTTAGTTTATGTGCAAAACATGCAGATTCCAGCTTCATGTCAGAGTACGATGACCTACAGACAATTTATTGGACTCTAATTAATCAGAAGAGAAATATTTTCATTTAATTTATTTTACAAGCAATTAATTCAAAATTAAAAGTGTTATTTTCTCTTTCTTCTGCTCCAGACCTTCTTACCAGGATCACCTCCCTAGTTAGAGTAGTTTTACTCAGTACTGGAGACACAGTTAATGCTAATGTGTGTTCCACAACAGTATTGGATCTATGGTGAGGTGATGATTAAGGCAAGTAGGCTTTCTATTCTCCAAAGAATCATCACTTCAAATGTACACTCCTTTCTTTAGTCTGTTATTTTTCTTTCATATGAAAAAAACATTGAAACCTTTCAACAGGACTGAGAATATTTATTCTCATTTGATGCTCACATTTGAAATTCCAGTCTTGGTAATATCAAGAAAAGTATTCTTTTTCTCTTGTTCCTTTTAAAATTGTCTCTATTCTGAAAAATATTCACTGTGACTTCAGGAATAATTGGATTAAGATCCCAGATATCTAAGTCTGTGCACTTTTAGATAGTTTGTCTTTAATTTTTTGCTTCAGTGTGCCTTCTGTGTTCCGGTGCTATTGAAAAGTTATCCAAAATCCTATATCTGGCCCATGCTGAATGACTTTATATCCTGCCCCCTGAACTTTTTGAACTCTTGAAACAATGGATTCTGTTGTCCGTTACTTCGGATCAATCATATGTTTCTTGAAGCACTTAGCAGAGGCTCTTATAGATGAATTATTTTGAGTTCCTTAGATAGTGGTGAGAGGTGTGCACCTCTGTGTGTTTCATGAATTGACTCGCCCTCTGGAGCTGCTTGTCCCTCTCCATTGTCTGTACAGGGATGTGGAAATCAAAATGTTCTCCAGTCTTATATTTTGCTGTCATTATTTGGGGATTTTGTGCCAGCATTCATACTTTTAAAAGGTTTTGATACTGTTTTCAATATGGTCTTGTTAGTCTGGTCACACTCTCAATTTCAGAGGGAGCTAGCTGCTATATTTCAAATAATGATTTTGTAAATTCCAGTAAACATTTACTTCAAACTTTTTTTCCTTGTAGTTCAATGACTTAATTTCCTAAGACTAATGACTTCTACTTCCATACATGTGTTTGTGATTACATCTTTGGCCTAAGCCTCTAGAGAACAGGAAACTTGCTTCTGACATTTACAAGTAAACAAGCCATGGGCTGCTTTAGAGCTCTGACTGGGTGGAGCCTCCAGAGGTGGTGAGACTCCACTGCATTTGTCACTGAGCAAGGAAGAAAACTGATTCAGCTAGGCCTCATTTCGACTACATCTGTGTAGCAGCTTAGCACATTTCAGTTAGAGCAGATCTTTTTTGGAAAGGAAAAAAAATGTTGTTTTTATACTCTGCTGACAGGAGAGATGACAAAAGAATGAAATGCAATGTGCCAGAGGAAAGAAGGTTGTACAACTATTTGTGCAGTTTTCCAGTAAAATTACTCAAAATACTGAGAACTGTGATTTTTGAGGGATTTGGGTTTTGGCTTTTGGATCTGCTTTTGGGGGGTTTATTGTTGTTAAGGTTTTTTTCCTAGACTGCTAGTAATATGAGACATTTTCTGAGTGCAGTTTATTGAAACTACACAAACAAGGTCATTTCTAGTTTTTTGTCATTTCAGTTTTCAGGAACTTCATCTTACTACAACAATATTTAAATAATTTAAATCTGATAATATTTACCGATAAATCCACACGGCAGAATATTTACATTGAATTTAAAGTACACAGGATATTCCGTAAATTAATTTGAATTCAGATATCCCTGTTCATCTCTTTTGTGTTAATCTTTGTCATGGATGTTTTAGGGGGCTTGCTGCTTTATATACTAGTGGTATACTGAAGATTTGCACTATAGGAAAATCCTCCTGCAATTTGCTGTGTTGTGGCCCTGCTGAGTGGCAATGTGAAAAAGAATAAAAACATGCAATCAAAATTAATTCCTCAGGAATACTCCACGGTTGGTTCTAGCATTCAGGATACTCTCATTAATACCATGCTGCAAAAGAAATGTGAAAAAAGTTATTGTTGTATAGTGTTATCTCTAAATACACATTCTAAGGCTGTTTGACATATTTGGAACATGTGACAAGATCTTCAGAAATTTTCCGCTTTCTCAACTAGCCTTCAACACTTGTGAAATAAACTGACTACAGAGTGCCATGTTAAAATTCCATTCTCTTGTCTGTTTTTAACAGTAATATGTTCACAGGGAATAGATTCAAGACTCTGGACTGAATCAGGCTGACAAGAGTCTTGCCATATTATTAAGTAGTGAACATTGTTTTGGCCTACTTCATGAAGTCTTCTTTTGCTTACCTTTTTTCTGTATTCTCAGGAAAAGGTTATTTTCCCTATGTGAAACAAAGTGACCAGTTATATGGAAGATGGCTAAGATTAATAGTGCTGCTCAGTTCTAATGAAAAATCATGTCTTTTCGCTGACATTAAGCATCTTTATTATCTGAAAAGTTAGTTATACTTTTCACATTTGTATGGTAAGTATCATTTTGTTATCTTGCCTAGCATTTCCTGCTTGACCAACCTCATCTCCTTCTATGACCAGGTGACCCACATAGTATGTGAAGGAAAGGCTTGGGATGTTAATATGTACATGGACTTTAGTAAGATCTTTGACACTGTGTCCTACAGCATTCTCCTAGAGAAGCTGGCAGCTCATGGCTTAGATAGGTGTACTGTTTGTTGAGTAAAAAACTGACTGAATGGCTCAGCCTCGAGAGTTGTCATGAACAGAGCTAAAGCCGGTTGGCAGCCCATCACAAGCAGTGTACCCCAGGGCTCAGTTTTGGGCCCAATCTTGTTTAATAACTTTATCAATGATCTGGATGAGGGGATTGAGTGCTCCCTCAATAAGTCTGCAGATGACACCAGGTTGTGCAGGGATGTTGGGCTGCTTGAGGGCAGGAAGGCTCTGCAGAGGAATCTGGACAGGCTCAGATGTTGGACCAAAGCTAACTGTATGGGGTTTAACAAGGCCAAGTGCCAGGTCCTGCACTTCAGTCACAACAACCACATGCAACGCTACAGGCCTGGGGAAGAGAGGCTAGAAAGCTGACTGAAGGAAAAGGACCTGGGAGTGTTGCTCCATAACTGGCTGAACATGAGACAGCAGTGTGCCCAGATGGCCGAGAAAGCCAACAGCATTCTGACCTGTATCAGAAATATTAGGGCCAGCAGGAGTAGGAAAGTGATCATGTCCCTGTATTCGGCATTGGTGAGGCTGCATGTGAAATACTGTGTTCTGTTTTGGGCCCCTCAGTACAAGAAGGACATGGAAGTGCTGGAGCACATGCAGAGAAGGACAAGAAAGCTCATGAAGGGTTTAGAGCACAAGTCTCATGAGGAGCAGCTGAGGGAACTGAGGCTGTTTAGTCTCGAGAAGAAGCTGAAGGGGGAGATCTTATTGCCCCCTACAAACATCTGAAAGGAGGCTATAGTGAGGTGAGTGTTGATCTCTTCTCACAGGTAACTAGTGATGAGAGAAAATGGCCTCAAGTTGTGCCAGGGAAGGTTTAGACTGGATATTGGGGAAAATTTCTTTACTGAAAGAGTGGTGAATCATTGGAACAGGCTGCTGAGGGAAGAGATGGAGTCACCATCCCTGGAGGTGTTCAGAAAACATGTAGACTTGACGCTTTGGCACATGTTTTAGTAGGCATGATGGTGTTGGGCTGATGATTGGACTTGATGATCTTAGAAGTCTTTTCCAACCTTAATGATTCTATGTAATATGTACGAAGTCCAACACAGAAAATCTCCAAGATTAACCCTATATTTCAGTAACCAAGAGTGGGTGGGGAAAGACAAAAAGCTGGTTATAGAACATGTTCTAACCTGTCACAGTGAGATAAGGCTCAGCTCAATCACTTCACTCAGTACAAATGGGTGCGTGTTCAAATATAGACAATTTCTTACCCTCAGTTGGAAAATGTCAGTGTGCAAGAGTGAATGGGGGTTAACATCAAGTTTGTTGTGAAACTGAAGAAATCCAGAAATGGAAACTTTTCAGTTATTGACTGAGGCTTAGGGTGAAGAAATCCCAAAGTTCAAGTTAGTGCTCAAAGGAACCTATTGCCTGTTGCATTGCCAGTGCTCCGTCACTCTCAGTAAAGAAGTTTTTCCTCAGGTTGAGATAGAACTTCCTGTGTTCCTGTTTGTACCCACTACCCCTTGTCCTGTCACTGGGCACTGTAGAGAAGAGTGGCCTCATCCTCTTGCCCTACCCCTTAGATATTTATAAGCATTGACAAGGTCTCCTCCCAGTCTTTTCTTTTCCAGGCTAAACAGACAGAACTCACTCAGCCTCTTCTCATAACAGAGATGCTCCAGTCCCATAATCATCTTCATGGCCCTCTGCTGGACTCTCTCCAGTAATTCCATGTCTTTCTTGAGCTGGGAAGCCCAGAACTGGACACAGTATTCCAGATGGGGCCTCACTAGGGCAGAGTAGAGAGGGAGGATAACCTCTCTCGACCTGCTAGCCACACTCTTCTTATGCACCCCAGGATACCATTGGCCATCTTGGCCAGGAGTGCACATTGCTGGCTCATTGTCAACTTGTTGTTTACCAGGACCCCCAGGTCCTTTTCTGCAGAGTTACTTCCCAACCAGTCAACCCCTAACCAGTATTGGCCAGTCAAACCCTGACCTGTATTATTAACCTCGGGAGTTATTCCACCCAAGATGCAGAACCCTACACTTGCCTTTGTTGAACTTAATTAGGTTCCTTTCTGCCCAACTTTTCAGCCTGTCCAGGTCTTGTTGAATGGCAGCACAGCTTTCTGTTGTATCAGCCCATCCTCACAAGGCCTGCAATCATGATGCTACTTCCAGCTGCCTGTGAAGTCCTCATCAGCCTCCTCTTCTTAGAATCATAGAATCATAGAATCAGAAGGTTGGAAGAGACCTCTCAGATCACTGAGTCCAACCGTGCCCGTCTCCCTACTAAACCATGTCCCTAAGGAACTCATCTACCCATTTTTTAAACACCTCCAGGGATGGCGACTCAGCCACCTCCCCGGGCAGCTGTGCCAATCCTTGATCACTCTCTCAGTAAAGAAATTCTTTCTAACGCCCAGTCTAAACTTCCCCTGACACAACTTGTGGCCATTTCCTCTTGTCCTATCGCTTGTCACTTGTGAGAAGAGACCAGCACCCACCCCGTCACAACCTCCTTTCAGGCAGTTGTAGACAGTGATGAGGTCTCCCCTCAGCCTTCTCTAAGCTAAACAACCCTAATTCCCTCAGCCACTCCTCGTAGGACTTGTTCTCCAGCCCCCTTACCAGCCTCGTTGCCCTTCTCTGCACACACTGCAGCACCTCAATGTCAAAGTGAGGGGCCCAAACCTGAACACAGCACTCCAGGTGCTCACACACAGTGTGAGTACAGGGACACAATCACCTCCCTGCTCCTGCTGGCCACGCTATGTGTGATACAGGCCAAGATGCCATTGGCCCTCTTGGCCACCTGGGCACACTGCTGGCTCATGTTCAGCTGCTGTCAAACAACACCCCCAGCTCTTTCTCTGCCAGGCAGCTCTCCAGCCATTCTTCCCCAAGCCTGTAACGCTGCATGGGATTGTTGTGTCCCAAATGGAGGACTCTGCACTTGGCCTTGTTGAACCTCATCCCGTTGCTCTCAGCCCATCAATCCAGCCTATCCAGATCCCTCTGCAGAGCCTCCCTTCCTTCAAACAGATCTACACTTGCACCCAGCTTGGTGTTATCCGCAAACTTGCTAAGGGTGCACTCAATGCCTTCATCCAGATCATTGAAGGCATTGAGCGCATCCTTAGCAAGGGTGCATTCTTGCTAAGGGTCTTGATCAGGTGGCCTGTAGTAGACACCCACAGCAGCATCCCCCACATTAATCTGCCACTTGATTCTTACCCATAAGCTCTCGATTTGTTCCTAATCCATGCACAGATCTCTAGTCCTTCCTTTTTATTCCCTATGCTGCATAGATTGGTGTACAAATATTTCAGAGAAGTACTTGAGCATGCAGGCTTCCATGGAGGGGTGGAGGAGGGTCCACCACAGCCAAAAATGCCCTTGAGAAGGTTTGTGTTATGTTTCTTGCCATGGGACACAGGTAAGGAATGTTTTTCACTGCACTGGTTGGCCTATCTTATTCCCCAGTTGAATGTGATGGCATGAGCATTGCCATTTTTAACCCCACCTCCAAATTCCATCAGTTTAAAGCCCACCTCACCACATTGGCCAGCCTACTATCAAAGGTTCCCTTGCCCTTGCTAGACAAGTGGATCCAATCCCTCCCTAACAGGCTATAATCATCCTATGATCCTCAACAGGCTTTCAGAAAATGATCTGCAGAATTTCTTTGAATGTTTACAGCATTTTATGCAGCTGTGTGTCAACAGAAGGGAACTATTTAGAAGGTGATCATAGCTGATTTTCATAATTTGTTAAATAAAAAGAAATACAAGCACAGTATCAGGGTTTTTGTGTTGGACCTCACTCTTGCAGTGAGGCATTTAAATAAAAACTGATTAGATAGAATTTTTTATTATTTGTGTATACTCAAATCTATTTTTAAAAAGCCCTAAGCATTAATGACACTTTTCTTGTAAAAGTTGCTACTGGCTAGACTTAAACAGTTCAGGCTAATCTGTAATTAGTGTATGTATATTTTTATATATGTAGAGGAAACATGTCCATGTTTTGTAAAAATATATCTGAAGATGGATGAAGATATTGTATTGCATGTTATGTCTATGTGTGTGAGAGGGGTGAGACAAAAAATACGACAAAGAATGAAATGTTACAGAATTCCAAAGAAGCGTCAGGAGCCTGATCCTCAAAAACCACCAAAAAACCTTGGGTGCAGCTTTTTGTTCTGATTGCAAGCTGAAGCATAGCAACATGCACAGAGATAATATCCCCCATTTTATTCCTTCTGTGTCCAAAAAATACATTTTTGTAATTTTTGATAAAGAAGTAAGATTACATTAAAGACATAGTTGGCTTAACTAGAAATTCCTCTTCTTCTCAAACCAAACCAACTCTTGTGATCCAAACTATGACCTCAGTGCTATGAACAAAGTGAGAAGTTGGCAGATGAAACACTAGGAAAGTGTGCTTTTATAAACACATATTAAATGCAGAGATGGTTTCACCACTTGTTGTTAAATTTGCCTGCTTTTTATTTATGTTACTTTTCTATTATCTGTTGCATACAACTTAATTTGATATATCCATTTCACTGAAGTCTTTCATGTTTACCACCTGCATGAAAATTTATTTTGTTTAATTTTTTAATTCAGACAAAACTAATTGCATGGTTTCCAGGAATGAAGCTGAGGGGAATAAATTAGCATGTAAGAAACTTCCTTACTCTTCTCCTTGAGAAACTCCACAATTCACGTATTTATAAACAGAAAAGGAGATTTAGCAGCTTTTACATTTTTGTGGAAGTCTTCCCATTTCCTTGAAACACAAAAATTTATTCAGGTAACAGGCTTGTAGGAACATGCTCGTTTGTACATGCTTATTAGATGCTTCATAATGTTCCATGTTGATTCCATCATGGCTTGCGTTTCTCACACCTCTTATTACAAACAAGATTGGACTTTTGCCATCTTCACAGGGGGACTGAGCAGGCAAATTTTAGAGTACATGACAAAAGCCAGGCTTCCTTGCACAAGCTTCTTCATTTAGGGAGAGAGCAAATGTTAAGCACTGGACTGAAGACCATAATAGATATCAGTATGTTCACAATCATTTGTTATTGGGGTTTTTTTCATGCTATTACATAATACTTTGTTTTATAATTTCCAGACAACAGAAAAAAAAAAGCCACTCATTCAGGGCTGGCATCTTGAAATGGGGTTGAAGAGACTCATAGCACCTGAGTCCAGGAGAAATTATGAAGTCGGAATAAGGGAGTCAAGTGGATAAACTGTGAAACATAGAAGGTGTGCAATGAATCGCCATTAAAACAAAACCAAAACCAAAACTGATTGTATAGGAAGATTGAAACAAGATATAAGTGTATTGTTTTAGGGAAAACTACAGAGGAATTGTAGAATCACAGAATCATGCAATGGGTTGGGTTGGAAAGGACCATGAAGGTCATCTAGTCCAACCCCCCTGCAGTTAGCAGGAAAATCCTCAGCTGGATCAGGTTGCTCAGAGCCCCATCCAACCTGACCTTGAATGTTTCCAGGGATGGGGAATCTACCACCCCTTTGGGCAACCCGTTCCAGTGTTTCATCACCCCCAGTGTAAATAATGTCTTCCTAATATCTAGTCTAAACTTCTCCTCTTTTAGTTTAAAGTCATTGCGCCTTGTCCTATTGCTATAGGCCTTGCTAAAACATTTTTCCGCTTACGCCCCCTTTCAGAACTGGAAGGATGCAATAAGGTCTCTTTAGAGACTTCTCTTCTCCAAACAGAACAATTCCAACTGTCTAAGCCCATCTTCACAGGGAAGGTGTTCCAGATCTTTAATCATTTTAGTGTCCCCCCCTTTGGACCTGCTCCCACAGGTCCATGTCTTTCCTGTGCTGAGGGCTCCAGACCTGGACACAATATTCCAGGTGTCGTCTCATCATAGCAGAGTAGAGGGGCAGAATCACCTCCCTTGAGCTTGCTGACAATGCTTCTTTTTTTGCGGCCTAGGGTACAATTGGCCTTCTGGGATGCAAGTGCACATTGCTGAGTCATGTCCAGCTTCTCATCCACCAGGACTCCCAGGTCCTTCTCCTCAGGGCTGCTCTCAATTTTTTCATCCCCTAGCCTGTATTGATACTGAGGGTTGCCCTGACCCAAGTGCAGGACCTTGCTCTGCATGTTGTATCTCACAAGGTTTTCATGAGCCCACTTCTCCAGCTTGTCAAGGAACCTCTGGATGGCATTCCATCCCTCAAGTGTGTCCTCACCATTCTACTTGGTGTCATCTGCAAACTTGCTGAGAGTGCACTCAATCTCATCATCTATGTCATTGATGGAGGTATTAAACAGTATCAGTTCTAGAACAGACCCCTGAGGGACAACACTCGTCACTGATCTCCATCTGGACATTGAGCCATTAACCATTACCCTCTGGATGTGATCACCTAACCAATTTCTTATCCACCAAACAGTCCATCTATCAAATCTATAGCTCTCCAATTTAGAGAGAAGGATATTGTGGGAGACTGTCAAAAGCCTCAGATGAGTCCAAATAAATGACATCTGTGGGTCTTCCCTTGTCCTCTAATATAATGACTCTTGCCTTTCCTGCTAGACTTCTTGCCCTTGGGATGGTGACATCTTGCACTCTATGGAAAAGCATACTTAAAGTTCTGCCAGCGATGCTCTGGTCCCTTGTCCATGAGGGGAGTTTCCCAGGGTGTCCTATCAACTAACTCCTTGAATAGCTGGAATTTTGCTTTCCTGAAATTCAGGATCCTGACTTTACTTGCTTGATCCATATCCCTCATGACCATGAACTCCAGATCACCAGTGAGTGATCGCTACATCCCAGGCAGCCTCCAACCTTGATGCCCCAAATCACCACATCAAGAACTGCATTTCCGCTGGTAGGGTTGTCTATTACCTGGCTTAAAATGTTGTCTTCAAAGATTTTACCTGACTTGGCATGTGGAGAAAAAAGTGAAATGGTCTGCCAGATGTATGGTCATGAGAAGCCAGGGAGAAGGCTGGATGGAAAGAAAACAAAAAAGGAAAAGCAATGAATGTCAATACTGGATAGAGAACAGTTAAATAAGAACAAAGATAAACCATCTGGAACTTAATGAGAGGTGGCTGGGGCATATGAGCTGCAAGACAGAAAATAAGAGGAATTATTCATATATTGAATCTGAGCAGAGAAACCAAGAAAAGTAAACATGCTTGTGGGGTGATTCTACCACCTTCTTTCAATGTTGTTGACCAAACAGAGGATGTTTAGGAAAACCAACTAGAAAGTAAGTGCTATTCTGTTTTGTGCAGGGGAATAGAAAGAACGCAACATGTGGTTTCATAATGAAGATGAGGAGATCTGCCTGGAAAATTATATTTTGATGGTGATTTTAATGGCAGTGTGGGTGATGTTATTCTTTTACTTTAAACCATCAATATCAGGAATTGTCACTCGGTGTACTTGGTGTCTTTTTTTGCACTCATGACTGCAATGAAAATAAATAAAAATTATTTTTAACACATTTGTAATTCTATAACACTTAACATGCACTACCTCAAAATATGTCAGGCATTTCAATGAACATTTGCAAATACTTTTGACCTTACTCTCATAATATCTAAATTTTCCCCTTTTTAAAACTGAGATATCAGAAAGTCAACTAACCAAACCAAGATAATGTGGCATTCATGACATTATGAAACTGATGAACCCACAGAAATCACTTGTAGAAACTATTAAGACAGACTTCAGAGTAATTTGAAGTTGTACAAAACAAGGCATGAGATCGTATACTAAACAATGGAAAGAAAATAAAAGGTCTTGTCCATAGAATCAAATATTCATTGAATGATTTGGGTTGGAAAGGACCTATAAAGGTCATCTAGTCCAACTGTCCTGCAGTAAACCATGACATCTTCAACTAGATCTGGTTACTAAGAACCCCATCCAACCTGGCCTTCAGTGTACAGGGATGGAATTTCTACCACCTCTTTGGACAACCAGTCTTTCACCATCCTCATTGTAAAAATATCTTCCTTATGTCTAGTCTAGTACTGTTCTCTAGCAGTTTAAAATTATTACCTTTGTCCTATCGCTACAGGCACTATTAAAATGTTTATTCCCATTATTTTTATAAGGCCCCTTTAAGTATTGAAAGGCTGCAATCAGGACTCCTTGGAGCCTTCTCTTCTCCATACTGAACAATCCGAACTCTCACAGCCTTTCCTCACAGGAGAGGGATCCCATCCCCTGATCATTTTTGTGCCCCCCTCCTCTGGACCTGCTCCCTGAGGTCCATGTCTTTCCCGTGCTAGGGGCTCCAGAGCTGGACACAGTACTCCAGCTGAGATCTCACCAGAGCAGGGCAGAAGGGAAAAATCATCTACCTTGACGTGCTGGCCATGCTTCTTTTGATACAGCCTGGGATACAGTTGTCCTTCCATGCTGTGAACACACGTTGTTGGATCATGTCCAGCTTTTCATTCACCACTACCCCCAAATCCTTCTTAGCAGGGCTGCTCTCAATCCCTTCACGCCTCTGCCTTTGATGATACATTGATATCTATAATCTGTAGCTAAATATTAGCTATCCTGTGCTGTGAGAGAAGGAGGGACTCTTCTGCTGCAAGTTGGATTTTATTACTCAATCTTCCAGTAAAAAGTCATCATTTCTTGTCTATGTTTACCTTGGTTTAGCTGACAGTCTTACTGCTGAAATATCTGCATTTATAAATGCTTGACTGCCATTTCATAGTTCTTAATTTTTCAGTGACACATAATGGAAAACTGTAAGTTCCTTTATAGAAAAAATACATCCATTGTCCTAAAAAGAGGCAGATTTATGAAAAAGGGAAATAAATACAAAATTTCCTATTTAAAATTCCTATTTCAAGATTGCCAGTTGTGGGTTTTATTTTATTGTAAATATTATTCTGAGCATTCCAGTTCTTTGTGAGTGTTGTTCAGTGTAATTTCTATTTTAATTACTTTATAATTTGCTTTTAGATTTTAATGTTTGTATTAAACATTCATTTTCTTGTTGGTATTTCTTCCATAAGGATAGTAAATGTAAAAATGCATGAATAGCAAAAGATTATTGCATTAAAAGTAAAATTTCCCAGATAATAGCATCTTATTTTTTAAAAAATTAAGAAAGAAGTTTTTAGTTTTTGAAAATTTAAAGTACTATACCTGCCATCTACTGGAAGTACAAGGATGATGCATTTAAGTTGTACTATGTTTACTGTTCAGATAATAACATTTATTATTCTACTACTGTATTATTTGCCTTTTTCCAATTTAAAAGTGGAATTAACTTTAACCTGCATTATTTAATTGCTTTATTAAAAAATGATGATCTTAAAACTTAACTCCAGTTTTCGACTCCTGATCACAGATTTTTAATTGATCCACAGTAAAATCTAAAATCTAAATTAAGAATCTAAAATTAAAATCTAAATTAAAAATCAAGAAATATATTTGCCTTCTTCTTCTGCCCTTTTCTACATGATAATTCATTTTTATGGATCTGTATAACTTGCAGTTGGGGTGGGAGTGAACAAGTTTTCAGATATTTATGTTTTTCTTTGGAAAAGAATATTTTCGGTATTTTAAAATAACACCTCATAAAAGTAAATGGTTTCATTGTTAAAGTTTTATTCTTTTTAATGTGAGGCAAATTTGGAGGGACTGGTAAATTTCTTTATGTCCGTTTCCATCTCTTCTTGACTCTTTGTTCTGGTCCCATAAACCACGCTGATTTCATTCTGGCATGGTCAATTTGATTGATTAAAAATCAGACAAGGTAATATAAGGTGAAGAAGACAACTGATCTTAAGTTGCTACTGGATCTGGGACACTCTGCTGTAAATATCATTTGTTTTGATTTACTAATCCAGTATTTGGCAACTGAAAGAAAAAAAATTATTCATTATTGCTGCCGTGAGATTTGAATTCCCCAAGTTGCAGACAATCCAATAGCATCCTTTTTGATATGAGAAATAGTGTTTTGTCTGTATATTAACAGCAAAAACTAATGTAGCTTCTTTAGTAAACTAGATTTCCATCAGATCAAACTGTGAAAAGGAAGAGAAATGATTAACTATATATTTACATTTTCAAAATCTATTGTTAACCAAACCAAGACAGGCCTAAAAGGAAAACAAAGAAAGTCACCAATTGTCACCAAGGAAGTATTGCTGATTTCCTCAGAGATTATTGTGGAAATAACCCTTTTTCATCTGGGGAAAAATCTTTTACAAGACTACAATACTGGATTTAATTTTGGGTACTACTCAGCATCATTTTTACTGTTCATTATTAGATGCTCTCCTAGTATTGCATTCTAAGTAATTTATGGTTAAAATTGTTATCCTTTTCTAGAACTGTTGCTAAGCAAGAAATTATATGCTTATACTTCTGTTTGCTTTCTTTAAGTTTATTAGCATCTATTAGTACTTATTTTATCACTTTACTAGAAAAAAAATGATTAGGCAGTTAAATTAATTTTACCTTCTTTATAATTGGATTTCCTCTTTCTTGTACTGGGCTAAGAATCATTTGAAATCTGTATGCCAAAACCAGACAGCCCTGGACATGAGTTACTTTCAGTGGAAAATACAAATGCTTTAAGCAAACAAGATCTTGAACTTTTGCCTTCTGTTTGAAATGTATCTATGTTAGTTTAATTATGGAGGAGTACACAGTATCTGGATTCTATACTATTTAATTTAAAATTGATTTGGTATCATAGGTATATTGTGTGGGTATTTTCCCACCTTTCTATCTGATCATATGTCAAGTCTAAACCCCCAAAATTTCTGTAATCTTTTGAAAGCAGGATGAATAAAAAGAGATAATCCTTTTTTTTACCCAAAACAGAATTTTATTGAAAACTTTAAGCATTAGTTATTTACTTATTAAAATAAACTTATCCATTATGAATGTTAAATATATTTTATTAGTGTAATTTATTAATAAATTATGTAAACTCACTTTTGAATAATGACAAATTCACTTCATCTAAGAGATTGATTTACCCTCCGTGCTGAGGCTGGGATTCCTCTGCGCAAAGCTAACCACATACACACAAACTTCTGAAAACCCTAGACATCTAAGATAGCTGTTTCATAAATGCTTTGTGTATGCTCCCCTTACAACTTCTAGCTCAACTTCAAACTCCATTGTAAGGTATTCCTGTTTTCCAGACGTTATGATACAGGTAACCCTAAGGCTGCTTTCAGCTATAAACTCTTTACCTTCGTTCTCTGCACATTCTGGGCAAAACATATTTCACATAAGCATTCTTCATGTTTCCCTAAATTATTTTTTTTCTCTTTCTTTGACTTTAGAGAATAAATAATTAAAGGGTGGAACAGGGAGTTTTGGTTATGGATTATTTGTTTTCCAGATTTACTAGCTCTAGGGCAGACCTGGTTAACTATTAACATTTTAGATTATACACCTCACATGCATAATAAAAAACAGGTCTCTTGTGTTGCTGCTGAAGCAGAATGACTCTTCAATACGTTCTTTCACAGTATTCCAGAATCATCTTTTTGCATTTAAATAGGTTAAGTGATGCCTGAAGGATGATTCACAAATTATTACAAATAGCGAAACAGATACTCCAGAGCAAAAGAGGAAATACTAAAAGATGTTTTTCTTTTTTGTTAAGGAAAATGTCATCCAAAGTTTAATATCCATTTGGAGCAGGCATATGCTCACTCTATATTTCCTCATCCGAATTGCTCTTTTACTTTATGTCAGGCAAATTTCTGTGCTATTGACTTCCCCACTTCCCCTACTGCAACCTGATAGAAAAAAATCTCACCACTATCTACCCAGTTTATTTCCCCTAAGTGTTATTTTAAGGTTACGTAATCTGTTTGATGAATCTCTGAAGTTACTTTATTAGCATGGAGATCTACTGCATGAGATGTTCCCAAGTATAAAACAGTCCTTAACGCAAGCAATTTTTTATTTCTTCTAAACTAAACTAAACTAAAGAGAAACTATATAAGCCCCTTTTCACTGAGTGAAGGGTTTCTTTCCTTTCAGTATCCCAGGTCGTCTCTTTCAGTAACTTTGGTTTTGGATTCAAGAAAAAAAGTCGATTAGAAAAATGGTTTAGTAGGGAGACAGACACGGTTGGACTCGGTGATCAGAGAGGTCTCTTCCAACCTTATGATTCCATGATTCTATGAAAATGTAGTTTTGTTTTTATGTTGCCTCCCTGTAATGCCGTAATTCTGTCAATAGGGTTTGCTAAGGTACTTTACCTCTGCCTTTAAAAAAAAGTATGATTTCTTGAGGTTGCTTTTGTCATAGATGAAATTTTTTTAGATTTCTTTTATTTTCAATAGTTGTCTAACAGCAGTTACTAAATTAAAGTTGTGATTACTTAATATAACTGTCAACACAGCACAGAGTTTTTTAATGCCAAACTTCCATTGTTGGAGAAAAAAATCTGGGGAAATAGAACAGGAATTTCCCTGAACTGTTTCATTTAAAGAAGGTCCATTTCTGTTTCTTTGCACGTGTCTTCTGCATTAAATCTTTGCAGGATAGGAAGAGTAGAAATTATTTCATTAGTTTGTTTTTTAATATAGGAAGTTAAAAATTGGAATTTTATTTATTCATCAAGGTTTTCTACTAGAAGGAGCTATGTATTTGCTGGAATGTATGATCACGCTATTTTTATAAACAGGAGTGCCTGGAGGAGCCTTAAAAGCACAATGCTGAGATCCCTCTTACCTGCACTATGTGACTCCTTTCCACATCCTTGACTGAGTATCTGAGAACTTCTCTAAAAAATTAAGAAAATATAATAAGATACTTAAAACTAAGATTGGTCAAATAATATTTTTTTAAAAAAAATGAAACACTATTTTTAATGGATAAGAGTTCAAAAAGTCATAAACTGTTGAAAACCATGTACGAAAGGGAGGTTAGAAATAGACTAAAAGGATCTGTACCATCTTAAATCAGACTTTGGCCTTTTATTTATACCTATAGAATAAGCATTCTGAACTGACTACAGAAAAGGTTTTTTCCTAGAGGTGCCCAGTAGAACACGATCAGCCTTTTTTTTGATAAAGATAGTACTATTTCTCCTGTTGAGACCATTCAGAATAAGATGCTGAAGATTGCACTTCTTTCTGGTATGTGCCATCTATAAGATGATAAAAAGGGTAAAATCATATTAATTCCATACACACGTCTCACCAACCTGAGTGGGTGAAAAAGGATCAAAGAAAACTAATGACATGCTAAATGGTTTTTGGAGCAGCTGGAACTGCTTCATTTTACCTGGTTAATAAAAGAGCATAAGAGGAGAAGTGGGAAGAAGGCAGCTGGTTATGTTTTGATTACAGAATGAAGCTTAAATGCCTAAGTTGAATTTCCAGATCTTCCACGCTTGTGTGACTTTGAGCATGGCAGTTAATCTTTCGTATGCTTCGTCTTTGTACCATCAGTGATGACGATATTTTTCCTGTCTCCCCAGAGTTCCTGGAAGAACTTTGTGTTAAGAAATTCTACCTAGCAATGACAAACTAAAATTAAAAATCTCTTTGTGTCTTTAGCCAAATAAGAAATAGTTCTCTTTTATCATATATATTTAATTTCAGTCTAAAATATTTTTAAAAGATTAGGCATAAAAATACCACCTGGATAATTTTGTTTTGAATAAATCATGTATTTGTCTGTATTCTCATTAATCACTACCTTAACTACTAGTCAAATATTCTGTGTCATTTAAGTTGATTGTTCATTTAAGGTATCTAGTAAAGTGGGTCACTTACTTACTACAAAAAAAATTATAATAAAAGAAACCTAACATTTTTCTCCCAGTTGTATCTGGTCTCCTTGAAAAACCTATCCTTCTTTAGAGCAGCTTTCATACAGAAATAAGATTTCTTTCAGCAGTAGCATATCTAGGATAAATGACACTCCACCTCTGTATTTTGTTGGGTGCCTAGGAATAATGTAGACAGCCAGCATCTGTGCTACACATGAGCTCTCACAGAGAATCTCCTAAACAGAGTGAAAAGATCATTAGCAGCCCAGATTTCAATCTTCTTTATGCAGCTCAGGTATCAGATGAGCAATTTGCTGTCCGTAGCTTTGAGAAGCTCAAATGTAAAAGCTACAAGAGACAAGATAATGGTACCTTAGTGATTACACTGGTTTTCGAACTACTTCCAAGGCTTTTGCTTTCAGTTCTGCCTTAACAAAAAGATAAGCCTGAAAATGAGCCAGGTCCTTATTAAAAGCACAGCATATGTCTAAAAAAAAAAGGTCTTGCTGTTCAGCTTCATATCTTTTGGCAGATTTATAAGGTGTTTATGTATAGTAGATTTGATCCCATGGACGAGCGCTGAAGGCTTTGCTTAATTTCATAAGTGAAAGAGAAATTCTGATAAAAATAAGTTCTTGATAATAAAATTTAATACTTAGTAACGACAATTTCAAGACCAAATAAGGTGATGCTTTTATTACAATAAACGTGTTTCATGACCACAGTTGAGGGGACAACTGGTGCTGGAAGGATGAGTTACATGCTGCATCTGTCCAAACTTTGACACACTATTGCTATAATGAACATAAAATTTATCATTATTTTTTATTCAGCTATATGCTCAGTAGGCAGTGGGATAAGGTCATGAATTCCAGACATGTAACTTATAATTGTTATAGGCAGGGACTTATAACAAGTCTGCCAAAATGTTTTTAGATCATAATAATTAAACCAGAATCAACTATAAACAGTTCTTCAAGATACTTTTAGCTAAGAAGAGCAATACTTCAGGGATTTATATTCTAAGTATACATAATCCGGATATAAGAAAGCATGTGAATGTTTAAGTGAAGTAATTCAGAAAGGGAAAGCATGTGAAATGTATTAATCCTCTGTTGTACTGCTTTTGCTTGTTTGCCATAGGGAATTGGTTTACTAGTATCTCTGGTGAAGGCTGCGGAAACAGAGGCTTAATCACATGATTACATTTTTTGCTTGTGACAAAGGATACTTAAAGCGACGTGTTTAAAAGGATGTAATGACTGAAGGTTTGCTATAGAAGATTTATGGAAGATGGAAGATGGAAGATTTATTATTTTTCAGGAAATCAGAGACTATTTCATAGACTACTTTTTATTCTGTAAAGACCAAAGAAAATATGCTTTTAGATATACTGTTCTCACATTGCTACCTAAGTCACTATTTTCTCTTCATTTGGTAAAATTGTAGATGGATTGCAAATAATGGGGATGTTTAAAATGAAATATAGACTCATCCCTGGAATACCTAAATATTTTTAATAACATGAATCTGAGTTTTCGGCTATGGATTTTTTCCTAATTTCTTTGTTACAGTCTTCCTTTCCTCTTATTGTTTTCTATACGTCCTCAAATAATGGCATAAACCTTGAATGTCTTGAATATACAATTTTTCATTCTTAGTAGTTCTAGCACTACTTAGAAAAAGAATATGTGGAAAAACTCCACTCCAATCTCTTTTAGTGTAAGGCAGTTTCAGTATTTCAAATAAAATTAATGGAAAAATACACAATAGAGGTGGCCACTAAAGCAAAATAATTTCACCACAATGTTATACCATTATAGTTTTGTCAACACCTAGTATTCTTTATCATGCAACTAGAGAAGACAAATTAAGACCCTCTTCCTCTATGTATTTAAATATTTGTGGAGCATTTAAATATTTAAAGCATTTATTTTTCAGTTTTCCTTTATCGATAGAGAACCGAATACTAAATAAGGAATGGATGACAGCAAGGGGGCTGGCTAATAATCATTTTTTAAGACTGGGACAATTCTAGGTTCATAAACCTTCCTTTTAGAGTTTTTATTGAACAAATCTTATTATATTATTTATATCTAAAAGTGTGTAAACTGTTCGGTATTTCCCCCTCCCTCTGCTAACCCTAAACAACCTCTCTATATTGGTTGGTAGAATGATACTCCCGCTCCTCTCTCCTCAGACACCATCCCAGGTCATTCATCACCAATTTATGCACTCTGTTGGTAATGGTTTCAGCTTACAAGTCTGTGCTCCACCATAATAGGAATCTGCAGAAAGCCCAGCATCTTGCTAACAGAAAACACACAATATCTCAACTTGATCTAGTGCTCTGTGTATAATTTCCCTGGTGTGATGCTGCAGACATCTCTACCAGTTTCTCTGCAAAGCAGGTTGTTTGTTTAGAAGCAACTGAAAATGTGCTCTGTTGAGAGGAGCAGATATCTCACTGCTATTCTAAGCAACATTATCAGAGCTTTTTGATTATTATTTTCTCTGTTTATGGTTATCTAAATGTTGTCTCTAGACAATGCAATTGTGTGGAGGAGTAGGAAGAGAACGCATTCTTATCTCAGTGAAGCCAATGGGAATTTGAAGGTTTTGCAGAAATGCAGATTATTATGTTCAGGAAAAAAAAGATCCTTTTATGGAGGGAAGAACATTGATGGTTGCTTAGTGACAAACTACAGGCCTGAGAAGGCAAAGGTACAATAAAGCAAATAAAACTGTATAGTTAATTAAAAGTGTACTCAGCAACCATAATTCACAGTCCTACTTTCACAGGTGCTACTACTTGTATCAGAAATCAGGTATAACGAAAAGGATGAACCAGAGAGACAGACATCAAAAAAGCTGCTAACTGCTATTTCTGTATTTTAAATGTGAAGAGACCATAACACATACAAATGAGCATTTGCTTCTCCCAAGGGGAAGTATGCTACCCTCAAAAAAGCTAAGTGAAGTGTCCTGTTTCTGATAGGTATTGTAGTAGTGTCACTAGAGCAACATTTCTGTGGAAAGAAACTCTATGTGACTTTCCTTGTAACTCACAAACTCATGACTTAAGGGTAGCAGTAGGTTGTCCATCCCATCTCCTCATGTCCACTACATGGTTACACAGGAAAAAGCACAGGATGCGTCATGGTGTTTTGTAGTAGGACGCTTTTTATTAATGGCCAAGATGTGGGTCTGTGACAAGTAGGATCTATCTCTATGAGACAATTTATCAAACAGTTTGATGAATAAGTATTCAGATCTTTGTTTGGCTCTGTTGAGTCTTTCAGATGATTCCTCCAGAGATGAGACAAAGGCCTGTGAAGGTCAAGCAAGACTATCTTCATATTGTCAGAGCTTGTCAACCACTGTTGGATTACCAATAGTTTATCCCCAAAGCATTGTTGACAATTTATGCGAATACATAGCTCGGTGACTTGGCAGTTCATCAGGGTACGTACTTAAACACCATGTGCTATAAATCACCTCTCGCATAGCCAGTTCTCTCAAATACTTAATACTTTTCTCCGTGGTGGTCCAGAAGATTGGGTGGCATTTGATGTCATCTCCGGAGGCTAAGGATCTTTGTCTTATCCATAGTATGTATCCAAGTACTTGGCTCAAATGGACCTAGTTCAGATTGACTGGCTGATTGTCTGATAGCCCTTGGCATGGGTATGGTGTTTATGGCCACTGACACAGATTCAGGTCGAGTAACTGTTTGCATAGCTGCTGTGCTTGAGATTGCTCATGCTGCCTGTGTAGTTGCCGTGCTCATTAAGGCTGGTGCTGTCTGTGTAGCTATAGTTCTTATTTTCTGAGATACAGCAGCAGCCGCCTTAGATTTGTGTTTGTGCAGGGCCTGTTATTGAAGCAGTACGCTCACTAGAAGCTAAGGCAATTGCATAACTCCTATGGTAGTACCTTACTGATCTAATCACCTATTCCACCTGAAATACATTAAATAATTTCAGCAATAAATTCAGAATCATTATTAACAACATAATGCTATTTTGCCCCAGATCTGGTGGAAACAGCTTGGTATAATATGAGGAAGTATAGTTCCCCCAGTTGAGCTCCTCAGGCTGGCAGCTAAACTGAGTATCATTATCATAGATGAGGCCAGAAGTGTAATTAAAACCAAGGCTCACTAAATAAAGCCCAAGATTCTCAGCTAGGGCCACATCTACAGGTATCACAAAGTATATTACAATGAGACCAGAATAACTTTATTCAGTGCTTAAAATTGTAACTTCCAGGATGATGCAGAGAGCAAGTAATCCATAACCTATCTTCTGCCTCACATGCCACATTGAGAAAACCAGCTGTAAACAAAATTTCACAAAGGCATCATACAGTATTTTGAACTCATAAGTCTCAGGGGACTAGCCTACTGCAAATATTACCAAATAAATCAGGCTAATTACTTTTTCCCAGCACCTCTAATCAATAACACATAAAATAAAACAGAGGGCCACTACACTGTGGACCATCACAAATTCCATGATCCATATGCTGGTCATTAGCATCTGCACCATTACTGAGTATATTATGATTTTAATCAACAATTGGAAAAAATTTACAAGAACGAAACATAATAATTTTCTCAAAAGCAGCATAAGCCAGCTGTCTGCTTTAATTTCCAACCCTTGAGCTCTCATGAAAAAACCCTGTAGCTAATTGTACTTTTCAAATCTTGTCCTGATAAGCTGTAAACAGAAGCTTCAGGACTGCTGGCACTCTGCCAAGTGAAACTTATCAGTAGACCTGCCCAAGGCTGCCCAACCAAGCTGCTGCCTACCCTGAGACATAGACCTCTCATTTTTCCTGCTGTCCTGGCTGAGCTATCTGGGCAAGTTAGATCAGCAAATGTTCCAGAGCGTTTCGGAAAGGTACAGTTCATTTTGGTTCAGCCCAATTCACCACTCTATGTTGCACGCCAAAAAAAACCTGCAAGGGTTTAACCCCTAACCAGATAATTTTGGTAGCCAAAACCATGCAGCTGGGTGTTCAGTTCCCTTCACCCCCAAGGGAAGGGGAGAGAAAAATGAAAGGAAGAAGTCTTGTGGAATGGAAAGTAAAACTACAGCTTTAATGAAATGATCATAGTAATAATGATGATGAAAATAATTAGAAAGTAATGAAATATGTACAAATATCTGGGATCGCAGCACCACCCCACCCCTCAATGACTATACATCACTACAAATGCTGTGGAGCAGACACAAGAGAGTCGGTAAATGGCTAGGAGAGAGCTGAACAGATGCAGAATGAGGAACAACCAAAAAGACAAGGTCCTCACTGGACATCGAACATCACAGAAATGAGCAAGTCCATCATGATCTCTCAATTTTATACTGAGTATGACGTATATGGGCTGGAATACTCTGTTGGTCAGTTTGGTGTCACCTGTCCTGGCTGCCCCTCTCTGCAGGTGTGGCTATTTTTTCCCTCGTTCAAGAGTGGTGTTGGTTAATGGAGGAATAAGAATAAACATTGGCCTTTCTGCATACCAGTGTCCCATGTTATTACTCCTAGAGAGAAACTGTCTGAAAACCATGCAGTAAGCTTTCAGAAAATGGAGTTACTTAAGCAAGACTGAGTTTGAGTTAGGAAACTGACTATTACTTTAACTCAAACCACAACAAGTAGATACTTACTTTTGCACTGCAGTTTTCAAAAGTGTGTGGAAGATTGATAGCTTCAAAAAATTAAATAGAAAATACTTTAAATTTTTAGGGGTCTAATAGGAAATAAACTTACATATAGCAATAAAACTAGTACGATTCACTAATCTTCTGAAGAATCTTAAATCTCTTGAAAAGTCTGATACCTTCATCATCTGATTAACTTTAACATCTTTGTGATTCTAAATTGATTCAAATTAAAGAAAGACTTTTGTACTTCTATGTTACATTTATAAAGCTTAAGAAATGACAAGACTAAGAATAAACACAGACTTCAAAACTATGTTTATAGATCTAGATATATTCACCCCAAACTCAGTCTGACTGGGCAGTTTGCATGGGTTCAGAAACTGAATACTCGTCTACAGTTTTCTTAGAAACTGCACTGGCTAACAGACGACCAAAACTTCACGGACTAAACTGATTTAACTTAGCTGTGTTGTTGATGGTACTAGTAAGAACATTTATTAAAACAATTGACAATTGATCATAAAAGTACTCAGTAAAATTCACCAGCTAACATATCACCAGTGCCAAATATGGTAAAACTTAACAGTAATTGTACAGTCACACTGAAATTTACTCTTAATCTTTAAATATCTGTAAATATTTTGTCATAAACACTTCATGTTTCAGCTAAGGTAGTGTGCTATTTCTTTTTGAAGCAGTAGAAGTCAAAAAATTTACTGTGCATGTTCAGTGTTGAGTGCAAACAATTGGATTTACAATGAGAAATGCATGCTGGAGTTTGCAAATGAATTCCCAGAGATTTGAAGTCTTTAATATGTGGTGAACTAGGTCACAACCTCTGGGTCAAATGTCACTATGAATTATAATAATTGCAATTTATGGTAAAGACTAGAGTAAGGTTTGAAATCTGTCAGTACATCTCAGGAAGTAGAAATAAATTACAGCTTGTCATAAATGACAGATTTCTGTTAGGTGCTTTCTTTCACTTCAACTACATCAGACATTTATCCACCCAGCAATTAACTTTATTCACATTAATATTCAGCAGTGTTGACAAGACTGACACAGTAAAACTCAGTTTGTATAAAAGTAAAGACAGTTTGATGCAGAGTTATTATATTGTCTCATAATTCACTATTGAGAGGTAGATCTTGATAAATGAAGAACAAAGCTATTGACTCTGGTGTTGACTTACTGTGCCAAAAGGGACTCTGATTTTCTGTTTTTCAAGGTACACAACATTTTGTTTGGAAATAAACAGTAATTCTATCTAAAGTATTACTAAAAGTAATATTAATACATTGGTGTCATGCTCTTTATTATTTCCATATAGTCGCTGGTTCCCCAGATCTTTTTTGAATATTTAGAATAATTATGAGTCCTTATAATATTAAATAAGACTAATCATATATTTAAAGCATGGTTTTAACTTCTCTGGGAAATAAAATGTGTGTACTACTGCTACTCCTGCTAAGATTATGGCCACACAAAAGGAAATAATAGCTTTTCAACTAAAGTGGAAAGAAAATAACTACTGAAAACAAAAATGTCCCCAACAGTTGGTATATCTGTATATAATATTACCCAACAAGGAGTGAAGTTAATCATGAAAGAAAGCAGGTTTCCCAATGTTTAAAATAAGTGTTACAGATGTTGTTGAGAGATTTAACAGCTGTTCTTTTTAACTTTATAATGTTTACTCAGATTACATTTACAAAATTGCTGATGCACAGTTGAAGCCATTACACAGATACAAACTTTAAATTAAAGTACAGGCATGAGTTTTCTTCTGGTACCGTTTTACTTTCATAGTGTCTTTTGTGGAAGAATCAGAAAGCCTTTAATTAATCAAGCCTTATCTCATGCACAACGTTCAAGTTAGATAAATAAGATATTACATGACAGTAATTGACAGAGACTTCTGTACAGCTTCTCACTGAATGTGGCAATTTTGCAGCACCTTTCTCAACAGGGTCTCTGAATAGAATGGAAACAATAATAATGCATACCAGCTTTGTCTATAAGTTTAGTCTGTCTTCTTCCCTGTTCTTTCCCGTTGCATCTGTAGATTTAGGTAGAGGAAATTTACCTAAAGGAAGTCTGAGTCTCTGTTGCATGGTAGCCTTCTATTACTACTTCAATATAATGAGTCTGCAATACAATTAAAACATATTAGAGAGAACTCCTGAATCCTCCACAATATATTTGACTGTGTGCTAAACAAAAAGGAGATAAATTTCATTGCAGAATGACTAAAACCTACCTTACTGTTATTTCATAGTGTCATTCATGCTGCAGCAAGCCCACATGAGGGCAAATTGGAGTTGCTTCTATGCTGTTGTAATGTATCCCAACAGATTTGTGTCCTAACAATAAAGGAAGAATTAAGCTTGCTTACAAACTACACTCTTTCTCCTTTCCATTTCTCATTGTAGGCTTTTTAAACTAGATCCTGAGTTTACTTTCTGTACATTTTAAGAGATCTAAGGAAGGTTTGTCATCCCCTCAGAGTTAACTTGGCCACTGAGTCTAGGAGCTGCCAGTCGTACTACTCCTGTCCAAACATGTGGTCCTCTTACTCAAGTGTGGTGGTGCTTTTCATTCTGGACCACCCACTCCTAAATAAGAATTTGATATTGAGAGGAGAATGCCGATGGTGACATTCTTACCGCCAAGACCCCAGGATGAACATGAATTCTTTGCCTAAAGGAAATTTGTCCCTTTGTTTACCTCATAACAGGCTGTTAGGCAAAAGAAATACGTCATCACTCCTCATCAGTCTGATAAATCTAAGGTGAAATTTTATTTTGTCTAAACTGATAAATTTATAAATAGTTCTATGATGAATTATATGACTGAATGAGTTTATGATTAATTATTTTTTTCAGATAAGCCCTTTACTACAAATGCTCACCAGTCTGTATTATAAATTCTGCTTGAGGCTGCTATGATTTCATTTCATGAACAGAAACAATTTTCTTGCTATTTTTCAACCTCTTATGTATTTGGCATTATATCACATTTACTTTTTCTCATTTCTCCTGCTGAGTTTAATCATAATTTCCACCAGTGCAGAAGACCTTCAGAATCCACTAGAATTTGTTTGGAGATGTAGGCTCTGAAAATAAGACTTAGAGTTACACTAGTGAAGGACAGACATAGTCAATTGCAGACTTTAACTCTCAGTTGAGGTCAGCATACAAGCCATCTATACAGTGCACAGTTGAAACAGATTCTCAGGACCCAGGAAGCCAACTGAAATTTTATCTTGACATCTTTGGGGATGTTATGAATCACATTGGATCTAGGTGTTTATATGAGTTCTGATCTGCTCTGAGGTGATTAGATTTGATCAATCCTGTTTTAAATGAGGAAAGGTGAACAGCAATGTTATACTATTATCAATGATGCATTCAAGGGTAGGCAATTTATTTTTAAATATCCATTCCGCCCATTTTGGATAAATAGTTTGAACATGGGTCTCCAGAACATGGACCAGTTGTGAGGCACCTGGGCCTCCCATGAAGATCTCTCAGTCATTGTCTTTTTCTCTTTTTTCTTTAACTGGGTATATGTTCACACTTGATTTCCATGGCACTGTGAACAATTCTAATCACTAAATGATAGACTTAACCTTCTCATTTCCTCTTATTGGTCCAACAATTACATGACTATAGGTACACAATGAAGGTTTGACCCAGAAAACCTTGTAATCTCTGTGCATGCTCTCCATGTGCATAGAATAACAGAAATAAGAGTGGGTTGCTTAGATGCACACTGATCTCAGAGGTCTTCTGTCTGATAAAATTCCTGACCACTCACTGTGTCTTTCTCAGATTAACAGGAACAGGAAGAGAGAAATATTAAGCACTAGACAAATACACAGGTACAAACAAAACATGAGACATGTTAACTGGACCAAACTGCTTTCGAATTCTTTACAATGTATTGGCTATTAAAGTAATCCTTTTAGACTTCACACAGCCTAACCTGTATATCTTTTTATAATTTTCAAGATAACATGTGGGAAAATAACTGTGAAGGAAGAGCACTTCCATTTGGATTCTTCTCTATTAGCAAAGTAATCATGATTATGTTTCTGTGAGTACAAACCCCATACTTTCTAATTGTTATCCAGCTGTTACACCAACAGTGTTGCCCATATTATAATCTGAAAAGTGTTGTTAGTATTCCGTAATTGTGTAAACATTAGAGTTTACAGTACAGTTCTTGAAGAGTATCATCAGGAGTCATTCAGTTTTCCCTAACTTCATTAACATTAAACTTTCATTTCATTTATTTCATTTTATTTGTATCTCTGTTGATTCTAAACCACTCAGACTCTTTCACTTTTTCCAGGGTTTCCAGCACCAATATAATATCTTCATGTATTTTATGATTTGAATGATTTGCCATAGCTTTCTAAATTTATTGATTTCCTTAACTACAGGGCAAGCTTTAGGAGCATGAACCTATAGGAGCATTTTCTGCCTTGCTACTTTGTTTTCCACTGGGAATGAACAGCAAGTCAGACCTCTTTGTAAATTTTTGTGCCTGCTGTTTGATGTTATGCAACTCTCTCTTCACCTAGAGAATGCTAGAGTGATTCCACGCTGTCAATGGTTGGGTATGGCTGTTGTAAAAAATTGTCACCAAGATCATCATATCCATTCTTCTTCTTCCTCCTTCCTCATCAGGATATTGTTGGCTAGAATCTGAGTTTCAGTGGCAAACTGATTAAGCTGTAACTTAGTTAAATTTCATAAACTACAAACTGGCTGCAAGCCTGGAAGCACTGAAACTTTTGCCTAATTGGAATCAATTGCTTCTCTATTTATGCTGGATTACAATGTTATTGGCTCAATTTAGTTTGTGGGGAATAAATTGTTGATGATTTGGCTGAGCAGCTGTAACAATGAAAAACTGAAAATAAAAGATGTGAAGATAACAGGCACAGCCTGTTTAGCATTGCTAAAGCCATTGACATCATGGAGAAATGGCTTCAAGCCAAGAGAAGCTCATTTGGACAAGATGGAAGAGAAGAATTGTGGAATGTTACTGAATGTTGCAGACTAAAAAGATGTGTTTATACTGTCACATTGGCCCACTCCCTATTTAACGCCAGGGTCCTAATTCACTATTGTTCACACTGCATAGACATTAATGTGCACACAAGCTCCATTCTGGGATGATCTAAATATTTTTCTTGAGAGCAAATCCTACCCATAGGATGGGATAGCCATAGAGTATGCTGGTTTCTTAACCCCATAATATGCACCAAGAACGTAAGACATGCTATCTGTCCTTAAAGTAGCTCCTCATGACTTTGGAGCAATTTTATTATATTTCTAAAAGTATTAAATCTATATGCCCATTCCCTGTATAATGTTATAAGGACAGAACTCCAGCAGCCCTAGCAAGAAAGAACTTTTAACAATTTACTAAAGGAAACAGTGTGGCCTCTTCTTTCCCTCTTTACCTCACCAGTACTTGCCAGAGCTCTCTCTTCCTACAGTCCAGCAGATTTCTGCTGACCTCAAGGCCCTGCCTTCTAACTTAAATCCATGCACATTTGCCAGTATCTATGTTATCTCGGATCTCTTTAGTAATTCTTCTCAAAGGCTGCAAAGCAATAGATGTGTCTGGTCCTAGGCAACCACTTGGGTATCTGCAAAGTTTACTCAGGGCTGGGCATCTGTTGCATGTCAGACTCATCGCTTTTCTGAAGAGCAGTGAAGTACGTCGTGTGTTAACAGGCATGTCATGTGCCACCAAACACTACCAAGAATTGGCACACTTGTTTGTTTTAACTCCACTTGCTGGTAGTGGAGAGACTTGAACTCTGTTTTGATACTAACTTTCATGGCAAAATGCAGGATTTTGGATTAGTAGGCTATCCACTGTAAGACCTGCTGACAGAACAAGGGAAGATTGGGAGAAATCTCTCTTGCTTAAGCTAGGCACAACTGGGATAATAGAGACAGATGTGGAGAGATGTCTGCAGAGAATGCAGAAAAAAGAAGTTACCTATGTGAAGGTAGCCTGGAAGACAGTGTGACTATGTGTCTACACATGATATAAAAACTTTCTCATGGTCAGTTGTGGAGAACACAGCAAGCCAAGCAATATGGACAGCTTTGAGTACAACAGTGCCAAAGTCATCCCTGAGGACCTGCCTTCCTTCTGCCAGGCAGCTAGGCCTACACTTGAATTCGCTCCCTAGAAGTTCCAGACCTTAATGAGCTGCAGGCCTCCCTCTGATGGAAAATGTCAGTGTTTCAGAAAAAGAGGCATGTAATATATCTGACATGAATGTGGTAACACAAGGATTTTGGACTGTTACTGACTGGGGGATGAGGGAAGGGGAAAGAAATGAACCAACAACCTAGATATCTGGCTTGAGCTTTCTGCTGAGAAAAGTCAGAAACCCATCCTACAGGACATACATTCTTCTTTGCTTTGCTTCAATATCAATCCAATGGTATATTCAGATTTCATAGGGTTTTACCTTAATCTTAAAAAGAAACCCAAGCTGTCAAGGTTCTTTCAAAACAAAACATGAAGTAATGCAAACTGTGTTTACAGACAGACTGAAACCATGACTGCAATGCTTGAACTTTTCCCATGTCATTAAACTCATTGTGATATTTAGCTCCAAAGCCTGATGGTGTTCTGTTAGCAACCATATTAATTGTCTTAGTAGTGATTATTTTAGTATATATACCACAGAAGGAAAGGAGATGAAATTGTCAGGAGATATTAGGACTTTTTCATTGAATAAAATATAGAGGGAAGGACTGAATTAGGACAGCAAAGAATCATGAAAATATTGAGAAAATATAATAGCAGGAAAAGAATAAAACAGAGAATTCTGCAGTAACCCTTTTCTCACATAGGTCTTGAATGCGACATAAAGGCACTGAATGAAGGTAACAACAAAACCTCAAAGTCTCCCATCTTCCTAATCACTAGGTTTGTCACTGAGATCAGAAAGTATTTCACTAAGAATTGAGAGCAAACTTGAATTCACCCCCAACTGACAAGAAACTCAACTATCTCCTTAGAAGTTGTTTAGCATTCTTGTCCTAGTCTATCTCAACAAAAGCATTGTGGTAAATCTTAACATTTCTCCCATAAAATTTAATGTGGTGTTTTGCGACCATCAATTATGATTACTTCAATGCTAACACTATTAATTGCTTCTATGCTGAAAGATGCAGCACATGTGTTTATTAAATGTTCTTATACTTCACATCTGGACAGACCTGCCACGTATTGGAATTGCACTCACTTGGGCAGATGTAGAGAAGCACACAGCCACCTTATATACACAACACCGAAGAAAGCTTAAAAAGCGAGAAGCAAAGTGTCTCTTTTTTGCTCCCTACAGCTTTCTGAGGAGGGGAAGTGGAGAGGAAGGTATTGATGTCTTCTCCTTGATATCCAGTCATAGTATGTACTGGACTGGCTCAAAGCTGTGCCAGGGGAGGTTTGGGCTGGACATTAGGAACAATTTCTCTATCAAGTGGATGTCAAACACTGTAAGTGACTTTCTAGAGAGGTGACTTGATGCCCCAGGTCTTTAAGTGTTTAAGAGGCATTTGTACAATGCCCTTAACAACATACTTTATCTTTCCGTCAGACTTTAACTGGTCAGGCAGTTGGGATAGGTGATCATTTTAGGTCCTTTCCAAACAAAATATTCTATTTTCTATTCTATTCTATTCTATTCTATTCTATTCTATTCTATTCTATTCTATTCTATTCGTAGTTTTTCTGTTCTTTCCTTTTTTCCGAGGCATTCCCTATTTTCTCTGTAAATGACTGTCAGAATTCCTAAATCCATCTTTAGAAATAGCACTGAAATAAATACAACTGTATCTGTTTACCTGGATATCCATCCATTTTCAAGCAAATTAGCTTCAAGTGTGATCGTGTTTTTACAGTGGTTCAGTAACACGGTGATTACGTGGTTAGTTTTCATTGTACTTTTTTAATGGGCAAAGTTTTACAAAATATGTGGAAGGACTTTAATTTTATTGAGCAGCATTACGGCTTTTCTTTACAATACAAGTCACACAAGAAAATAATATTTGGGGAAGTGGATTGATAATAAAAGGGTGACCAATAAATCTGAGCCTTTACTTCAAATATAAATTTGAACACTTTTTATTTCCAAACTCTAATGAATATGTTGCCATCTCAAAGTCACCAGCTCCCAAGGTACTGCAGGGACAAGAATACAAAATCAGATACATTACATATCTTTTTCTAACAGTTTGTCACTAAACTGTTTTCATTTAGTATAATTTAAAACATTTTAATGACTTGTACTGAGATACAATTTATATGTTGATTCCACAGCTGTGTGTTTCAAAAGCTAAGGGATGAATCTCTAGTGAGACATTGTCACACTGATGATTATTGCAGAAAGGAAAAAACCAGACAATGTCATGAACTCTTTCCTCACTTGTGACCTCTTTTTCTTTCCTTCCCCCTCAGCCAATAAACATATCCTGGAACCTGTTAAACAATTATAATGTTGTGCTTGTGAATAAGAAGACTCAAGGTCCAGTAAATGATATTCACTCTGCAACCAACCTCTACAGGTTTTTATTTTGTTCTTGCTTTATCGAAAAGAATTTTAAGCAAAAATCTCCACAAAGCAATAAAAAAATATGATTCTGATACATTGTATTCTTAAACTTAAGGAAACCAAGAAAATCTTAGCACATTGAAATTGTTGTTGGGATTCTTTTTTTTTGGAGTGCTCTTCTGTAACCCTGCTCCAAACACAAAATCACCTCTATTCAATTGAATATTCACTCTTGTCAAAGGTTAATAGAGTAGGTTCAAATTCAATCAATGTAAGAGGCTTCAGCTTTGGTCAGTTTCAAGGATATTTTCAACTTGTCAATGAAAAAGTGTGAATAGTGCATTAGGAAGTTTTTGTTCAAACTTCTGTGCTTAATAAATTTCTTTGCACTCAAAATGTAACATCTTAACATTTGTTCATTTTCCGTTTAAGTCACCTACTTTTTCTCTTCTGCAAGGCAAACACAATGGGAAGAATAGTTGGAATATCAGAGAATTCAAGTTAGGATTTCAAAATTATGAGGCCAAAGTGCATCTGTCAGAACAAAAGCTTTGAGACTCAGTAATTCAGTATATGTTGTTACAAATAACCACTGTGAATTCTATGAACTGTATAGACTAGATGTTACATGTTTGCTACTGTTGTGCGTCACGGACAGCAACAGGACCTCTGACCACTGCATTAAGCTGAGACATTCGCTAAGCTATTGTTTTACCAACTGTCCTCCATGTCACAGCCAATAAGAACCCAGCATGATCATGCATAGTTGTGCGCAATAATATGCTATATTTGCATTTGAGTCCCGAACAGATATTTTTGAATCTTTACTAGATTAAATATTGTCTTTGTGTTTTCAAAGCATGAATATTAGAATTGGTTATTTGACTGACCATCTACAGCTGAACATCTTTAGAAATTTTTTTACTGGATTCAATCTATTTAAACTTAATTTACAGTACTGAATCACAAAGTCTTCTTTTTAATAGCACTATAAAGCAGATAGATAAACAATGAGCAACTAGGGTTGAAACTAGGGTAATGCATCAGAGCATAAATAACCCACTTTTCTGTGAAGACTGGGCAATGGGAATTTTTTGCATCAATGTCTGCAGAAAAATATTTAATTACGTGAAAATAACAGAACAACATGAAATGTTGCAAAATTGGTAATCATTTAAGTAATTGTAAAGAAGCAGCATTGAAAAAAATAAAAGGAATAAATGTTTAACTGAGTTCTGAAGCAACTGTAGGCACTCAGGAAAAGCTTGGGTATCATAGCAGTCATTACAGCAAAATTTTTTTCTTGTACGATATTCTAGTTTCATGTATAAATGGCCAAAAATAAAAATGTTAGAAGCAACATTTGAAAGGTAAATTCTGACTTAATCTTATAGATAGACATCTAGTTTTATGTTTCTCAAACTGCATCTCAACTTCTCTCTTTATTTTAAGACGCTACTGCATAAGAATTTACCTGTCACTAGAAAGACAATCAAAAATATGGTGAATGTAAAGCTAAACAACCCTTTTTTTATGCTGTTTCCCAGTCATGACATGTCTGCATTTGTGTGGTTGGATTTCTTGGCAGAGCTGACTCCACATGGCTATAAATCTTATCTCAATTTACCTGTCATTTCATGGATCAGTAATCTGATTATTTTTAGGGGAACTTTTAGCTTCTCTGTATACATAGGGGCGTACCTTTAGAACTATCTTTTAAGTGATGCTGAATGAGGACACCAGTGTGGTAAGAACTGGAATTTTCAGTGTGCATGTAGATAAAAGACTGTGAAGTTCTCAGCTGCAGAAGACAGAGAGAAGAAAATGAACCTCCAGCTAGGATCCCTTGCTATCCAGAAGTCACAGATCTGAAGTCATTGTACCTGCAGTGGATAACCTTACTCAAGGTTTGCTATCCAGTAACTGCAGAGTGCTTTATTAACATTGTATGTTGTGTTTTGACACAAATGCTAAGAGAGCTCTAAATATTTGAATTGTTTGTGTTAGCACTATTAACATAAGATATTTAAAAGCTGTGACATTTTCTATCAGAATGAAATCTTGGAGAATTAAAAATGGGATACTACAGAATCTCAGCCTTTTGTCTTTCAGGTTTCCGGCTGTCTTTCTAAACCTACAGAAGTATGAACAAAATAGATAACTGCAAATAAATAAAACAATTTTTAAGCATTTATTTAGGTTCAGTGGGGAGATTTCCCTATTATTGCAAAAGGGTAGATTTTTTTCCTTGGTTTCCTGTTTTAGATTAATCATATACAAAAGGTCAAAATTGATTAATGTGAAACAACTTAATGTAGCTATTACTATTATTTTATTTTATAGATTCCAGAAAATTGTATTAAGATTATGAGCACAACCTGATTTTCTTATTTAGTAATGTAGACTGTATTTAAGTTTATTTTACCTAATAGCTAAATATAAAAGTAAAGACATATAGTAAGTATTGGCAAGGAATCTTAGAGAAGGGCATACATGCTAGAGAGGCTTGGAATCACTGGTGAACAGTCCTTAGCGTGCAATCATCTGTTACATTTCTGTTTAATTGTAAAATGGTTTCAGACCACCACAAAACTTTCCCAAGACTAATTTGTACCTGATCCTGACCTATAAATGAAGAAATTTAATATAATATGGAAGATACTCACTTGCAAAGCTTTTAGAATTGCACGCTGTTCTCAGTTTAATTATTTTTCTTTCATATGATATAATTTCATTTTATCCTACCCTAGAACCTACTTATGAAAATTGTATCCTAAGATTATAAATCTTTGATTGTTGCTGGGTTTTTTAAAAAAACTAGGACTTTTTAACTCATAAATAAAAGTTTGCTAGTACATAGGAGTCTAAATTCTGACCTAAGAAACATCAATGTCTGAATAACTCAAGGAAAGTAAAACCAGATATATAAAATTAGAGAGTATTTTTAATAGATGTAGCATTATTTACATACAACAATCAACTCCAACTCAGTCCCATCAAAACGTAAGGCTAGGTTCTGTAAAATGAACTATATATGTAATCATTTTACCAATTTCAAAACAAGTATAATAAGAATCTAAAAACAGCAAAAGACAAAATACCAGTTTGTTAGAGATTCACTGACTGAAAAAGGCAAATAAAGATCTTTTGCCTGACACGGGTCTACCTTCCAAGCAATATTGGTGAACAACAGGCAACATGCAAATGAAAAGGAAGAGGTGGACCACAGTCACCACAAGCTTTGAAGGCAAAGATCATCAATTATTGCACTAACTGTTCTGTTTGTGTCTCAGGCTAAAAGGAAGATCTCACTGAAGCAAAAAAGAGACACAGAGAATTGCAACTTTATTTCGATTTCAGCATCTCATTATTCATTATTTGTTTTGTTGTGCACGTGTGACTTTAAGTTGAATGTACTCCTGTATACTCCAAGATGCATACTGTGCAACACTTGTGAAATCATTATACACATTATTGTGCAACTGCAGGCGTGAAAGCTGCTTCTTAAAGTTCTGCCAGCTTCTTTCTTAGCTTGTATTTCCTACTCAAGGAAAAAATACGAAAGCCATGCATTTTAGGGTTTGGATATCTCTATTTAGAATTGAAATCCAGGTATTACCAAGGGGAAAAAATTGTCCATCTGAACAAGTGTTCCTTTGGGCACATCTTAGGAAAGAGATGTTTTTTTAACCCTAACTCATTTGTCCTTTTCTTTCTTTTCTAAAAAGGACCCAACTGGGAGATCTTAACAGTAGTATTGTCCAAATGATAAAATAGTGATCTAAAAACATATACTGCATTTTCTTTAAAGTTATACCTGACTTTGAATCCTACAACATTTTCTTCTGTCCAAAAATGGGTCAAATACATTAAGTCTGTAGAAGAAAGTATACATACCTAAATCTAAGATATGTTTTCAATAATACGTGATAGAAAGACCAAGGATTTTAGGGTAACTCACACGTAAGAGACCCTCACCCCTCCCAAAAAGTACATTTTTTTAAAAATCAAGGACTCTTCTTGCATGATTTTATTAGATAAATGAATGTCTGATTTTGAAAAGTGGGTAGTAATACATTTGTATATAGAATCTTTTTAATTGTCCCATTTCACCAGTAGCAATCCTTGCTTGAAGAACATCTGAAAAATACAATCCCTGTCATGTTAAAATGGTATTCATGCTCCAGAGTCTGAAGAAAATATTTTCCACATTCTAATTTCCTATTGCTTTCTTGCAGAAATGTCTTTATAATTAATTCATAATTTCAAGAAAAGATATATTGTTTCAAACATGAAAAAGTGTTATGTTCATTTGGTTTTCATTTCATATTCAGCAACTATATCAAAGATTTAAATATTTAATTCTTTAAAATTTTGTGTTCAATGTTTGTAATTAGTTCTCATTCTGTCACTCCAACTACAAATTACACAAATTTTTTTTTTTCAATTTACTTTAAAATATTTCAAATGAGAGACATACTGGTCATCTACATCTATGTAGTTAAATGGAGGTAAATATTACATCACACAAAACCTTACATCTTAATAAATATAAAGTTTTTATAGTGTCAAAGATGATACTTATATCACTTAAATGTTCAGAAAGAATGCACACTTTGAAGAGGTATCAAAATTAGCAGGTATTTTTTATGACAGCGAGTTAAATTTTTTTGACAATGTGCTTACATTTCAGTAGTGAATTGGAAAACAATCCTATTTGGAAGACTATTACTCTTTAATATTCTAAAACATACTTTTAAAAATGACTTCCTAATATGAATGAACACTCTGTGAAACATGAATCTTCTCACTAATCAGATTTCCTTCTACTTCCTCTCATTTGAGATGTGCACTCAGTTGTACTAGGTGATTATTTTTTATCTCCCATGTGACTTTTGAGACAAAAGTTAGATTTTTTTTTAAATGCACAGAACCAGTAGATACTTTTCAAAACAATATTGAAAGACTAGTCATACTGATTCAGGTTAAATTTTCATCTGGTCATTTTTACCTGCTTCTGCTTAGACCTGCACAGCAACTGTAGTTTCAGGCAGAGCCATCTGCTGCTGAGTCCAGGCCCAACTAATAAATCTCAATCACTTATCAAAAGCTCTGACCAGTCAATACCGACTGTCAGAAAAAGACTGTTAGAAAAGACTGAGCTGGTGGGCTGCTCCTCCAGGAGCACAGTAGGAGTCTTTGACCCACAGTCACCTGCCATGCGTTAGTACCCACTCGCTGATCTGAAGGGGAAAAAGGACTGGTTATAAATCGATACCTGGAGCAAAATAACAGGGCAAGCATGTATCCTCATAATTCCATTCTTACACTTTCCCAAGTAGAAAATCCTCTCAGATTAGGGGATTTCCTGAGCATTATGCAGTTTGTCACTGTGGTGCAGTTTATCATTTACAGAAGTGCGAACCTACCAATAACAAGTTTGTAGAGATTTCTGTGACAGTGTAACTGGATCAAAGAGCCCAGCAAAACAGAGAGCAGTGCATGAAGAGGAAATCTATCTCTATGTTTATAAAATTGGAAGTTCCAGGGAAAAACACGCTATTTTGAAGTCATTCTACTCCTGTAGGTTTGGACTAACTTCATAAAATATTACAAATAATCCTTAAATATGATATGTAATTTAGATTCTTCTCTGAGTAAATGAAGTTTAATGGTAAGTATATCAGAGTAATAGCAATTAAAGGCATAGTTTATTGGCATCAACTTAAAACCTTTTTCCTTTTAATAATTGTATGGTTTTTTAAAAAAGAGCATACAATAATGCCATAGGATATGCAGGTGACATTGTTTCTAAATTTGCCAAACAGTGACCCTGGGCAAGGTTTGAAAAACGACATTTAGACAAGATGTTTTTGTTCATCTTTTAACATCATTTTTTGAGAAACTCTAGCTCCTCACAGTTTTGCTATACATCCTTGCAATTTTGTGGTGACAGTCAGTGTGGTAAAAGACGAGTGACTTTCATCATCCCTGTATAAATCTACCCGAGTCCAGCCAGTGGTTAAATTTGTGAAAAATCTCAATTCTTAGAAATTCTGCAGAGAAAAGTTCTCAAAGTTTGTCTGTAGAAGGAGAAATTTTGTATTCACTTTCTAAATGGACAGTTTCACAACACTCCTGAAGGGATATTTAAAGTCATGACAGGAAAAGAAAAATTGACAAAACAAACCCAGAAAAGATCTAGAGGTTTTGCTGGTAAACAGGAAGCTGCTTTTGTGCGGCTTTCACACAAAATTACTGTTCTGCCTTGTTTACCTTTAAGCACATAATCAATGCATCTGGGTTCACTAGTTCAGACATGAGAGACTAGTCACGCTCTGTAGCCCTGATCCTCAATAGTGTTTGGGACTGAGACGGTTCTTTCCAGAAGAGAAATGTGAGATTTTGGAGTTTTGACTGTGACAGCTTTATTCATTATACAAGCAGTCACAAAGGGACACAGGTTTCCAAATAGGAACAGGAAATAATTGTACATAGATAGACAAATATGCTGTTCCTCATTTTAAAGCACACAAATGAGAAAGAAACCGTGGTGATGAGGGGCTATAGGCAAGATAATAAAACCACTATAAGATCAAAATATACTTAAAAACAGGAAGAATTTCTGTGATCCTATGGATAGCTGTTTCACTAGCCAAGTTATTCAACTTCTCTGCATAAAATAGTCGCTTAATTTCTTGAAAAATGGGCAAGTACTACAATTTGGAGAAGTTTTGTAATAGCATACTTGGGCACCGATAATGCCTTCTTTCTCTGAGTGAACTTTGTGGATATTATTACTTCCTACTTATAATTTTGCTGAATAGTTGCTCCTGGAGCATTTTAATAACATTTTATTGTGCTTTAGCATTTCCCTCCAGTACGCAATAAAATGAAAACAGGAAAGAAGTAGTGAAACAGAGTGGGTAGGAAATGTAAAGAGTAAAACCTTAATATACTGAATTTTATTTACTGTTCAAGGTTCTACACGATGTAATTTTGCTTAGTCTATTTTGTGCATTGTTTTATATAGCTATTTGACTTTTAACTGTCCAGCCAGCAATTAGATAAATAAAACATTATGTCTCAAAGCTTTATAAACAAACACTTGTTCTTAATTTACAACAAAATTCAAAAAAACCCCACATATAATCTGAGAATCACAGAATTGTTGAGGTTGGAAGGGAATTCTGGAGAACATCTTGTCCAGCCTCCCTTATTCAAGCAAAAGTCCAGAAGAAGTATATTCTGCTCTCCCATCATAAAGGTGTTCAAACCATTTCACTGACTTACTAGAACAGTACTGTGAGTAGCTAGAGTTTGCTTAAGGGGTAGTACCAGTGTGTCTTATGGACTGAATGATCTTTTAATCACTCTTAAAATTTTTTTGAGCTATTGAGAATAATTGATCAAGACAGCAAACCTAGTACATTGCTAGTATTTCAAATGTGTTAATTTTAATTCTCTTTCTCTAACTCATTAAATGATTAAGTGGTACTGAAATGTTTCGGACGCCTAATATCCCCTACTGAGCAGCAGCCACAGGAGGACAGCGGCAACTGCAAGCAGTCCCTGTTTTCCAGGTAGGAAAAGGTGTCACTGATCATGCACCATAAAGGCACCTCAGGGAAGCGCACCACGATCCTGGAGCTGGTTTTGGAAATACTTCACTGTAATTATCCAGTTACTAAACCCAGAACTAAGAAGCAACAGCCATTTGTGTGCACCGATTGAGGTTAATTAATGGCGCTTGTGTTGTCTGAAGTTGCATAGAACAATTCTCACATATTAAAGGACAGATACTTTCAAAACTTCAAAAGTTCTTATAGAAACATCTTGGCAATTGTAACTACTGTTTTTTATCCTGCTACTATGATGTTATTTAAATCAAGTTTAAAATGTTCATAAAACATGCTATAGTTTGGAATTGCTTCTCTAGTGCCTGCATTTTCGACTTTCTGAGAGACAAATTGTATCTTTAAGATCTATATGTATTACCTCTTTGGATGCTTTCTCTTTCAGCAACATCAGAAAATACCCCCTGTGAAAAATAGTTCTGATTATGTATTGTGGAAAATTCTGAATCACACAGGCAGTGAAAACAGCAAAGTCTGAACTTCATTGATAATAAATGGGGAGAACAAATGGATGGCCATCATTATTAGCAGACTGAGTATAACTCCTACATGAAGAAATTTCAGAATTTTTTAAATGAGAGCAAGTCAGAAAATAAAGGAAGATCTGCACAACAAAACAGGGGACAAGTGCTTACAGCTTAGAATATGCGTGAGGATGGAGACAGGAAAAGGGAAGATCATATACCCTACCTATCCCTTTGAGTCTAAAGCACACTTCCCTTTGTAAAAACTCAACTGCAGGACATTTGGATGGGACATATATGCTGTATTGGGCATACAGGTTATTGCCTTAAAAATCTTGCTGTAGAAGATGTGGGTGGGAATACAACAGTAAGTTTATATTTCCTCTTTTACTAATACTATTAATAATTATAGGACTAATTCATCACATTGCCTGTGAATGCTACCGAACTCATGAAGTTTCCCCTTCATAATTGAATGTTTAAATCTAGTACCTAACTCAAGTTTACTATTAGAAGAAGAACAGAGGATAAATAGCAAGGTGTGCATTTTCTTTCTTAGTTCAGTAAGTACGATATTTAAGTATTCATGTAGTTGCCTGGTTTAAGAGGTTGTCGCAAATGGGCTGAAGATACTTACGAAAGCCAGTCATTCATAGAAGTTTTAGAACCTCCTCTGTCTTCCAAGAACTATCTCCCAATTAACTGCTTCAACATGAAATTGTGAAATTCCTAACATGCTACTACCAAGAAGCACAACATTTGGTGAAGATATTTTGATATGAACAGAGCTGGTAGCAGTAATACAACAATAATTGCTGGCTCATTTACGGACTATTTAGCTCGTGCAGTGAACCAGATGAGAACAGCTAATGAGCACAGCTTCTTACTGTAATTAGTAGAACAGTAGTGGCTCACAGATCATTTACACTTCGCAAAAGCCAGTGTATTTACTGAAAAGCTTGTGATCTTTGTGAAGTTGTGCCCGTATGAAGACCTGAGGATACAGTGTTTACTTCCTTACGATTGATCTATAATAACCTCAGGATTCATGTAAATCTAACAAATACAACACTGAAGATTTGTGTGTACTGTCTCTTAGCCTGCATCCTAGACTATCAGAAACTATTTGGCCAGTTGACATATTTTCTTTCATTTCTGTTATTGCAGAAATAAGTTGGTATAATTCTTACCCTACTGGCAGAGTAAAGACCGTTTTCTGTTGTGGCAGATCACTGAAATATGTAGTCTATAGAACTAGAATTCAAATTGACATATGGGCTAAAGAAGGTACATCAAAATAGAGAAGTAAAATGTTTGCAAAAGAGCTCTAGACCAGAATTCACATCAGTATAACAGTGATATTTATAAATGCCTAAATGAATAAATTAGTATTTTTAAGAAAGGTTTAGTTCTCTTCCTTTCCTTGGCTATAATTCTGTATGGACTGCTTATAACCAAGAATGCAAATAGAAATGCAACACAACTATACCAAAGTGACATTTACTAAATCTATGCAGAAATATTAAATGTTCTTATGAAATGTCAAGCTTAGTGTTGCAAAATTCACAGAACTTAACCAGAACTGAGACCAATCTCAGATTTCTAGAATTTTAGCTGCACTATTATTTTTATCACTGTGAGTGATGCTGTTGTTCTTGAAGGATAACAACAGAAACTATGAAACTACTCAGGCCTAGTAAAACCGTCGCAGAGGCTTTTCTTTTGCTTAGCTCTGTACACTTGAAATCATACGTCTAAGAGTAACCAAAAAATAATACTGCTGGGAAACAACAATGAATTACTATGATTACAATAGCACATAATTTAAAAAAAAAGTATGACAACTTTTTCAGTAAAGAAGACAAGTGACACAGCATTTAAATCTGAAACTCGAGCAAAATAACTTTCTCAACATTTCCTATTCAGAGAGTAATAAATACTGCATGATAGTTTCATTTTACTGATGATAGCTTGTCATTTATTTAACCATCCAATGACTAGATCTCTTATATACAACATGGAAAACCTCTGGCCCTTTATCAGTATGTTCTGTCCACTATGTCGTACTATAAGGATACATTCATCGCATTTGTTTATGCTGATCTATTTGCTTTATCTTGCAGTGTAGCATGAGACAGGATTCTTTCAAAGGACTTTATAGTGATTGAAGAGGAAGCAGGAGATAAGCATCAGGAAGCGATTATTTGGAAAAGGAAGAAAGAAGAAAGTATTTTGGAATATAATGATGGAAATACTAAGACTACTGAGGTTTCCAGGATTCCCAGTTTATTAAAATATTTATTTTCTTCTTTACATTTTGGCAGCCATCAGCCTAGTAAACCAAAGGAAGATCATTTAATTATAGAATCATAGAATCGTATAATCATAGAATGGTTTGGGTTAGAAGGGACCTTAGAGATCATACATTTCCAGCCCTCCTGTCATGGGCAGGGACACCTTCCACTAGATCAAGTTGCCCAAAACCTCATCCAGCCTGGCCTTGAGCACCTCCAGGGATGGGACTTCCACGACTTCTCTGGGAATCTTGTTTCAGTGCTTCACCACTCTCACAGGAATAAATTTCTTCCAAATATCTAATCTAAATTTTCCCTCTTTCAGCTTAAAACTACTACCCCTTGTCCTATCACTAAACTCCCTGATAAAGAGCCTCTCTCCTGCTTTCCTGTAGGCCGCCTTTAAGTACAGGGAGGCTGCTATGAGATCTCCCTGGAGCCTTCTCTTCTCTAGGTTAAACAAGCCCAACTCTCTTTGTCTGTCCACGAATGGGAGGTGTTCCAGCCCTCTGATCACCTTCATGGCCGTCCTCTGAACTCTCTCTAACAAATAAATGTCTTTCCTGTGGTGAGAACTCCAGAATTGAACAGTATTCCCAGGTGAGGTCTCATGAGAGTAGAGTAGAAGGGAAGAATCACCTCTCTTGACTTGCTGGTCACACTTCTATTGATTCAGCCCAGGTTAGAGTTGGCTTTCTGGGTTGCAAGCGCACCTTGCCAGCTCATGCTGAGATTGTCATCAACCAACACCTCCAAATCCCTTCTTTTTCGCGCTACTCTGAATTCATTCTCCACCCAGCCTGTATATGTGCTTGGGATTGCCCCGACCCACTTTCAGGACCTTGTACTTTGCCTTGTTGAATTTCATGAGTTTCACATAGGCCCAGCTCTCAAGCCTGTCGAGGTTGCTCTGAATGCCTTCCCTTCCCTCCAATGTATCAACTGCACCACACAGCTTGGAGTTGATGGCAAACTTGCTGAGGATGTAGTCAATCCCAATATAACACTCATCATCAGTCTCCACTTGGACATTGAGCCACTGACCACAACTCTTCAAATGCAAACATCCAGCCAATCCTGTATTCACTGATTGGTCCATCTGACAAATCCATGTCTCTTATGGCTGTGATAACTGCACTACTCTTGGGCACCATTTTAACTGAAGATTAACAGAGTGAAAAAACCAACATTCTATATAATTTATATTTTCCTAATATGATTTTCCTGTACTTGCAATAAAATTACATGCTATACACATTCCAAAGCCACAGAGTCTCATTGCAGATAGGAGAATAGGTGGAAACCATTCTCTTGGATTATATTCAAGTGTATTCTACATCTAATATTGGTTATACTACCCTAATTCTCAAATCCTCTGCTCTTATTCCCATTAAAATACAGCCAGACTTACAGACTGGGAGTCAACAGCTGCCATAATTTCTTTCTTTGGTGATCATAAGTGATTGTCCACATTATTTTCTCTGCTGTTTCTCTAATACTGTTTTAAATTAGAACCTGACAAAAAATCAAACTTTTACCATTTGGATATTTTGAAGTTTGTAAAACTGTTTTCAACTTGCATTAAAATGAAAGCAAACCATTCCTGAAATAGGGTAAAAAATGTAATGGGAAAGAAGAGGTATAATGCAAAGGAAACTGTCTGGCTGTGGGAGTCCTTAAGGAAAATCTCGTACTTAACTCTCATGAAGAAATTAAGTATTTATGAAATCATATACATTATGTTGAAGGTTATATTTTTAAATATAAAGTTGTTTTCAATGAAACACAGATTTCTGTTGATAAACATGTTGTCAAAATATTCCAAAACAGCTCTGGCTAGGACTTTGTCATACCGGGTCATTGTCCTGGACTTGTTAGGCATTATTACCCCTAATGTAGCAGATTGACACCAGCTTGATGCCAGATGCCCACAAAAACTGCTCTATCACTTTCCCTCCTCAGCTGGATGAGAGAGAGAAAATATAACAAAAGGCTTGTGGGTAAAGGTAAGGACAGGGAGAGACCATTCACTAATTATAGTTAAGGATGAAACAAACTTGACTTAGGGAAAATTAATTTAATATATTATCAATCAAAATCAGAGTAGGTTAATGAAAAAGCAAAGCAAATCTTAAAATACCTTCCACCTATCCCTCCCTTCTTCCCAGGCTCCACTTTACTCCCAGTTTTCTCTACCTCCTTTCCACCAGTGGCACAGAGGAATGGGGATTGCAGTCAATTCATCACACGTTGTCTCTGCCGCTCCTTTCTCCTCAGGGGTAGGACTCCTCGCCCTGTTCCCCTGCTCCACTGTGGGGTCCTTCGCACAGGAGATAGTTTTCCATGAACTTCTCCAATGTAAGTCCTTGCCACAGTCTGCAGTTCTTCATGAACTGCTCCAGCGTTGGTTCCTTCCATGGGGTGCTGTACCTAAAGAACAGACTGCTTCAGGGTGGGTCCTCTGCAGGGTCACAAGTCCTGCCAGCAAACCTACTCCATTGTGGGCTCCTCTCCCCACAGGCCCTGCCAGGAGCCTGCTCCAGCGCGGGTTTACCACGAGGTCACAGCCTCCTTTGGATGCATCTGCCTGCTCTGTCATGGAGTCCTCCATTGGATACAGAGGCATAGCCTGCCTTACCCTGGTCTTCACCATGGGCTGCAGGGGAACCTCTGCTCCAGCATCTGAAGCACCTCCTTCCCCTCCTTCTTCACTGAACTTGGTGTCTGTAGAGTTGTTCTCTTGCTTCTTTCTTTTGACCACAGTTGATGTTGCATAGGGGGTTTTCCCCTTCCTTCTTAAATATGTTGTCCTAGAGGTGCTATGACCATCGCTGATGGGCTCAGTCTTGGCCAGTGGTGGGTACGTCTTAGAGCTGTTTGGCATTGGCTGTATCAAACATAGGGGAAGCTTCTAATGGCTTCTCACAGAAGCCATCCCTGTAGGTCCCCACTACCAAAACCTTGGGATGCAAACTCAATACAAAAGTAAACCATCACAAAAAACTAGTGTCTTAAACTAAGTAGCCTGTTTTTTCTTTTAAGAGGGAGTTATTGGTGTGAAAAGATATAAAAATGATAGTGTTGAAATAATTTATCCTTCTCAGATGAAAAAAGCAAAATGCAATGTAGTACTCACTTTGTCGTGTTTTTTTGAAGTTAATCAGAGAAACAACCATGGTGAATGTATTATGTAAATGTTGTTTGAGAACTTAGGAACCACATTTTATACAATGAGGACTTTAGAACTGTTTTTTAAAAGTATAGTACACCTTTAACTAATTGCTGCTCAGCAGAAAAACTAAAGCAGAACTGATGTATATCAATGTAAAGGGTATCTTCAGCTAATAAGTAGTCATATATTTTGATAAAAGGCCTTTTGGATATAGCAGCCTTTACAGTCATTTTTCATTTTAATGAACATAATACATTTTAATGGAAAATAATTTAGTGTGGATGGTCCTTCCTTTTGTTGTCATTGTTAAACGTAGCAACAAACAAATCAAGGGAAGAGGGATACAAAAACAGAGCTGCAGTTAAGCAAAAGGTCATACTGATGTTTCGTGTTGATTCTGGAGAATTATTAGCTGCACAGCGACTGGCACACTTAACAGTACCTTCATGATTCATTTACCAGTCACTCTGCAATTATTCCAGGTGCTGCTGGGGAAATGACTCTCAAGTTTTATAGGAGTAATCAGCACGTAAATGTTGGCAGGATAAAACTTCCAACACAGGCTTCAGGTGCAGCACTCAATGCAGATGGAAACACTTCAGTTGGTTCTTGAAAAGGGTGGTTATACTGTGGCTGGAAAAAAGGTTATTCTGGTAAAACCTGTTTTTTTACCCTAGTCTTATCTGAAAAATCCAACAGAAAGCAGAACTTAAGAAACTTTTCAGCATTCAAAAGCAAAGAACTTTTTTTTTTTTCTAAAATTAGTCCTCAGTTTAAGGAGAAAATAAGAAATCAGAACAAAGGATGCTGGAGTTCAGGGGTGCAGATATTATTATTTTTATTTTACAGAGTGTCTTATCTGATCTTTTTGTTCCTTTTCTTCAGTAAGATGACTAGTGATTCTAGTGTTGTTTAGGTCAAGGGAATACAGACATCACATTGTTGTTTAAATCTTGGCATTTCTGAAAGGTTTCAATTCAATTCCAAAGGTATGATTCAATTTTAAAAAATAACGTAATAAATACAATGCAGTCAGCCAGACTACTTTACGAATGTCATTGACATAAATCATAACAACTTCAGAGCAAGGTGTTTTCTGAGACTTAATGATCAAATAGCAAGATGGAGGTGTTAATTAGTATGGTTGTCAGAAATGTTTGGTTAAAAATTTTCCTCTTAAACTGATAGAAAGAAAGAAGTTAGACTTGAACTGAATTTTATATCTGGAAAGTACTTCTTTCACAAGATTTTTAATGAAAATTCTTGATATCCAAAACATTGGAAATGTGGAAAAAAAATTTTTTGTTCTGTATGCTTCTTCTGTATTCAGTGAAAACTTCAATACATTGTCTCATGCTTCCATTTTTCTATATGATATAAATTAACTGGATGAATCTGAGTTGGATCCACTGAAGTAGACATTGCAGAGTATGGAATGTCTTAGAAGAGCACGTAAGAACCTAGAAGGAACTTAGAAAACTAATGAAATGAAAATGAAATCATTTTCAAGTAGTTTTTCTCCAAAAATCAACAATTACCAAATCAGCATTAACAATTATTTATACAAATTAACCTCATTCAATTAGGTAACTCCAAGAAATAATATAATGGCACTATTCCTTAAACAGGATTTTAAGGTAGCTATAGGTCAAAGAATCATTGGTTTGCTTTGCTAAACTGTGATTAATTCATGCATGTTCTTTTCAGCCAATGAATTTTAGGTTTAGTTTGGAAATAAACTTCCATTTTCTTTTAAAAAAACATGAGAATGAATACATCTTTCAGTGTATTTCATCATGTCCTTGCATCCTTCTTGTATTAAGGTGAGAAGATGCACCTTTGGGTTCCCCTGAACCAAGGCTAGAAGCTGTGTATAACACAATAGCGTTGCCCCAGTACTCTTAGAAACCAAGAGCAATGTCTTGTTAATACACAGTATCAGAGGAAAAACTTTAGAGGAAAACATTTATTGTCCAAAAAATATTAAACTGGAAAAAGTAGGATGAGTAAAAGAGAGAACAATTCTAAAATCTCTTGGTGTCAGACGTGACCTGTTCAAGTAGGTCTGAGGTCTACTCTTATCTACTTGCACAAAGATTGAAAAAATTCAGCATTTTATCTGTTTCTAAAGCTTTATATTACTCCTTTGTTGTCTGTGTGATGATAACTACTTCACTGATAATAAAATCATATAACCTATAGTTCTGCAATGTAGAGACTCTGTGAGGAAGCACATTTAAGCTCCTAGACAGTTTTGGAATTTACACAGTTTCCTACACTGGTATTGGTTTTGTAGCTGTGGTAGTATTTGATAGGAAAGACACAAATTCAGTGTCTTGAGTGCTGCTCAGGCTCGCTAACCTTAGAAGCACAAGGGATCCAGAGACTGGATCAGCAACTTGGTAACTGCCCATGCAAAAGCATTCAGGAAGACTGTAACCATATATATTGATGTTTTTCAAACACGTGACATCGAAGGAAAGCATTTTGCATTTCAGTGAAAGACTTTAAAGGAGATGGCTGTTCCAATTTATTTTTTTAAAGTAGTCTGAGTTGCCAAATTGCTACCAAAACCCTCTCACTGTGAAGGAACAATGGTCAACACTGTGAGTGGCAGTTCTATGGAGTGCGGCTGTCATAATATTAAATATTGTAAGAAGATTTCTTGGGCAAGACCTAGACAAACCTTGCTTTGACAGACATTCATTTCCTGTACCATTCTTTATTCTTTATTGTTCACTTGAGAAAAAATTTTTACATTTTCAGTTCTGAAGGTGAGCACTCTGAAAGCTTTTCATGTGGGTGCTTATACAACTGTGAAATTATGAAAAGCAGCATAGCCTAAACACATCAATATGCCACAGCAATAGGAACACTGTTAGAAGGCAGTTATATCCTCACAGTTGTGCTTCTGTGCAGAGTCAAAGGATAGGCAGGAACTTTACAGTTACAATGCAAAGTGTGTAAGGGGAAAAAAGTGAACCACTATGTAAGTTTAGTACATGCAGACTTTGAGACAATGCATTTTTGTGACTTCTCAGTTCCTATAAATGGTATTGCTTCTGAAACTGAATGGATTTACAATAGTGCTAGAAGCCTCTACAATTATAAGCTCTAAGAATTTGCCAACAATGACAAAAACTGCTAATTATTTGTTCTTGTTTTCATTACAGGTCCCAGAGGGAGAAAAAATTTCAGCTAGACAAGTATTAAGAACTCAGGGTATCTTTTCAAATGCTGGGAAACATATAAGTAGAACATGAGGCTAGTGTTGATGAGGAGACACTATAAGGCTGCTTGTTAATGTATGATAAAAACTGCCTTATATGCTCAAAGTTCACATTATTAATTAATAGACAGTTTAAGTGCCAAAACAGATGAAGCTAAGCAGTTTCAGGTTTTCTACACTTGGAAGGCCAATCCAATTACTGTAGGTTGGATTAAACATGTCAAAACAATTACCTTTTTAATGAAATGACATTACCTTGTCATCGTGATCTGCTCATGCAGTAGCTAAACGTAGTCATTTGCATCAAATTCATGTGGTCTTTTTTATTCTAAAGCATTTCAGTCATGGACTACAACTAGTGTCTTTGAATCCTCTTGTCATTTCACAGACATCTTCATGGACATTAAGGGTATGACTACAGTCAGTAGTCCACATGTAACTGACAACTGTCTTTTTGCTATTTGGACTTCAAATGAGAACCTAATAAACTGTTTAGCAAGGTGATGGCGATCAAATAAGAGAATAAGATGTACCATTAATGTTAAACCAGGAAGACTGAAGATGTTTCTAAACAGCATACTGAACAAAAAAACAAAGGTACTTTAAAATACAGAGCCCAAAGGACAATGGATTTTGCCACTATAAATGGAAATAGTAGCATTCTGTCTGATACGGAGATTGTCATATTCTGCTTTTTTCAGAGTGCTCATAAACCAGCACCTAATTCTGAAACATAATTAAAGTCAGAGAGCAAAGATATTGAGCTGCTTTTTAGAAATACTTGACATTTACTTGTGTATAGCTTCTCTCATTAGGATTGCTTTCCCAAAATGTTTGCAAGCTGTACAGGAGCAGAAACATTGAAATGCACCAACATCTAAGTGGCATGAGAAAACTAACTTGGGGAGCAACAACTTGAGCATTAAGAAACCTTAAGACATTCAGACATCTATTCAGAGAAGCCCTTGAAAAAGAAAGAAAAAAAGAACATGTAATGTATTAGAAACATATTACGTGACTTTGGTCTTCAATTTTAAGGTATAATCTGTGTTGATATTGTTATGTTTCTTGCATATATACACCTGTACTTCCTGAACTGATTTTGGTCTTATATACTCCTATTTACACTGGAGAAAAATCTCTGCTGCTATTCTAATAACAATGGGAAAAGTATCATTTTTTTGGACTTTGCCCTTTCCTTAATTTCATTAGTTGTTATTCATGTAATAACACAAGAATTCAGTATGCCATAACAACAATGCTGTGTTTTAAATTTTAGGGAAATTAATACTTTATCATCTGCTTCACTAATCTGTGAACAACAGTTCTTCTCCACCGTTGTGTTAGACTCTTCTCATATGTGTCATATAACATGCTGATGGCTCAATATTTCATGTCTGCTGTGCAAATTTGTGGGTAACAATTCCATCAAGGACTGCAAGCATGAATTGTGATTAAAATTCTTATTCCATTAGAGCATTCGTCCAAATGTGACAGACTGGAGAAGCAGCAGAAGTAAATTGTCAGGACAACAACCCACCTATAATGATCCTTTTTCTTTAGCAGGATTTTGTAACTGTAATATAAAAAATATCAGATGAAGCTTTAATTAAGGCTGTACTTTGCTGTTGCTGTAGAAGCAACAAGAACTGGTTTTGTCCATCGAGGTGTGTGAAGTGTTGTATTTTCTTAACATCTTTACACAATGCTGTTTTAAGCATCTTAGGTTTGTCACTAGTGTAGACAGTCAAGCAAATTCAGATTATTTTTTTCCTGATCACACTCACACTTGAAATCACTAAGCTAGCATAGACATAAATCTGTAATGAAACATATTGCTCATTTGATGTGCTGGAAAGGCAGGATAGAAGCAGCATTAAATCTTTGTGCTAGAGTGAAAATGGTATGTTACTGTTTGGGGTGACATGGGAAAATTCTATATACATGGTACATGATTTTATGGCACATGTTACTCACCTTTCTGTTACATGAATTAAGCTACCACAAACAGTAATGTGAAGTGAACATCATATTATTAGTACATTTTTTATTTTACTTTTATACATTTCATATGTGAATAGTTCAATTAACATACAACTCAGTTGACCTGATTCATACAATTATGTAATTCAACAAGGTTATAGTATGTGCAGTTGTACTAGATGATCATTGCAAGCCACTCTCCTCTCCTCTCCTCTCCTCTCCTCTCCTCTCCTCTCCTCTCCTCTCCTCTCCTCTCCTCTCCTCTCCTCTCCTCTCCTCTCCTCTCCTCTCCTCTCCTCTCCTCCCCTCCCCTACCCTCCCTTCTCCTCTCCTCTCCTCTCCTCTCCTCTCCTCTCCTCTCCTCTCCTCTCCTCTCCTCTCCTCTCCTCTCCTCTCCTCTCCTCTCCTCTCCTCTCCTCTCCTCTCCTCTCCTTATTAAGAAAACCTCATTCAAAGATAATGTCCTCCAAGCTCAGAAGCAATGCATCCCAACAAAGGAAGTCAGGTAAAACCAACAAGAGGTCTACAAAGAGGTCCTGGACCCACTCAAACACAAGAAGGAAGCCTATAGAGTGTGGAAGCATGGGAGGAATACAAATAAATTGATGGAGCAGCCAGGGATCAAGTGAGGAAAGCTAAATCCCTGATAGAATTAAATCTGGCCAGGGATGTCAAAGGCAGTGAGAAAAGCTTCTACAGGTACGTTGGTGATGAAAGGAAAACTAGGAAAAATGTGTACCTTCTCTGGAAAGAAAAACGGGACCTGTTTACCTGAGATATAAAGAAGACTGAGGTACTCAATGACCTTTTCGCCTCAGTTTTCACCAGCAAGTACTCCAATCACACCATCCAAGTCACAGAAGGCAAAGACAGAGACTAGCAGAATGAAGAACCTCCCACTGTAGAAGATCAGGTTTGAGACCATCTAAGGAAAATGAAGGTGTGCAAGTCCATGGAACCTGATGATATGTATCAGGGGTTCCTGAGTGAGCTGGCAAATGAAGTTGCTAAGCCACTATCCGTCATATTTGAGAAGTTGTGGTAGTGTGGTGAAGTTCCCACTGACTGGAAAAGTGGAATCATCACCCCCACTTTTAAAACGTGAAAAAAGGAAGATCCAGGGAGCTACAGGCTGGTCAGTCTCACCTCTGTCCCCAGCAAGATCATGCGGCAGACAGATGGACTACTTGAAGGATAAGGAATTGGCTAGATGGTTGCACTGAGTTGTGGTCAATGGTTCAATGTCCAAGGGGAGACTGATGATGAGTGGTGTTCAGCAGAGGATGGTACTGGGACCAGTGCTGTTTAACATCTTTGTTGGCAACATCGGCAGTGGAACTGAATGAACCCTCATGAAGTTTGCTGACAACACCAAGCTGTGTGGTGCATTCAACAATGACATGTCATCCAGATGGACCTGGACAGGTTTGAGATGGGCCCATATGAACATTATGAAGTTCAACAAGGCCAAGCACAAGGTCCTGCACCTGGGTTTGGGCAATCCCAAGCACAAATACAGGCTGGATGGAGAATGGATTCAGAACAGACCTGAGAAGAACTTGGGAGTGTTGATTGATGACAAGCTCAACATGAGACAGCAATGTGCTCTTGCAGCCCAGAAAGCCAACTGTATCCTGGGCTGCATCAAAAGAAGTGTGACGAGCAGGTCAAGGGAGGGAGTTATCCCCCTCTACTCCATTTTTGTAAGACCCAACCTGGTGTACAGCATTCAGCTGTAGGAACCCCAACATAAGAAGGACATAGACCTGTTAGAGTGAGTCCAAAGGAGGGCCACAAAGATGATCACTATGAAGACAGGCTGAGAGACATGGAGTTGTTCAGCTTGGAGAAGAGAAGGTTCCGTGGAGACCTTATAGCAGCGTTCCAGTACCTAAAAGGGGCCTACAGAAAACTGGAGAGAGATTTTCTACAGACAGGTAGTGATAGAAAAAGGGGTAATAGCTTTAGACTGAAAGAGGGTAGATTTAGATTAGATGTAAGGAAGAAATTCTACTCTATGAAGGTGGTGAGGCACTGGCACGGTTTGCCCAGGGAAGCTGTGGATGACCCCTCCCTGGAAGTGTTCAAGCCCAGGCTGGATGGGGCTTTGAGCAACCTGGTCTAGTGGAAGTTGCCCCTGCCCATGGCAGTGTGGCTGGAACTAGATGATCTTTAATGTCCCTTGCAACCCAAATAATTTTATGATCTGTGACAAAATGTGGACATCCTAGAATTATTTTTTCTCTGCCCACTGATGGTTATGCATTACCACCAGTGCTTAGAAGCTTTCTGTCAGAGGTGGTTTTCTCACACAATTTTGCACAAACTCTCAGGAATAGGAAGTATCTTCATATTTTTCCAGGTGGAACTTCTTTCCTTTGAGGATTAGGTGGGAGAATGAAATTTGGGAATGTAGCTAGACAAGAAAGGTATACTATTTTTCAAACAGGTACTGTTCACACTTCATAATTTTTTGTGAAACACCATTTCCAATGTTTTGATTTATTCACATTAACTGGGTCAAATTTCTTGTAACACTTGTCAGGCGCTGTTGCAGGTGAAAAAAGACAATGAGAGACTCTTTGCATTTAGTACAACGTGTCCCTTTTCTATGGTCTTCTTGTCCTTCGTGTGCTGAGAGAATTTTGAGAAAGTCTTGGTAAACTCCTACTGTCTAGTTACCTGCAAAGTCTGCAGTCCATGTGAAACATCCTGAGAGCCTCAAAAAAATGTATGTGGGACCAAGTAAGGAATAAATAGGCCACCTAGAGAAGGCCAACTGGGAAACTGATTAGACTTAATTTCTTCAGGAGTCAAATTTAAGAGCAGTTTATCTGCAACTAACTAAAAGTCTAACTGTCAATGGACCAGAGTATAAGTAAACCCCTCCAGTTGCTCAGCATGCACTTATGGGGTCTAGAATAGCTCTGATTTTAGTGTCTGTTGTGTCTGTGCTTCCAACTTCGTGTCATTTCATCCTCAGTTCCCACTCAGCTTCTGACCAAGGGTACTGTAGACATTCTTGACTTTCTTCATTATAGGCTCATCCTAACCACAACTTTTACTTCCTCTTTTCAAGTTCTTTCTGGAAGCCTAACTCCATGTTACCACCCTACACAGTTCATGAAATAATATTTTAATATATTATGCAGCTTAGAATAGAGAGACTATAACAATAAAAGACAAAAAACATGAATGCTTCTGTCTTAAGAATTTCTTTCTGATACCATGCTTTCAGTGGAGACCATAAAAGTTCATTTCCCGAGGAAGCAAAATTATCAGACGACAGACATTCAGTAACTACTGACTGCAGGTGGTTGACGTGGATATTTACTGATTGCTCTAAAAGTCAGCAAAAGGCAAGTGGGTTTAGAAAGGAAATAATCACTATGCAGAATGGATGATAACACACTGCCACAGATTTCTCCTAGCATTTTATTGAAGTTCCTCTAAATATTCTTACACTAACCAAAGATTAAGAAGAAAGTGAATTCATACTTACTTAAACAATTACATTGAGCCAATAGAACAACATGTTCTTCCAATTAGCTAAAGTGTATCTCATATTTAACTATAATATTAAGAATCTTTCCATATTTTTTGTTAGCAGTCAAACACATCTCTCCTGGATATTAATGTACTTCAAGTCATCAACACTTGATAAAAGTTGGATAATACTGTAGCATGGACACAGTGTCCTGTCAGTAATGAAAGAAACGTCTTCTGAACTTATGCTACTGCCATAGAAAATAAGACTTATAGCTCTTTTAATAAACATAGTATAATGTCATTTATAAACTTATATACTCTTTTTTTATATAGATTGGGTTGAAACTTGGACGTTGCATACATCAACCAAACCATGGAAGAAGTGATGATGGAGAAAATCAATCAATTCATTTACTGGATAAGATTCTTTTTCATAGCAGGAAAAATGAATTTGCTCTATTCACTTACTGGTGAGTTTGATAGAGTTTTGCTTGGATCATTATTATTATGATTTACTTCACACTCACCTTCTGCAAGGTTTTTGTTAGAGCAATGTCCCCGGTGTAAATAATGTCTTGCTATATAATAAAGCCAGGAGAACAGGTGATGTATCACTGCTTAAATCAAAATAGCATACCATAGGATCATAGAATGCTTGAATGGAACATTTACAGGGCATCTAGTCCAACCCCTCCTGCAGTAAGCAGGAACCTCTTCAACCAGATCAGGTTGCTCAGAGCCCCATCCAACCTGACATTGAATGTTTCCAGGGATGAGGCATCCACCACCTCTTTGGGAAACCTGTTTCATTGTTTCACTACCCTCAGCATGAAAAACATGTTCCTGATATCTGGTCTTAAAAATCTCTTATTTTAGATTAAAACCACTATCCTTTGTCCTATTGCTACAGGCCCTGCTAAAAGGTTTTTCTCTGTCTTATAAGCCTCCTTTAAGTATTGAAAGGCCACAGTAAAGTGTCCTCACAGTCTTCTCTAAACTCCACAACCCAACTCCCTCAACCTCTCTTCATAGGGGAGGTGTTCCAGGCCTTTGGTCATTTTTGTAGCTCTCCTCCGGACCCACTACAACAGCTCCATATCCCTCCTCTGCTAAGGGCACCAGAGCTGGAACTAGCATTACAGGTGTGGTTCTGTTTTCCAAAAACTCAGTTGCTCGGATCTATTGATTCAAATGCAAATAATGTAATAGACTCCTGTCTCCCTCTTTCTCTCAGGTAGACAGAAGGTAAAACACAGTAATAAACAGACCCGTGTCCTTTGTCAAAGCATATTTTTTACTTTGGGGAATTTTTCTCTGCTTAGTTTGGGAATTTATCCTCTCTACTCTTGGTAGGCTTTACTGGCAAAGGTGTTGTACCTGCATTGCAAAAAGTACACCACATAGCTATCGTGTATTCCATTCTACAAATAATATCACCTGTCAGGTCTCTGATATCTATTATTATTAAATTGCGTAGTTACTTGAAGGTCTCCTCTAGAGAGCAAGTACAATGCTAGAAGAAGTTTTTCTTGTGTTAGATTAAACACTTTTTTCCTAACTGAGTTCTGTATCACTTTGTCAGTTTTAAAGATGCCTCCATCCTTTCTACTAAGAAGGAGTAAGTATGCCCTTAAACTTTTGAAGTAACTTTAAAATTCTCCCCTGTTATTAGGTTGTTTTGATATCTGAGGTGAGAAATAAAATTTTAAGTCATAGCAACTTATATTACTTACAAACTCTAATATTGTTAATTAGAACCTGCCTAAAGCAGGGGAAAAATGGCATACTCATACAGAATAATAATGTAGTCACTTTCTCATTTATTTAAGCTCTCTGTTATAGTAATTACTTATTGGAGAAGTCTCCCAAGGAATGTTGCTCACACTGTTTTTAACTGGACCTTACCATGGGAACACTTGTGCTGTCAAGCTGAGTGGAATTCAACAAACTCAGAGATATCTAATTTTAGCCTCTCTAATGTGGTGTTAGAAAATATAAGTTATATTAGATATTATTTCTTGTAATATTGCAGGGTGTCATTTTAAATGACACATAAAATGAAAAAGGTAAGCCCTGCATATATGCTCAGCTGTTAAGAAGTACAAAATAATTAGAGATATAAGCAAAACAAAAATTTGGTATGTTTTCTTTCTCCAGCTTCCTAAAGCCTCCCTGAACGACTCTACCTATCTTCTTTATTCCAAGGCCTCTCAACAGTAATTCCACTGATTCACTCCAACCTTTGCTTTTTGCTTCTATTATGAAGTAGCAGGTAACGACCTAGGATACTGAGTTCCAGTACTTGCGACTGTAAAAAATAGAGAGAAAGCAAAGAAGTGTCCACAGGTTCTGATATTTCATATTTTTCTCTGGTTTTGTTGTGAATTTCAATATTTCAGTACACAATGTTGGGAGAGGAGAGTGATCAGTTCAGCAGTACTGCCTGAAGCAACCGTATTTTTCCACCCACCTTCCACATTCACAGGTTAAAGAAGGCTATGCTTCAGTCTACAGCATGCAACGTTTCATTCACCTGGAATTTTGTAATCATAAATGCTAGTAATAAAAATGAAAGACATTACATAAATCACCATACATGTTCTTCAGTCATGTGGTTTTAGTCTTCATTTTCTTCCATAGAAAAAAAGCAAGGAATTGTTCATTGAATGTAGCCTACAGGATGACTCTATCTGACTGTTATCTTTGATTCTGAGGTATTAACAAAGAGCTAAAATAGTGAGTGAACACTGTCAGCCTCGTACTTCCTGAATTTGTATGGCCAAGCATTTAGAAGCAGAAATAGTTATACTGAAACTGCTTAGTCCAGAGAATGCCATACTGGAACTCAGCCTTCTTTGCAGAGAAAATGGTTTGCCTTTTTTTTTCGTGAGATGAAATGATTTGGGTTTTATGGTTGAGGTTGATAGGGGTTTTTTAATGTATTTCTGTTTCCTCCACTCTCTTTTCATGTTTTATTGGACCGTAGAGATTTCTGTTTGCTTTGACCTGTGTTTTGGTTACAAATTATTTCATTCTAATTGGAAAACATCAGGTGGTACAACTGCAGGATTCTGAACAATAGCAACTCATCTCTGAGAGCCAGTGTCATCTATCATAATTCCAGGGCTTATTTTCTTTACTAAATAAAAGTGGGCAGTTCACATTCACAGCTATTGCTTCACCTCTCTGCTAACTCAGAAAGGTGTACTTTCTTAGTTTCCTTCACAACTATTTTGTCTGAAGACTTGTTAAAAATGAAACCTTGGATGCCAAGTAGCCAATTGGCTTGTCCATATACCCACAATGTCATTTTACCTTCCAAATTGTTGTTCACAATCCTTTAGATGGAGAACAGCTAGCATTGTGGGACGTCCCATTTCACTGAAACTTTGCATTACTTAGCATATTTTGCTGCTGCTAAATGTAAGCACTTTGTAGAGGTACAGGAAATATGTCCATGCCTTCTCTAGAACTCAGGCTTACCAATTTTTTTCAACACTTCAACTGTAGCCTGACTCTGCATTCAATCAAGATATACCCATCCCAGCTGCTACAAAACCTTAGTAAAGACAACTGAAATTACTCTTTTAGTTTTGGGTCAGTAATTTAAATCTAAAATGTTGTTTTCTAGTTCCTCTATAGTTGATAACATAACCTGCTAAACCTATAGTGTATAAATACGTTCTTCTCTCTATTTAGAGAATTTCTGTAAGAAGTTCAGTTGAATGCTTTAAATACTAGTTATTTTGTTTTTCTGCAGTATACACATACAGCTCCTATTAATTGTAATGAGCGCTATATGCAGCTATCATGGCTACAATACTACTTAATTAATATCATTTAACAACACCCTTAACATGCCCTCATTAGCATTTGCTTACATTTACACACATTCTTACAGACAATCATTTTAATGTAGTTTAGGCTGGCATTGTCTTTAAAGGGATTTCTGGTAAAAATTAATATAATAGAGGAGGGGACATAGTGATGGCAATTACCAGTGAATGACATGTGATGTGGCATATCACCAAATATCTGCTGCTTATCTCTAAAACAAGTCCAACTTGATAATATTTAATTCAACCTTGTGCATTTCTTTTAAAATATATAACTAGAAAAAGCAATATGAAAGAAATTGCACTCTGTTGATTGGAAGTTTCATATTACCATGATGCGACCCTAAGCACATGATCACCCTGACAGAGTAATAATTGGAACTAATATTATTTTTAAAAGATTTTGCATAGCAATAGGAAATTCACCTACTACATTTTCAAAAAAGTTATGAAACAGAAACATATCCACCGTACTACATCTTAAATGCTGGGTTTAGTCAAATAACTCAAACCATACATAACATTTCAGCAGTAAGAAGCTGAGGTACGCAGACATGTGTGATTTGTCCTGGCTGAAATGACAGAACAGTGCCAGGAACAATTAGAAACTTCTTGAGTCATTGCCTGGTTTCCTTACAGAGGAATATAAATTCCTATCAAATTATCACCTGATTTTCTGCATACTTTAACCTCTATAAGGGGCCCTCAATACCTCAAAGATTGCCCTCTGTCTTCCACATACCTAAACAATATTTAGTAGGAATCTGATTTTTCTGATTTTTTTTTTTTATACTCTATCATTAAATTCAACCAGTCCCTTATGTTTGCACCCTCCTCAAATTTGCAGACAACACCAAGTTGGGCAGGAGTGTTGATCTGTTTGAGAGTAGAAAAGCCCTATAGAGAGATCTGGATGGGCTGGATTGATGGGCCAAAGCCAATTGTATGAGGTTCAACGAGGCTAAGTGCTGGGTCCCGCACCTGGATGACAACCACCCCATGCAATGCTACAGGCTTGGAGAACAGTGGCAGGAAAGCTGCTTGGTAGGAAAGAACTTAGGTGTGCTGATTGATAGCCAGTAGTATGCCTAGGTGGTCAAGAAGACAAATAACATCCTGGCTTCTATGATGGGAGGAATGGACGCTCGCAGAGGGATCTGGACAGGCTGGACTGATGGGCTGAGACCAATGGGATGAGGTTCACCAAGGCCAAGTGCAGAGTCCTCCATTTGGGACACAACAATCCCATGCAGCGTTACAGGCTTGGGGAAGAATGGCTGGAGAGCTGCCTGGCAGAGAAAGAGCTGGGGGTGTTGGTTGACAGCCGGCTGAACATGAGCCAACAGTGTGCCCAGGTGGCCAAGAGGGCCAATGGCATCTTGGCCTGGATCAGACACAGCGTGGCCAGCAGGAGCAGGGAGGTGATTGTGCCCGTACTCAGCACTGGTGAGGCCACACTTTGAGTGCTGGGTTCAGTTTGGGGCCTCTCACTACAAGAAGGACATTGAGGGGCTGGAGAGTGTGCAGAGAAGGGCAACGAGGCTGGTGAAGGGGCTGGAGAACAAGTCCTATGAGGATCAGCTGAGGGAACAGGGGTTGTTTAGCTTGGAGAAGAGGAGGCTGAGGGGAGACCTCATCACTGTCTACAACTGCCTGAAAGGAGGTTGTGGCAAAATGGGTGTTGGTCTTTTCTCCCAAGTGAAAGGTGATAGGATGAGAGGAAATGGCCACAAGTTGTACCAGAGGAGGTTCAAACTAGACATTAGGAAAAATTTCTTCACTGAAAGGGCTGTCAGCCACTGGCACAGCTGCCCAGGGAGGTGGTTGAGTCCCCATCCCTGGAGATGTTTAAAAGATGGGTAGATGAGCTTCTCAGGGATATGGTTTAGTAAAGGATTGGGTACAGCTGGACTCAATGATCTCAGAGGTTTTTTCCAACCAGATAATTCTATGATTCTATGGAAAGTTATCAGGCCACTGTACTGAGCACTGGTGAGGCTGTACCTTTAATACTATGTTCAGATTTGGCCCTTCACTACAAGAAGACACAGAGGTGCTGAAACATGCGCAGAGAAGGGCAACGAGGCTGGTGAAGGTTTAGAGCACAAGACTTATGAGGACTGGCTGAGGGAACCTGGGTTGTTTAACCTGGAGAAAAGGAATCTGAAGGGAGACCTTATTGCTCTCTACAACTGTCTGAAAAGGTATTGTAACAAGATGTAATAAGCAATAGGACAAGAGGAAACGGCCTAAGTTGAATCGGGGGAGGTTTAGATGGATTGGAAGGAAAACCTCCTCACTGAAAGGAGGTATCTAAAAAGCTTGCAGATGTGCCACTCAGAGACCTGGTTTAGTGGTGGTAGTCTAAGGTTAATGGTTAGACTCAATGATCTTAAGTGTCTTACCAACCTTAATGATTTAGTTATTCTGTAATCATTCCAAGATAAACTTGTCTCAGTTACATTTTTCAGGTACACATACAATAATAGATAGCTTGCTCTTTCTCTTACTGCACTGTATCCTTCCTTCGTACACATACATTTGCTGTCACATTGCTAGTATATTTTACATCTCCCCTTCTACCCTAATGGGTACACATGCCCTGTAGAATTACTGGTTACTTCTTCTCCAGATGTGTCTTTTGGCACGTAAATATGATAGGAGAGTTTCAGTGTTCCCAAGATGTTCGGAGGGGAAAAAACCTTCAATTGTTCTCTCTATCCCATGAAACATTCCCTACTTTTATTTGGTTCCTTTCTGTAGACCCATGGAGCGCTTATGCTTGTTTACTCCTTGAGCAACCCTTTCCTGTGCATACACACATTTCACAAATGTACCATTGACAGGTGAAAGAAGACAACAGAAAGAGCTGTGTGAAAATGGAAAAATCTAAAGTCAACTGTTTTTATGGAAACACTATTTAATAAATGTTGGTTTTGTAATAAAAGTGCAGAGTGCTACCCAAATAGCTTCTTTTACAGCTGGTTAAGTAATGAACGTATTTATTAATGAATAACATATGAAAACAAAACTATTTTGATCATATTTGCAGACCACAAACTGTGTCATTTGAATGCCTAGTTTGGAAGCCTGAATACCACATGCAAAATAAAGTACTTCTAAATATTCATAGTCCTCCATTTATTAATTCTTGATTAACTTAATCTTAAAAAGTGAGACTGCTTCACAAAGCAAAAAAATCTTGTCTTTCCTCTACCACTAGTTACTGGCACACGTGCCGATATATCAACTAACAATTTTTGTGAACTTTTATCATGTTTACTATTCAAAAAGTCTTAATTTACCAGTTATAAATAAAAAGGTATCTAGATGCCTATGTTGTAATAAATATTGTGGTGCTTGGCCTGATACTCTGAAAGGTAAACAAGTTACTTCTACATTAGTGTACATTCTTCTCACCTGGAATTCAGAAAACAGCCTAATGTTGTATTTGATAAGTACCTTATTCTTTATGTTTAACTTATTGTTACATTTTTTTAAATGTGCAAACAGTTACAGTAGTTTTATACACAAAACCACAGGTATCATTTCTAGCTGTCAAAATTCCAGGGGCTTGCGGTGGTTGTGCATTGAACTGATGTCCTGCAGTGACATCTAGTGGGAGCTGGATATCACAATGCTCCCTGGTTTAAGTAATTGTAGCCTTGGCTTGCAAAGTTACCAAGCTGTGAACACCAAGAAATAGACACTTGAAATATTTTTCTTAGAAAAAATAAAATCAAGCATTTACACGCATTCTACAAAATTTATAGCTGAAACAGATGTGTGATTGCATGGAGTTTATATTTCTTATCCTTGAGATCTTAGGTGTCACAGTAGAAAAATAACAAAAATGTTATTTAGGCCAAGTTTGACAGATAGACGGTCATGTTCCTCTTCTTTGAGGTGTTTCTTTTCTGTATCACCTCCTGTGTTTTCTCTACTTAGCATCATCTACTATACCACCTCTAAAAATAATCCTTAGAGAGAAAACATCATTACTGTTATATTTTATCAATAAATAATTATTATTTATAATTCATTTGTATAAATCACTTTTACTTTATGTGAAAAATGTTTAGGGCTAACTCTATGAGTAATTTTAAAATCAAATCACAATCTAAATTAAATCAGGAATAAGACACTTCTATTTTTAACCAGCAGCCCAGACTAATTTGGCTGTGTTTGATATACTGTTCATAAAGTATTGGCTCTGGATTTGGGTCCTATGTTTTACCACACCACATCACCTCATGAAATGGAAAGGCTTTTAAAATCCAACAAGATAAACACAATTCCACCTCACCCTAAGCAGATTATTCACAGGGGGGAAAGCCTTTATTTTGCTCCATTTTCTTCCACCATTTCTCCACTCTTAACACAATAAGCCAATTCCTTGGAGAAAATCTCTTTAAAACACACAAGCTGCTGTAATGCAGAACAGGCTCATAGGAACTTGAACACGTAAGTCTTTCCTTTGCTTAACAAAAGAAAACCCGTTAGTGTCAGGCATCATCATGGCTGTAAAAACTATTGTATTCAGTTTCCCATATAGAAATTTTCTAAAATACATATCTCAGCCTGTTCTCAAATGTATTTCTGAGTTTTGTACTTGGCTCTCTGGAGATTTGTTTGTTATTCAGCATACTTGTAAAACAGTGTCTGTTGAATATGAAGAAACTGCAGTTTTCCTTCTGTAATATTGCATTGCAAAATGAAAAGGTTCTAATTTTTACGAATATTTCTGTAACAGATATTATTCTGTGACAGACATTCTGTTGAGACTGCAGCAGATCTGGTTGAGCAGCGATGAATAACAACATGCCTAAAAAATACTCTAGGATTATATTAATCTTTTTCAGTGTCCAACATTTGGAAACTATTGGAATTTTCTTAAACCTCTAACTCTTGAAATATGATTCTGATTCAGGAGTAGCTACGAATTGTCAAGACTTAAGCAAAGTCTCAGAAAACTTCCTATAAGTTGTCAACCTAATGTCATGGAGATTGTAATGCCATTAGAGCACAGAAAATTTTAAAATCACAAATGAACAAGGAAATATATGGAAAACAGCAGAGAGAGGGAGAGGAGCAAGACAATCACTTGAGGATAATTCCGCTACTGCTTCTCTGTGGTGAGATTTTCAACACAATCTGAAACCACAAAAAATTCACTCCCTTGACTAATGGATCTTATGTGTTATAATATCTTTGATCAACCTGTTATTTGGCTCTCAATATTCTCTGAGAAAAGTAACTTTACAGCAAGTTATTCATTATAGTAGATATCAGAGTAGTGATATCCTGTAATAATGATGCACATGGAATGAAGGTTTTTTTTGCAATTCGGAAAAAGTGAGTTAAAGCAAGAAAGACAGGAACACAAATCTAATTTGGAAGAGAACAGAAAACCACAGTAATTTAAGAGTCAAGCATGTATACTAAATCTATATCATTAAAATAAAACCTCTAGAAAATACTTGTCAGTAACTTGAATGGATTCTTTCTTGCCATCAGGGATGATCTAGAATGTTTATCAAAGAATGATGAAAATAATTTTCCTCAGGTTTGCGTAGTCAGCTTATGTATTTAAAGAATTTGTTTTTCTAATACATGGCATAAATCAATGAAGAACTAGATCTAAGAAACAGAAATGCAATCAGTACATTTCTTTGGAATAAGATATAGACAGGACTTTTCGTAAAGCACATTTCTCTTTGTCACATTCAGTTTAAAATTTATCTTTTGATGGCATTTCCATCACTTCCCTCAGGAAATCACTGTACTGAAGAGTGTACCATCTTGTCAAGGAATTTATCTTATGATCAAATTAAATATTTTCTCTCTTGCTCTAGCTTTCCATGAATTTTATGACTCAGCTAGCAGTATTGTAGCTTACTTGCTATGATTGTTCAAGTTGATATATTTCTTTTGACTAAACACCATGCAAGTGTCCACTCATGAGAAGGATCAGAGTCAGGAAAACCCATTGTATCTTCTACTTCCAATAATTAGAACTTTTGAGAGGTACGAACCTCTTAATTTTTGTGTTCGTCGGTATAAGTTGCCATGCTCTGTGTTTGGAGAAGGAACATTTGTCCCACCTTTAGACAGAAAACTGAATACTGTTTGTGTTTGTGTCGTGGAGGCCAAAGGCTGAAAGCGTGAGTCTAGATGTGCCAGTTGCTAGAGCTGACAGAGAACAAAGTAAAGAAAGGACAGAGGGAACCTCCTTTCTTCTGTGCAGGAATTCAGTGATGCCCCAGAGAACATACAGAAGAGACAGGGCATATCTGGGTTACTATGGGGTGACAATGCTGTGTTTCTACTCATGGCTGTGGTACCAGATTGCTCAGACTGTAGATGTGTTCTCCAGCATGAGTGGATCCCAGATTATTAACTCTGGAGGCATACATATGCATATATGCAAACTTGCTGTGTAAATGCACACCATGTTTGAGGCATTCTGGGAAAATCCAGCACAAATATTTGTGCGTGCTATAGATCTGATCTATTCAGAATATATTTATTTGACTCACTGTGGAAACAGTATGGTCTTTATGTATATATGCACTGGCTATCCATTACATACCTAGAAATTCAGTACATCACCAATTAAATGGGTAAAGTTAAAATTTAAAAGATGTCTACCCCAAAATTGGTATGACTGGCAGATTTTTTCCTTCTTTCGGATTTATTCTTCACAGATCTGATAGCTTTTGCATGGTTCCTCTCTTGTCAAAGATTCATCTGTACACATTAGTTCTGCAAGGTGACTCTTGACATGAGCTCTCTCACCTGAATGGACGATTGCATCTCCAGCTTTAAGCTATATCTTACTGAATCATGAATCATAATATTACTAGTAGTTATTTATCTTGCTTTGTCTCCCAAGGTAAAGCCATACCTTCTATATTTAAAAGTCATACAAATGACCCAGGTGTTTTAAATATATTTTAGATAAAAATTATTTTATTTCCTGCTTAGCATATCATCCTTCTTATAACTACTTGGAAAGATGCAATGGATATTTGATGAAGCCATCTTTATATACAGAAGACATTTCTTGCATAGCAAAGCTAAAGATTAGGTGTATGAATTGATGATTAGCATTTATGACTTCCACAGGTTAAATAAAAATATATATGCCTTTTAAGATCTAAGCAATCATTTAGAAGTCTTAATAAAATGTGTCATCAGGCTCAAACTAGATTACACATAATCAGAAGCTATAGTTTTGGTGTCTTTCTTATATACCCAAAGAAGACCATGAATAGAAGCGAAACAGCTAGAGAGCAAAATGAAATGTGTATTTTCTCTTAAATGAACGAATAAATAAGAAGTGTCCATAAATCTATCTGTTTGTCTATCGTATAGTGATACTACTGCCTCCAGAGATAAACATGAATCTTCTTTCCTGGGAGAAAGAAATATATTTTTGACCGGATGGAATTTCCTTAGAGAGATGAGAAAACCTTAATCATAATTAAATTTTCAAAAACCATTTAAAGAACTCAGAATATACTATCCCATTTTCAGTAGATTTAAAACATAAGCAACACAGAAATATTTGGGGTTTGTAATATCTTGAGACTAAAGGCAGAACTAATCAAAGCAAAAAAAGGAAATTTGCAAAGGAACGTTTATTTCACATGTATAGATCAGTTATTATATAGTTCAATCTATTAAATCCAGTAAAACACTTATAATAAATGTCTGAACAATCACATTATCCATGTGCTTAAAATTAAGCATATGCCAATGACTCATGGCTCTTGACCCGTAAAGAAGTGTATCTCAAAACACTTTAAAAATGCAGTAACCATAGAAGGGCATCCATTATGATGCCCTTTTTCAGTTCATTTTCAATAGCAACTATGGCCATGGGCAGTTCAGTATTGTTTTTTATTTAGGAAACAGGAAAATACACCAGTATATATGACTATTAAGAAACAATACTGTTGATCCTAAAGTGTACTTTAAAACAATGATAAATTTGTAGCAATAAGGATTTCACTGTTAAGAGCATCACAACAGGCATTTCCTGTGTAGGGAAAGGAGGGGTGCGTCCTTTTCTGCCCAGCTGCAGGAAGACAGCCTTTCATCTCAGTATGTAAAGAAAGAGAAATGGCATCCACAGATTTCATAATTCTTACATTATATCTTTTATCGAATTATCTGCATATTGTCCTTTCAAAATAATAAGGTAGAAACATCTTACTAAGGAGCATGCACTTAACAAAGACTGTATAGATAAACGTCACTATATTGGTGCACAAGATTGTTCTTGTCTGTCTCAAGCATTGCACACAGTGACTGAGGGAAGACATATCAACTTTGCATTAGACAAATTAAGGTGTCCTACTCTCTAAGAAATTAACCTTAAATAAAATTAAAATGCAGATCTTGGTTGCCTTCACCATCTTTTTAATGGGAGCAAACTCCAGAATGTGTCTTCAAAACACAAACACACAAAGCCACATCCCCTATCAGTGTAGTGTGCCAGTAATTCACCAAGAATCAAAAGCAAAGAATTTAATGCCTAAAGACTTCTTCATGTTAAGAGGGCCTGAAACGTTTATCTTTCATGTTTTGGTTTTTAAAATCATCCTTGCTTTTTCAACTGATGAATATGAAGTCTGCTGGTTTTTATAGATTATATTACTCGTAGAACCATGGAGGTCACAAAGTTAGATATTAAAGACCAGTTCTTGATGCTGCAAACTGTAACCCAAACTGCACATATACCTGCATAAAATCGAGTATATAGGTAGTAACATTGATACCAGTATGACTACTTTTTGTTTAAAATAAATTATTGCACCAAATAAGCAAGAGACTACAGTGGTCTATTAGTAGAACCATAGTATCGTTTCTTCTTTCAGGATCCTGAAATGTGATGAATGCAACAAATAAAGGTTTTTCTTTCAACTGTTTGTTAGTAATTTATAATAAATGCTAACAAAGTTGAATTAAATAGTAAGGGTCTTTAAAAAGCCTGCCAGTACATTCCCTAACTCAATTTGACAGCTTCAACTAAAAATTTTTGCTTTCTTGTCCTGATACCTGTCCTAAATTCCTGTTCTTCCCAACCAAAGGTTAGCGGGGCTAACCAGCTCAAAAAGATGAATGTAGCCATTCCTCTGAGGTGTGTGACATGGCATGTCATCCCTAAGAGTGGAGAGATCTATGTACACCACATTCTGGAACATCCAAAGGTCATACTTCAGCATCTTTGGCACAAATGATGATTCCTGTTCATTACCTCCTATATCTTGGTGGGGTCTTCACTGCCTGTGTAAGAATTTACTGAATCTTTAATCCTTTAAGTAACATAGAGTCCCTGCTGTGCTCTCATGCCACCCAACAAAGAATGTGTAAGATTAGACAGTGAAGCACGAAAGCTCTAGTTGACTGAGTGATCAACACAGTTTGTCTGTTGTCACATAAAAAATTGCATCTGGCTTTTAGTAAACTCTCCTTCTCTGTAATGTCCACGCTTGTTATCATCTTGGGTGTTTCTGCACCTGTTGCTTTACTTTGAAATGCTTATAGAAATTAAAAATGCCCTTTCTGATGTATCTGAAAGCACTTTCTGCTTTTGCTGCTTGCTTAAACCTAAATGCCAAAGTAAAACCCCAATAAATTAACACAAGAAGGAGAGCTACTGTTCAGACTTATCCTCATCACCTTCATTATTCTCATATAGTAAAGATGTCTGTCAAAATGAATAGACACCAATAACTTGTCACAAAATGCCCTAGCAGGTGCCGTTGCCAGGTACAAGGTTACAGAAGAACCTTTAAACACAATTAATATTTTTTCTATCCAATCCTGCTCCCAAGGTCATGGCTTTAAGATTATATCTTATTCTATCAGAGACAGGATTTACCTAAGCTAGTCTCTGATTTCAAATACACAAACTTGGGTACAAAGCTTTTACTTTTTTCCTTCTTCAGGAAGAAGATGAAAATCCCTCCTTTTCCTAACGCACCTCTGATAGCCAGAAATACAGCTGAAAACTATCATACTTTCTAGTCTGAAGCGTGCCTCCAAAGAACTAGCTGTCAAGATCATGAATTACTTTTGACTCCCACCTTGCCAGACTCATTCTCTTTCACCATCGTTCTATGCTACTGAAACACTGAAATAAAAATGGAAAAGGATAACCTGATGAGAAAATCATTGACCCATGAACCTGTAACTTAACACATAGAAATTGGAGGAATGAGCTTGCATGAAGAAGGCTAAATGTGACACTTCGTAAGACACATCCCAGAGCTTTGTCATGACTGAATCAAGTAAATAATGCACCACAGCTTTGCACCTCTTGTATCATTTACCAAATAGAAAATTACAGGGGGAACAAAACTGTTAAGTCAATCTACATTCATCTGGCCCTTTTTAATTATCAGACTAAGAGAGATGACTCACACATCTTGGGCTCATAATTTCTGGACACACCAAGAACCTTCCAGTGGTCCTAATCTTCTAGAATGGACTAGAGCACACTAAAGGTCTTAACACCATATGTCTTTACATCATGGACTAAAGGTCCTGTCTAGTACGCCATTGCTTCTTACATAACCTGTGGGTCACACAAATCGTAGAATCATAGAAACCTCTGGTTGGAAAAGACAACTCAGATCATCAAGTCCAACCATACCTGTCCCTTTACTAAACCCTACTTACTCCCTAAGAAATTCATCTACCTGTCTTTTAAACACCTCCAGGAATGGGAACTCAACCACCTCACTGGGCAGCCTGTTCCAATGCCTGATCACCCTTTCAGTAAAGAAATTTTTCCTAACGTCTCACCTAAACCTCCCTTGGCACAGCTTGTGGCCATTTCCTCTCATCCTATCGCCTGTCACTTGCAAGAAGAGACCACTACCCACCCAGTCACAACCTCTTTTCAGGCAGTGATGAGGTCTCCCCTCAGCCTCCTTTACTCCAGGCTAAACATCCCTAATTCCCTCAGCCACTCCTCGTAGGACTTGTTCTCCAGCCCCTTCACCAGCCTCATTGCCCTCCTCTGCACACTCTCCAGCCCCTCAATGTCCTTCCTGTAGTGAGGGGCCCCAAACTGAACACAGTACTCGAGGTGCGGCCTCATCAGTGCTGAGTACAGGGGCACAATCACCTCCCTGCTCCTGCTGGCCACGCTGTGTCTGATCCAGGCCAAGATGCCATTGGCGCTATTGGCCACCTGGGCACACTGCTGGCTCATGTTCAGCCGGTTGTCAACCAACATCCCCAGGTCCTTCTCTGCCAGGCAGCTCTCCAGCCACTCTTTCCCAAATCTGTGACGGTTTTATGGGGTTGTTGTGTCCCAAGTGCAGGACTCTGCACTTGGCCTTGTTGAATCTCATCCTGTTGGTCTCAGCCCATCAATCCAGCCAGTCCAGATCCCTCTGCAAAGCCTCCCTTTCTTCAACCATATCAATACTACCACCCAGATTAGAGTCATCTGCAAACTTAATAAGGGTACACTCAATCCCTTCACCCAGATCGTTTACATAAAGATATTGAACAGGACTGGACCCAGCACTGAATCCTGGGGTACAACACTTGTGACTGGTTTCCAACTGGATTTTTAATGGCAGCCAGTTTCTCAAGCAGAATACTGTGAGAAACAGTGCCAAAGTCTTTACCGAAGTCCAGTTACGCCACATCCACAGCCTTTCCCTCATCCATTAAATGGGTAACAGAAGGAGATCAGATTGGTCTGGCAGGACCTGCCTTTCATAAACCCATGTTGACTGGACCTGATCACCTGATTGTCCTGCGTGTGTTGTATGATAGCACCCAAGATGATCTTTTCCTTGATTTCTCTGGTACTGAGGTCAGACTGACAGGCCTGTAATTTCTCGAATCCTCCCTCTGACCCTTCTTGTAAGTAGGTGTAACACTTGCCAGTGTCCAGTCTAGCGACACTTTCCCAGTCAGCCAGGACTGCTGGTAGATGAGGAAAAGGGGTTTGGTGAGGACCTCCACCAGGTCCCTTAACACACTCGGGTGGATCCCATCTGGGCCCATAGACTTCTGTATGTCTAATTGGTCAAGCAGGTCTTTAATCAAATCCTCCTGAATTTTTAGAGCTTCATTCTCATGTTTTTCTGGCTCAGGGAGCTGAGTATCCCGAGAACCTCTCACCTTACTATTAAAGACCAAGGCAAAGAAGGCATTAAGTACCTCTGCCTTGGCCTCATCTCTCCTCACTACTTTCCCTCCTGCATCCAATAAAGGGGGGAGATTCTCCTTGGTCCTCTTGTTGTTGTTAATATATTTGAAGAAAAAATTTTTATCGTCTTTCACTGAACTGGCCAGTTGGAGTTCTAGTTGGGCTAAATGGCCATCTACTAGCAAGTGAGCAAAAGACTGCAACAAGGTTAACCACAGGTTCATGTGTATAATCTGCATTCTGAATCCAAATTCCATGCATCTCAAACCTAGAGTTTTCTCTCGATATATCTTAATAAAGAGTACATAATTTTCTCAGTTTTCTAACTAAATACATCACGTGAATTAAAAAATAAAGACCAATAACCATTAAACAAATAATAAAGAAGACTGATTTTTGGGGGGGAAGCTGGTCTCTACATGCCCTGATTTCTGCCTGATTCTTATTCTTTCCTTTCTCCTCTGACACAACTGATACCTTTCCTTTTCACAATGTACGGGAGATGCCAAACCAGAGCTAGATTTAGGTATTTAAGATTTGCCTAGTATACAAATTTGGTTCAAGTAACAGGTTTTAGACTCCTTCTTTGGCAAAAGTGGCAAAACAGCTTATTAATCTCTGCCTCCTCCCTGCACATTCAGATAATGTCAATATGACCCATCCTCAGCCCTTGAAACTGAAGTAATCATCAAAATCAAACATCTCTTCTAGTCCTTTAAGAGTAGAAAGAGAAATCACTGTTCTTTATGTCTCTCATCCTGCCTCGTAGCCTCAGATGTATAGTTTTATCTTTGGCATTAGGGAACTAAAATCAGTTAAAGTTGCTGAGAAATCTTGATCTGGCTCTGAGTCACTTCTATCAACCTCTGAATTCTGTTCAGCAAGTCCCCACTGACAGTAAGCCTATTTTTTGGAAGCATTACAGACCCCTAAGCAGGAAGATGAAACTGCAATGATGATGTGATGCATTTAAAATAAACTTCCTTTGCTCCTCCAGCCTTTTTGCTTCTTTCCTAACTTAGGCTCAAAATGTGTCTTCTCAAATTTTCCTTTGATTCAAGAAGTAAGAACAAATGTCTGGAACTTTTGAATTGCTCATAAACACTGCTGCAAGTACCTGGGCTGCAGAGAGGTTGCTATTGGATTCCAGCTGCTCCTACCAACAGTAAACAAACAATGAAATATAAAGAACTCAGTCCTAGTCTCAAGGCACTAGTAGAAAACTCTCCTCACATCCTGGGTTCGTGACACATTATGCAGTGCAGAGTGACAGACAAGTGGGTTCCTGCATCCCAAGAGAAAGTCACATGCCAGCCCTGCAGTTTTGTTATAAGGAGTTGTCCAGCTCTTTCAGCATGCCATCTGATCCCTTCCCAGGCCTCCTAGTGGGGTCCTGCTCCTCTCCTAGCTGCAGTGTTGAATACCTTTCCCACATGTGACTTGCCACTTAGTGACATTCCTTGATACCTGTCTTCCTGTTGACATCATCAGTCCTACCAGATCTATATCTTGGCCGAATTCTGGCTCAAAAAATTTACTGTTGAGTTCTTTGAGATAAAAAATAGCAACTCAAAGGTTCTCAAGGAGGTAGAACCGAGGTAATAATACATCTAGAAGATTTTAACCTTTATGTCTTTGTCTGAGTCCAACCAAATCCTGTAACTAACTACAAAAAGAGGTGAGAAATTTCCACTGGTCGTAAAGCTTTCAGGAAAAGGAGCAGAGGCAGTTCTATATGTTTTCCGTAAAATATAGTTGAAAATAATAGCTAGGAGATTAAAAAGAAATCTGTATATATTCCTCTGGTTTTCTTTATATCATATACAGAAAAGTGAAAACAAATAAAAGTACAATTTTTTTCCCTTAGCTGGTCACCTGTAAACTAGAATTTTATTTTTAATCCTCTTCTCTTTAAACAGCAGGCCTATTTTTATCTAGTACTTCTGTTGGCAATTTTCCTCCAAGTGCTTTGAATGTGTTCATAATAAGCGCGTTAGTTTAGCGATTGCTGCACTAATGTGATGTAAGGAATGAAAAGAATGATTCATTTCTTATTCTAAAGCTTTAAATACAAATTAACACACAAAAAAAGCCCCACTAATCTTCTTTGGGGGGGATTTAGACGTTACAGTATTACACAGACTACTTAAAAGCAATAGAAGAAATAACCTTAGAAAATTAAGCGAAATGAATTTTCAATTAGTTTCAAAAACCATGACAAATGCATTTTGAAAAGAAAGAGTAGAATGCAACTTAGTTCAGTATAAATTGAAATTGCCTTTTGTGCTTAATATAGTTCACTTATAATTAGCTGAAGATTTTGTTCTGGTTTGAAACAAAGTTCCATCTTGAGATTACTATGTACTGTGTACACAGAACTTTTATCGAGAAAGGCTGGTGCTGCAGGGATTGCTTTGACAGCCTTTATCGTAGCTTTATAGAAATGAAAAGTGAAAGAACACAGCTGGTTTTAACAATGGGGCATGTTCAACATTAGACCAAAACACATCAGATATTGCAAAATATTGCACATTATATTTATAGCTCCTTGCAAGTTTTTGAAATTCATGCTGAGGCTGCTCTAATCCAGCTTCTTAGAACAATCTGTCTCCTAATGATGGAATCAGATTTCACATAGAGAAACTGCTTTTTAGACCAGTGGCAGGGGGGTAGGACTCAGAGCACCGATAACAAAATAATGATTTAAAGCATATTCTAAAAACACTTTGTGGTGCAATTTGAAGGTGTTTCTCAGACTCTGAAACTACATTTGCAGTGTTCTGTTTGTCATTATGCCTTACTGCTTTTGAAAATGTCATTCTGAGAACTTCCTGGCATCCAGCCACAAGGTCTTTTGGATTCTGCTTATAATAAAATCATTTAGGAAGAAATTCACCAAATATATTTAAACAGCAAGTCCAACATTTAAGCGCTACTGCAAGCTTCAGAAACCCCAATCTTTGTTTCATCATCCTTGAATAATCTAAATTTCACAAATTCTGCTGAACATACATAAAGGTCAATTTAATTTTGAGGTTCCAAACCCCTTTAGTGTAACACCTAAACCTTTGCAAATAGACTAATGAAGCAGGCATTTTTGCTTTGTTTTGGGACACAGAGTGGGGGGTTTTAGCTACTCAGTGCATACCACACCAAAGACAGCACAAAAGAGTGTTATTTTTTCAAGCAGGCTACTGGTTACAGCCTTCACTAAATAAAAATTAGGACAAAAATCTTCTTTGAAAAGAAATTGAGAATCTAATTTCAGCTCTCTCTGCTTAAGAGACAATTTCAACACAGCTCTACCTTCTATGGAATTATTCTTAGTGTAATAAAGAAGAGAGATTGGCTCATAGAAGAAAGCAGCTGTATGGCACTAAATTAGAAGCTTTGCAGTTAGATGAAGTTGTTTAAGCAATGGTCTATAAATCACTGAAGTCAGTGAAAGCCCCAAATTTAAAAGATTCTGATCTTTATTTCATAAATCACTCTTGTTTATGTATTTGTAGACTGAAGTAAAAATGGAGGCCTATGCCCTTGCTACTGAGAAGGGTCATTTAAGTATGAATTTCTAAGAACTCTTGGACAATGGAAATTATGGAAGGGGTAGATCCAGAAAATATTACAGCCTCAGAGAATAATATAATATTCTTCCTATCCTGTATCTTTCCCTCTTTTTTCCAAAACTTTCAGAAAGATTCCAGTGTTTGGGGACTGTAGTCTCAAAGGTTGGCATACCCAATATAAAAACTGTTCTCAGTCCCCTGGATGGAATTAGAAATGATAGGTAAGGTCTTCTGAGCCAGTCAGTCTGTTTATACATAAAATAATGTCAAATAAAATTGCTACATTTCACTACCTTATCTGCAGATATGTAGCATTGAGTACTGGAAAATCACAAATCAAGCTTAAGGGAAGAAGCACTCTAGCAGCACTTTATTTCGTATGTTCTAGATGAAGTAGCTGTATGAAACAATTAAAAGGTTCTGTTAGAAATATCCCTCCTCTCAAATGCGTGGTTCAGTTTGACCATATCTGCTGGTAATGATTCTCTATCATCTTTAGTGGCAAGATACCCAGAGAGCTAGTGAAACCCTTCTTCCACTACACAATAAAGGGTGATCTCTTCTGCTGCTCCTTTAGAAGCTCCTGAGAACCATTCCTCTCCTGTCCCATCCCATATACCATGCTTGCTCTTGGCAAGGAGAATGCCAGCCGATCCAGGACAAAAGTACGCCAAACAGTTAAACGATGTGGATGATCACATGAGAGTGCCAGAAGTCAAACCCTGAATGCTTTAATTAATTAGTATGGATTTAGCCATTGCTTACATAAGAGATCATAGATGGAGCTTCTCCTGATTTACTATAGAAGAGAAAGTATATTGATACCTAATGTGGAGCACGTTGTTCTTTATGATGTTTGGAAGAGATTGCAATTTGCTGCTGCAAAATCAAACTCATTCCAGATCGAATCTTTTTATCTCATTGTATGTGATCAAAAATGTAATTGAAAATAATAAGTAAAAAACTGAGCTAATATTTTCTTTTTCAGTATTTTTGCTTATATTTGTAGTCAAGCTTTGAATCCATTACTGTGAGCTTGACAATAAACAACAGCTGAGACTGAAATAACAAGACCATTTATAAGTGCTATAAAATATCTTTGTCTACCTTGTGGTATACTGAATGTGATTTCAATATCAGAAGGCAATCATGTCATTGAAAATAAAATAATTAATACTTTCCACATGTAAGGAACACATTTCATTGCTGAGCTGTTGAATGACATCTTAACATGCTCTAGTTGGACTCTACTGATATTAACAACTCAGATGAGCTGGCCGGCAGTCCGGTTATCTGCTGTGAAAGTTCAGTCTCTTTAAAAGCATGAATATCAGAATTCTGCTGATATAATGGGCTTGACAAAGGAATTTTAATAGTGAACTATTATATAAAGGCTTTAAACTAGGCCTGAAGGGGGAGAGGGATGTAACCAGGCTCACCAGTGATGTGATTGTAGAAAGTGAGTCATTATCAAGGGTGAAGTCAGTAACCCAACTGAAGTGCGTGTACACTAATGCACACCGTATGGGTAACAAACAAAAGGAGTGGAAGTCCTGGTCCAGCAGGAGAACTATGTTAAAGCGGAAATGTGGTGAAACAACTCTCATAACTGGAGTGCTGCCATGGAAGGTTACAAACTCTTCAGGAAAGAGGCATGAGAGAAGGGGTGGAGGGGTGGCCCTATGTACTAAGGAAGCTCTTGACGTCATAGAAGTTGAGATTGGTGTTGACCAGATTGATTGCCTAAGGGTAAGAGTCAGAGGGGCAATCAAGACTAACATCCTGGTAGGAGTATGTTATAGACAGCCTGACGAGGAGAAAGAGGTGGATCTATTGTTGTTTGAGCAGCTGGAAGTTGCCTCAAGATCCACTGCCCTTGTTCTTTTAGGAGACTTTAATCTCCCAGATATCTGCTGGGAACTTAACACAGCCTAGAGGAGGCAGTCCAGAAGGTTCTTAGAGTGTATTGAGGATTGCTTTTTGTCACAACTGGTGAGTGAGCCTACCAGGGTGAGGCTCTCCTCGACCTGCTGTTTACAAATAGAGAAGGGCTGGTGGATGATGCTGTGGTCAGAAGCTATCTGGGGTGCAGTGACCCTGAGATAAACAATGAAACAAGGAAGGGCATGAACAGGACATCCATGCTGGACTTTCAGCAGGCAGATTTCAGATTATTTAAGGAACTAGTCAGGAGAGTACCTTGGGAAATAGTTCTTAAAAGCAAGGGGGTCCAGGAAAGCTGAATGTACTTCAAGAATGAAATCTTGAAGGCGCAGGAGCAGGCTGTCCTGATGTGCCATAAGATGAGCCATATAGGGGCAGACAGCTGGCCTGGATGACTAAGGAGCTTCTGAAGGAGCTAAGTGAGAAAAAGAGGATGAATCACCTTTGGAAAGAAGGACAAGTAAATCAGGTTATGTTCAAAGATATTGTTGAGTCATGTAGGAAGAAAATTAGGGAGGCAAAAGCCCAGCTGGAGCTCAAATTGGCCACTTCTGTTAAGGGTAATAAGAAGTGTTTTTACAAATATGTTAACAGCAGAAAGTAGGGCAGCAACAACTTCCACTCCTTATTGGATGTCGAGGAAAATATAGTAACTAAAGATGAGGAAAAGACTGAGGTGCTTAATGCCTTCTTTACCTCGGTTTTCAACACTAAGGCAGATTGTTTGCTGGACAACTGGTCTTCTGAAGTGGTGGATGGGATGAAATATAGCCCCCCTGTAATCCAGGAAGAAGAAGTTAGAGACCTGATGAGCCACTTGGATCCTCATAAGTCTGTGGGGCCAGATGGGATCCATCCTAGGGTCATGAGAGAGCTGGCAGATGAGCTTGTTAAGCTGCTTTCCATCATTTATCAACAGTCCTGGCTCTCTGGAGAGGTCCCGGATGACTGGAAGTTGACCAATGTTACATCCATCCATAAGAAGGGCTGTAGGGACAATCCAGGTAATTACATATGTGTCAGCCTGACCTTGATTCCAGGTAAAATTATGGAGCAAATAATCCTGGGTGCAATCATGCGGCACCTGCAGAATGACAGGTCCAGCCAGCATGGATTTAGGAGGGGCAAGTCCTGCCTGACCAACCTGATCTCCTTTCGCGATTGTGTGACTCGCCTGGCAGAGGAGAGGAAGGCTGTGGATGTGGTGTTCCTGGAATTCAGCAAGGCCTTTGACACTGTCTCCCACAGCAGATTCCTGTAGAAGCTGGCAGCCCATGGCTTGGGTGGGAACACTCTGTGCTGGGTTAGGAACTGGTTGGATGGCTGAGCAAAGAGAGTGATAGTGAATGGTGTCACATCCAGTTGGCGGCCGGTCACTAGTGGGGTCCCCCAGGGATCGGTGTTGGGCCCGGTCCTGTTCAAGATCTTTATTGATGATCTGGATGAGGGGATCAAGTCCATCATTAGCAAGTTTGCAGATGATGCCAAGCTGGGAGGAAGTGTCGATCTGCTGGAGGGTAGGAGGGCCCTACAGAGGGACCTTGTCAGGCTGGAGAGATGGGCTGATTCCAATAGGATGAGGTTTAACAAGTCCAAATACTGGGTTCTACACTTTGGACACAACAACCCCATGCAGAGCTACAGGCTGGGGACAGAGTGGCTGGAGAGCAGTCAGGCAGAAAGGGACTTGGGAGTGCTGGTAGACAGGAAACTCAACATGAGCCAGCAGTGTGCTCAAAGTGGCAAAGAAGACCAACAGCACCCTGGCCTGCATCAGGAACAGTGTGACCAGCACGACTAGGGAAGTTATCATCCCCTTATATTCAGCACTGGTAAGGCCACACCTTGAGTACTGTGTCCAGTTCTGGGCCCCTCAGTTTAAGAAAGATGTCGAGATGCTGGAGTGTGTCCAGAGGAGAGCGACAAAGATGGTGAAGGGAATGGAGCACAAGCCCTATGAAGAGCAACTGAGGGAGCTGGCGTTGTTTAGCCTGGAGAAGAGGAGGCTCAGGGGAGACCTCATTGCTCTCTACAACTACCTAAAAGGAGGTTGTAGTCAGGCAGGGGTTGGTCTCTTCTCTCAGGCGACCAGTGACAGAACAAGAGGACATGGTCTCAAGCTTCGTCAGGGGAGGTTTAGGCTTGATATTAGGAAAAAATTCTTTACTGAAAGGGTGATCGGCCATTGGAATGCGCTGTCCGGGGAGGTGGTGGAGTCACCATCCCTGGCGGTGTTTAAAAGGAGATTGGATGAGGCACTTAGTGCCATGGTTTAGATGATAAGTTGGTGTTGGGTCATAGGTTGGACTCGATAATCTCAAAGGTCTCTTCCAGCCTTGTGATACTGTGACACTGCGATACTGTGATAAATATTTTAACTTACTTAGTGTTAGAACCAGTATTTGTATTCAAGGAGTACAAATGCTGGCTGTAAATTTAATTGATAGACTGTGAAGGCATAAATAATGGATATTTAAAACATTTAGGTTTCAGGTTTCTGATTGCCACTATTAAGATAGTCAGGATACACCTTTGGTTAGACAAATCATTAAGCATGGCCATTTTTTTTAATTCCATGTTGCTGGAGTTACGGCACTAATGGAAGTATATGAAAGCTTGAAAAAATTGTAAGTCTTACATTTCAATTACCATAATTATTAGATAACTTTGTAAATGAAGGGTAAGAGTACAATTTCAGTGTTTGCATAACTCAGCTGTAAGAATTTGGGTGTCAACAATAAAACATATCAAATATGAGAAGACATGAAAGTTGGATAGTCAGTATAGCCAAACTCCCTAGTTCTGCAATTTGTGGACAAAGTGTATGTTTCAAGAATTGCTTGGTAAAAATGGTAATTTGCTTATTCCATGCACTGTGTGGAGTTTTTCTATTTGCAATAAATGTTATTTCTACACAGAGTAATGTCTAGCTATGTGAATTATATTAAATGCATCTTTAACTTCATTAGTTCATCATGTGTAATTAAAGTTCAGGAGGAGAAAATGTGTTTTGAATTCTGTTGTGTTTCATTTTCTAAAGATCAGTTTCATCTTGGCAGAGATGTTGTGCTGAACTGTGTCTAATGATAATACTTCATTTATGTGTAGTACTTCATATTTATGGATACAAAATCAGAGCCCTACACATTGTCAAGATTGACCTTGTTATGTATGAAAAGGAGCACCACTTACTTACTGATTGTGGAAACAAAATTATTTTTTTTCCCTGGGTTTTGTTAGCTTGGGGTTTTTTTGTCTTAAGTTGCTGAACAAAACATAATGCAAACTGAATTAGGCTGATGACAAAATTCTAAGTTAATGTATGTTGCAAATACATTATTATATGGCCATTTTATATCTTAGTCATATGCATCCTTTTAGAGTTTGGTTTTAGATAAAACACTGCATAGGCTAGTCACATCCCATAACTATTTTTTCTGGCTTAAGAATGAATGAAGACCAAAGCAAAGCGTGAGGTGGAAATATAGTTAATGATTCTAATATCAAGAGTCTACTTAGCAGAATACAAGAAATATAGATGCGAAACACTGTTTGGTGTGGTCAGATGTCAATTTGATGGAGGCAAATGGGGTATTTTTATATCAATCTTGATTGGATTGGAATTTTACCCAAAGTTCTCTTTCCCTGCTTTTGAGATAACAGTACATCTGAAATATGTGCTGTCAGAATAATGACATTTTATACTAATCAAGCAAAAAATTTTATTTGAAGTGTGACTGTGGTAGAATAGAGCAGAACAGTAATAGAAATTACAAAGATTGACATGCAGAGAAATTGCAGCAACCTTTACTGCACATAGGAAAACATTCCTACAAGTTTCCTATCACAGAAAATGAGAAGTATATATGTTCTTCTGGTTTCCTAACAACTGTATCTATAAATATGGCTCGTGACTGTGAATGTGAAGACATGCCCACCAACAAAGATTGTAAAACATTGATTCAAGTCAGTGTAGTTGTCAGATATATGATAATGTTGTCATTTAATGATACAAAAGCATATGAAGTTTGAAGTCCAAAACATCAAACCATTATGAGTATGCACGTCAGATCTGAAATTCTGCTCTATACATAACCTAACTCTCAAGATGGCATTTATCTTTATATAAAGATTAAGTACATTAACAACTATTTTACTGAAAAAAATGTTGTTATATTTTTCTGGATTTTTAAAACATTAAATATTTATATGAATAGAAATCCACATATTGTTTGACACCTAGAGGTATATGGAATTTAGTTCTATGAGATTATGCTATTGAACAATTTGCTGAAAGAACTAAATTATCATTTAGATTACTGAATATTCGAGTGTATAAACAAAGTAAATAATGCATTACAAATGCACCAATAAATCCAATTAGCCTATGACTTTCTTGCTGATGTTCACTCTGTCTTAGCCAAACTTGAATAAATAACTAAATGGACTTTGAAGTGGGCCTTATAAGCCAAAACAGAAGGCCTCGACTTCATTAAGATACACATCCAGGACATGCCCTTCAGTGGTCAGACTAAGTCTGGCCATCTGAAGCAGTATTATGTCTCCAACTATAGGAATAAGAGATATTTACTGAAAGGAAGTAAGCTTGGCTGGTTCTTGCAGTCCATCCCCTTTCTGCTCTTCAGCACGCACATTTGCTTCAGAGGGTGCTAGAGGTACAACAAAGGAAGCTGTAGGAGCATACAGACCCCGAGGATTATAGACAACCTCATACTAAATACTCTTGGAAGAATACACATCTATTATCTCCTTGAGTAAATTTACTGAATGTGGAAATCAGTTTGCTGAAATATATAAGTATAGATTGAACATAGGTCAAAAATCAGCTGTTCCTACCACTGTTTCCTACAGCAGATAGCTGTAGGAAAGTGTTGATGAATGTAGAGATTGTTTAAATATGTTTTTATTTTCCCTGAGATACCTATCAGATATGACTTTGAGCAAGAACATATGCGTGTGAGTGAGGCTAAGATCCTTTTCTGCAGTTGCAACAGATCTACTCCTCCATAATTTTGTGTCAACTGTTTTCAGGAAAGGAAAACTGTTGAGTCAACTCAAAATAACAGAATTAATGTAGATTCTGCCATAAGCAGTTGATGTCAAACTAGCTGATTTCCAGTTTTGGTTATGTTGGTATGCCTGTAATGCTAAGGGGTTTGAAGATGAGAAGTAGTCATGTTTTTGCAACATTGTAAAAGCTGATGTCTTTGTTAATAATATACATGTAAATTAACTCTATATTTATACAATTAGATATGTTGTTTTATTGTGGTGTGTATTAAATATTTGTATACTGATAATAATAAACCAAGACATACTATCTGAGGATAACGAAAAAGGTTTCTACTTTTATCATCTTTCTGTGAAACATATGAAATAGAAAAACTCGTTCAATGAATGAGTTAGACATCCACGGGAGCAATTTTTTATAAGCAATTTGGTGAAACCAAGGTACTTGCTGTTTCACCATCAGAATACCAAATACAGTTAAGACTATGAGAACAGTAAATTATAAGAAAAGTTGTGTTCCTAGTTTATATTTTTTTCCATTTCTTTGCCTTATTCACAACAACTTTGTGTAATAGAAAGGCAATGAACTATGGACAACAAAGTAGTATTAAAATAGATTTTAAGGATACTTGTGGATACCACGTGGAACAAGGCTGGATTCAGAAATGAAAACTCATCATAACTTTAAACAAAAATGCTTAGGTACTTGCATAGACTATTTCATCCCATTGCTTGAAAAGGATTGATTCATCATCTTTAAAATATTATTAGCCATTCATTTTCAGAGAAGATATTAAGTAAAAACATATTTTTTCACTTTTGTGCTTATGTTTATTATAGTCCTTCTAGAAATTGTAGTCTTACAGTCTTGTATTTTCTGTTCCTGTCATTTCTACTAACTTTTCCAGTGCAATCTCTATGTAGACAAAACCTCTCTAAAGTCTATATTAAATCAATCAGTTACTAATTAGAGAACTAGTTTGATGGTATTTAAAATATGTCTGTTCCCTCCTGTTTAATTCCTTGAAGCTTATTGGTAAAACACACATAATTAAAACACTTTATAATGAATTCTACAACATATTTCTTCTTTTTCCTTTTTTCATTTGCATGCTAGTTTGCTGATAAAAATTACAGATTCCAAGTTTGCAAATTGCAATAGCTTGTTTGCCAATCGTCAGAAAGACATTCTTACCAATTCTAATGTGTCTTGTACTATTTGTAAAAGCAAGAGATTGATGGCCTCAAAGTCTGATCTTCCACTACTAAAGGGAAGAGGCTAAATTTGAAATTCTCCACATTCTCTTACAAATGTTAAATCACAAAGCGTTCGCAAATGATGTTTTAAAGTAGAAGCTCATAGCCTTTGATACTTGCCAATCTGTTATTTATAAGACCATCGACTTTTGCTTAAAGCCATGAAAAAGGAACTAGAGAAACTGAGCAATGCATTGTGTAACACTTGGTTAAGTAGTACTGCCCATATGTGCCTGAAAGTTCAGGACATGTGGAAAAGACAATGGAAGAAAACTTTACAGATTATTTCAGTGTTTGGATTTTCCATCAAAAATGTCTTTGATCTGTATCTCTAAAATTTTGTAGTTCATTAATGGCAAGTTAGAGCACATACAGAATTGGAAGTGGTTTTTCTGTTAAATGTCAGCAAGACTTTCTGGCAAGCAATATCACATCTGTTATTAACTGTCCTTTGTACCATTGATATTTGTTGTATAAAAGAATTGTTCACCATTTATGCCCTTAGTTTGCCTTTCTATAGTAGATTTTCAGATGAACACAAATTTACTGCAACACAGAGTCCTACTGCAAAAAGAACTAAGGCTGCCTTCCCACATATTCCTCTAGCCCTATGGAACAGGATCAGGCACTGTATAGAAAGGCTGGCATGTACTATTATTATATAGGCCAGAAGCCTGCGTAGGCTATTTTTATTAGGTACTATTAATAATAAGCCACTGGGCTAATGGAGATGTACTTAATCATCGAAAGTTTTCAAAATTTTTAAAGTCAGTTGAGAAAATTTCTTGTTCAGTTATTTTGTTATCTCCGGCAATTTTGTACCAATGTCACTAAGGTTATACAACAACACTAATCCTGTCAGTAGAGTGGATGGTATTTAAGAAGATATTTTTAAGAAATCCAAAGCAACGAGAAGAAATAGTGAATGCCATGTCTGTGAACATTTTGGATTAATGAGAGTTGGGTAAATTCTCCTAATTCTCACCCCAGGTTTTTGTTGGATTTTTTTTTTTAATAATGTCTATGTTCTTCTTCTAGTGTGTGTATACTAAAGATAGGGTCTGATGGGGGAGACTTTGGGGGAGGGAGTAATCATCTGTATAATCCTTGTTATTATATCTAAAGTGATAGTTGAGGGCTAGGAGTTGAAACAATATTTTATAAAAGTATCATGTTGAAGTTTTTGCAGGTTTCAAAATATTTAAATATGTAAATTTCAGTGAAGAGACTTCAGATTTTTTGATAGCCTAATGATTTTAAGCATCTCATTTCTAGTCAAACACTGACAAAAGATGTTCAGATTGCAGTGTGAGATGGTTTCTATGGTTACAGTTGTTTCCTAGCATTTTAGTGACATCTTTTGTGAGCATTGGCTGCTTCACTTATTTGTCACTAATGTATGTGTAGAGCTATAGTTAATAGCCTTGGGCGGACAATTTTTTTTTCTCTGAATGATGGTATTGTTTTTTAGCAGAATTTTCCAATAAGGTGACAATGCACTAGAATACTAATGGTATGTATGGTATTTTAAGATGTCAGGTTTTCAATAAAATGGTAATGAAAATTTTGCATTTCATTTAATAGCTAAATATTCATGAATTTTTCACAGCATGATCAAGTGAGCAAAAAATAAAGAAACTGTATAATGTGTAATACTAAATATCATAAATTTAGCTTCTTTTCGTAAAATCTATTCAAGGCTTTTTAATAAGTAGCTCTTTATTGATTTAAACCAGCTGTAATAAACGTATATAAAACTGAAGGTTTAGATTAATTTAAGATATTTTTATATATCTTGTTCATAGTGTAGCGTGAATGAAATACATATTGAGAATAATATCTTACATGTGCAGAAAAACTATTATGACCAAAGACTGGTCACTTACATATGATAAATGAGGGCAAACAAATATATATTCAAATGCAAAGATCACTCCAAGTCAGAAACTATTTTGTTAAAAATATTTGGATTTATTTGATTATATTTAAACACAGTGTTACAGTGTGAATTATGATCAGCTAAGAAGAAATGGGTGCAGCATTATAATTTGTAGAGTATGGTGCTATCAGCTCCTCAGTATATTAAGAGTTCAGTTCTGTTTATATGTTAGACAGTAGGAGTTTGCCGTTGTCTTTAACAGGAGCAGAATTATGTTATCAGGTGAGTTAATCCACTATATATTGCCTGTGCCGGTAATCATATATACAGTGATTTATGACATGATTTCCCTCTTTAGTCTGTACTAAAAATCTGTTGTGCTGAAAGATAGTCACACTATGCGGGGCATTTATTTTCAGCCAAGTCAGTATTTTAAATGTAGATTTTTAAAATGCAAGTATAAAATGCGTTATTGATCAGCAACACAGTAAAGGAACAATGGGCCAAGCGTTGTTTCTCCTCTGCATATAAGGGAGCTTTCTATGGATCCGATTCCAAATCATAAGAACCTGTGCCATATTGTACTATCAACTCCATTACTGTTATGTGATTGCAAGGCATATTTTCCCATGCCTTTAATTTCTTTTTTTTTTACAGGTTGTTGTGTTATTTTGTGTTATTCATTCTACATATCTTTCCCTAAAAAAACAGTATGAAAAAATGCACATACAGCATCATATTTCCCAAAACATATGAATATTAGAATACAGACATGCTCCAGAGCAATGGAATGTATAGTCATTTTATGCCATTACCAACTTGTCAGTTGGGCTGAATTCAAGACCTAGAACAAAATACATGAAGTAAATCGCTGGAACAACTTAGGCAAATTAAAAACAGGGGACAGACAGATCAACTATATACATAGGTGGTAATGTGCATTCATTGTATGGGGAAGCACTAATGGCGTGCAGAAGTCATAGGGCATCCATTCTTACTTCCATGACATAGTCAAGACAGTTGAAGGGCTACAAAAACCCAAAAGCCTCTGGTTACATGGTGATTACTTCTGAACAAACTATTTGCTCTAAAATATGCTCCAGACTCTCATTACACGCAGCTGAACTGATTTTTTACACAGATATGGCCAATGACCACAGTGAAAAAATCATCATATTAACGTGATCCTATTTCGGGTTTAATATGCCTGAATAAAGACAAAAGAGTAGAAAAATCAAACCTTTAATCTAATTTAGATTCTGGCTTCCTTCCTGACCTTTGGGAAATTACTAAATTTTTCATCTTACAGGGTTTATTTCTTATTTGTTTAGTCTCTTTTTCCTGTCTCTTTTCAGGGAACTGTTATTTATTAAGATGGCTAATTGACTGAGACTTTGATTTGAGTGGTAGAATTATCCAAAGGTCTCTGGCTAATTTGCCCCTAATAGCAGCTGTTTCAGGTTTAGCAGTAAAACAATTAGATCACATTCCTATCAAATATGTCTACTTGAGTGACTCAGAAATCCTAAACAGAGGAATCCAATTCAGTACTTAGAGATAGGATTGGCTATATATAAGTCTTCTTCCTTATAATTTATTCATCAGTATGGCAGCTTAAGCCACAGCAGTGGCTCATGCCAAGATAAAAGTAGGGCTAATGTATCAAGGTTTTTATATGTAATCTTTATCTGATAACTACACCTTCTAGTTTCTAACAAAAAAGCACTAAGAATGCCTCTTAATGATTATACCTGCGAAAGAAGAAAACTCACTTCCTACATGCTGTAAGAAGTCCGATCTTCATGAGTTAGTTTCTAATACCTTACATACATCATTTTGATTCCCTGTTTTGCATACCAAAGAAACTGACTAAACACCACAGAATAAATACCCCAAACAAACTGTACATTACAGGATTATCAGCTGAGTGATTTTTGGATTTTAGATACGTTCCTAACTAACCTCTTCATTCAAAGATCCTCTTATTTTATAATACGCTCTTTTCACAAATTTTATTTTGGACTAGAACTATAATGCTCTGTTATTGTTAAAACAGTTCAGTTCACTTTCAAATACTCAATAACTTGGAGAATGAGAGGCATGGGAGGAAACTTAAAATCTAGGAGCAAATGCAATGTAACTGGGACGCAAGTGCATTGTACTTGCATATAAGATATGTACACTTTCATTGGTAGAAGCCTAACTATAATCTGTCAAACATGTCGCTAAAGTTACTTTAAAAGAAAAAGGGCTGGATTTTATGAGAGCTTTGAAAAGTCTACAAACCCAAAATTAAAAATTCACCTTCCAGCAGAGACAGCACTGTTTTATTTTTTCACAAATAACATAGAACGTGCTGTAATGAGATGTAAGTTTCTATCTGCTGTTCAAAGCATCTTAGAAAACAAGAGATAATGGTCCATTATTGTATTGAGCATACTGCATTGTATCACTGAGTACAAAAGTAATACCAGGTTAAATGAGTAATCCTTCAGCAAGAGGCATGTTGTCAAAATGTCCCTGCTAGGTTTTCCTGTGTAGAAGGATATGCATATTAATGAAGTGTATGCTGACAATATGTTATTTTTGGACCTGAGAATAAATTTAAATAAGGCTGTAACCTTTCCTTTTCTACAGTGTTGAAAGTTATCTTTGTTCAGATTGTACTGAGAGTGCTGTGCTTAGGATATCTGTTCCTGCACTAGGTCATAGAATGTTCAAGTTGCCACTCTCAATTCACAAAACATTGAGTACAGGCAAAGTCTTGAAGTGATTTTTATATTTAATGCCTCACAGCAAAGCCTGACCCTAAGCTGATGCACGTCATATGTTCCACAGACATAATCTACCACATGCCACAGCATGACTTCTTTTAAGCTGTCTTTTTTCCAGATGTTCTTCCTGGGAATACAGTGAAAGTTTAAGTGTTATTAAACTGAAGACAAGCTTCTGTTAAAATTGAAGAATGTTGCCTCCACCTCCGCCTCCTCCTCCTCCAAGCTGCTCTTTGGAGAGAGAGAAATCTTTCTTGCGACATTATATTAAATCTTCACATCAGACAAATGAAGTTTTTGTTGCTGGGATGATCAACCAGCGGCTCCATTCTTATTGGAGAAGCAGATTATATGTGGTGGTTCCTAAAGATCAAAGAATCTCCACACTGCTGGTGTTGCACTTTTTAAGCACTCTGACTGAAAAAGAAAGCCACTTTGTTGTCGATATTCTATGTCTTCAGAGGTGTCTCTAAGGTACCACCACAACAGAGGCTGTCAGGGAGCAGCAGAGGCCGTACTACCTACGGGACAGGAGCCCAGCACAGTCATCTGGGGCTCAGGGCTCTCTCACCAGCCTGGGCCCAGCCCCACGGCAGCAGCAACGGCCAAGCAGAGCAGAACCAGAGAGGGCAGCTAGGGTCTCAGTCATCAGGTGAGTGTTTGCTGACAAGGCAGGTCCAAGATCAAGCCAGGAAGTAAATGCACAGGCCAGGATCAGGGCTGATGAGAGTAACTTGGGTCAGATACATCCCGGTGTTACCTGGGGAGGCCCAGGCCTCCCGCTGTCCTAAAACAGAGTTTGGACAAGGAGTGAAGGCGCAGGCCTGGGTTTAAATGGAGCCCATGGGCAGGGAGTGTGAGTGGAAGTGCCAGGCGAGTCCACTCAGGGCTATTAAGGCCTGTTACAGTGTGCTCAGGACCCTGACAGAGTCTTCTCCTCTCTTACCTGCACTAGGTGAGCGTTCAGAGAGGGGTTGTGCCTCATGCTAGTCCCTATTTACAGTAAGGTTTCAGAGTGCTGTTTTTAGGATAGGCTAAAAACAACTCTCAAATTACACATGATCTGAGTTTAAAAAAAAAAGGAACTCTGCTGCACTCAGTGTAAGACTGACCATTTGCATAGTCTATGTACATGCAACCCCATATCTTCTGTGTCACAAAATGTCTTGCAATCCCAATGACAGTATTACAGCAATACCAGTCACAGCAATATTAGGCATGAACTCTGTGCTACAGAAAATATAAAGTGAAAAGTACATTTATGATGTCTTCTGAAATATTTCATTTTCATACATCACAGTAACTGCATTTTGATCATAGAATAATTTTTACAAATCTGTATTTCTTTATATTTACTGATTTCTTAAAAAACAACAGTAGCTCTTTTTATCTGAAGTAGCATCCTTTCCTGTTCAGCAATATTATCTCACATTTAATAGATGTTTAATGACAATAACTATTGTACTACCAAAGCTGCTGGAATTTTGTGAGATGCAAGTGATAACTGAGAGTATGGTCAGTGCTTAAAAAGGATTAGAAATTAGTCATAATTCCTTGGAATAAAACACAGAAAATCATGAAATCTTTCTAGAAAGTTGCCTTTCCCAAATGTACTGCATGTCCTGTTTCTGCCAATGATTATTTTTAAACGACAGCTCTCTAGTAATGGAGAGACCCTCCATGATGCTGTGCTTGCTACTGACTGGTAAAGGGTTTTTTTGCTATTCACTATTCATAGTAGATTTTGAGTTGTTTTTGTGCCCATGAAACTAAAGACTAACAGTCTCTGGAGCCAAGCATAGTCTCTTTGTTGGGTAGAAATAAAGCCTACAGGAGAGGATAGATGTGCTCAGCGTCCCAGCAAGTGGCTTCAGATGAAGTGATATTGGCAGGATTCAGACTGAAATTATTACAAAACATGAATGCCACATGTGCAACTGCTGCCTGGCTGTTCCTGTGCTTCTCTTCTTTTGTTAAAAAGTGCTATCTTAAAAAAAATAGTAATAACCTTGATCTTGTGCCATTGCTATCTGAAAATTGCAGGGTCTTACAGATCCCAGAATGAAGGATCAAGGGGGGAAATGATTGTTCTGCCAAATGTGAAGCTTTTGTAATGGCAGTATTGTACATTGCTTCCACAGAACAGGCCTCCCATTTAGCTTAGCTTGTAAACTAACCTTACCTAGAAGTTTGGTCACATGCTGTCTCCTTCCCAAAACAATCTGAGAAACTATTAACAATGGTTATTATCAAAGTCTGGCAGTTATTAATAGTAGATTGGCATATTTTCAGTTTTATTCATTTAGGTTGTGCTAACAAAGTGATATGGGGTTTCCTTTGGGTTAGATAATCACACTCGATTTTGTGATATTGAAATGAAGAAAAGCACGGTTTCAAGCCAGTTGCAGGCAGGCTCCCTCAATCCTGGTTGTGCTATCCCTTTTAGTCAGTCCTGGGTTTGTCAACAAGAAATCATGCCAGCTGAGTAGTGGTTTTGTAATAAGAACAGTTGGAAATTAGTATGAGATAATTTTCACCTTAGGAAGAGTTTGAATCTACTTTCAAAAGTGAAAAGCTGGTACTTACATCATCATCTCTTGTTCCTCTTTTGTGAAATAATATCAAGGTGTCCCACCATAACCTTCAGTATTCCCACTATCAAGTGCCACTCTGTTTTTGTTAGTACAAGAATAAAATCATTATAAGTTTGCTAATCTCAGAGCCATGAAAGCTAAATTAAATTCTTGACTTTGCCAGAAATGTTTTAGTAGCAGTGCTGATGTAAGAAGATGAAAATATCTTAGTAGATATGCTATGGTCTGAAATTAGAAGCAAGGACATTACTGAAGCCCAATTTCATTCTTTGATCCAATTAATTAGATTCATTACTGGACTGGTATCATTATTGAATCTCAGTTGCGTTCCTTAATCCTGATACTCTTCTGGAGAGAAAATAGCCACTATTATTTTTTTGGTAATATTACTCATGCTGGAATTTCTGCCCATGCATCCTTGCAAAATCTCAATTATGATCACACACCCAAGCATGACCCTGAAATAAACTCACTATTCTAGGACAAGCCTGGTAATTGTTCTAGAAAATGAATTTTCTTGGCATTGCTACGGAAAGCTAGGCATTTGGAACTTGACTTCTCAGTCCAACCTGTTTAATGTCCTACTCCTTCTCATATAGTAATATCCTTCAACAGATCATGACAAACATGAGCACAGAAGCCTTCTACTGATGAATTAGATTTCGGTTTCAGTTTCTCCACCATTTTCTGCTCTTAATCTTGCTTAGTCTCTCTCCTAGCACATCCTTTTTTGAGTTGTGCCTTCCTCATATGTACCAGATGGAATAATTTTGATAGCTAGATTCCTTTTAATACTGTCTTCCTATTTCTTGGCTTATGTAAAATATATCCAGTTTCAGACTTTAGTACAGTGTCACACAGGCACTGTCCTCAGCCACTGTCGAGCAATGATTAATAGAATCCGAAGAATCTAGATTTCTGTAATTCTGTCCCTTCAGATATTGACTTAACCAATACAATTTTATTTTTTTCTTTATTCTGCATCACCATAATTTAGGGTGAGTTGTAGTCTGTTAAGTTTCAGATGCTACAGAATCTTTAAGTGAATGCAAAATGCTTGGGTCTTGAGCTTGTCAGATGTGGGGAAAAATAAGGACAGGACTACTGACATTACCACCAAAAATCTAGGATAACATTTTTCACATTTATTCTTGTGAAGCTATAATAAAATATTTTTTTACTTCTTAAATCCTATCCTTAAAGCAGTGAATGTGATCATGTTGACATGTGAATAGGTGTTTACCTTTTATACAATATAAAGTACTAAGAATCATATTTTGTCTTTTTCTCTAAAACTTACTGGTGCTTTACAAGCACGTACTGCAAATAAAATTTAGAACATTGTTGGGTTTCCAGCTGCTGTTTGATGATAATCCTAATTTTACTTCCTCTTTAAAGACTGTGGCCAACCTAGAGCAAGGTCACAGAGATGTCTTGGAGTTTTATATTTTTCTTTTTATGTTAGACCTGCTTTGGATTAATCTTTTTTGCATATTTCCAAAAATTTTGTTCATAGTTTTCTGTTGGAAATTTTTGTTAGTAAGAAAGAATCTTCTTTTTCCTTCTTTTCCTCTGATACATAATTTCAAATTTCAATTGGATAGATTTCTAAAACAATAACTTGTAAGAGTAATAATTTTAAGTCCACTGAGAGCTGACCATTATCAGGGCAGTCTTTCTTTTTCTTTTTTCTTTCTGCTCACTGAGCTGAGGAGTTGAACACACTTAAGATCACTAAATACTATTTTTCATGCAAACTAGCTAGCTTTTCACTGCTAACTGCCACAATAGAATCATGGGAATCTGGAAGCAAGTTGTCAGAGAAGTTGTGACATGTCCACGCTCGCATATGTTAAAAAATTTGATTGGATGTGGGAGTTAGAAGTTGGATCTGGCTACAAAGTCTACTCTACTTTAAGTAAAGGATTAGAATAGATGGCCTTCAGAGATCCCTTCCAAACTGGTTATTTTATGATTCTGAGTATGCATGATTACTATGGAAGGAGATATCTTCTGACAAAATAATCACAAAATAGCCTCAAATTTGTTGTTCCAATTTTCTAACTCTAAAAATTCTAGTTCTGCACTCAGAGTTTGGGTGATAATGACAATATAATACAATGCATAATACTCAGTAGTAAAACAATCTTCTTAGCTTATGGTTTATGTATCAGATCAGCATTACAGTGCACTTAATTTTCAGAAAACTTTTCTCCTATCTTCTAATCAGGTTTAAGATTTTACAGTCCTTTAACTCTAAGGAGAAGATCAAAGTTCTTGATGATTTCTGCCTTGTGTAAACGATTGTATAGTGACTTTATGATGAGGTTCCTTTCAGATATAAACTTTGCCAAGAAGGTTTTATCCCGTGAATCTCGAATACCTAAATATTCACAGAAAATATACCCAATAGGAAAGAAAATATACATAAAACAAATTCATGTTTAAATGTGGATACATATTCTCAGGGGCATATCCTTTGCTTATCCCTTTTATGTAAATGAGGAATTGCCTTAATATTCCCAGCCAGATGTCAATTCTAACATTTCATAGTAGATGTAGTGTAGATGACAAGTTGTCATTTCATCAGAAGTAGAAGTAAAATCAGCTCTATTATACTGGACCATTTATTTTTTTTTATAACTAACACTTCCCTATAAGACATTTACATTGCTGAATTCTATATTAAGGTAACTGAGTGACAGTTTGAATTTTAAAGAAAATTTTATAAACAGTTCGAAGGATTTTTTTGTTGTTTTCTTTAAAAATTGCATATAGTTTTGTCCTAACAGCATTCCTAGGCAAGAGAAGCTGTTACTGCCATCCTTTAACACTGAAAGCATGCATTCTCTGTTTTTCAAGAATATAACTCGTTTCCAAGAGGCTTAGATTACAAGTTCAAATTTTCTGAGAAACAAGAGTTTATTGGCATATTGTACAAAGTGACCATGCGTTGTTCTTCAAAACAGTTAGAAAGCTAGAATTCATAATGGAATTTAGAAAAGTTCCCTCAAAATTTAGGTCAGAGTTTGAACCAATATGTGCAAAACTTTTCTTATGGGGATGTAAGGTCTTTTAAAGTGGATGCATAGATTGCAGCACATTTTTCTTGGCAGAGAGAGATCTATCGTATTCTTGTTGTAACAGCCTCTTTGTAATTTGCAATATTTTGATCTTAACCTTCATCTCTGTCTTTGTGGTATGAATTCAACAAAAATGCATGCTTTGAAAATATAGCTTAATTGAGCAATCTCCAGTCTTGGATAGTGTGTCAGTGTTTTCTTCCAATCACCTTTCAGAAAGGACAAAAATTGTTTTGTATTTGTTTTGTTTTTAAACTAAACGGCCAATTTATAAAGCATGACAGGTCTCAGAACCCGGTAGTCTCAGGAAAGGTAACCATGGCAAGAACTGTTTGACTGTGTATTATAGTAAATTATCTTCTAATTCAAGTTAATTTTTGCTTGTGTATTTCAGTGCAACATCCTTCAGGTGGGGCTGCAGTAGGAATGTCTTTAGGAAACAGCTAGACTACTTTTTAAAATCTTTTGCTGAAATAGCTGTAATTGTGACGGATTTTGTCCACTTAGTGGAAGTGTGTAAAAAGTCTGACATTTTATGTAACATATTATTATTCAACATGTAGATTCAGTAAATCTGTTTTTACAGGACTCTTGCAGAGTTATTTTTCTCACAGAAGCTTTATTGTTGTCATTTACATATACTAACAATGTGAACACGATATTGTTCTAAGAGAAGTGAAAGTAACGTAAGGATCTAAGTATTACAGGTGCTTACGCAGTTACTATTTCCTAACTTGAACTGCAGAAACTCCTGCAGATCCACTGGTAAGATCTGGTCACAAAACATGATGTTAATACTGTAGGAGCAAGGTCTTGACATAATTATTCCAGTTCAATACCTATGATTTGGGGTTTGTTGGGGTCTTTTTGCATTAAGTTAAAAATTTGTTGAAATTGCGTATTGTATCTTTTGCCTTCATTTTTCACACCAAAAAAATGAAGGGTATTTCTTTAAAACCCTATGCAATCTGAATCTTTAAAAGTAAACAAGTACTGTACCCCTCAATGCACAGTTTTGCAATGTCTGAAATAGATGTGAGTAAGAATCTTGACTGATTCAAAGATGAAATAAGTTCGGGAAATGCTTCAGGCTTCAGAAATAAGTCTACCTCTAGAAAAGATTTTTGGAAGTAAAGGCCTTCGGAAGTAAAGATCTTCAAGTAACAGTGACTATGTACGTGAGACTAAACTGGTGATTAGAACCAAACAAGAAACAGTGCATTTTCAGCCCTGCAGTTCAGCCCAGCAGACTTTCTAGAAAGTGATATTGCTATTGTGGACTGGCAGAAATACATTAAATACTTTTCTCAAAGTTCAGGTGGCATGGATATTGCTCTTTTGAGTCTATTTTCCTATAAAGAGCTGCCTGGAAGAAAGGATAGTTTTTCCAGGATACTCTGACTTGCACTGTGAAAATAGTAATGAAAGTACTTCCTTTACTGTGCCATTATAACAGATAACTGATAATTGCAGACTAAAAACTCATGTTCACATTAAAGCGTTCTTTGTATTTTTGAGAAATTCTCCAATATTTGTGTATTAATAGTCATAAACTGTCCATTTTTAATTGATACATTTGAAAGATTTTTAGAAATGAGGACCTAAATCTAGATTTTTAAGATATTTAAATTTGAAGCCTTTTTTGCATTATACTTTACCTATTTAGCTGATAAATTAAAAATTAAAGTATGGTACTTATTATTTCATTCATATTTTAGAAAAATTTTGAAATATCACAATGTTCCGTAGTAGGAAATATATAGAAATGTAAGTAGGAAAAGAGATACTGGTGGGAAAAATAGGACAATAAGTACTGTTCCCTGTAGGAGATGAAGCAGCACTAACATAAATGGATAAAAGAACTCATGGCCTGTGAAAGTGTGCCAATCACAATGCACTGTAACTGAGCAGGGAATGGGTTACAGCTCTTTTAGTTCTTCTATATGTCCATCTCATTAAATCTGCACCTAATAAATATACACTACATTAAAAGGATTTGGTTTCCAGGGGAAATAAAATTTTCCTGATATTTGGCCTATAGTAAGTAGTATCAAACTCCATTTGACAAAAAATACATTAAAAAATTGTATCTTGGCACCTTTGAGTCTAGAAAAAAGTTAAGCCAAAATATTAATTAATTTTAGGAGGAGATTATTTGTGATCTCAGCAGTTAATCTCCATTCTTTTTTGGCTGCTAATTTGCATGTCTCAAGTCATATTGCCTGTGTAAATTAGTGGAAGGAGGAACACTTAAACTGTTGTCTCAGGAGCTTCCATCTTCAGGCTCATTTGGAATTTATCTGGGCATATACTGGCTGTAGCATTAGCTGTTGAAAAGGGCTGCTGTCCCTTTACAGACGCCTGTGAAAGCAATGTAGCCAAGTGACAAAGTACACAAAATTTAATACTTTGAAATTTCTAATTTAAGGTCTAGAAATACATACCAATACACTATAGCAAACCTTCAGTCTTTCTAAAGGCATACTAAGAAAGATGGGAAACTACTTATGTGCCTTGTTTCAGTTTGGAATGGCAGATAGTGTAATGCCATAATGATAGTTATTTGGGCTGTCAGGGTCCCTAAATGATATTTGGAAGTACATCTTTGTAATGATTTTACATATCAGTGGGTTTGGTAAACTGCTAAATTTAACTTAGATTAAAGACAAATTGTGGTATATAAAAGAAGTGACCAACATAAAATGAGAGAGATGGTATCTGAGGACAACAGAGAGAAAAATGAGTGAGAAACAAGTCAGTTGCTTTATGGGTTTCTTAAGCAGCAATTTTATATGGACCTACTTATTCCTTGTTTATTTTCTGAATCCTTTTTTTCTAATACCTGTTTAAGTAATAATTGTATAACTGTATGTCTCTGTTTAAAATAAATATTTACAACAGCCTGATTTAGATTAAGAATTTTGGTAATAACCTATCCAATACCATTACAAAAATTTGATATATGATTCTCTCATTTATATAAGGTCTTGTGCCTGAGTAAACAGTAACTTTTCTTGATCGCCATAGAGTCATGTTTTCTTTTGTGCTGTTACTCTGAAACATCAAGAAATCTGCAGCTTTACATTCCAATCACCATGAATGCTAGGACAGAGCAAATGGGGAGGACATAATATTAAAAAAAATATAAAATATTATTTTGGCAGTTGCTTGAATAAACTTGGAAAAGTTTTAACCTTGCACCAACAAAATGTGCTACTAAAATGACTTAGTTGCGTGTGAGACTGTATGTATTTGACACTGATAATACAGGTGTCATATCTACATTAAATTCATTAGTCTACTAATTATATGATCCTATATTATATAAACTATAAACATCCCTACATCCCTCTCTAATGAACTGAATAGGTTTTTGCAATTTTTAACATTGTTATTACAGCAGTATCAAGTCCTAGTCCTCTTCACCTGAAGTCCCTTGATTTTAAGGATTTACAGTATTCAAAAGCAAGTGAATTCATGGATAACTGTAATAGGGTTTATTAAAAAGCCTGAACATACTTTTCTTTCTATGACAGACAGCATAGTCAGTGGGAATAAAGGTTGGTGGACTGGATCCTGTTACAAATACAGAGGTCAACTTTGCTATTTTTTCAGTGCCGTGGGCTATATTACTTGCTAACTGCACCAGTTAAATCTAAAATAGTCCAGATCTATCTTAGCATCTATGTTTCATATTTAATGGCAAAGTAGATTTAGTCAATTTTAATCAAAAACTATCATTTATTAAAACATATTAACTATAACATAAAAATATGCCACCTAGATAAATCTTAGTGGTCACGTATTCAGAATAAAGAAATGCATATCTGTATATATTAATAGCATGTTGGCTGTGTAGACACCACATTTCCATATAAATCAAGTTTAGTGTGATTGAAAATATCTTAAATTTCATTTCTATGAATTAATTTATTTCTTAGATGTCCTCTTTTCCCAAGAAGTGAGAAGATCTGGTGGGAATTCTAAGGCTGCTGAAACCTTTTCAAAATATATTGTCAGAGTTTTTTTCTAATAACAAATCAGAAATCATAGGAAATACTATTTCCTATCACTTCCCTCTGCAGCATGAGAATAATTCACACAACGGCTCCCAAACACACAAAGCCTAGGAATTGTTTGGGGTATGGCCAGGGATTTTACATGCACTTTATTAAAATTACATGCACCAATAGCATAAAGTGAGCTTTGAAATTTTCGGAGTCTCATCATGTAAATTCTTCTTTAATTAAGTGAGATTAGCTAAGGCTCTGTCTCCAAGCTGTTCTTACTAACCAGTTTCATATATGGCTTTTCTGGAATAGCTATACAGAATCCAAAAGCAATTGCCTCATTTTGAGTTAAAGTCATAAGCAGTCAGAATGCTTTAAACTATTTCCATTGGAGGCGAGAAATTATTTGATAGAGCTTGTTCATTTACAAAGAATTTCCAAAATTTTCTTTCTATGAACACAGCAGGAATCAAGTAAGTGGAGACAATTTGTCTTCTCACATTTCTCAGCACGTTCTCAAGATTCCCCTCTTCGGAGGAACTTCCACTCTTTCTTCTGCTTCTAGGGCATTTTACTTTTATGTCTGTATGGCTTTTTGACTGTTTTTCTGATTTTATTTGTCTTTTCCTGGGTGATCTGTACACAGATATGCCCACATGCACTTATCAGCACCAAAGAAACTCCTTGATCTTGAGTGTCTAAGCAGCCTTATACTTCGATGAGGTATCGGGTTTTTTGTTTCTTTTTCAAAAAAGTAGTAACAGCTTGCTACATCTATCCTGAATAAAAAGTGACTGTCAGCTTTATCATACGAAGTCTCTCTCCCAAATAAAGCCTTATGTGTTGTCTGGGGATGAACTGTTTACATAGTTATTTTAAAAACTGTTGAGATGATAAAATACATTTCACATACAGTTCCTAGCCAAAATTATGTGTACCCAAAGGTCTTAAAGAAGTACAGTGCTTAAGTCATTTTGTTGCTCTACTGAATAACTGTGTGAAGATTTTTAACCCATAATCAAGGCCTATGTCAGCTTTTGAAGGATTTTATTCATGTTCCTCCTAATTATTTTTTGTTGCCTGGGCTGACAGGAAGGGTCTAATAGAAAAGGATCATCAATAACACGTTGATTTGCCAATAGATCCCAACAGAGTCTGTTTAAAATGTCACAGTAAGAAAGGCAATGGGGAGTGGACACAACAAAGTGCCTCCTGTGTACAAGGACCATAACCTGTAATACACAGTCTCAGCATAGAGATAGACCGCAGTAAGCCTGAAGGATCTCCTATGCTTTAACAAAAAAATTTAATGATTCCAACAGCTTGAGATTTCTAACTTTGAATTAATCATTGATTAATGAGTTATTCTTTTTCCTTGAAATTTTCATAAGAATTGCTGTGTATTCTGTCAGCATCTCTTATTGGAGCAGTGAAGTTCACAACTGTTAAGATCCCTTAACTGAGCAGATAACAAAGGACAGAGTGAATTTATTTTTTATTCACTTTTTAAATCTTAATTAAATCTCAGACATAATCCAGTGAATAGCAATGATATACGAGAAGTATTCAACCTAAGAATATGAATCAGAGAGAAAGAAAACAAAGTTAATTAGCAGACATAAAAGTTAAGGAAATTATTAGTGCAAATTTGTGAGTCACTATACTGTACCAACCATTGTGAAAATCATATCACATACCACATAATTAATAATCTTCTCTGTCTAGTCACCAAGATAGGCAGGCATGTAACAGGATGACCAATTTATTATTGCAGGTCTTTTTAGACTAGACTGATTGCAGATAAGATTGATTGCAGAAAAAATTATGGAGAAGGCTGCAGATGACATTAAAATACAGATGCTACATATGCTAGCATTTTTCTAAGTCTTTATTCATGCTGAATATTACATATGTCTCAGTATAGGCTGCCCCATAGGCAGCCATAGAAGAGGATTGAGCAGATTGTCAGAATTTTTCAGACAACACATACATAGATCATGGCAGTTAATTTTGCCCAGTTTTCAGGGCATTTGTGTCATTTTCAGGCTGCCGAAGGCATACATAAACTGGCTTGCAGTACTGTTATTCATCCTCTTGCTGATCAAGAAAGAAATTATGTTTTATTTTTACACTATTTATGATCTCATTCTTTAATAGACTAGTTTTCACGTATTCACAGCAGATCATTTCTGCTACCTCACTGAAGCAACTGTAACTCTCCCTGTTTCTTGGTATGTCCAAGAGAATTACTGTTATGAACTGAACTGAAACTTCTCGTGCAGCTGAGAAATGCACATGTAGAACAGTACCTGATGGTGCAGGACATAGACCTACTGATTCATAGTCCAGAACAGTATGTAAGAACTTTCTTCCTTCAGTACACATTGAAGCCTTTCACCTTGATTTTGTAATCTGCAAAATCTGTATAAACTTGAATTTAGAGGTTTTACAGCTCTGTAAAGAAAACTCAAGACTTTCAGTATATGGAGCTGGTTATATGATTTATGGTACTCTTTCCTCCAGTTCATTTTAGGTGTAATTTTTTGCCTTGGTATCTTACTGTCAATTACTGAAATACTAAAAATGCCAACTTGTGAATGATACTTCAAAAGCTTTTGCAGTCACCTGTCCCATGATTTTTTTACAAAAGCATCAATTTTGAATGAAGATCAGCTGGAATTTTTTCTGCCTAGCACTTCTTTTGTATTTGAAATTATTTTTCATAATTTTTAGTCTTAAATTATCATGTAGTTCACTCAGCATTTCTTGAAACTGCTGTATTTCACCCCAGGATCTGTGATGTAGCAGGTGAACTGATCCCCATTATATTTTATATAAATACTACCTTTTCCAGCTTTATAAAATTACGAAGTCTTTAGTCGCTAAAATAATAGCTATGGGGTTCATCTGATAAGATAGTATAACTATTTGGGTTTAAGTCTATTTTTAATTATGTTCTAGATAAATTAATCTGCATTCTGATCTTGTTTATACAAGTTCATACGCTCATGCCCTTTAGAAAGAGGACTTTGTGCACACTTTCAAATGTGTGACGTGTGTGAGAAGGCACAGAAGCCAAGCAACAATGAGGTAAAATGAAGAGAATAGACTTCTTAGCATTGCAAGTACCATCTGTTCTGTAGAAACGCATCCTCTGTGTTGGCATTGCCACAGTGGTATGACATGTGTTATTACTTTTAATCATACTTTGTGCTGAAGAAAAGTCTGGTTACATGACAGATTCGGAGGCTGCAGACTCCCTCAAGAGTTAGTGCCTAGAAATCCAAGACTGCTTAGAGTACTGAATATTTTTGTTTCTGAAATATAATGACCTGTGTAAAATTATGCCACTGGGGAACAAGCTACTAGAGCATATATTATTACATTTATATATGAGATGAAGAAAGCAGACAGTATTTACATGAAAAAGATGACATTTTCATAATATTCTGGAAAATCCTGTGCTGAAGAATTTCCCATCATTTTCAGAGGTAAAATTTTAGAGTGTTACAGGAAAATATCAATTAAAAAAATGAAGGTTTTCTGTCTTGACTTAGATTTTTTTTTGCCAGATTTACTAATAATGACAATGCTTTGTTTATCAAAACAAGGAAACAGTTCAAAGCCATTACGTAAACCAGTCCTTACTGAGACATCTGTTGTGAGGTCCTTGCATATGTAAGAAAGAAAAACTGACAGACCTAAACAATGTTTTTATGCATCATAACAACTTTGTATAATACACAATAACAGGTGTCTAATTCTTGTTTTATTGCTAGCCACAGTCAGCTAATGTCAATGCAAGATGTTGTCCTTATGCATTAAATAGAGGCACAATACATAACTAATATGGATTGTCATTTTTACAGACACTGAAGTATTAATAACAATCAGTCCTGGAATCACAATCTAGTTCTGTTTGCAATGGCAATCAAATGATGTCATATTTTTCTCTTGATTGGACCTCACTTTTATGTCATCAGTGACACTGAACTTTCAAGCATAGACATGCGGGGATATGTGACTTCTGGCTATGTGTTGTCAGGAGGCTGTTTCTAATATCTGGAGCCCAAGGTTTTCTGAAACAAGACAAACAGCCTTTTGGTCTTGTGTTAGATTCAAACAGCATGGTATCTAACTCATGTTATATAGTTATGATGGCCAAAACTACAGAAGCTTGGCAATTCACTTAGGAACTCAACTATTTGTTGGATGAAAATTGAATATCAGAGAAATATTTTACTTGATAAAACATTTAAATCAATGCTGGTTTGAACATAATCCCAAAATATCTTTCCATTACTGTTTTTCCACATAATATTTGTTTGGTTAAAGTCTGTGCAATGTCTGAAAAAAAGGAGTTTATAATATATTTATGTATTCTGTTCTAGTTCAGTCTTCAAAGGGGTGGATATTAGAAATGTTGCAGCTTGCTTGCATTTTAGAACAGATCTCAATGAACTTGTAATACTAAAAAAGCTATATAAAATGTGCAAATCAAAATGTGTTCCTCTCAATCACTTAATATCACTGCAGATATAGCATATGCCAAGACCCATTAAACAGGTCTTTCTTCAGAATAAAAAACTCCAATGTTCTGCATTCTTTTAATTCTGTTTTCATCATTCCCTTTGAAAGCCCTGGAATTTTTACCCTGAAGAAAACAATCATGTAAGTGATAACACACTATTATCCATTTGATTAGTTACACCACTCCAGCCTTTGGGAAACAGAAGAGGGAAGTGCTAAAATCTACTGCTTGTTAAACGCCAAATATATTGATTTATTTCACTTAGGATTCTCAAAAAGTAACAACTGATGCAGCTATATTAAATATCTATTGATAGATGAAGAAATCATTTTTTTAAATGTAATTTTCTATCACTGTATTTGCCAAACTGTTTTTAACAGGTGCACTGACTTTTGAGTCCTAGGCAAATATCAGAAAATGGTAACGGAGGGGTAATATGTCACAATTTTGAGAAAGACGTGGACCGAGGCCTCTGTTGCAATGCTAGCTTTAATGCTAGACTGAACAGAAGATGTGAAGTTCAACTTACGATAAGCCTTTCTAAACAACGAGATATTTAATTGGTTCAGGACCCTCTAGTTTCTATTGTCTGGCTCTCAAATAAGGTCTTATGAAGCTTATTATCTAAAGCTGAAAATTCCTAGAAAATAAGATGAATATTGCAAACTACAGACATATGTAAACAAATCTGAAAATTTTTGATGGTAGTTAAATCATTGTCCTTTACCTAGTTGTAGAGATTTAAGGTTTTGGAGGTTACAGAACCAGATTCTAGGCTTCCTTCTTACTTATGTACAATTTAAGTACTACTAACACCAAAGTGTGAAGTTTCTTCTTTGGATGGCAAAAAAAATATCTTTCTTAATGCTTATAGAATTCATTCGCCAGTTCACTCTACCATAAAAATCTACCGAAAACCACAAAGTCCATGAAACTGATATTTACAGGAAAAAGATTGCTCATCTTGGTATTGGAAGTTCCAGATACTGGCACTGGAAAGTAGGACCTTTCATTCCTCATGGTGGATTAACATTATGTTAGAAAGGAAGCACTCAGTTAAACAATCCATACCTCTGCAGTTTCTCTTGCTCCTTTAACTGAACAGTTTACACAGAGTGCAAATATTGGATGCCCAGGGTGACCTGTAACCTTTTATGAAATCAGACCACCACATTCTGTACTAGCTGTGGCCTTTATATGCTCCTCATAGGCTTTCCCAAAACGCATGTATTACAATTATTCAGTCCAGAGGCTGCACATCTCCCTGTGCTGTCTGTTTCCTCCAGCCGTGCTTGAAAATGTTCTATTATTGAAAGAGTTAAAAAAAATCCCCTTGGAAAAGCTAATTATTGCATGCAGATACTTCTTTGTGTGATCAAGGAGGGGACAATTTAATAGGCTCTGTAATACAACCAAGAACAAAATTGCTTTAAAGGAAATCTCTTGTTGAGTGACAACTCTGTTGCCTGAGCCAATTAGGTCCCAATAAAGAGTGTTGAATTGGCTCCTGCTTTCTCATTAATTATGTTCTGTCACAGACATGGGGCTTGATTTAGCAATTTTGTATTACATTAAGATACTGAAAGGAATGGAACAAATGGCTCACTCTGATAATAGGCATTCTATACACGGTGTGACATTTACTATCCAGCTGTCCATAAGGCAGCCTAGCACTTCAGTTCAGGGGTTTATTTGTCATTGCTTCAAAGGGACACTCAGCTTTTCACAAAAAAGAAACAGAGAGGCTAATAGATAGGACAAAATGTACTGCTGATATGCTTTATTAGAGATAGGATGCTAGGGTTTTGCTAACAAGCTCATCCGTTGGGACTAAGCCGAGTTTGCTGTCAATCATCCTACACACAAAAGCACACTAGTTAACAAGGAGAAATGAATTACAGACACTTATTCCTGCCTGTGGGATCACAAATACACCAATCTGTGAAAGAGGCACAAACTCAGAAGACAAACTACATATTTGTCAATAACCTCCTAGAAAGAACCCTAGTAATTCTTTGAAGACCTTTGATTTAGCTTCCCTCTAAAATACATGTATAGGAAATGTTTTAGTTACCATGACATTTTTCCTTTGTTACTCGTACAATTTTTCATCACATTAAAAACACAAAACTGAGGAGGTCTGCAAATGTTGTGCTAGGTATATACACTGCTTTTTATACCAAGCCACAGGGGGCAGCTGCTGTTGTAATATTCATTAATAGCAACAGAAAATTAAATCTTACAAACTTCAGGTTCAGTCTATCTTGCGTCAATGTGTAGGGCATAATCTAAATCCCAATTTATGTCTTATATAATAATTAAAGTAGCAGGATTTTTTTGAGATTGTGCTTATTTTTTACTCTCCATTGTAGAATTTCATGGGAAGTTTGAATCTACTGCTTGGACTGCACTTACAAGACCAGGTTCAATGTATGTGTGTAGCTTTGTTTATATATGTAAGTAAATATTATTACTATATACTTACATGTGCATGTGTGAATTTAGACATAACTATTTGACCTTTATTTCATCTTCTTGTCAAAACACTACCATGACCAATGTAACTGACTTAATCTATAAATAAGAATCCCTAGGAAACATGGAATTTATTTTGCAAAATATTTCATTTGAAAAAAATTCCAAGAACAAGCTCTAGATACGGAAGAGCAAAGAGGAAAAGAAAATGAAAGTGCGTTATAGTAAAAACAAAACTAAGGTTTATCTTCCAAACACATATGTGTGTGTGTGCAATCACAGAACCACACAGAATCACAGAATCCTTTAGTTTGGAAAAGACCTAAAAGTTAAGATCATGAAGATTAATCATAAACCTAACAGTGCCAAGTCACCACTTAACAATGTCCCTGAGTACCACATCTACATGTCCTCCTTGCCATCAAAGTCTTAACTTCCATTTTCCATGTCTGGAAGATTTTCTGCAATAATATTTGCTGTTTCAGATGTTTGGAATAGTATTTCCAAGACTTTATTATTAGCCAATAACATTACCTATTTGGGAATATCTTATTTTGCCCTATTTTGATATACATATCCTGCAGATAAGTCCTTCATTACCTCTTCTGATGCACATGCTTCACCCCTGAGAGATTAGACGGGGTGGAATGGGGTGGGGTCAGCATGTTCACTCCAAAGCAAGGGGTACAGTAGCAGGTGCTACAGATTTGCAACCACAGGGGAAGCTAACAACATTTCAAAACTGTCAGGATCTGGTGCTCTTCCACCAAAATTAAAAAAAAATAAAGCTCCTTAAGCTTCCTTCTTCCCTTGCACCTGCTAACACTGCGGTTGAGCAGTGTGAAGGAGTTACCTTCTAAGAAACTGCCAGAAGTGAAACTAAGATGTGCTGTTGGTTCTTGTGTAATCAAGGAAAGGATATACAGTCTTCTCCCAGTGATCCACTCAGGCCTAAGTTAGCATAAATGGGCTGGTTTATTGGCAATGCTAACAGAGGTACATAGTGAGGCTTTTCCACTTGAAAAATCTGGATAACAGACTTCGGACCCTTCATGTTAGTTAATTTAAACAAAACAGTTCCCAATCCTTGACAGAAGTATTAGTATACTAGACATAAGAAGGAGGTTTTGTAGATAGTTAGGCAACACACAGGCATTTCATGAATTAGATAGAAAGTTCTCAGGTGAGTTAAACTACAAGCTAACTAAACCACTTCTTTCAAAGTCTAGCTTTTCTTCCTGAATGTCTAAGGCTGTGAATCTCTGCACAGCATCCCTCTAGCAAGCATCCTCCAAGGAACTCCCAGTATTTTTTTACTTTTTCTTCTCCATCACAGCCCTAAAAAATAATCTAAGAAGTTAATATAATGATCACCTACTGCAGAGGATAAATACAGGCTAAATAAGCAAACTTCTAACCAGTTAGTTGTCTAATGTTACTTCTGATCCGTAAAGGGCAGTCTGAACCTGGTTATTGTTTTGTAGCATTTTTATCCTTCTGTCTTGCTTCCCTTCTCACTAATTAAGTACTCTGCTTTTCTGTGATGATTTTACAAACCTAGAAAAGAAAGAAAACATGCCACAAAGCATACTTCAGTATTGCTGTTATCAGCCACACCATTCTTATCTCCTGTTGTGTAGGTGGTGAGAATCATCTATCGTCATTATCTTGTCAGGTCTCATGCTTGACTTAATTTCAAAATGGCTTCATCTTTTCCAGGTTGTAGATATTTTTAGTCAAAAATTCCATTAATTCCTTGTATTGATATAATTGTCTCCAATTTCCTTTTCTAAATAAAAATGAACTATTAGAAATGTGTAACTCGGAACATATCCAGAGTCATAGTCAATTGAAATTCAATAGCTTCAAAAGCAGCTCTATTTGAAAAGCTTTAGCCATGTACAGCTGGAGAGATTCTGTGCAAAATAACTTGACCCAGACAGTAATTTAGGTCATACTGAATTATTTCTTTAAACATTAACAAAGAATGAAGAGTTCTTATGTCGCTTTCCTAGATCTTGAAAAAGTTTTCCCTCTTCAAATACAGATTCACTTTGATATAAAAGTCCTAATTCTCCAGACCAGTGAACACAGAATCTGAAGGGTTAGAGAGATCGGTTTGAAATTAACCTTCTTTTGAAAGAGAACCACAACCCTAGGTCTAGATAATACTAGTCTAGCATGGGTCACAAATTAGGCTTGAGATTGCTTTTCCTTGCACCTAAAGGCAATGAACCCCTGAAGAGCAGTTATAGTAGTAGTGTCTGATCTATGCCCTCTCAATGAAATATAATTGTGAGACAAACACCCTCTTCTAAGAGGTGGTTGCAGATAAGAGTGAAATAAGCCCATTATTAGAAATCATCACTGCCTGAGATTTCTCCACAACATACTGCTGTTGGGAATTACTTATCTAGAAGAGCACAAGTGGGCTATACTATCTGATGACAAAATTGCTGCTTACAGTTCCTGCTTTAGGTGTACAGTTTCCATATGTTCTGTGCATAGCAAATGTAGGAGACACTCTTTCAGAGGATAACTTAGGACTGTTAGGGATTCTCAGAGGGGCCAAGTTATTTCCTTTGACTAGGCAAGGAAATGGATGAAGACTGGCTTCCTGATGTAGAGTATTTCAGGTACAAAAATTGGCATGCTATTCATCTTCCATGTCATATTTAATTATTTTAATGATTTTCCTAGATATATGACAGCAGTTTAGATTTTCTTTCATAAAGTATTTACATTGTATTCAAACGGCTCTTTAAAAAGTGCCATCTGTCTCCTTTGGGCAATGTACTTTAAATTGCTGGGGTATCACGAGAATCTTCAAAAGAATTGTGCTTTTACCTGAGAAACCAGCTCATTTAGTGGGTTTTGTTTGGATTGTTGATAATTTTATGGCAGTTGGTGCATTGACATGTGGTCTTCATACAAATTATATTTTTTAAATTATTCCAATAATAATTACAATCACACTAAAGAAAGTGATATTGGTGCAGGAATTTGGGATAAAATAAACCATTCTTAGAGTTTTGATGGAAATTGCTGAGGGAATCTATATTCTAATCATCTGTAAAACATAGGCTCACTGATAAAATTATTTAAAATTTATTCCTCAAAAAGAGACTATGAAAAGGTTATATTGTGTAGCTAGGTTGGCAGGTAAAACCTAGAAGGTGTTTATTGATGGAGATAAAGTTTCTCTGTGATGGCAGATGCAAGACTAACAGTATGTCCAAGCTGAAACTCTGACGTACCCCAGAAAATACCCCTTATACTCAGCACTGGTCAGGCCGCACCTTGAGTACTGTGTCCAGTTCTGGGCCCCTCAGTTTAAGAATGATGTTGAGATGCTGGAGTGTGTCCAGAGGAGAGCAACGAGGATGGTGAAGGGGCTGGAGCACAAGCCCTATGAGGAGTGACTGAGGGAGCTGGGATTGTTTAGCCTGGAGAAGGGGAGGCTCAGGGGAGACCTTATTGCTCTCTACAACTACCTAAAAGGAGGTTGTAGTGAGGCAGGAGTTGGACTCTTCTCTCAGGCGACCGGTGACAGAACAAGAGGACATGGTCTCAAGCTTCGCCAGGGGAGGTTTAGGCTTGACATTAGGAAGAAATTCTTCACTGAGAGCGTAATTGTTCATTGGAATGCGCTGCCTGGGGAGGTGGTCGAGTCACCATCCCTGGAGGTGTTCAAAGAGAAATTGGATGAGGGACTTAGTGAGATGTTGTAGTTGACAAGTAGGAATAGATGTAGGTGTTGGGTCATAGGTTGGACTCGATGATCTCAAAGGTCTTTTCCAACCTTACGATACTGTGATACTGTGAAAATCTGTGGTTACATTTTAGTAAAGGCTACTTGTATATGGTTTGGGGGACATTCATTGTAACAGGTATGTTACTAATGAGGTGATTTACATAGTGGTATTCTCAGATACAGACTTTTTTATATTGGAGAAAGATGGCTTTTTGGGTGACAATAAGTTTGAGGACAATTTTGACAACCCTAGTACTTTGTCAATAGGAGTTCTGTGGCTGGGTACTATTGAACTCCTTGGGGGATCGCTCTTTGGGGAGCCTGTAAAAAATATCCAAGGAGTGGACAAAAGCGGGATAATATTTTGACATTGTTCTTGGAACAGTTGAACCACCCCCTCTAACATGAATATAGTGAATCAGCTTCCAAGAGGATAGCTCAAAGCTGTGTTATTTAAATAATTAACTAGAAATGAATGGTCAGTAGTTTAGAACACATTCCTGATTGATTAATAACACTTCTGGTCAGTTTTCTTTTTACATTTGTGACTCTGCTTTAATTCTCCTATACTGCAGCTTAAAGAATAAGCAACTTTACCAAAGAAATTTCTACTTGGTCTTTCCTACAAAGAAAGAAAAATCCTATGCAACTCTCAAAGACAAGGCAAGATCATGCAAACTAAATTTGAAGGCCAGATGCTGCCAGTCTTAGAGTATCCATTTCTGTTCACTGACAAATGAAATCTTCCTTCTTCACAATGAATCTCATTTATTTCAGTATTGCAAAGGAAAGCAATTTTCTAATAATGAAGAGCATTTAACAGTAATCTTTGAGTTTGCCTCAATATTGCTTCAAACCTTTCCTCTCAATTCAGCTTACATTTATGAGTCCTCCTCTGCAGCTGTTGTCATTTTCCTTTGCTTTTTTGCCTTGTTGGTTCTAAGTAATTTGATAAGATTTTTAGATTTTGCAATTAAATTTAGTTTTTATTTTAATTGAATGTAGATTTTGCATTTTTTTTCTTGTCTAGAATATCGATTTCTACTATCTAAGCTCGCAAAACGCTATCCAAAAAAAATAAGCAAAACGAGTCTCCAGTTTTACTTTTGTTGCAACCAACCTGATGCATGATGTTGCCTTTCATCTGGAAAACACTGAAAGACATTCATAAAAAACAGTTAGTATGTGTCTTGGGAACTAATCTGAAAGATCAGAGTAAGATTTCATATGAAAAGTTTGTGAGATTATCAAGACTATCTACATGACTGCCACCAAACACATGGCACAAGACTAGGAAATCCAGATATTTGCAAGATAAATCTGATAAAAAAATAATTATTTTCTATCTTCATAATCTATAGTCACAACAGATGACCTGTTGGGAATTGTTTAATATCCACAGATGCCCACTGACAGGTAATATTCTGATCTAAAATATATTTCCAATCATACTACATTTTTCACAAATACTGATTTTTTGCTTTACAGAAGTTCAGACAAATGTTGTTTGATGTTCCTGATACTTCTGTATTTTGAAATCTGTTGAACTTTTGCCTCTTCGGTAGGATATTAAGTATCACTGACATAACAGTCAGAGTCCTCCTGAGATATTTTAAACATAAATTTGTCATTTTTCTTTGAAATAAATGCAATGTTCAACCTGATTGCAGATGCTATCACTTTTGTGTACTGTTATGAACTTTCTTTTCAAGATCCAAAACAATTTTAAATTTATAATGCAACCAAATTATTTCCTCCTTCCTCCCTCCCTTCCTTCCTTCCTTCCTTCCTTCCTTCCTTCCTTCCTGCCTGCCTTCCTCCCTCCCTCCCTCCCTCCGTTCCTCCCTTCCTTCCACTGGTTTCTGTGCTGGTTCTTCTGTGACTATTTCAGAACTCTGCTTAGATAGAGAAAGTTTAGATGATGGCTAAAATCTTGCATCCTTTTTCTCCAGAGTTCTGCAAAAATTAATGTAACTATAATGTAGAGATAGCCTGTGATAGCCTAAATGATCCTTGAAATATTTCAGTCCTTACTGGTTTACTGTCGAGCTTAAGGATTCTAGAAGAAAGGGAGTATCTTGACTTCAAGGAGGATATGGCCAAGCATTGTAAGGTATTGTAAAACTAATATATGAGTGTAAATTTCTGAAATCAGTCAGACCTGAGTTATGGACCATTGTCAGCTGTTAAGTCACAGGTAATACAATGATAATCAAATGGTTGCAGTTAACTTGTTTTGCAGCAAGATTGCAAGGATTAATTAAGGTATCCATAAAAATTAAGTTGATTTTCCTGTTTAATTTTTTTTTTAATTCAATACTAACACTGCGTGTGGGAAAACCAAATGATTCTGTCTTGATTGGCTTTACTATTTCAGACTTTAAAATGAGGTAAAGTAGAAGCTCGAAGGTATCTTCTTATTCATCTAAGTAATTATAAAGCTATTAAGATGTGAAATTTAAATTTGAAGCAAATGTTTAATGAAGAATGTTGGAATGTAATAAATGAAAAATGAAAGGTGTGCCTCATTTCACACCTGAAATCTATTTGACAGAATTCTTCGGTTGGCTTAGCCATATTATAGAATCTCAAGGAAAATAATAATGCACAGGAAATAGTAGCCAATTACAGTTTTTGTTTATGTACAGATAAAGTGAAATACTTTAGATTATATATCTTCTCTACGACTACATGATGCTAATTAGCTAATAACACATCTTCCAAATGATTTTTAAATAGCTCTGTTTAGATTCTGACTCATACAAGTGGCAAGCTGTTACTTTTTTTGCAAGAGCTACAGTGAGTGATTAAAAATTATGTGCATGACTCAAAAAGAAAAGTTCAAGTTTTATATAATCATAAAAATTGCTTAGGCAGTTCAGTTAAAATAGCAAATGCAAAAGAGTTGCTGATATTACAGGAGTGGACAAAATTAGATTTATATTCTTTCTGTTTAAGTGTATGATAAAAGGTCCTACAGTTTTAATTTAACACATTCTCAAGAAAAATTAATACACTGCATAAAATAAATATTATTGTTTTATAGTTAGTATGATCTACAAAGCCGGGGCAGGGGGTGGGAGGAATATAGAGGGTAGGAATATAGGTACATTTCTGCATCTGTTTTAAGCCAGAATTATCACGTGGAATTTTATGGTTTACACTCCATCCACAAATCAGACTTGTTACCCGAGAACTGTCTGAATGTGATCAGATCACCAGTATAAGACTACAAAAGAAACTCATGAAATAAGGATGAAAGCAAAACATCTGGAAAAAAACCAAAGCATGACATGTCATAGAGTTTTAACCACTTCAATTTGTTAGAAAATAACCCAGTTGTTTTAGTCACTTAAGGAGATGAGAGAAGGAATCCAGTTAAGAACCTGGCGTATTAATTTTTCATTTAAAAGCATTCTTGTCACTGTAAGTTATAAAATGAAAAAGAGAAAGAAATCTCTGCAGATTCATCTTTTTCTAAACATTGTCCAAGAATATAAGACATAGTAGGAGCAGAGGTCTAGAAGAACTCAAACTACTCAATGAACTAGGAATAATACCGGTATCTTATGCTTTATAATCAGTGCTTTAAATAATCAGTATTGAATTTCAGTCATTAATACTGATTTCCCTTTCAATGTGACAGTGTGCTTATAAACATGTTTCTTAAAATCATCCTACATAAAAATGGGAGTATTCTAACCTGCAATGAATATCACATTCTAGCCTCATTTTGCAAATTTGTTACTGAAGGAGAAGTAAAGGGATCAAAAGTACTTGCACAGTTAACAAGAAGTTTGACTTTAATTTTCTTCAGTCATCTAGGAGTGTTTTGAATCAATATTCTATTGGCAATGCTTCTGAGGTAACAACTCCCATGCTTTACAGCATTTCAACTCCAAGATAATACCCAAATCAGAAAAAATCAATATTTCTTCTTCTAAATAAACCTGCATTTATAGATTTTGCTGAGAAACCTATGATTAAGAATTCTAATTTATTAATCCAAAGTATTTACATGATTTTATGGGTCCATATGCAGCACACTAATTATGCTACCCTTGTCTGTACAGAATTCTCCTTTAGAGCAGACTTGGCTGAGGAACTCTTTCTGAATCTCATATGGCTGGGTTAAACTCAGAAATTCTATTAATCACTGATTCACTTTTACTAACTGGATTGAGTAAATACAGGCAATAAACAGTTTATAGCAATAATTTAGTGTTATTTAGTAGAATGATCTCATCCTCATTCTGTCTGCATGGAAAGGGCAAGACAGAAAAAGAATGATAAATTACTCCTTCTATGAAGTGTCCTTCTAAAACTCTTGCAAGTGCTTAATTTTTTTAATTTTTTTTCCCAAGAACTGTTAAGAGTATTCTAAAACCTCAAGCAAAAATATCATAAAAGAAATGACCATTTCGTAGCTTTCTATTTCTGTAGTCTACATCAAATTTTAAATTCTAAGACAGTAGGAAATGTCTGGATACATCTTTAGCAGAAGTTAAAATATGTATATTTTTTTAATTCTGTTATTCATTTGATCCCTGATATTGAATTCAATTTTTTCATGGTGAGCACGCTAATGCTGAAACTTCACATTTGAAAATTAATTTAAAATAGGCTGCTAACTCCTCTTTTGTCCATACATTTTAGTTAATGACAGGTTCATAGAAAATACAGAGAGGTAACTGTAGGTGCCAGAATCCAGAAGTCCTTCCCACACAAGAAAATCTCTAGGCCAGAATACCACACTCCTATTTCTATGCTTTTATAAATCCATTGAATTTTGTAGTCTTTCCTGTATGGCAAGACAACTTTAGGAAAGTTGGAAAATATTCCCTAATAAGTTTGACCAAAAGTTAAGCTATTTTGAACTTCTGTTGCAGAGCTTTTAACATTGGTGTACACTGGTATACATTTAGGAGCCAGTGGTATGCTCTTGCCACATTAGCTGTCCATGTTCACTCTGCTCTAAGTAGACAAATCTGCTCTAAGCGTCTTAGCAGAACTTGTGGAAGCATATTTCTGGGAGAGTGCCAAGACTTTCTGGCAGCTCAAGGAAATCATGGATAGATAGAGGAACTTACCATAATTCTTTGGAAAACCTCTAAGAAATGAACAGATACTGACAACACATGCTAGACCTTTTTTTCCAAGAAGGAAACTAGATAAATGCTCTGATGTGAACTCTTGCTCCAAACTCAGTCTGAAAAGCAGCAATAACAACACAACTGCAGTATGTCAGCAGAGGCAATCCTGGCAATGGAGTATGAGGAAGTAGAGATGAAAGCTGTAGTTGATAGGAGCTATTGCCATAGTACTTCCCCATCTGTGGTAGGCGCTATGCGGTACTTGACAATGACGTCACCTAAATGAAACATCTTTTTTAGACCTAAACATTACTCACAGACTGGTGGATCAGAGTCAGATTTTCCTTCTACCATGTATGTCTCCTAGATACATACATTCAAAGGAAAAAAAGCTTGAACACCTTTTGATTTAGTGACCTGTAACACTTCAGTGTATTATAATCACAGCAGTAATACTGCTGCCTGCAAATGTGACTGTCTAGCTGTAAAATATGGGTATTTCTGAAAATGTGAGAGCTATTGTTGATAATTCTGACACGCTTCATCTCCAATAAGCATAAGGGAGCTTCTGTGTTCCTAAATGTGTAATAACAAAAAGGGGTAATCGTTGGTCTTTCTTTTGTCTAAGTCTGGCAAACTTCTAGTCTGCATTCATTTCCTTTCCAGTCAGAGTGTAATGCCAGAACTTTAAAGGCCACACACAACAGGAATTATTTTCTCAGTTTACAAATGCTCAGGTTCCCAAAGGACTGCTGCTTAGAATATTTACTTTGATTGTCAGTTAAGCACTATAGTCGAGTTACTAACTCTATGGTTCGTATAATATTGGTCTACTGTGAACTATGCACACAGTTGAAGCATTTTGTGACCTGCTAAAAGAAAAATGATAGTCAGGATCTAAGTAATAATAGCTTTCATCTTGATATTTCTTGTTGTTAAAAGGCTTCAATATCTCCTTTCTGATTATGAAGGTAAGCTTCATTATCATCTTCTGAAGTTCAAATTAATTCCTTTTTTTGGGTCACTTTGTTTTTGCATGTTTTACCAGTGACCATATATGAGTAAGCTGCAACAAATCCTTTTCTGGTGCTTCCACATTGTTGATTGACAATGAAAAAAATACAGAAAAAACAGGCAGGTGATTTTTCATTGATCATGGAACTCTCATCATCCTCAGAGGCACCAAGGAATGTAATGCAATTGCAGTTGTGATTGCCAGGTGTTTTCCCAACCTCTTTCTTTTTAGAAGAGAAATGGAAACACAAAGTCTTACAAAATACAAGAGTTTTGTCTTAGTACTTTCAAGAAGCTCTACTAATAAAAAAAATAAAATTCCAGAAGGCAGAAAGCAAGAACAATTTTTTTAGGATTTTGAAAACCAGAAAACATTTGCTGAATTTAAGTCACTCATCAGTGATACATGATTCATAGATTTATTTGGAAGTATGACACAGATTGCAGAAACGGGATTTTAGATATCAGTACAATTACTTAGGCTCAAATTTGAAAACATCATATCATTTTCCATATAAGTTCCAGAATCACTTCCTTGTTCTCTCTTGTACCATACTGAAGTTTGGATATTACTACTGAAATGAGGAGAAAAATTTTTGCTTTCCACACATTTTTGTAACAGAAAAAAAAAACACATTGGAAGGAGTTCTCCAGAACTCCAGATTCCACTGAGTTTCAGATACCTCATATGAGAATATTTTACAGTCCATCTATGAGTATAGCTTTTTAATATTTTAAGCAAATAAACAACTGTCCAAAATTATTAAATAACACGTATAAATCAACACAGGTAGAATTGTGTAAATCCATGCTGAAACGTCTCAGTCAATAACACTATTCTTTGAATTGGATTTGCAAAGCCAATTATCTGGACCTGCAGAATGAGCACTCATTCCCTAATGCAATTTGAAGAGTGGCAGGCTCTGACCCACCCCTTCAAAGAACCTGGCTGTCATTAGGATCCCCAACTCATGCATGTCTACGTTCCCTAACATAAATCAGTATTCATTATATAGGGTATATTTCTCACCATTTAGTGAGAATGTTTTCTCTGTGTCATTCACCAGCTCAGAACAACCACATATCTGCATAGCTGGTGCTTCTGCAAAACAGGTTGTTCAGAGATACTCTGGTGTGTGCCAGTCAACCTGTTGGGCTCATACATGTTTCTATTCTGCATCTTCACACGATTCTGCTTATGAGACTTCTAGACTACAGTGATTGCCTTTAGAGATGTGGGTCTCTACTGAAGATATCCAGGAAAGGCAAGCAGAGGGCATATGCTCTGTATATTCATTGATTCACAGGGACTTCCCTTTTACCCAAATGATAAGTGATTTTGTCTCTTCTGGAGAGAGCATTCCTCTTCTCAAAAAACAGCTGGAGGCACCCCAACTATCTAGACAGTGATGATCCCCAAGATTAGAATTTTTTATTTATTTTCAGGAAGTCTGTTACGTGAGATTTCCACATATCAGAGCAACAGAATTAGACATGTCAACTGAAGACTTCTACAGCCAGGCAATCTTCGAGCCAGCAATGTAACAACCACTTCAGAATTAGTTCCAGAAGATGACTTCTGCTTGTTTCTCACTGATATTCATGAAATGTAGAGCTCTCAAAAATGAAAAAAAATTGTAGAACAAGTATGGGATAGACAATGTTTGCGTCGACTTCTCCATCATAATCTGGATGACGGTGAATAGTTAATTCCATTTTGAAAGAAATAATTACAGCTGTTTTTCCAAAAACAAAGTCCTTTTTTTTACACTTTTGAAGTCATAAAAGAAACTATGTCCGTAAAACATGGACAGGAGACACTACTATCCAGAAAATTTTTCGGCAGATCACTAAGAATCTTCCTTATTAATTTTAAAATAAAATAGGTAGTTATTTTTACTTCACTGTTCACAGTATGACATATCAGCAGAGACAGTGTTGCATACTACATAACCCAAATATTAAACATGTTTTATGCTGTAAAAACAACAAGAAATAGTTTTAAACCAATATTTTGAAACGTGCCAAAATAAAAATATCTATGGTGAGAATTAACTACTTCTTTCTTAGTCAGTTCCTGACCTGCCCGATTTGTCAATTTTTTCCCTTTCCATTTCCCAGGCTTCATATTTTTCCCTTTCAATTCCAGTCTGAATTCTTCTAAGTAAGTCTCCTTATCAATAATATAAATTTCAATTATTGGTTAAACAAATTTTCCCAATTTGAAACTGATCATATTAAACATCTTTGTTTTAAACTCATATTGATTGTTAATTTTCATGAATACATCAGCGTGAATTGAGCCAAAAATTCCAACTTTCAGCTGAATATCAAAAGATAATCACCATTGTGGTGTCTGAAAACATGAAACATTGAAAACTAAGTAATTCAGTATGTCAGGAGCTGTGATTATTATATGAGAACCATACTGCTAGGTTGTCCTTTTCAAAAAACATGACATATCAAATTGCTGAAAACTGGTGTTTATCACTGTAGCATTTCATTCTTACTTGTCATGTTAAATCTTGTCACTTTTTGTTATGTTGTTTCTCATCACATTGCAGTTGGATGTGACACGTTCCGTTACATGACATGACTCATTGCAACCTGAGAAATCATAGATTGGTTGGAAAAAAGTGTTACTATAAAGGAAGAGGCTTTTCAGAAGCCTTCTTGGTGGAATATATGTTAGTGATATTGCTTTTTTTCTCTCATGAGGAACTTTTTTCATACCTGAATCTTCATTCTGCTCCCCTACTCTTGCATATTTATTGTCAGAAATCATTGTGGTTTATGCCTTTCAAAAATCTACATAGAGATCATATACACTTATAGTTTGCAAATGTTAAATATGTATGAAAACGAACATTACCTTTTGACTTTATGGCCACAATACCATGTTATCCTACTACCTCCCTATCATGGTTCTAGTTTAACCTAGTTTTGCAGAATGTGGTCTTGGATTTTTAGGAGCAGAAGTTAAGTATAACTGAGTTCTTTCTAGCCAATTTTTGCTGAAGTTGTTTCTGGAGTAAAAGAACCTAATGGGCAGATTGTAGCAATTAAGCTGACAGATCACAGAGTTGCAGAATCACAGAATGGCTCAGGTTGACAGGGACCTCTGGAGATCATCTGGTCCAACTGCCCTGCTCAAGCAGAGCCATCTTGAGCAGGTTGCTTGAGACCATGTACACACAGATTTTGAATATCTCCACAAACGGAGACTCCACAGCTTCTATGGGCAACCTGTGCCAGTGCTGTCAGCCTTACAGTAAAAAGAAGTGGTTTGCTGTATTCATATGGAACCTCCTGTTTTTCAGTTTGTGCCCATTCTCCTGTCACCAGCACTGCTGAAGAGAGTCTGGATCCATCTTCTTTACACCCTCCCTTCAGGTATTTATACGTGTTGATAAGATTCCCCCAAAGTGTTCTCTTCTCCAGGCTAAACAGTCCCAGCTGTCTCAGCCACTCCTCAGAGGAGAGATGCTCCAGTTCCTTAATCACCTTAGTGGCCCTTCACTGGACTGTCTCCAGTAATTCCATGTCTGTCTTGTACTGAGTAACCCACATCTGGACACAGCATTCTAGAATTGGCCTCAACAGTGTTGAATAAATAGGAAGGATCACCTCCCTTGACCTACTGGCAACACTCCCCACAGTGCAGTCCAGGATATCATTAACTATCTTTGCCTCAAGGGCATACTCTGATTCATGTTCGACTTGTTGTCCAGTGATACCCACAAGACCTTTTCTGCAAAGCTGCTTTCCGGTTGGTTGGCCCCCAACATAATACTGGTGCATGGAATTGTTCCTCCTCAGGACTTTGCACTTCCCTTTTTTGAAATGCAGGAGATTCTTGTCAGCACATTTCTCCAGCCTGTTGAGGTCCCTCTGAATAACAGCACAACCCTCTGGTGTACCAGTCACTCTTCCCAGTTTCGTGTCATCAACAAACTTGTTGATGGTACCCTCTGTGCCAACATCCAGATCATTAATGAAGATGTTGAAAAGAGTAAGAGCCAGTATTCACCCCTGAGGGATACCACCAGTTACTGGCCTCCATCTAGATAATGTGCTACTGTCAACCTTTGACCTCATCTATGTAGCCAGTTTTCAGTCTACCTCACTGCCTGCTCATCTAGCCCATACTTCATCAAACACTCTTTGAGGATCTTATGAGACAGTGTTGAAAGCCTAAGTGAAGTACATGTAGAACAACATCCATTGCTCTCACCTCATCTACCAAGCTAGTCATGTGTACCTTCTGGAGTGCAACAAACTTGAAAGTTGCAAAAAAATAAAAGTGATATTACTTATGGCATTTCTTTCTCATTAGTAAGGGCCTACAGGAGTTCACTAGAGCTTCTCCTGTAAAGCAATCTGAATGATAACTTTTCCTCTGATCCAAGCTAGTCATGTAGAAGGCATCACTTATTTAAAAAATTAAGGTCAGTGGTCCAAATTAGAACTTTTGCATTTTTAATTTTACTACCTTACCATTGGCATAAAAGTCATGGCATACCTACACTGAGCACACAGATGTATGCATGCTAGCATCTGAATATTTTTATGAATGTCAGAAGAGCTCCCTGCTTTTTTTCATGAATCCCCGACACAGCACTCGAAATATAGTCTTCAGAATCTGAGCTAGAACTAAATCACTGAAAGTTTCTGTTAAAATTATTTAATACATTTTTACTTTCATTTCATTTGCCAAGAATATTGTAGAGGAAATTTCTTTCTGGTTTCCATGGGAACGCTCTTGTAAATGTATAGGGATTCAAAATGTGAAGTGGTTGGTGAAAAACTTGTGAAAATAAAGTGCGTTTGCAGTTCTTGTTCCTTGATAAATGTATGGAGAATGAAAACCTTTGACAAGAAAGGAGTGAGAGCATATGATTTTCTAGACATATGGGGAACGTGTGCAAACTCAAGAGGCATAAATTATTCCTCTTGAGCAAAAAAAAATTTAGCAGATGTTAGTGTGCAAGAACCGTATAAACATTCTGGGGGCTTAAAGAAGGATAATTTTAAAAATTTGTCAATAGGTATAGAGACACATGAAATTGCAAACAATTTTTTTTTATAAAATTCACAGGTAATAGGTATTTCACTAGTTATTTTTCTGTGGGGTCTTTTTTGAGCACATACCAGTAATTTCCCATGAAAGGTACTGGTCAGCAGAAATATGGGAAATACTCTAAAAGCATTGTCATCCTGGATCACTACAACTTAAAAAGATTTTGCTGTTTTAAGTACATTTATCTGAGGCTCAGACCCAGCTGTTCAAGGGATGGGGCAGGCTGTCAGCTGTAATTGCATCACATGACCAGAAACACATATGCCCCATTGAGCTTTGTTGGTGGAGGGATGGAGAATTAACCCTTCCAGCGCATACTTACCTGCCATCCGTGAAACTTGACTAATGTTTGTCCAAGTAGTTGAAGTAACTAGGAGGCATTTTACACAAATGGTGTGATATATACATGATAAATTACTTCGACATTCATATACATTACTATACAGAAGGGAATAAAGATGTTAATCTAATTGGAGATAGAACCCAAAAATTATTTGTGAAACATACATTTTCAGTTATATTTAAAATGTTTCACTTCCTCAAGTAATTTGAAGAAAATTTGGATCTTAAGAATGAGAAATCGGTCTCCAACACAGCTACAAGCTGTTAAAATTTTACCTCCGACTTCTGAGCAAGTTTTTTGTGGAATAGAATATTTTCCAGAACCTTTTATTTTGTCTAATTAGCTTCCTGCTCTGCTGACTGCTCTTTTAGTACAAGGCACATCTGTTTATGTGGGATATAAGACTCAAAATACAGAAAAGGTCTCTTTTTTGTGTTCAGTCTTCATCAGAGGTTAGAACATGCTGTGGACTGCAGTTATTACAGTATCATTCTGGTTATTTTACTTAGGTTCATTCTTCATCTGTCAAATGCTTGAGTGTTTTTGTGCCCTCTTTCTCAAGGTATGTTATATATTGACAAAACTGACCTCTGAAGCAATGCCAGCACAGTGTAATAACTCAAAAATAGGAGGTCTCTGTCAATTAAAGCAGCATGGGAACCCACTACATGCTTTCATTAATGGAGTAAGAGTGAGAAAAAGTAACCGTCAGTTTTCAGGCTTCCAGTAAGCAACACTTCTCACAGGCAGATATTATAGACCTCCACTACATTGCCCTTAGAAGTGACATATATAAGGAAGTTATACATATAAATAATGACATTCTGCTAAATGTAGTATGAAAATTCAGCCTGGTATATCAGCATTAGATTGAGCACTATGCACAACACTGACATGACTATAAAGGCTCCCTAAGGTTAAATTGGGCTCCTGCACTGAAATTCTAATTAGAAATACGAGTGCTCCAACTCTGTGTAAGTGCGTGTGTGTTTAATTATTTTCCCTTTTTACCTTACATCTTTTATTGTTCCGTAGTCCTTTTCTTCCTCCTTTCTTGCTGTTTTCAAGCAACCCAATCTCCTCACTTAATCTAAGTGTAGGACCTTTCTTTAAGTTGGCATTAATTGACAAGCAGTGTTTAATTATTATTTTTCATCTCTGAAGAGACCTGATATTAACTCACCAAGGGCCCTAAACAGCATCTCAGTTCTTTGACTCACGTGGCACAGCTCTGCCATCTTCTGACATATCTATTCTCTCGTCAGCAAGACAATCACTTTCCTCAGTGAATTACCAACAATATTCTGTCTATACTTCATCTATATGAATTTCCTACCTATTTAATAGTATAGACAACATTTTTAATGGAGGATAGAGTGAGTTAATCTTTACCTGAGAGATCCGTTTAAACTAGGTAGACAGCTGGTTTCTTTATCACACTAAATGACATTTAAGAAACCTTAGTTTTGCAAACACGAGTACAGTACCTAATCTATTGCAAGAACATGCTGTTTAGCATTATTTTCTACTACTACATCTCACTTTCAAAAGAGTATATTAATTTCTTAAATTATTCACCTCTAATACTAATTTATTTCATTTTATTAAAGAAATGTAGTGAAAAAGGCCTGATTTTGTGTGGAGTGATTCCAGTGTATATTCGCCGCCTGTAATAAAGTATTTTCTATTCTATTATAAAAGGTGTAAATTGTGTTGGAGAAGACACGGTGTATAAATTCAGTTTTGATAAATTAAAATTCCTTATAAGAACTGCTCAAAATTCACTATTTTCCTCTCATAGAATCAAATCTTATTAATTTTAAAAGAAAGATCCTAAATATTCTTAATGAAATGCCAACAAACACAAAAAGTTTTCGAACATTTCTCAGCAGGTACAGATTTATTAGTGACAATTAAATGATCAGTGTGAGTCATTTGGGCTCAGAATGAAATGTTAAAAATCAGATTAGCTTTTAGATTAATATTTAAATTCATATTCATCTGCATTGAAAATATATTGAAGTGCAAATGTATTGAAGTGGAACAGATAGAAAATTGTTCAGAAGTCCTGGAGTAACTCATTTCCTTTCCTGGGTAAAGCTAAATTCTGAAGTCTAAAAACTCCATTTAATTGCTGTTCTTTGTAAACCCTTGCATTCTTCAGCCTTGATGGACCCTAACCTTATTGAAAACTTTTCTGTACCTATAGGCTATGGTTTTTAGAGCTATCATTTCTTAGGACAAATCTCCAAATGCAACACATGCACTACCCATCTCTATAGCTCTGTTTCTTGTCAGTCAAGACAAACTCTCCACCTGAAGGAAAGTCGTAACTTCAGCTATCGTTTGATAAAAGGTCCCCACAGCTTGTCCTTAACCTATTCCAGATCAATTCTGTAAGGGGAAACTTGACATGGGTAGATAGGAAGCTGAAAATATTCTGCAAACCTGTTTAAAAATATGTAAATACAAGACAATGCCACAATCAATGCACACTCTATTCTTAAACATTATTAAAAGGTAGCAATAGGCTCCCTAAAAATACATTTCATTCCTATAAAATATTTAGCATGGGTAGTCTAAATAATACAGCATAGGACCCAATTAAACACTGTTCTGAAAAAGTCCACAGGTATTTCATCTCAAAAGCTGCAGCTGGAATACGAAACAGAAACAGAATTTTTCTTATGTCTAGATATGTGGAAGTTCAGTAGTCCATAATGCCTGGAAGTACATCCAGAAGTGTCCTTCACAAATGCCACATCTATTCAAGATGTTGTAGTGCATCAATTTATGCCAGTTTGCCTGCATATATGCAGCAGATCTTTTTTATTTATTTATTTTCCAAGTAAAACCATGAACTCCAGATTCAGTGGACTTATAGGCAACTTTATTGCAGAAATCAGGAATCTGCTTAGATTTGGGTAACCCATGTGCAAGTGCTATGTGATATGTTGGATTATTTTTAAAAGGTATAGGACAGACTGGTGGTTGATGATAATTCTTGGAACCTGACCCTGGTTACATTAGCGTCTATTTTTAGAATCTGTGACCTTTCAGAATAATATTTTTGTAAGTGCAATAAGATCTTCTAGTGTGTGAATTAATGTTGTACTGATGGAGCAGAGTTGATTGCACTCAGCCTTCAGCTTCATTCGCAGCAACACATTAGTTGTGAATTAGTGTGCAATAATTCATACCCTGTTGTGTCTTATGTCTAAATATAACATTTGTTCAGGTTTAGAAATACAACATAATGGCACTAATATTTTCAAATCAAGAAGCCCCCCTTAGTATTTTCATTTCAAATATGTTGTTCAAGCTGCCATATGTTACAATAATAACAGTTTATTAAATAGTGACATAGACTTCAGCCTAGCTTCTATACACATACACATTCCTTCTGTACAGTTACTTTCTCTACCCAAGATATTGGGATCCAGTGACATAAAAGGGGATCTAAGAGTCTCTGAACTGAAACAATCATATTATATGGTCAGTCTACCTTTCATGCTTTGGCTTTGCTTTATTTGTGATTCAAGGGACACTTCATAAAAATAAACCAAAATTATTTGGAAAAAATATCTGCATTATTTTTTAGATAGAGAACACAATGAACAGACAGGCTATATATTAGTCATCAGGAGTCTTTAGACATCTAAACCTAAGGTTTAAATTTCTAGAATTCTGGCATAATCCTCAAAGTCTTCATCATTAAAGACTCCTAGACAGGTAAGTGTGGCAAGAATCTCAGAGAGGATTTTCTCACAGGTCTGGCTAAAATTCCGGAGAAGGCTGAAGTTTCCTAAGTCATTTTGGAACTAGTTTCTCTCCTAATGAAGATTTCACCACTCACACGGAATTAATTAGAAATGTCAAAACTGAAATCTGCAGAATAGCATGGTGCCTAAGGCTAGACTGAAGACCTCTACTGAGTTTAGTTCTAACACACAGGCAGTCTTTAGCACTGTAGAAAATTGAATCCTGGTGTATCAGAGGCTGTCAGATGCTCTGATCATTTGATTACAATTCTGTTGAGATTAAAAAATTTAAGAAAGTAGGAACAGCTAAAGAATGTATGCAGACAATGAAGAAAAGTCAGAAAAATAAAAGATAAATTAATGCACGGCATCTGGAAAGCAGAGTTCAAGATCAAGCCTTGCAGTAATACTGGTGGAATGAACTATATAATCTTCTAAAGCTCTCCAGCAAGTAGGCTTAACAGACAACAGGATCTCATATGGAAAGCAGTACAGTAATTGATGACTCAGTGGAAGCATTTCCTAAAGCTTCCTATACTCAACATGTCAGTGAGCAGTCCTTTTGGAAATGTTCTAAAATGAAAAGCAATATTAGACCATTCTATTTCTAGCACCTGTTCAGTTCCAGTTCTAAGAACATTCTTGCATCTACACTGAGCAATAGAACAGATGTAACAGACTCATCTGCCCTTACAGAAACAGCTATTTAGTTACTTAATCCAAAATCCTGCAATGCCTCTTTGCAGTGTTTGGTCACATGAATTTTCTTTTTTGCATGTTTCGTAACTATGTGGTCTGCATGGCTGTCACAGTTCATTTTTTCTGCAGGTTACTCTCCTATAAGATGAGCAAAACTGACTCAATTGCTCTTGCTCTAGTAATAGAAGTATTGTGAATTGGGCTGCACTACAAGGAAGCCATAGATTTTCTACACACAAATACAGAAAAAAGTAGATGTACTGCTATCATATTAGTTTCAGCTAATCGGCATATGGGACAAAAAGCAAAAAGAATATTGTAGTATGCACTGTAGATCTTCAGAAAGTTGTCTTCTTGTAGTTAATCTGTGTTGATGGCTTCCCTGGTGTACTTTGTATTCATTACTGTTGTTATTCATCCTAGCTAGGGTAAAGTGAAAGTAGTTAGGCCCATCTGTGCTACCTTACAGTTCCATTTTGTTCTGTAACAACTTTGTCCAAGGAGAGGTTTGGTACTTTGTTGATGTGACTGATCACAGCATGTATTGCAAAAAATTTCACTGATGTCAGTTTAATTAAACAAGAACATCTGCCAAAATTTTGAACTCTGCATTTCCCTACCCTTCCTTCCCTTTCCTTTTCCTTGATTTCTTCCTCTTTCCCTTCTCCCTTATCCTTTATCCTGCCTTTTCTCCCCTTCCACCTCCCCTACCCATTGCTTTCCCTCTTCCTTTCCCCACACCCTTCCCTATCCATTTTTTCCCTTTAAAAAATGGAAAAGCACAACCTGAATTATGCAGCTTGCTTTATTTCTGTGGATATCTTCTGAACTGCCTTTTATTGTAGCTCAATGTAGAATTTATTAATACTGAGTTTAAAGGATACTAAAATACTTTTTGCAAATTGATCACAGAGAGAGACGTATTAGGGATGTAATTCTATTACTAAATTAGGGTGGGCTTCAATTTTTTCATGCTTTTAAATTCTCTACTGGATTTGATTGCAAGATCAATGTCACCAAGTAGAGGAACCAAGTCATCACAATGCTGAGAGCAGCAAGGATGGTGAAGGGGCTGGGGCACAGGCCCTATGAGGAGCGACTGAGGGAGCTGGGGTTGTTTAGCCTGGAGAAGAGGAGGCTCAGGGGAGACCTTATTGCTCTCTACAACTACCTAAAGGGAGGTTGTAGTGAGGCAGAAGTTGAACTCTTCTCTCAGGCGACCGGTGACAGAACAAGAGGACATGGTCTCAAACTTCACCAGGGGAGGTTTAGGCTTGACATTAGGAAGAAATTCTTCACTGAGAGTGTAATTGTTCATTGGAATGTGCTGCCTAGGGAGGTGGTCGAGTCACCATCCCTGGAGGTGTTCAAAGAGAAATTGGATGAGGCACTTAGTGACATGGTGTAGCTGACAAGTAGGAGTAGGTGTAGGTGTTGGGTCATAGGTTAGACTCGATGATCTCAAAGGTCTTTTCCAACCTTATGGTACTGTGATACTGTGGTGAAATGCCCGAGATAGGAAAACTGGGCTGTGTAGACGAACATGGAGGTACTAATGATGGCTTCATGATTTATACTCTTTCATAGAAGTGATTACTGTACATAGAACCAGATCAGTTAAAAAATTTATCTTCACTTTGCATGAGAAAGAATATAACTTTTGACCTCTGTTAAATCTCTTTGCTAATCAATACTTTAGAGTGGGTTTGTTGGAAACACAGTAAACTTGACACTTATTGCAAAGAAATCTGATATCATAACTTATAAGAGAAATCAAATATTAACAAAAAAAACATTCAAGTGCTAGTTTAATTATGAGCCATAAAAAGAATTCATTTTCTCAGAGAAAACTTCGTCAAGTTTGATTGCTTTTTAAGCCAAGTAACAAGAAAAACAGATGAAGATTGCAGTTGACTCTATAAGTTACAACTGCCATTGAACCATTTCTTAGATATCCACAAAAATATTTGATACATTATTAGGCAAATAATAATTCTTGTCAGATAGACCTCTGCAACCAAAGCACATGAAAAGAAATTGGGTTTAGGTCTCATATTACCTAGTGATACCCTTGAAGGAAGGATTTGCAACATGTCATTGTATGTACAGATTATATTATGACTCCCAAGAGCATGGAAAATTTATAAATATAAGAGGAAACAAAAAAAAAGTACAATCTAGTATGTATAAAGTAATTTATTCATCTGGGGAAGTTATTTCAAAAGCTATTGTATATAAAGATCAAATGGTTTTAATAGAAATTCTTCAGTGAATTCTCAGTCACAGTGCATGCAAAATCTAGGAGACAACAGCACTAATTAAGGAGCTAAATTCAGTAATGACACAAGGCAGATTACAGAGCACATTTTGTGCAGGTATCAATTCTATATTTAGAGCAGAGGTAGCTGGGTGATAGGCGCACTCTAAATGCTAATAAGAAAGGAAAGATTAGATAAGAGGAACAGACCTATTGCATTGGTTGCCATTATGAAAGATAACGGAAGGTTATTTATCTCAATGGTTTTTCCTGTCTTTTATTCGCGGAAATGCTTTCCACATGTGAAATGAGAAACTAAGTAATATTTTCTTCATTGGACAATATGCTAAGGGCATGACCTTCCTTGCCTGATACAACAGGAATAGACCCATCCCAATTGTCTTCAGTCCAGTTACACTTTCCAGAAGTAGAGCATGGCTTTCCTCTGCTTCACAGTATCTGGTGGGGGGAGTTCAAAATTCAAAGAGGGGCTGTAGAAGCGCAGTGAGAGATGAGGTAAGAGAAGGCTGAAATAAGAATTTCTGTTTTCAGACAGACTTGGGGACTCCTATGCATATTTATATTCAGGCTTTGAAGAATGAGGTAAGATTGGCTATTATATAATGTGGGAGGGAAAACAAAAGGATTGAGTTTATTCTTTAGAAAAACTCATGCTTTATTACTGTTGAATTTTTAAAACAGTTCAATTATTCTAGTAACCTTGGGTTCAGAGCATTTGCTTTAATACTTTGTCATGTTTATGACATAGAAGTCTACATCTTGAAAGGAAGTTGGTAGGCTAATGTATCTTAATGAGTTTTCTTTACTACTCTTGGAAAGCTCTTTAAAATAGTTTGTTGTTCTGCAAGTGGTAAACCTAGAGAGATCTATACTCATGATCAGTATTATTCAAAAAATGTGTGCACATCCATAAAGGAAATCTTAAAGGCACAGGAGCAGGCCACCCCCATGTGCCAAAAGATGAGCCAGCTAGGAAGAAGATGGGTCTGGCTGAACACAGCTTTAGCTGGAACTCGGGAAAGAAAGGAGAGGTTATGAGCTTTAGAAGAAGGGGCAACCAACTACTAGGATGTCGTGAGGTTATGCAGGGAGAAAATAAGAAGGGCCAAAGTTCAACTAGAACTGGCTTCTGCAGGCAAGTGGGCAATAAAAAAATGTTTCTATAAATACATTAGCATCAAAAGGAGGGCTAAGGAGAATCTCTATCCGTTATTGGATGTGAGAGGAAATATTGTGACAAAGGATGAGGAAAAGGCTGAGGTGCTTAATGCCTTCTTTGCCTCAGTCTTTAATAAGACCAGTTGTTCTCTGGGTACCCAGCCCCCTGAGCTGGAAGACAGAAACAGGGAGCAGAATGAAGCCCTCATAATCCAAAAGGACATGGTTAGTTACCTGCTACTCCTCACAGACATGCACAGGACTATGGGGCCAGATGGGATCCATCTGCATCTGTCCTGCAGAAACTGGTTGCTCATGGCTTGGACTTAACTGGGTAAAAAAACCGATGGATTCATCTGCCCAAAGAGTTGTAGTAAATGGAGTTAAATCTGGTCGGCGGCCAGTCACAAGTGATATTCCCCAGGGATCATTATTGGGATCAATTCTATTTAATATCTCTATCAGTGATCTGGACAAGGTGATCAAATGCATCCTTAGTAAGTTTCAAGACTACAATAAGTTGAACAGGAGTGTTGATCTCTTTATGAATAGAAAGGCTCTACAGAGGGATCTGAACAGGCTGGATTAATGGACCAAGGCCAGCTGTATAAGGTTCAACAAGGCCCAAGTGCTGGGTCTTGCACTTGGGTCAAAACAATCCCATGCAACACTACAGGCTTGGAGAAGAGTGCCTGGAAAGTTGGCCAGGGAAAAGGACCTGAGAGTATTAGTCGACGGCTGGATGAATATAAGCCAATATTGTGTCCAGCAGGCCAAGAAGACCAACAGCATCCTGGCTTGTGTCAGAAATAATGTGACCAGCAGGACTAGGGAAGGGATTGTCCCCCTATACTCGGCAATGATGAGGATGCAGCTCGAATACTGTGTTCAGTTTTGGGCCCCTCACTACAATAAAGGCATTGAGCTGCTGGAGCAAGTCCAAAGAAGGGCAAAGAAGCTGGTAAAGGGTCTAGAGACCAGTTCTTATGAAGAGGGGCTGAGGGAACTGGGGTTGTTTAATCTTGAGAAAAGGAGACTAAGGGGAGACCTTATTGCTTTCTACAAGCACCTGAAAGGAGGTTGTAGTATGGAGGGTTTTGGTCTCTGCTCCCAAGTAAGAAGCAATAGGACATGAAGAAATTATCTCAAGTTGTTCCAGAGGAGATTTGGTTTAGATATTAAGAAAAATTTCTTCACAGAAAGGCTTGCCAAGCACTGGAACAAGCCACTCAGAGATGTAGTTGAGTCACCATCGCTGGAGGTGTTTAAAAGATATGTAAACATGGTGTCTTGGGGACATGGTTTAGTGGGGACTTTTCAGTACTAAGTTAAGGATTGGACTGGATGATTTTAAACATCTGTTCCAACCTAAATGATTCTATGATTCTACCTAGAATAGCAGGCAGTTGTGGGGAAATAAAGAGAGAAGCTGTGATCTCCCTGAGATAATTGAAGGAGTCTGTCACTAGAACTAAGATACAATTCCTTGCTCCAAGGCCTATATCCAGACCATGAGACTATTTCTTTTACATATTCCTCTTTAACCTGTCAAACTGAGATACTTCTCATGGTAGTTGTTTTGATACTAAACTGACACATTGAGATATCACTTTCTATGTGTGAATTCTTACTCAGTGTTTTGCAGCAATAGTGACAACATCAATATTTAAAAATAAACAACTTGTTTAGTTTTATGTTTGTTAAATAAAGGCTTGTTCTAAAAAAAGCAGCTCTTAAAATTCATTAAATTCCATGAATGAATGTCTCATTAAGTACAAAATGTCATTTAAATTGGAAAATGATTACCTCCCACATTGTTACTGCTACTGCTACAAACCAAACAATTGCAACGAATCTTTTCTGAGTGCTCTCATTGCACAACAATATCTGGTTTTCTCTCCCTGCATTGCTCATCACTGACAATTTCTTGCCCTAGTCTAGCATTCATTGTGGCAGCTGAGGAATATCTAAGGTTGGAACATAGCCTAGAGCTTAATATTGAAGTGGGCCTTTTTAGGGAAGAGATGGTAAAAGAAAAAAAAAGCAAAATTTTAATGCCCAACTGTATCGAGTCTGGTTAGAATGGAGTTAATTTTCTTCATAACAGCCCTTTTCGTGCTGTGTTTTGGATTTGTGGCTAAAATAATGCTCAAAATACACTAATGTTTGACTACTGCTGAACAGTGCAGCACTCTGCTTCCCTCAGCGAATAGGGTGGGGATGGGCAAGAAGTTGGGAAGAGACACATGTGGTATGCCTGACCCAAACTGGCCAAAGGGATATATTCCATACCATATAACTTCATGCTCAGCAATAAAAACTGTAGAGAAAGAAAAGGCATTTTGTCTTCCAAGGAAGTCATTGCTCGGACACCAACTGGGCATTAGTCTGATCATGGGAAGCGCTGAGTAGTTGCTTTTGTATAAATTATTTTTTCACTTTCTTTCACTAATTCAACTGTCCTTATCTCAACCCCCACATTTTATCAATTTTGCTCTTCCCATTCTTTGCGCCATCCTACTGGACTTTGGAGTGAGCAAGTAGCTGTGTGCGTGCTTTGTTACTGGCTAGCTGGGGTCAACCCACCACACCTGCTGACATTTCCCTGGGTTCATGCAGCATGAAGTGTTTCAATCCATCAAGATGTGTTAGATGAGAGCAGGCAGTTCATTGGAAACGACACATTATAGTTAAATATAATGGAGTTTTTAGACTTTTCAGAGTATTGTAAACAATGACAAACTTGGAAGTACAGTATGAAGATACTGAAGAGTTATAAAAATAAAACCTCTTTTTTCTTATGTATATTTTTGCTCTTCCTCCAAAAACTAATGTTGTTCTTTAAACATGAAATGTGACTAGTATACTTAAGATATTCTACTTCACATGCAGTGAACTCCACAAGGCTGTGTCTAGCTGAAACACAATAGTACCATAAAAAATAAAAAAGGCAGTACTGGTTAAGAGCACTGTTAACCCCCTAATTACATGAAATAAAAAGTAGCTTCAGAATTAGAATGGCAAACCTAGGGAAAAAAATGGATAAGTTGCTCAAACAAAGCTAGTTTTGCCCACAGCCATGATAATTAAATGCCTAACTTGAGACTTCTGTATTTTGTCTTACAAATGCAGTCTTGAAACCCTCAGGAGTATTTTCAAGATAGAAGGCCTTTGGATAACACAGCTGCCAACCCCAAAGTCTGTTGACAACAGCTTAAAGTGAAAATATAGGAATATAGGAGATCGTAAAGTAAATGAAACACTGTTAGTCACTAAGTAGATTTGAGTAGCCTTAAAAAGCACATATAAACATTTCAAATTCAATAAAAATAATCTACAGCATTTATTATCATGCCAATTTATGAATGTATCGTCTAGAAAATGTTTAAATTTATTAGAGAATATTACTTTTTTTAGTTCTTATTTTACTGATGATAGCGCTGAATCCTCTATAGGAAATACTAGTAAATTAATGCAATTCTAAATTATACATAGCTATTCTAGGTTCAAGGTGTTACTCTGCATGGATTATCTGCGTGTTCCTTGAATTGCACCTCCTCTATCTTTTATTACTCTACTTTTCTTCTTGTTCATCCTTAGTTTTAAATGTAAAATGCCACTTACAGCTTTTATTAGTGTAGATTTCACATATACTTCAGTATTTACCTAGTAGTTTTCCTAAAGCACTTGGTACTGTGCAGGTATATGATTCTTGTTCCAATAAAACATTATCAATTTTTTACTTCAGAAATATATTAGTCTTTCCCTGAGTTCTTCCAGCTGTGACTTTTTTTTTTCCTTGAAGGTCATTACTTTTAGATGGCTCCCCGTTTCTTCTCTGTTGTGCTGCTTTACAGTGGACAGGTATGAGAGGGATCTGAAAGGCTCACATTCATGTCCTTTACTATTCACCTACTCAAATCTAATTGTTGCTACCAGACAATAAGTTTATTGATACTTTTCTTTTTTTGTTTCTCTGAGGACTGAGGATGAGAGTATTGTATGGTGAAAAATAACCAGAAGAAATCCTTTTACTGTTGGAAGTAACACATAGTTCAGTAAACACTTGCAAGCAAAAGTATCTCTTGAGGCTCAGTGCATGCCAGTGAACAGTTCGGTCATTTCTCCTGTGTTTTTTTACACGAGTAACCACAGTCCAAAGAAATTTCTGTATGATTTAAGATCTGAGGTCACTGTCCTTTGCAACATTGCCAGATTTGTTCAATGACTGAGATGATTTCCAACACTTAAATTTAAACTTAAATGTCAATTAAAGGACACTAGAGGAAATCTGTGCATAAACTAGATCTGTATTTTACTGAGGATAAGATGAGTAGGTCTACTTATATTGTGACTATCCAGTCTCATACAATAGATTAAGTGTACTATTTATCAATAGAAATTTGACTTTCCTGATAGGAAATGACAATATACAAAAAACCCCATTATATTTTCAGAGTATATTCAAGTTCACTTTTTCATCACCGCAATATACGATCAGAAAGGGTGTGATTCAATTATCGGTTATCAAAAAATCTGTCAAATCTACATAGGAAATTAACTCCTTAAAAATAAAATAAATTGACAATTCAGAATGATCCATCCAAAATGCTGTGCAAAACACAGATGTCACCATTGTCATGGAATATAAATCCATCTATTGTATTTCATTTCATTTTGACAAATCTACCATTTTTATCCCTCAAAAACCAAACAAATGGAAAAAACCTTCTTGAAAAAAACCCACATGAAAATAATATACATCTCTTCCTGCCCACCACCACATTATGCATACCCCTTGACCTCATTGTGATCTGACGTTCAGGAAAAATAGAACATTTAGCTGAAGTTGAACACAAGCAAGTCAAAGCTAATGCTATGGGCAGAGAATAAAATATTTGCAGAATTTGTAACTATATTTTTGTCTACTCCATCAGATTTAAGCCTGTATTTCAAGACTTTTTTTATTAATATGTTTACATATGTTTTGCAGACAGCTCAAAGATTGCTCTACTCTGCTGTGAGCCTTGATGATTTAGAGTAGCTGTGATACTCTCTAGGCCTTGTGGAGGACAAATACTGAACTCTGCAAAAGGGAGCAGTTTCCAAAAGAGAGCAATTCTACTTGGACAACGAACAACCTTGTCTTGCAAGTCAGGGATCGGATGCTGGTCTCTCATGTCAGCTGAGTGACACCTGCGGTGAGGCAGAAGCCTCACAGCCTGATGTTGCTTCAGTTAAGAACAGAGACACCACAGAAGGCGCATAGTGATCTCACCAACCTGAAGGCATGGCGAACCACCGAGTCCCTGCTTCTGATGACACAAGCAGCCTTATCTAGAGCAAATCAACACATACTAATTGACTTAGCCACCTTGCTAAGAGACACCAAGGAGCTTTCAAAAAGTATAAAATTGGCACCTGGAAACCATTTCTTTAGGGGAGGAAAGATGACCACCTTGCCTGCTGTATGGGTCAATAGGCCTGAATTTCTCCTCCTTGCCCTAGGAAGGATCTTTCGCATAAGAATTTCACACCTCTGATTTTGTCAGATGTTCCCCCGTGAAAGTAGCTACTAATTCAACTTATATATATACATATATACATACATATATATGATCATTTTTATCCCGTGATAAGTCTTCTAGTGTTAACACAGCAAGGGAATCTATCAATGGCAATTCCAAACTTATTTTTATCTGTCACTTAAAATAAATTACCTACTATTTACATTAATTCCAACTGGTGGCTACCCCTTATACACGCATCCACATAATCCTTTAGTCATAAAAAATCGACCAAGTCTAGGACTAGAGACGGATCCAGCCTCACCTAGAATCCTCTCTGAGAGGAAACTTAGAAAGCAAGGGGGATTTGTCTTGAACCTCGTGACTCAACAGGAAGGCATCCCTCAGCCACCTGTCAAAGCCATATTTAACCTGATACATAGCACAGTGCTGAAGAAAACAAACTTTGCTTTCGGTCTGAAGTCATCTGATAAAAATAAGCTGGAGCTAGTGCAGGTTCATAGCTTTTGGTAGCAAGAGTCTCACACATGGCTAAAGCACTGTGGACAGAGTTAAGTTCTGGTGCGCCTGCAAAAGAGGTAAATGAAAAGCTATTTTTTATAGATTTGACTTTCTTCTGTGTCCAGTTGTTGAAGAGATTCTGTCCATTTTAGACAAATGCTGATAAGGCTTTGGTTATATTTAACATTAGTCTCTCTTCTTTGGATTCCATTAACACACTTCTTGAATGAAATTGACTGTAGCCTGGAAAGTCCATATCAGGGAGCAGTAGGAACAGGTTGGCCTGCAAGGACAGGGGAGCCAGAAGCTGAGCATAACAATACAGGCAAAGGTCTCACTGACAAGGGTCCCATAATACCCAAACAAGATGAGAAAAGCAAGTTTGATGACAGTGAACAACTGCAGCCAAGAGTCTCAATCACTTGTCATGTTCTTGCTGATGAGGCAGGTCCAAGGTCAAGCTGGGAAGCTGAATTAGTAAAGTCAAGGAGGTGGTCAGGTCCAAAAACAGTGACGCGGGTCAGACAAAGGGTCAGTGTTTCCAAGCAAGTCCACAGAAGTGACACAGTTAGAGTCTGGATTAATGGGGTGCCTGGCTATACATAGGCAGGGCTGCAGTTCCACTGCAGTGTGGCTTAAGCAGGAAACAGTGAGAGGCTCAGCTTAAAAGCAGAGTGCCCTGCTGAGTCTTCTTAGAATTCTTCTGAGGAGATTCTCAGCAGAGATTCCTTCCACCTGTTTCTTCATAATGACTTTTATCAGCAAGCTGGCCTTGAGCTTAGAAAGATTAATTCCTTAAAGGGGAGGCATGCACTTAGGACTCTAATGGTCCAATTTGTATCAGACACTGCAATTCTTCTTCAAAGTAATTATGCACTTTTCTACATTTTTTGTAGAAATCCCATATTTTAAGATAACTGTCACGAAATAAGCTCAGTTATTGGCCTCAAACAAGCTAGAACTCACTTTAAGAGCTACATGGAGACTATAGTTAAAATGAGTAAAGCTCACTTTTACAGAAGTTTTCTCAGAAACATTATAAGACTGCGAAAACAAAAGTTACATTTTAATCTGGGTCATTATTTCTTTAGAAAATGGATTTTTTAAGGAATTATTTTTTGGTCTTCCTTTTGTAATAGAGGTATAATTAATCTGCCAGCCAGTAAAGTGAGGGGAAAAAAACCTACTTGCATTTTTTTGTTCATTTAAAAATCTCTTTTTACAAGTTTTTGTTTCTCACTTTCTGATTGTCTTTAGAATTTTCCCTTGGCCTTCTTTCTCTTCTTAATGGATATATACTTAACTCGATTTTTTTTTTTTTTTTGCTGTGTGCATTTGGGCCTTCTGAGCAAATTTATTCTCGTGTACTTACTTTAAGTGTTGATATTGCATCAGAAACCAATTCCCTCAAAACAAACCAATGGTCCATCTGGTTCAGTATCCTATTTCCTGTAATGGTTAGCAACAGATGCTTGACCGGACATTGCAAGAAATCTCATACAGCCCAATTTTGATACATTTATTCATTACGGTATTATTTTCTGAGTTAAGGATGAACTTCATAGCATAGCTTTTATTTTTAAAAAGGTGTCTTACAATAGTGATTGTTCTTTATTCAGATATATCTTCAATCCTTTCAAACACGTGATCAGTCATTTTGTCACTCTTACTAAGTGATCACAAACATCATATAACTCACAAAACACAATTGTTTTCTCCAATCAAAACTAAAAATGTAAATACTTAATCTTCTGAATTTAAAATTATCTATCCAGGTCATTAAGGGATTAAATACCTGTTTATGGCATAATTTTTAGAAAGAATATTTGTACAAACTCTCAGGGAATACAATCAAGATTGAATAAGCATATTTGTGCAAATTAAGTAATAGCTAACATCTGGAGCACCTGGTATTTACTGAAATCAGAGATCTGTTATTCAGAAATTATTTGAAATATCTTTACTTTATATACAATCAGTAATAGCACTAATATTACTTGAATATGTGCATGAGTAATTTCCTACATTGTAATATTTAAATTCTGCTGAATTGTCACGTTCTAGTCATTGTGTTAACAATACAAGTAAGGAGGTACTACTGCATATAATATTCCAGTAGCCTTGTAACTTCTTCTATGTAGTGATTTTTCTTTGTTTTCACATCCCTGCACTATACACAAACCTCCAGGCCAGTGCATCTGCAGTGGCATACACATTATAAATGCCAAGTAATGTGAATGCTGAACAGATGGCTTTGTGCAGATCATTGCTATTTCTTGCTGCTGTTTACAGCTCTGTTTCAAAGCAAAAAGAGCTGAGACTAATCTCTTTTATTGGTATTTCTTTTCTTTTTGTGATTATATTAGAGCTGCACTTTTAATTATTTTGTGGGACTTGAAGGGTTCCATGTCATGGAAAGTTCCCAAAAGTAGGTCAAGTATCACATGTGTTGACAGCTTAAAAGAGAGCAGGAAGGTGAATTGCCATAGATGTTCAGGAAATTAAGCTGGAAGAAGCCACAGAGTGTGTGATTTTCTTGGCGCTCTAAAACTCTCCAAAACACAGACACTTTAGAAAAAAAGACCTTCTAGTACTAATGCTTGCCAACCTTACTTAATCTAACAGTATACAAACAACAGAGTATGTTTACAATTATGCAAAGCAAGTATTTTAAGTTGAACTAGAGCCTTGCTATTGAAGGCTATGTAGATTGTCTTGTAAAGTAATACCCCTTTATGTTGAACTATAAAACATTTTAAAAATTATGAAGATGCAAACTCAGGCAGTCAAAACTTTGAATACAGCTGATTTAAAAGTGACTGCAGAAACAAATTTTTCACCATCGTTCCCTTTGCATGCCATTGTCATGCTTTGCTTAATTAAAGCATCACAAACACTGGTTTTCACAGGAACCTTGTCATATTTTCTGCAGAGGATGAACAATACTTTCGGGATGAACATTTATTCAGTTTTGATTTCTGTTCATGGTTCAACATGTAGTCCTACACCTTTTTTACTGAGCATTATTCAAACATTATTTAGAAGACAGAGTCTTTTAACGTCTATTCTGTGACATTCATTACTGTGTTGTTTGGCTATTTCAAGCAACAGTTAAATTATATTCATTTGGTCTTTATGACAGTGAAGATGACACTTCTCATCCTACAGGCAGGAAATTCAGACAGGCAGACAGTAAAGGGAAATGTATCCTTTAAACTAAGAGTCCTAAGTCTGAGAAACCCATCTTCAATTCTCATATATAGAATATTTTATAGGTTTGTAGAAAAACCACTTCTTCTGCAAGTGTGAATGCTTACCATTTGAGCAAATCAGACTTCCAGGAATCAAGCTGAATCTCTAATTTGAGATCCTCTGCAAAGTTCTTGGCTAGTTAAGTCACTGAAGTAACTGAAATACTGTCATACTCTGTAAGGAGTCACAGTACACAAGATATAGTTAACTCTTGAATTTCATAGCAGAGTAATAACAGATGTCATTGCACACTCTGAAAATGTTGTTGTGTTTCTGTCAGTATCCTCCAGACTTTACTTCTTCCCTGCTCTCTAGCTCCTAGGCCACTGTATTATGCTGTTATGATAATACTATATACTGTACTGCACTTTATTAAATTATTCTTTCTTCTCAGTTTTTTTCACTGTCTGAATAGTATAATTCTTAACCATCTTTTCTAACTTCAGTTTCTTTATTTTAATAGAACCTCTTATTGCATCAATCAATCTAACTCTGCACACCTTGTTACTATTCTATACTTGGTGTTCATGAAAAAGGATAACAATGAAAATGCTTACACTAATTTTAATAGCCTGTGATGCTTCAGAATTGATTTTGAAGAAAATAATAATTCAAATAATGAAAATAAATAATAAATGAAAACCTGTGATTGCATTTTCCCATTGAGAGATTGCACCAGAGTAATCAGAAACCTGTCTTTGAAGAGAAATTTCACATAAGGGAAATATAGTTTGACTTTTCTGTAGGACTTCAAGAAAGTCTTTGGAATTGTGCTGTTTGTTAGGGGAGTTAGTAGTGAAAGTGAAGATAAGGATTAGTACAAGAATTGTACGGTAGATGGTAGAAGGGCCTCACAGCACCAGTTCCCTCAGATGCTCAGACAGCTTCCTTCTAGTACTGTGAACTTGTCTTATTTGCTTAAATGTCCCTAACTCCTGCCTTCTCTGGTGTGAACAAAGTTTTGCTTGTGCAGACTCTGCCAATAGGCTTACTGATCTGTGAGGGCCGAGATCAGACTTCAAGGAAAAACACTAGAAAATTCCACTGCAATAATCTCTTATGACTTCTGTTTGAAGAAACACATTTTTAAGATGGAATTAGAATTATTTTATGGAGAAACCACAGATCATGTGTTAAATTGAATAGAAAAATCAGCTATAACTTTCTCTTTATCCACTGTAAATCAGTAGGTAGGCTGTTGGGGTTTTTTTATCTGCAGTTACAGCACAAAAGAACACATATAAACAGTAATTTCTTTTCTGTGTAATGTATTTATATGAATTTATATGCACTTATTCATTATAATTGTCAAGGTTTTTAAAAGATTAAATAATCCTTGCATACCAACCTGATAAATACTGCAATCTTCATATTTCTGTCAGAATTTGGTAAGTGTGCTTTGTCTTACCACCTAAAATTTCTATTTAAAACATGAATTCTAACAGATTATATAAGCAAAGTAAATTTTCTTTCTAACTGTGTCTTACAATAGAAAATGAAAGATGTTCTTCTGATACTATGGTTTGATCCAGCTTTTAGATTTGAAACTAGTTTTATAGAGTGAAAATTAAATTCACCTTTTGAAAAGTAATTACAGTCTGTCACCTGCTGACCCAACTACAAAAACATTGCTCGACAGATATTGAGGTCATGGCACTCGTCATTCTGAGTAACATTTCCAAGAAAGCTATTTTTCTGGCTACTAAAATCTGCGACTTAACAGGTGGGTGGCATGCATTCAGTGCGACAGCATTGACCATCATTTTATTTTCCTTTATTACTTTAGTTGGTTTATCTACCACAAAATATTTTGGAGGCTCCTTCTAAACTAAGTGTTCAAGTAAATTTTTATGCTTCCATTTACACAATTCTGAAAATAATCACTCCTCCAACTTGTATTTAACTCCGTTTTCAAACTAGGCTACCATTACTGCTCACTACTTAGTTGTTCCAAGTAGAGATTTTGAAGATATTTGCAGGATATTTAAATTTTCTCAATTCCTCTCTATGTGGATGGCAAGTTAGTGTGGTATTTTGCTATTGAGAATTTCTTTTTTTATTCCTGCGTTATATTCTTCCGTATGGTGACCAGCTAGCATATTAAGATACCCTGTTGTTTGCCTACATTGTTACTCAAGAAGAAAAATAATCATTTGATCATGTTAGGTTGAGCAAGGGATTTCTACCCAGTACAAATTCATTTTAAGGAGGAGCTGAAAAGTTAATAGACTTGTAGACATCCAATAAATATCCAATGAATATAATAAATAAAAGAGCAACAAAAATATTTCTACTAAAATCAGAGACAAAAAGTATGATCAACAAAGGAAAGACTCAGCTATAAAATGGAGGAATATGAAACCCAGAAATAGCTATCTAGGCACAGTATCATTTCCATAAGTTAGTACAGAACATTCTTGGAAAATTTAACATCAACTTTCCCCTTACAGTAAAAAATTTTGAGCACATTGAACATAAAATATCCAAACTTACTCAGGCAGAAAGTGAGAGAAGAGAGTGAAACTTTTGGCACACATAAAATGGATTTATTATTGTCAAAAGATAAGACATGAAAGGCAGCACAAAGATCTTATTGGGCTGACTTGATAAGGATCAGTCACAAAAAACAATGCGGAGAAAATATCTTGTGAAAATATTTTTTTTCAGCAAAGTAAAAAAACCTAAACAAACAGGATAATAGATATATACTTATTGATTAAGAAATCTTTTTCCAATAGACAATACTTAAAAATAGAAAAAATAGTAAAAGGTGTATTTAAAAGTATGAATTCTGCTCTGCAAATACAATAATTTTGTCTGGTTTTTAAGAATATGCATATCATGTAAACTTCCTGTGGGAAATTCCTACTAGGAAAATCCAAATTACATAGATCAGAGACTTGAAATATTTAATTTTATTTGGTTTACTTTCTGCAAAACTGTTTCTGCTACAGCAATTGTCGCCTGGGAGTTGTAGTTCACCAACCCAATTCTTTCTTAAAGACATCTTTGACAGAGAGCAAAGTATTCTGAAGCTCCATCCAGCTTCCTGCCAAACTAGTTTGTTTGATGAATCCTAGGAGTAGCATCACCTTGTGTGCATCATGAGACATCATCAGACCTAACACCGAAAAACTGTTGTTCAAATGATAGTGAATTAACTTGAAAAGGATCTTTCCAGATCAGTTTCAAAAAGATAATTCTCTAGAATTTTTTTACATTTCCATAACAAACTTATTTGGATTTTATATAAAATGCTCAGGAATTTTTGATATTTCCAACTAAATCATAATTAATTACTTCTTAGTAATTAATTACTATGGATGCTGTGATAAAATAACAAAATCAATGCTGGGCTTTATTGGTCTGTCTTAGACTTCTGTAGTAAACTGCAATTTCCATGACAGATATTTCTTATCTACAAGATGTTCAATGGCAATGTCTGTTATTCTGTAACACCTAAAGTACCAGGAGTGTCTGTAAAAACTGGCAGAAACATGGACCATGATGGACCAAAGCATGACACTCTTCTTGTTCCCTAGTGTACTGAAACATATGTAAAGTGTTATTAAAACAAGTCAAGAAGATATTGTCATGCATATTATGAACATATCCTAAATAAAAATGCTGCAAGCATCACTCAAAAAGGAATGCTTGTCATGTGCTAAAATACGCAGAAGTGCCTGGGCAGATTTCTTTATGCTTCTGAAGACTGCAAGCTACTATTATACCAAAAAAAATTGGCATTAAATCAAACTTGCATCTGTTTGTAGGTAGGATTGAATACAGGGCCTGTTTCTAACAGATACAGGTGGATTAATGCTTGCTACCATGCATTATTGTAGGTGCTTTTTGAACCTAGAGCTAGTCTTTGTTTTGTAAGAGAAGCTTGTTTGGACTAGATAAACGTAATTCTTTGTTCTGAATCATACACTTATTCTTAAATACATCACACACATATTCTTAAGTATATCACCTGTACCACTAAAATACCTGCTTCCTTGTATCTCTTTGACAGAGGAGATGATAGGTTCATTTTGTGGTACAATTAAATAATTGAATCTAATTAATATTTTGAATTTTCCAAAGGGACTTTGTAGGCCATGATGTATAAGGGTTGCAAAGGACAGAATGTGCCACTTTATGTTAAGCACCTTTGTCATCCTTCATGGTACCAAATACATTCTCACCTCAATGAAAATGAGAAAAACATGAGACATCACTTTGGTCTTAACGTATCTCAATATACTTCATTTAAAGACAAGCATATTCTGAAACATCTTCTCTCCTACAACTTCTTCACTCTGGTAAGTCACACATCATGTATCATTATGTTTTCACTAGTTAATAGCCGATTTAAATTTATGCTAGAAAAATATGAAGATTGAGTTGTAATTGAACTAATTGCTCTTTGCAGTATATTTCTTATTTAAAGAATAAACCTAAGGCTAACTTTCAGCTTCCTTATTCTGACAAGCATTACACTTTTACATTTTTTTATGACAGGAGAGACTAGAAATCTCAGTTGAACACTTGTTGGCTTAGCCACAGAACTAAAATTTAAGGAGCCCCGATCTCAAAGAGCTTTCTGTCTAAACAACTGAGCTAGGCCGCACATGGGAGAATTCACAAAAGATGCAAAGTGACTTGGAATCACACTGAGCATATCAATGGCAGAGACAGGAGTAAAACCTGGGCTTCCTGAGACTGATTTTGTCTGTTGGATAACACCACTGGCTAACAGTTCCTCTAGATTTATCAGTATTTGGTATTGGTTTAGTTTGGGACTACTCATTTCAAATCAGACTTTGGTGCTTGGTATTGCTTTCAGACAAATTGTGTTCTAGAGATCAGCGATACTCAGTATGTCAGTTTAATCTGTTACTACATGACAGAATAGGGACTTCTGTACTTCAGCTCCTGTACTTCAAAATAACCCTTTTAAAGATACTCTTTTTTGCTAACGTTATTATTAATTTTATCTGTAGCTATCAAGATCTTCAGCAGTATTTATTTTGGAGTCCTGAACTATGACAAACCTTTAATGAGAAACACCATTTCACCACAGCAGGAGAAGAAACCCTAAACAGAATAGGGTCTCCTGTTGCCTTTCTCCACTATGCAAGCCTAAAATGGCTACAAGCCAACAGAATGCAGTATTTAGGCTTGAGTCTTTCTGCAGGTAAACTGCTCCCGCATTTTCTCAAAGCATTCTCTAAGGTCCATCATGCTACATACAAAAATATAGAAGCAGTCAGAACTTTCTGTTTAACAACAAGGCAGCAGCTAAATACTGAGCACAGTAACCTCAAAAGCACTGTTAATTTTCTGGGAAAACTGTAAAGATGACCTTGAAATACTAATGTAGGAAACTACTTTTGAGGAAGTGTTTTGCTCTCCTGTTTTCCTTAAGACAGTGCCTATGGAACCAAAGGAAAAACTTCCTTTGTGAAGCTGGCATCCAGTTTAGCAGTAGTGTGATTGGGGAAGTGTGGTCTGAAGTTCAGTAAAGAAACTTTACATGATGTATCCCCATTGCCCATGGTATTCTAGTCCTTGAAACATTTGGGGTTTTTATCAGCACTTTTATTACACCAGAATGAGTGAAGTTTGATTACCCCTGAAAAGTGTAAAAATTAATTTTAAGCAAAATCAAAATCGCACAGAAAGAAAATAACACTCCTAACTAAGGGGATCTGACATGAAAGACCAAGCTAACTGCAGGTATAGATACCTGTATGAAATTTCAGTCCAATTGAGGAATTATGAGAATGAGACATGTAGACAGCTCTAAAAGGGGCTTACACCTTTCTTCATACCAGTTTATTTTGTAGCACTTAATGAAACATTTAAGAAAAACTGTGCTTTTTTAAGAAAACATGAGGCCTAGTCAATACTCTGTGTGATCACCATTTTCTAATAAACTACATGGAAATCATCTTCACTAGACCAACATAAAGTAGTAATTCCCTTTGTTATCTGCTGACATGGGCTGGATTTCAACCTGAGACTGGCAGTTGCAAATCCTGGAAGAAGAAACCCATGCCTCAGCTTCCTGTATTTTGCTGCCTTAAAATCAATTAGCTATCTTTTGGTTTTAAGATAATTATGGGAGGGAGGGTGTTGTGCTTTTTGGGCTTTTTTATGAAAGCATATGAAAGAAAAAAAATGGATTACTCAATATAGATGGAGAAGGTTTTGACCTTTATAGTTTAGACTTGACAATTCTATGATGCTTCAAGGTTTTACTTAAAAAAAATTTGTCTTTTAACTTTTTACTTTTGCTAAATCATTAATATTTTGGGAGGAATTCTACAGCCTTCATGCAAATTCAACAGCACTTGCTTCTGCAAGTGTTCTTGGTGGTGCTACCCGTGTGGGTGAACGGTACAATATGCACACAGTGATACGCATTGTGAAAGAACCTTTTTAGTCTTTACTTCATACTTTTTGGTTATGCAGAAGGAAACCTGGAATGAAATAGGAAATATGAAGAGGAAACTGGAATAAAAAACTATTTTGAGATCTGAAGCACATTTTAAATGCAGAATGAGTCATCTATATGTATGTTTGATTTATTTCTTTCTTAATTGAATATCAGGCTGAAATAGTCCACACTTTATGGCACAGCTTAATTTAACATATTTGACTATGATTATACTGATACAGTTGACTGTTAATCTAATTTTTGCTTTGTAGAAGTACAGTTACCATAGAGATGTTATTTAGAATGAGATTCACCGTGAGAGATTCACAAATAGTTTTAATTTTCCAGCGTATTTGAGGTCACATTAATATTTCATCAATGAGCATTCTGACTTAACGGGTTATCAGTGATGAAGTGATAATATTTTCTTCACAATCTGAAAAATTACTCTTTAAAAGATAACATCAAATGTTAAAGACAGGGACTATTTCAAAAAGAAAAATGCTCTCTTGTTTGTATTTTCTTCATGCCTTGCAGGAAGAAGAAAGCTTTTGTATCAGTAGAAGTGGATAATTGTTATTCAAGAGTATAATTATTAATACGGGCTTCCTACACACAGCTCAGGCAAAGAATCTCTGTTCATATTCAGATTATTTAATTAACACTAAGTGATAGTGGGATACAATTGTGATGCCCTATCTATAGCCTCACTTTCTTACATACCTTTGAATAATGAACTTATAATGATGATATGCAAATTTTGACTTTTTAATAACTACTACAATAATGTGCCACTTCGTTTGGACTGCTTCTATGTACCAATTTCTAGTAATGAAAGATTGCACTTTGGTTCCGTCTGTGGTCTTATCAGATTATAAAGTAAAAGGCTAATAGTACAATAGTCCATTGCAGTTTGCAGACTTTATAGCTGAGATTCTTACGCATGACTGCCTGGAAATGAACCATAAATAACCATGGCTTGGTGAGCTAAAAGCAGCACTACGCAATATCAAGCAAAATCCTATATCTGAATCTCTTGTTTCATCTCTCATTACTAGTATAGACAAATAACTGGACATGCAACAGAGAGGGAGAAACTAATTTTTCTGGACACTGAAGTAATTTTATATTTGGTAATTTACTTCTGGTTAAGAGATGATTTTGAGATATTAACTCGAAAATTTCTTGGAAGATAAGAGACAGAACCCAGCAGGCTTGAATATTACAGAAGGAATAATGAAATATAACATTAAGTACATTTAGCATTTTGTGCTAATTTCTTTATTTTATGGATTTGCTCTCCTAAGGTTGTAGGTAATCCAAACAAAAATAGTTTGACAGGCTGTAATAAATAATTTGTGTACAATTCAATTAAACATTTGTGACTGTATGAATTTGTAATGTTGTGTAATGTTTTGAATATTTATTACATATCTATTCTATGTTGAACATATTGTTATATCCTCTAGGACATTTTGCAGATGACATTTCATTTGAAGTGTTATTTCCTGAAGGAACAAGCAGAAGTACAGTTCTTCCCTATTCTTCAACATGTAATATTACCCCTCTCTACTACATAGTTAAAGATGTTATCTAGTTAACCTTTTGTCCAAACAAAATCAAACTGATATCAGGCATAAATGCATTAACTCAAGCTAGTGATGGTCTATCTATTTACTTGCTTCATATTTAAAATATTTCCTTTGACTGACAGTCACTATTGTACAGCCTTAAAATTGCAGGTAAGGAATATGTTTGTCTATTGATCAAATCTGAATTCGGATTCAAAAAAATAAAAAAGGTCACATATGCCTCAAAGAGACCATAAACCAGTGCTATTTATATTCATTTAGCTTACCATATATAAATCATTTTTCACTATGGGGAAATATTTAGCCTTCAACTTCTTGCACAAACTGGAGTCTATTAATTGTCCATCAAGGAATTGTCATCAAATCTACCGAAATATCCTAAAGGCCTGATCTCTCATGCAGGAAAAAAAAAAAAAAAAACAGAAACTGTTAAAATCTTCCATCCAGGTAGAAGACACATTTCTTTTTCACTGCCTTCTCTAACCTAAGGTCACAGCAGCATAGGAATTTGTAAAAGAAAGTAAATATATCCAAGAAAAGGATCTATCCAAAAATAACCTAGCAAAACAACACCAAGTATCCAATGAGCTTTGCAAAAATGAGACACCAACTGTGTATGTCTCCTCTTTTGAAGGAATGAAAATGCAAATAATCTGTAATGGATGTTATTCATGTTGCTTAGCAAACTGCTGTGAGCCGTTCAGATGTGATTATGAAAAGTACAGTGTGCAAACATATATAGAACAGAATAAAAATATTTATGAAATGAGCTATAGCACCCAGTAAGATGATCATTACTGACACCCTGAGAAAATCAAATGTCTGTTACAAGGTTTTATACTATTTTTCTACAGGAAAACAACTGGGTTTGTCATTTCTGTAATAACTCACAAAACATCACATAGAATACACAAAGTAAGTCCCTAATACAACAGTAGGAATGCTTTTTTTGAGGAGAGGGAGGTAGGAGTAGTCACAGTAAGCACCATAAAAGAAATTTTTCTTAAAAACTGACATTATGTTACCTGTTTGAATCTTGAATTGCTTTTAATAAATACCTGGCTTCCCTCAGAAAATTCTTTTGCTTACTTGAGTTTGCTTTTGGTTCGAGAAGTGTCTCCAGTTATCCACCATCCTCAAAGCTCTCATCATGGGACTTCCACAGGGCCAGACATACTCAGTGTCTTCTGAGCTATCAGGTTGTCTTGGACTGAATCTTGTATGCCTCTGAGTGAAGTCAGCTGAAAAGTGTTGGCTTCTGGCAGTACTATCAGCAATATTGGTTTTTTATTCTACAAGGGTAAAAAATGGATAAATAGTTGTTTAACTTCCCAACTCCATAACTGTTATGCTTACAAGTTCGTGGAAGATCCAAAGAGGCAGCTATAGGTGTTAGTCGAGGAGGTAGTGAGGGTTTTTTTTATTTCCCAGATGAAGACATTGTAACAGCTATTAAAATTGTTTGATCGTGTTTGCTGACAAAGATTTTATTTATCCTAACAAGCATCACAGACTTGCTAAGAGAAAATGGTAGAATTGACTATGAATTACTATCACAGTGTCACAGTATCACAGTATCGTAAGGTTGGAAAAGACCTTCGAGATCATCGAGTCCAACCTATGAATTTTTTTTTTTTGGTACTAATATAATTTCCACACCGTACCACACTACACTCCCTAAATAATTATCTCCTAAATGTTGACATCAACTGTAAGAACTGGAGCAATTTATGTTCATTGGTATGACTGAAAATGTGTATGCCATAGTATAAGGAAAGGTGAGGTGACTTCTTCCTTTAATTGTCAGTATGGTCTATCACTTTCACAGCTTTACTCCTTCAGCCCTTTATCCATAAATTTACTCTGGTACTCTCAAGGATTTGCAATAAAGCTATTCAGAGTCATTTTTCAGTGCCTAGCTATTGCTAACTTCAGGGTTGAATACTGTTGAAATTATCTGTCTTCATAAGCATTAGGGAAAAATTGTCTTTCACGAAGATATATTAACTAAATAAAAACATTTGTTATTGTGCTTTTTTTCATATTTTATTCTAACTAATATGCTACTTTTGTCTTTCTTTCCTAAACAATGCTAACAGTCTCATCAGTAATACTAACCAGCCAGGAATCGTTAGTAAAAATGTTATGTGGTACAACAAGATAAGAAATCATTGTGTGTCATTTTCCCATAAGTACAAATACATCGGAAGTTTTCTCTGAAAATACAAAGATTGTAGCTTTTAAATTATAATTTTAGAAAATTTCACTATGTAAAAGTTAATTTTTCTACCCTTTCAATACCTATTCTGAGTAGAAGCGTTTGCATATCAGATGTTTTAAGTGAAAAATACATGTTTTTAAAGTTGGTGCAAGGACCAACAAGAGTCATTAGAGCTACAAACTTGACTACATAAAAGCCACAAGATGGCAAGGAACTTTTTTGGCTCACACAATGCAGTTCTCCAGTAAGGAGTTGTTTACTCATCATTTTGACTTCATAACTTTGCATCAAGAGTATGTGCTATGTTTACTCATCAAAAGAAAATGGTATGCGAAGGGTCTGGAGAGGAGAAGGAATATTTTCCAGTTTTCAACTCATCCTAGTCTTCCTTTTATCCTTGTTCAAAGCCATTGTTACCTTTGGAAGTATCAAATCTGTCATTTTACATATGGAGGTTGGAATCTGGAATTCAGCAGGCAAGTATAGTAGTTCCACCATAGTTCAAGCCCTTCTCCTCTGGACTCAATAACCCGTGCAGTTTGTATTCCACACACATAGTAGAAACACTATGATGGCTGACTTTATGTCAGTCTGGATGACTGTAGAATACACACGGGTGTACATCACAGAAAGTGGGAATGATACTATCAGGTTAGAATTGTGCAATCAAATTCTAGCCCAGTGGTTCTTTAGCTCAGTGATATATCAGTGAGGGTTTTTTATTATCTTAACACTCTCAGGTATAATTTACTGAAAGAAGCTAATACTGTGGCTGACATAGGTAGCATTTTATCCCTTTAACCTTAAAAGGTTATATGAATTTGTAACTGAGTGGGTCTTTCCTAATATTTTTTTCTTGTTTGTAAGAGTTTGCGTGCTGTTTTTATGATGTTTTCATTGATGTCAAGACCTTGATATAAAAACAAGACTAGCACTACACTAATTTACCCCATGGTCTCCTGTGTCTTCCTTTGCCTCTCTCCTTGAGCAACTGGCATAGCTGCAGGACTGTTTACTCCACGGCTTATTTCCCCTTTATCTTTGATGTCCCAGGATGTCAAAGGCTGTGAATTTAATATTGATTTTATAAAGTACTTTTACTGTAACATGTCAGTTAGGATTAGCCTCAACCTCGAGGAAGCTCAGGCACTGAGCTGGATTTGCACGCGATGTGGCTCTCCAGCTCTCAGACTCTTTTCCCAAGCGAATGCTTTATTTATAAGAGTGACAGTGTGCTGTGAAAGCAGGGACAGCACACAGCCCCCAGCTATCTCTGTGTCTTGTATACACAGCGTCAGTGCCCTGTGTATACATTAGGCTTGAAAATGTAAGTGGATCAGAGAGACGTATCATTTGCTGGTATGTAAACAGACAGATGAGTTTATAGATCGCATTAGACCCCAGTGGCTGTAACTAGTGGAAGAGTCTTCCTGGAGTCCCATCCTCCATCTCATTCCTCCTTGTTCCGCCTTATACCATCAATACCAACACCACAAGCTGGACTCACCACTTCTAAATAAAAGCATCTTTCCAAAGCAGTTATTATAGCTGAAGAATATTCTTGTCTTGATCTTGTTCCCTGAACATTTTATTGCTCCTCTGAAATGAACTGGCTGCTGATGGAATGTATTAATCCGCAGATTAATCTGCAATGTCATTTCATAACTCAGTATTGATCCTTCACTCAGTCCCAACAAAGGTGAAAAGTTTGTCTTGATCTCTCCTTTTTTCCTCTGTCTCTTTTTTCTCTGTCTTTTTTCTTTCCTTCTTTTACTTTATAATTTTGGGAGAGAAAAAAAATGCAGTTGCCATATGTTGTATCTAAAACAGGGAGTTAAGGTTCCTCTAAAGACGGATAATGCTGAAGCTTGGAATTACACTCGGGGGGGGGGGGGGGGGGAGTCACCAGTTTTCTTGTGTCTTGATCAAATCATGTCAACTGATTACACACTGATAATGAAAGATTAACTGTTTAATGCATTAGCTTTTTGTGAGCACATAGAACAGCTGTGCACTTGGGTTATGTCTCCCCCGTTCATGGTATGTTTGATTTCTCATAGCTCCCCAGTTGCTCTGAGCTTTCTTTTCTCCTCAGCTGGGACTTGAGTTAGCTTAGGTCTTCTGAGCATGTTGAAAATATTTCTTGTTTGGTTCATTAATTATTCCATAAGTCTTGGATTTGAAGCCTATGTACACTTATGGCAATGCATAAATAATAACAAAGTTACTATTCTTTATAGACAGCTTACATTGCTGATTATAGAACACCATTCATGTAGCTGCTTTATCATTCTTTTTAATGTATTATGTTGCTCTGCCTAGGTACATATATGACATTTTGTGGTTTTTATTAAGCCATTTTCATAAAATATAAGCCTTTCCAGTGTAAAACCTGAAGGAGTTCATAGTTCAAGAATTTTGCTAAGCTTTAGTAACTGAAGATGGAAGAAGGAATGGTAAAATTTATCTTATTTTCCTGTTTTGTATAATGTGAGAAATAAAGAAACCATAGAGGAACATTTGTGATTTCTGCTGTTGCAGGGAAGACAGTGGAAGCGCAAAATTGAAAGTGACTTTCATGTGCATACAGACAGGTACACCTAGGCCTTTCCTATTTATACTGGAAATGAGATAACATTTTTTGTAAAATCTGGCAAGCATGACTTTAACTTATAAAGAGATGGTCACAAAAATTTTTACATATATCTGCATAAGCTGATAACAGACACAAAATCTGCAAATAAAACTCAAAAAATAGTATTTCAAAATTTAAAATCAGTGACATTTTCTTTCGGTATCTCCCACTTTTTATCCATGAAAGAGACGCAGAGTGGAAATAGCCCCAGACAATATTTTACATATTTTTTTCCAGGACAAAAAGGCAAGAAAACTCTCAATATTATGTTAAACTGAAAATTTACACATCAGATATCAGCGCATAGAATTTTGGACATATGTCAACTAAATAATCAAATTAAGTCTCTAAAGCATTTTGAGTGCAGCCTGTCACTACTGCTAATGTTACAACGAGATCATAAATATTTGATATACCTGAGAACACCACCTCTTCTATTTCCTTTGAATTAGGTATACAACATATCATCTCTGGTTTTTGTGGAATTCAAACATTACTTTATTTCTGTCTGCACAATATGTTGTGCTATTTTTTTCAGACCATGTATTTAATAAGAAAATTATCTTCAGGGATTTCTGTCTATACCTAAAATAAATGCTGAATAAAGAAAGATAGCATGTCAATTCGTAGTAAGAAAATTCAGTTGGCTAAATATTCTTTCAGTTTTTATAGAATTCATGCATGCAAACTATGTTGAAATATCTGTGAGGGATTGCTTTAAAACTCAATAAAAACCAGTGACATTTCAAAATTTGTAATTAATTTTTGTATAAAACAAATATTTAGTACATGGTAATACAAATTCAGTGTGCTTTAATTGACAAATTCATAACCAAATAAACATCCAAATGTAAATTGTTCAAAAGGTACACTTGTGTTTTACCAGACTTTGTACACACTCCATCATATTAAAGTTCTGTGGCATCCAAGTTTTCCCTGAGTTGTGTGTTAACTGGAACACAACAGAAATGCTAGACTTGGGGGAATGCCTCACTCTGTAGAAAAAATCCATGCATATGTGCAGATCTGTTCACAGGATATTTTCTTTTCTTTTACATGATAAAGTGACCCACAGAAATTTAAAAAATCCTTCACACATTGCAGCCTGAGCTGTAAACTGTGGGTTAGGGTCTTTTTATCACAGACCAACCAAAAACTGACAAAACTGTTAACAAACTTCTAAGGCTTTATGCACAAAGTTTCCAAAAAAATGTAAATTCATTTCGTAGCACATTTATAAAGTATAAAAATGTAACAGCAGCAGGAGGCACAGAAATTTTAATACTGCCTAACATCACTCAAAGACACTGGGGCACAGTCAAGAATTGAATGAAGGTCACCTGAATCCCTGTTCACAGAAAACTGGTTTGCTTTCATCCAATAATCCCTGACTGCCAGAGGCTATTACAGGGTGGCCTAAATTATAGGAACCCTGAGGTAGTGTTAATTTGTGCCATAAGGTCAAAGCAGTCTCTATTAACCCGAGGGCTTTGTTAGTACAATGGTGGTGTAGTCCTTATTGCTGGTTTTTTCCTGTTGCCCAACTGAGCACAACCTAGCCAGTCCTAAACAACAGAAACTGAAGTGTTCAAATTTATTTGCTATGAGAAAGTATTGAACAATGATTTATGCTAACAAAGTTCGGGCTAAGGTTGTTAATGAATTGTTTATATTTTGGTGTGCGTGGCATGAATACTGTAAAACTGGCTTATTTCTACCCTGTTATTGAATATTTACATTTTAGAAAAAAAAAAGTTGAAAGATAAATACATATACGGACTACTCATAATTTTTATTTTTTTTTCTTTGAAGAATAATACTTCCACAATTCTAGTAAGAATGTGAATGCTTGTAAATAGCAAATAATGAGGTGGATAAGGATAGTTAATCTGAATAGCTGTTCAAAATTTGAACAAATGCTTATGAACAGTCTTTAGAAATGTTTGACCAGTTCTTCCTACATATACTGCAATAACATACACGTGGAGGCATTTCGGTATATATAACATCAGGTTTTTGTATATTTATGTATTTTTCATTAAACTATGAAGTGGATTTGTGCATTTTGCCATGCTATTGACTTTAGTCATTAGCAAGGATAACTTTAAACTCAATGATTACTTCAAAAGTACTGTAGTCATCCAGCTCAGCTGCAATGCTATCTTCATCCTTCTGGGCCAAATCTTGAATGTCAGCTCTGACTTCAGCATTCTTCCTGCATACAATGGCATTGTTGGATGGATAAGAAGAGAGCCTACGATATGGATATTGTTCTTCACAAAGAGAAACATAACAAAATCTTATATGTATCAGCTACATTTTTCCATGTGCACTGTCGCAATTTCAAGAATGACTTACATCCCACTTACATCCAAAGTCTGTTGGGAAAATGTTGTCAGTTTATGGACGTTCTGCTTTGTGTGTTGGTAGTGGTTGTTCTTGTACTCAGAGCATCTACAGATTCAAACGTTTCCTCTTCTCAGAGCCACCCATATAAACTGCCATTTTTCTTCACTATATGCCTGGTTTTGTGGATTTTCAATTCTGTGTTTATCCTTTTATTTTTAAGAATATGGTTTGAGCGGTGTTCCCCAGGGTTCAGTACTCGGTCCAGTCCTGTTCAACATCTTTATCAATGAGCTCGATGAAGGGATCGAGTGCATCCTCAGCAAGTTTGCAGATGACACCAAACAGGGTGCAAGTGTGGATCTGCTTGAAGGAAGGGAGGCTCTGCAGAGGGATCTGGACAGGCTGGATTGATGGGCTGAGAGCAACGGGATGAGGTTCAACAAGGCCAAGTGCAAAGTCCTGCACTTGGCACACAACAACCCCACACAGCGTTACAGGCTTGGGGAGGAGTGGCTGGAGAGCTGCCTGGCAGAGAAGGACCTGGGGGTGTTGGTTGACAGCCGGCTGAACATGAGCCAGCAGGGTGCCCAGGTGGCCAAGAGGGCCAATGGCATCTTGGCCTGGATCAGACACAGCGTGGCCAGCAGGAACAGGGAGGTGATTGTGCCCCTGTACTCAGCACTGGTGAGGCCACACCTCGAGTGCTGTGTTCAGTTTTGGGCCCCTCACTACAGGAAGGACATTGAGGGGCTGGAGCATGTGCAGAGAAGGGCAACGAGGCTGGTGATGGGGATGGAGAATAAGCCCTACGAGGCGTGGCTGAGGGAGTTGGGTTTGTTTAGCTTGGAGAAGAGGAGGCTGAGGCGAGACCTCATCACTGTCTACAACTGCCTGAAAGGAGGTTGTGAAGGGGTGGGTGCTGGGCTCTTCTCACAAGTGGCAAGCAATAGGACAACAGGAAATGGCTGCAAATTGCGTCATGGGGAGGTTTAGACTGGACATCAGGAATAATTTCTTCACTAAAAGGGTGGTCAGGCATTGGAACAGGCTGCCCAGGGAGGTGGTGGAGTCGCCATCCCTGGAGGTGTTTAAAAGAGGGATAGATGAGTTTCTTAGGGATACGGTTTAGAAGGGAGACAGGTACAGTTGGACTCGATGATCTCAGAGGTCTCTTCCAACCTTCTAATTCTAAAGATATCTTTTCCAAGGACAGGAAATAAACACTTTTTCATGGAAGACTAAATTTCAGAGTAAAATCTGAGTAAGAAGTAAGATAGGAATGGTATTAAAACACCCCTGAAAGTGTACCTAGGGCATTATTTTCAGATCACATTGATTCCTCAGGTGTTTTATAGCCAAGTCTTGCTTGGCTACTCCAGTCTTGTTGGTTTTGTGTACGGTGTTAAAATTAGCTACATCCTTGAAAACCCTTTTAAATGTCATTGGATGTATTCAAGCATTTACATGTTTTGGTGTTTTGCCTTGTTTTGAGCAGTATAACTTAATCAGCAGTCATGTAACAACATCAAAGACAAGTACAATAATAGCCTTGTGTTCTATTTTTCATTAATTGAGACGGAGCTTGCATTGCCTCCCATTGCACTTTTCTTCTACAAACAAGCTCAGAAATATATTTTTAATTAGCAATGAAATAATGTATAAGATAATATAAAGCTGCTTACTGTAAACCTCACATGACGATGATAACCATTGATATTATACTCAATTTGGAGTCTCTCCTTTTTATGTCATGTTACATTTTTCAGGACGTGGAAGGCTTACCCCATGAGCTAGCTTAAACAGATTCAAATTAGGATTATAGCCAAAATATAGTCTGAACCAGTGTAGAAAAACAGTGAATAATTAGGGGAATAACTCCAGGTAACCCCAAGGTTAATCACACTGTGATTTTATAGTGGTTTTAGCGTGAAGATGCAGTTGTTCCCAGGAAAGGAATGCAGTTACCATGGAAAATGCCTGTTCTGACTAAGTATCTGTCCAGTATCTCTGGAACAGAGAACAGGGTGCTCTAGGTGATACAGCCAGTGTCTGTTAGCAGGGATGGGCATGGAACTGCAGAGATAACCACATAGCTGCTATCAAGGGTGATGGTGAAATTGCATCCTTCAGCTGAACTTTGCTCACTATAATGTCATTGTAATATCAAAACACATTTTTATCCCAAAGGCTACCCACCAAGGGACAACTACTCTCAAGTGGGCACACACTCTAAGTTTTATTGACTATACTTGTTAAAGACAAAGCGAGACATTTTTACACCAATAAAGAATAAAAGAATGTATGCATACAGACACTCAAGAGCGACCTAAAGGTAAAGAAACCTTATGAAAATGAAACACAAAGGGGGAACTGTAGGGAAGATCTCCTTTGGAACATCTGGGATCAGTCAATGGACTGCACCCTATCTTCCCCTCCATAAGGAAGTCTACTGGGTAAGAACTCTGTGTTACATGTGCTTATCTACTAGTATCACACTAGCTGCTAGTTCTTATCAATGCTTGGAATTTGACTATGACTCCAGTATCTTACTACCAGCTACTTTCAAATCCTCATCCTGTTACGACTCTATATAATAAAATTAGTCATTATACATACACAGGTTTCCAGAAACTTTAATAATTGATATGAGTGATATAAGACATTTGTTCCAGTGATGCTGTCAGTGCTATCCTTACATGCTGGCCAAATTATAAAGGACCTGAGGTTGGCCTGCCTTCTATGAAGAGTTTGTCCCAGTGATGCTGTCAGTGGGATTCTGGCAGGCTGGTCAAATTGAGAAGAATCCAAGGAGATTCCCCTGATTTCCCTTACTCTGATAAAAACATGACAACCTGGAAATGTACCAGAGTGTTGTGACAACGATTTCTTTAACTATGATGTGCTACTTTGATTTTCAAAATCAGTTGCAAATTGTTGGTATACTAACCAGAATTTTCAGTGTTAAGACTTTTAATGTGTTCCAATAAACCTCATCATTTGCTGTTCAAAAATCCAATCAGTTACTACACAGTCTATGTCCAGACTTCAGTTGAAGGATTACTTCAGTAGCAACCTTAGAATTACCAAGAGAAATATAATATTCAAGTTTTTCAGAAGCATCCATAACTACCCAAAGCCCATTTTTTGTTGTAAAATAAAGTTGAATTATAAAAGCTCCTTTTGAATACACTGACTTCGTAGATGTGTGGCATATTTTAGTTACAGCTGCAGATTTTAAAGATTTTCAAGTGTCACTGTAATTTTCACTGTTTATACCAGTTTCTTCTGCACAGGTATTCTTTGTGGTAGATATGTTTCTCAGAAGCAGAAAACTGCACTCCTTTTTTATAATCGTTGTACATCATAGGCTCTCAAGAGCAAATCATTAGGCAATTGTGACTGGGTTTTGTTACCAATGAGAGCCCTGGAAGCCTTTATGGCAAACAGGATTGATAAGATGACTGTAAAAACAGGCTTTACAATGGCTCTCTGATATTTAACAACATTGGGTATAGGGTGTGGCAAGCTATGTCAGCGTTTGGAAGCTCCAGAAGAGTTGTGTTTTGTTTCAGTCTTTTTTCATAGAGAGGCAAGCTCCTTAGTTTGGGAAAATTGTACTTGGGAAAATGTTCACTCTTAAAGTCAATGCCAGCATTTTCAGAGATTTCATTATCAACCAGGCCCATCAACAAAGTGTTGACCAATAAATCTATGGCATGGTTTTTTCGAGTACATACAGTTCAGTGCTTAAAGGCTTATATGAACCTTTTTGCACTACTTTTTAAATACCAGATAATGATACCACTTACAAAACATTTTACCTGCTCTAAAGAAAGTGTATATAGCTGTTGAAGATTGACTTCATCTTTGCAAACTATCTGCTTTTGTTTCTCAAGCTCGTGTTTCTTCTAATCTCATTAAAAAAGATTCCCAGTTTCAATCACTGATGTTTTTAAAATCATTTTAAAAAATGTAATCCTATGTAATAATAATGTAACTGCTCTTTTCAGAGGTAAATCACCATGAAATTTTAATGTAAGCCTCTGCCTGGCTGATTAAAAGTGTTTGGCCAGCTTTAAATCTGATTAGTGTAACTGTTGCAGATAACACTGAAATCACTTATGATCATAGATAGTCATAGCAATTCATTATTAATGTTCACAGTCCAAACTGTAGAAACATATCTGTCATACTTAAATGGACAGACATAACAATTCATTGCAAAAAGGATTTCATCTTTTTATTAGAATAATAATAGACAATAATTCTCTACTGTTAACTATACTTCACATTAATAAGATCTAACAAAAATACCTTTTCAAGCAATGCATTGTAAATACACCAAGCAACAGTTCTGTTTAGAGATGTACAATAATGCAAAAGTATCTGGCAGCAGTATTTCCAGGAATGGATGCAGGAAAAAAAAAAATCTGTGAAGAACACAGCTGTTGGCAAAGAGGATAAATCTCTGTAATCTCTAGTGTTTAGAAATAAATAGAAGAGGCTTGTTTCGGGTTTTTATATGACAGTAGTTCTCAGAGTGCTGAAGCATTTTGTTTAATGATAAGGAGGATAATAGTACTGATGTACCAAGAAGTAGCTGGGCTGACAGAAGTTACGCAGGCCTTTGTCAAAGTATCAATTCATTATTCCGTTTCTTCCTGACACAAGTCCATTTTAATATTCAGCAGAACAAATAAATATTCTGCATTGTGCCAATTCACTCCTCCAAATCTCTGCTGTTAATCACACTTTATGCAAAAATGGCAAGATATTTTTATGTATTAGAATAATTTAGAGAGGTGGTAAATATGTAATCTTTTCCAAAAACATAAGCAGAAGACTTGCAGATGAGATGCAAAGAGCTGACATGAAGATCATTCCTGTGGCCCCATATCAGGAAAGCTGACTAGTCTGTTTACTGGCTAAAGAACTGGACCTAACATGAGCAGGAAATCCACAGGAAAAAGAAAAAAAAAAAAGTCTTGGAAGAAAATTATTCATGTAGGGAATTAAAGCAAAGGTGTAATGTAGTTATCAATACCAGACTCAGAGAAGGATTTATACTAATTTCACGCATGTTTTAATTTCTGAGGAATTTCTTCTCACCATTTATTGACATATTTTACATAAAATTTGGACACTCACCAGAGCCTAAAGGCTGAGCTTTATCTTAATTTCTGTAAAGACTGAAGCTTTACATATGAAAGAAAAGACTGTTAACTTACGGTAAAGGAAAAAGTCTCATAAGTGAAAATGAAGCTAAAGGACAGAGATGAGTTCAAGAAGCTCGTAACTGAAATGAGTTAAGAAGCTGTAACTGAAATTCTCTGTTGTTTTGTAACATTCTTATAATTATCAGGTTTCAATATTATCTTAAGTTCAGGCATAGTTATGAGAAAGTCTTAAAGCTATACAGTTAAATACTTTCATTAAAATATAGGAAGCAGTTCATATGCTGTAAAATACTACAATTTTCCAAATAAATAACATAGATGATATATGTATTTGGAAAATGCTAGTGCATACAAGATCTGCTAGTTGCAGATGTAAATAAAACATTTATTACAACACTGGTAATTAGTGCAAGTCTACCTGGAGTAGAAATTGAATAGAATAGAAAATTATATTTTGGTTCTTAGTGGTATATTTCTTATCTTGCCTAGTATCATACTTGCAGAAGAGAACTAGAACCACTACTTAACTTTTGTTCAAAACACAAGCATAAGAAGGACAGACATTGAGCCACCAGAGTGTATGATGATATGGAGAAGAGAGCAGTGGCAGAAAGACTGGCTAGAACTAAAACTCAAGTCTAAATTAGATTTGTGAGAATTTCAGATTCGGGGTTCCAGCTCAGCTGATCTCTGTTTTTGCAGTGGATCTGAATTACGGGATCACAAAGTTGGAACTTTGAAATTTCACAGTATCACAGGATCATAAGGTTGGTAGAGACCTCAATTCAATCAATTATCAAAATGAGTGATCTGCGTCTTCTTGTGTACCAGGTGGGTAATGAGTTACTACATAACACTGAGTTTTTAGAAGAACATGTGGTATTGGCTTTTGGCAGTGATCTCTGAACCTCACAATGGAGGGGTGGCTGAAACACAGTCTTTCTTTTTATCCTATGATAATTTGTAAATGACTGGTGAGGATAAGGTCTATCTTGTTTCCCATGAGCTGAACAGATATAGCAACTGCCTACCCTCATTGCAAGGCCTGCCAGGGAGGCCAGCTGTACAAGAAAGGAAAAAACATATCTTGGCTCAGACAGCAAGTTACTTGCTCTGAAAGGGATTATAACAGGAGTGATCTCTAAGAAGCCTTTCATACTGGTATAAAATCAGACTTGATGTATGACTAGGAGAAATCTCAACCACAAGTGGCTGTTTTCCATATATCTCTTGATACATACGTTTCTTGATACATAGAAACCTTTTTCACCTGCAGCCTCTAAAAAAGTTATTGAAAACAGCATGTCTAAAGACGAGCTTTTCTTTAATTTATCACAGCTACAGACAGGAATTATTTGTCATGAAGAATCATGGCATCTTAAATCGCCTATACATAATGACCCTCTGTATATTTTATTTAGCCTAAATCCTACTCTTTCAACCTGATATTTGACCAGGAACAAGTCACAAATGCATCTAAACCAGCATAGACAGATTATGTTTCATTGACCACATGCATTATTATACGTTATCTCATTTTATTATTTCCAATTCACTGATTTCACTAATCATACTCTACGTGTATTATTGCAAACATTTTGAAAAGACGTAAACAATTTAGTCACATTCGGTGCATTCTTGGTAAGTTATACCATGGCAATGTGCTTGATATTAAACCTAGACAGTGAAAGAATAGAGTTATTTGGACAGATGGGGAATAATATTCTGAAGCCATTCTTTTCAAGTGTCACTTTCTGTTCTTTGCAATGAATTCCTAGAACATTCTGGTTTGCGTGCTTTAATTACCATCTTACCATCTTACCACTTAGTGTAAGTTGTCTATGGTAAGAATTGTATTTTTATGTGTGTTTTTAATAAGTACATGATAGTAAGATACTTGATGCATTCATAAAATAAATACCTAATTATGATAGTACTAAGAAATTGTAATGGAAGTACAGCCATTAAAAATTTATCTTTAGAATATGTTTTGGGGAATCATACAATGCTTTCCTTTTTCCTATCTTATTTCCCAGAAAGACTGATTCAATTAACTAAAACAAGTTTTAGATATATCAATTTCTAAAAGCATGTCTTTTAGATTTTTTTTTAATTCATTTTAACTGTTGTTCCATGAGAATGGGCTTCCATTTCTTCCTTCAGTCATGTCATTTTCCATAGCTTAGTCAGTAAAAATTTCCTTCTTGGTTTTATCCCACTGTAACCTGTTACTCCTCTTTGTAACACACCAAACACTTCTCAAACAATTTTTATAACCACTTTTTGTAAAATGAAATTCCCCCTATTAGTTACCTCCTAGCTTTTTAATATCTGACATAGGTCAAGCTCTACATTCTTCCAAAGCTTTAGTTCCTCACATCGTTCCCGTTTCTCATCACTGTCATGGCACTGAGTCTGCACAACAAAAGGACGTGAAGGTTCTTTTCACAAAAACCTTGGAAAATTACAGGAAACTCATATTTTTGTTATTTTTTAAGGACTGAGTCTTATCCATTTCCTGATGTCAGTACCATCACACTCTCAATGCAAGAAAGAAGGTTTTGTTAGATTTGTCATTAAAAGGGTTATGTGTTCTAAAAGGATTTAATTCAGTAGCTTTAAGAAAAAATCCTTATGTGTTTATTTACCCTGTATGACTCTGTGCTAATTGTGAATCATACATAAATGTTTGCTTCTGAGGGTCATTTCTGCAGCTCTTTCATGGTCTTTCTCTTTAAGATCCAGCAAAGTTCTCAAGACAAGAAGCGACAGAGAAGATTTGAATCAATGTAACACTGAGTGAAAAGGCAGTAAAATGAATTAATATTTTGCTTTTGCATCTATTTTGGAGAAAATTCCAATTACAAAAACATAGCAAAAATGGGCTTTTACTCCCATACTGGAAGTTGCTTTTGGAGTAAGATGAATATAGCAAATGTGTTAACCTGAAAAAAGGAACTGCCTTATAATACTTGCCATCTATGATTATTACAATCTCTCAGATAAATATAATTACAGTGTGTGATGTCTGTTTATGTCTGTGAAATCTCTGATTGTGTAGTCTTATCTGTATTATACTGTAAAACAGCAAACAATTATACTGTATAGCGACTCTAATCCAGTGCTAATGCCCTGAGCTATGGGTGTCACTTCAAATTGCAGGAGTTTATGTGATACCCATAACTGCCTTTTTCAGCTGAGTTTGACCACAGTGCACTTAATGTTATACTGATTTGTAGAATCTGGAAGCTGATTAGTAGACTGCAGAGAGGAACGCAATTACTTAAATAAGAACATATAAAATAAAATCATAATTACTCCCGAGTTTAATCATCTGATACAGAAATGAAAAGAGAGGCTGTAGTAACTCTGTAATTATTAAATATTAAGATAGAATCTCTTGAATTTTAGAGACAGATTCAAATTTACAGAGGGGTTATATTCAAATTCAGTATAACATATTACCAATGTACATGTTGCAACTCTTAGGTTGCACAGAACACATATCTACATGATTCTTGAAAAATTCATGAGTACAGAAAGACAACAACAAGTAACAAATAAGTGGGCACTGTATTTTGTCTATATTTGTAAATTTTATTTATTTATTTATGTAATAAATTAGGAAAGAAATGGATAGATAGAACTGAACACAGATTTTCATGCCATTTCTCTAATGCCATCTCTCAACTTGAAATGAGGTTGTACCTCTAATCTAGAGGGTTGTCCAGAGAAATAGCAAAGAGACTTTAGAATATGTTCTTGCAATATGTGATGCGCGTGTACAGCCCATATAAAGTATCACATCAAATTTTATACATATGTGGGGTGACTAGGGAAAATAATGAAACGATATGAATGCTGATTCTAGCGGGGGTGTGTTATAGTTTCAAAATCTTTGAGGGAATTTTTCTCTCCCTTGCCAATACAGGGGGGGGTGGGAGCCAGGACAGGTGGCAGGAGGGTGGTTTGATTGCTCTGAGTTCCAGTTTGATGGCTGGGGGGAGGGGGGAGGGGGCGAGAGGTTTCTTCTGGTTGGCGCCACTTTTTCTGCTCAGTGGCTGAATGGGAGCCACTGTTTTCGCTGGGCTGGTGGAGGCATCTTGGAGGGAGCTCCCTTGGCTCAGCCCCAACTCCACGCATCCTGTGCTGTCCTTCAGAGAGAGAGCGGTCACGACTACCTGGAATTGCTGCAGACTCTCTGGGTGCCCACGTCGCCTGCAGAAGAGTTTCTGCCCCCTACTCCCCCCTCCACCTCCAACAGTTTTGGACAAAGGATGAAGACAGTCTGGTGCATCTTTTTAAAATGCTTTTCCTAATCTAAAGCAGGAATAACAGATATGGGCAAGATAAATAAAAGAAGCATATATGAATCTACTAATTAATTAAAAAATTACTTTGAAAATAGTTTCATTTAACACTAGAAGACTGCAAAAAGGAAGGCAGATTTTATCTAAGTGCAGAGCTATTCTTTTCTTGCTTTCTTAACCTTCTGAATATGTTCAAGAAGACAGGAAGAAAACAAAGTGCTGTTGTGCTGTTCCAAAATAGTGACAACAGCAGATTGTTTGGGCGTACATACTGTGCATACACCTGAAGTCCTTCATGGTTAGCAAGCTGGTGTTGCAGCACAGAAATAATAATTATAATAAAAGCTACCTAAATGTTAAAAATGCCTTTTAACCAAGATTGTTAAGATTCTACTGTTTGGCTCTGTGCACATGAATATGTGACTGTATGGATGTGTCCCTGAGATTGACTAGCAAGGGAGCCTTAATAGCTCAATATCCAGAAAATCACAGCTGTGTATTTTTTAATACTGGTTTAGCTTGTAGCCATAAGAGTGTAGTTTTGTATAGCACCTAGAAGCACATTCTGCTATGTGAGTCCTCACTATTTATATTCATTGTTAAAGTTTTGCTACAACTTTTCTGCCAAATGTAACTGAGTCAGGTTTAAGTGAGGTCTAATTAGTAATGGGTCTCAGTATAAGCTCCATTTAAAAATTTTCTAACAATATTTCATTTCTGAATGGTGCGCACTACTGCAAACCTTTGACCATGAAAGGACACACAAGACACTACTTGACTACAAAGATATGTAGCGACATACTTGCACTTTTCTTCACATTTGGAATGATCAGTTCTTATCTACTGTTACCTCACAATATTTGTACAAAGATACACATCCATATTAACATTTCAGTCACTGGTGCTTTACCATGAAATCATACAAAAGCTCACCTTGCTATAAATTTTAAAATTAAGCTGCCTCAGTCTGAATGTCCAAGATGAAACATTTTATTTTAATTAAAAGGAAAACGGACTGATTTTCCTTTGTTATTGTGTTAAAGTAACTAACAGAACAAGGAATGAATGAGGATAGATCAACAAGGAGTACATAAAGTTAAAGCTTTCTTCATAATAAAGAAAGAATCCACACTTCAAATAAATTTTCTGGCTTTTTAATATGAAGCTGACCTAGCATTTTTATATTCCTGAGTCACACACAGAAATGTTGCTGTGCAGTGGACTGTAACAGCATGAAAGTCTAACCGGTTTGCAGATTTATGGAATCCCAGTAGGTTTTTCTTTCTAAATATAAACTGCATACTATATTCACAGGCAGAGACTTAAAACTATGTTTATGCTCTGGCATCTGCATTGCTTTTTCTGGGAAAGCCTGTCATTTCAAAACATGAGTGAAATCTAAGACTCTTAACGCAAATGTGTATCAAACACTGAAAATTACCCACAAAAATATTGTCAATTAATAAATAATTATTTGTTATTAGAATGTTATCTGAAAAGATCTAACTCCTTAAAAAGCCTTTTTAGTCACTTTAATTACCCTCACTCTAAGAATGACTGAATGTGCAGGGTGCATAAAGGGAAAGATACTTGTTTGCAGACAGCCTTGAATGTGAAGGTGACACGGTAATTGTCTACAGGTTTAGCTTTTCTGTCATCACCCTCAGATATAAAGGTCTTCAGTGTTTGTCAAAGTCACAGCCACTCTACTGACTGTTCATCAGATCTTCAAGCTACTCTAACTTTGCAAGAGCAAAGGCATTCTCTCAATTATTAATCGACCATAGATATATATAGCTGATAACATATATCTGTAAATTCTTTTTATCTTTCATATGTTACGTTTCAGCAAAATTGCACCTGATTTCCATTTGTCAGGTAGAGGGACACTTGTACACATATCCCGTAATATTTTTTTTATATTAATCTGAGATTTTAAATTATACTAATGCAGAACAACTAATATTGCAAGCTTTTTGTAGTGGAGAGACATAAAGTGACATTTTTGGTGAAATATTCATTGTATGGGGTTGGGAGGGAAGCCAGAAGAGGGCACAATGAAATATTTTCAGAGAAGAGTCTACATCAGTGATGAAGCTGCTCACACTGAAACATTTGTTCATTCTACAAGGGGCTGGATCCAGCTGCCTGAGAGCAGTGAAGGCTCCAGCAGGCAAACTCCCATGTGACACACACACACACCCACACCAGCTCACTGGCCACTTTACCCACTTGCTATCTAGTTCAGTTTCACCTTTGCTATGGCTCACATGCTCACTCACACGTCCTCACTTGTTCCAGTCACTGGCACCACGGACACCACAGTCTGACTCCAGTTGGGGCGCTCAGAGACCCATACACACACGTATTCAGAATACATATTCTCTCACCAGAGACAGAATTTGGAAGGAACTTAATATGTGGATAAGGCAAACTGCACTGACAAGATGGAAGGCAGGGCTGCACAAGCATACCCACCAGCAAACTATTTACACATAACAGGCCCTTTTTATCCTCTTATTCCTCTATTTTTCACTCACTTATTCCTCTTCAAATCACCTAAATTCCTCCCTTTTCCTCACTTTAATGCATCCTCTAAACATTCCATAGTAAATCCTGTGCAATCCTGGAACAGTATTCTGCTATATCTCATAATGTGCCTAACACCCTTAGGCATCAACCCCTATCAGGCCAAAATGTGCTGCAGCATTGACTCATCTTGTCATCTTGTCATCTTGTTTCACACCTGGACAATGGGGCTCAGGCTTTCTTGGAACAGGTCTGACGTGTCCCTTCGTTTCCACCCTTAATTTGTGTTCCTCACCTGCTTTTGTACCCTGTGCTCCTTTGGTCACATGGAGATGGGCTGATGACCTGGAAGGAGCCTCGTCCAACTGCCATTACATCTTTGTGCTCCACTGTGGGTGTGCAGACAAACATTTGCGACATAGCGTATTCGGCAGTTAGGCTGCATTATTAAGGATTCAGCAAGTAAAATGTCCACAAAACGTATCATCCTCAAAACCACACAGAAAAGAAGTTGCTGGACCTCCAGTACAGGTTTGTGTATTAACAGCAACTTACCTTGTAACAGATATGAGGATAACACTCATGTCTGGTACCACTTGTGATTAGAACAGCATTGACTGCAGTAAATTATTTCTAAAACTGTTACCTACTGTCACAAATATAAGCAGTTTTCTTATATTTACCTGGGTAAGTAGACATAAACTCTTAGTGCGTATTTAATCTGAGAAAGCAGGAGAGAACACTAAAATCTCAAGTAATTTGCTTGCAAAATGAAAGTCTTGTTGACCATTATGCAGTATAACTGAGTTGGAAACAAAAGATGTGTTTGTTCCAGTGGAGTTTCAGTCGGCAGGTTATAGACCTTCCAGACCCAGTGGAGATTTAGGACAGAGGCGTTCAAACTTCTTGCTATTACTGGTGATTCTATGACAGTTCTATCACATCTATTAATCATGTTCATGTGGTTTCCTTGTTCCCATGCTCTTGCAATTTCAATCTCCTGTTGTTTATTTTTGTACCAGTTTTGAACTTTAATTAGTATTACTAGGCAGGACACTCATTTGTCATCTTCAGTAGTGGAATGATAGCAAATGAACTTTTCAGATTAAATTCTCAATGATTTTGTGAATGGTAAACCCATATGTTAAAAAAAGAATGCAAGAGAGTATTGTGGAAGAGAACCCTCAACCAAGGGCAACACTATTCCTTAAGGGTACCTGTCACAATTAATGCATACTACAAGGTATTAGAAAGGGATCAGGATTCCCCTTTTCAATTACTTTTATGAAATATATAGAATGGTATTAGAAAACAATTTTGCATTTAGTTTAAAAGAAGATACAGACCCCATCAGAAAGGATATAACATATAACAGGGTGAGCTAAATGGTATCACAACTCCCTATCAGTCTCTCAAATAAGTTCTGGAGGCTTCTAGATTTCCACAGACATTAAATATTCAATAACTAGTGAAGGGAACTATTTGAATAAAGTCACATTTAATCAGTAGAAAACCCAGATATTACATTAAAATGTTGTTAGATGTCTGCTAGCATGAGTGAAACGTGTATTTGGCACAGGGCATTAAAATTGGATGACCTAGAAACAAGAAGCATTTAGAAATACTGGATCAAATTAATGCCTGCAATACCTCCATTGAAATGGAACTATATGCTGGGAGGCGTTCTTTCTATGTACATTCATTATGAAAACAAACAGTTTGTTTTAAATAAAGAAAGAAAGAAAGAATACTGAATGTGTATAAATTAGTTGTGTGCTCTCCCGTTAAATTGATTTCAGTCCTGACCGTCTTATCTCAAAAAAGATTACATCAATAATAGAAAAGGGTTTCAAAAAACATTACTGAGGAAATGTAAATGGTTTGGCAAATTGAAGTAATGTGAAAGATCAGCAGTTTCACTAGAGTGAAGAAGGAAAGTGTAAAATACACAGAACAAGATGAAAGAAGAGAGTACATGCCATAGATATTCAGCCTAGGGAACACATCGTCAGGAGATGCTACTAATGCTTAATATAGTTCAGATTTAGAAGTCATATAAACTGTCATGCTAATAAACATAAACAAATATATAGAAAGTTACAAAAAAAGTACTTTTTCTTTAGGTAGATTATTTCAGGCATGCTTTCTCTGGAGCCGTTTGTGACTTCCCCTGATTATCTGCCAAATTTGTGGGAGAGGAAGTGGACTGAAAGTGTAGGAAATTTCTGGTTCACAATATATATGTGATTGTATTTTATTAAATGAATCTTAGAATATTCTCCTGAAGTATGGCTAAGTACAAGCTGGATTTTTGCACCAATATATCATATCCTTTCTGTTTCTGATCCCTCTGCATTTGGAGTCATGAGAGCAAGAAATCTGCTGGATTTTCTTGCATGGTAGTATTTTCCCCATTTAGATATTCCTTTTGTGTGTCCATTCTAATGCACATAATAATATTTTGTTATTGAAACACAGGAGGAAATGCACTGCAAAATATTTTATTGTTCCTCTTAGGGTGCTTCATCTTAGGCTTCCCTTGCTCTCAATCCATCCTTATTTACCATGTTTTAAAGAAGATATGTGTAATTTATTGTCACCGGAAACAATAATCTTGGTAAGGCACCATAAATGATTGCTGTCACCATTCAGAGATGTATCTCATATTCTGAGAACTAACTCTAACAAAAACATCCTTTGTTCCCAAGAAAGCACCCATAAGATCAAAGTATTAGCAAGGTTACCACAGTTATAGCTGATCGTAGCTATAACATATTTTGTATGTCTAAAATTATTATGATATTTCATTTATATAAACACTCTTTTAAAATTTCCAGATGACTGTTAACTAGTTATTATAGTGCTTCACAAGATCTTCTTGGCAAAGAAGCCTCTCTCTTCTGCTAGATAAAGCAAGATTATTTTAATATATATTATTCTTCAGCAACAGTGGTGGACTCCAAAGGAACAGTTATCCCAAATATCCCTGACAAATCACAGTCTTGGGGTGATTCGTATGGTACTATTGGGAGATTTGTAATTCATCACACTCCCTTTTATATTTACTAACTTTGATTTTAATCCATGAGTAGGGTGTCCTTCAGTGAATGAAGTCTATTTTTACAGCTGGTTTAAAATACATTGGATTGCAGTCATGCCTACTGAAATCACTCAACCAATTGAAGAAACAGAATGAGATTTGGATTATAGGGTTTCAGATAATACCAAGTCCCTTGTGTAAGGTATGTTATTTATTCTCATTGTTCTGCTTTTGGAAAAGTATAGCTGTGGGATGGTGGATTTTTTCAACTGTATAGGTCATAGGAATTACAAAGATTTCCCAAGCATAATCATAGTCCCTGTTCTGAATAAAGCTAATCCAGAGCAGAGTGGTTTGCAAAGGTATTTAACATGTTATACATGATCAACATTAGTGTTCTTTCAAGGACATGGAACACCTTTCGCTATCTGTTCAAATATTTCAGGTTTTATTATTATTTAACCACATCCTTTGTTAGCAAAGCTCTTACAGTGAATCACACAGCACAATATATTACATGATCATTAAGGGTACAAACCATTTTTGTCAAAGTTACAACCAAATCTGGTTCCTCATATCAGGAATTGAACTGCTGCTGACCTGCTAGGCTAATTCCTTCAAGTCAGTCAGTCCTAGAAGAGCAACAGTTTCAAAGGATTTCAGCATGCGTATCTTAAGATGAAGATGTGAAAAGTGATGATTACAGAGAGAAAATCATCTAACTACAGTTGGCCAGTATGCTGAAAAAATCACATTTTTCTTTCAGAAACCTTGAAGCCTGCTCCTGAAGCACTGAAGAAGTTCCACCTCAACATGAGGAAATGCTTCTCTACTGTGAGGGTGAAACATCACTGGAACATGCTGCCCAGGGAGGTTACGGAGTCTCCTTCTCTAGTGATATTCAAAACCCACCTGGACATGTTCCTGTGCAATCTGCTCTAGGCCAACCTGCTTTAGCAGGGAGGTTGGACTAGGTGATCTCCAGAGATCCCTTCCAGCCCCTACCATCCTGTGATTTCAATGCAGATTTGCATATACTCGTTTCTTCAAAGAGGCCTTTTGTTTGCAGGAAAAGCTGCATGAGCAAGACCTAGATTACATTTCTAGTATCAATAAATGTATATGACTTTAATTGTATTTTTTAACAAAAATAATGCTCATTCATCTGAAAAAGTTGCATTCATTTACATTCTGTAACTTTTGTGTGGTAAAATATATCGACAGAATATATCCACAGTAATGCTGAAAAAGTGTAAACTTCTTTGTATGTAAATAAATAAGAGAGGTAATTTATATTGACTTCACGAGGCATTTAGCATTGTCTACCATAACATCCTCAGAAGAAAATTAAGTTACATTGACAGAGTTACTACCAAATGAACTGAAAACTGTTCCCCATTATCGAACTAGAATGATACATCAATACAGGTTCCACAAGGATCTGTCCTGTGTTTGGTTCAGTATCTTTGGTATTGCTTTACATCATGGAATAGAATACAGACATTGTATTTAAAGATGACACAACTTAGGGGAGAAGTTGCAAGTATAATGGAAACCATAAATGCATTCCAAAAGTTCTTTATAAACCAAAATGGTGAGGCTGTAAACAGGCTGCTGCTCAATAGAAACAAATGTCAATGTTTTACATATAGGCAGCAATGTTCGGCTATACTGACACGGCATGGGCAGTAGTAAATAAGGGAGGAGTTCTGCAGAACATGATTTGAAACAACAAGTCTCATAGCTTGTAGTTCAAAGCCTGTTGAATTATCCTTTTAGTCTACTTGATATCAGCTGGAATGATACTTACAGAAAGTTGTGCACATCGGGACAGAGACCAGAAAAGAAGAAGTAAAATTGAGAGAGATCTGGAAAACATAATATATGATTACAGGTTGAAAGAAAGTAAATAAAAAAGGCTGAGTGAAGGCAGTAAGGAATGGAACGTGCTCTTAGCCTGGTCTGTGCTGGATATGATGAGAAAGAATAGCCTAAAATTGCAAGAAAGAAAACTTAAACTAGACAATACAAACTAACATATAAATTGAAAGTATAGTAATACTTCAGGAGGTTTAGGCTTGACATTAGAAAGAAGTTCTTTACTGAGAGGGTGATTTGCCATTGGAATGTGCTGCCTGGGGAGGTGGTGGAGTCACCGTCCCTGGAGGTGTTTAAGAAAAGATTGGATGAGGCACTTAGTGCCATGGTGTAGTCAACAAGTAGGAGTAGGTGTAGGTTGGGTCATAGGTTGGACTCGATGATCTCAGAGGTCTTTTCCAACCTTATGATACTGTGATACTGTAATATATGAATAACAATATATTCAGAAGATTTTAGAATCGCCAGTAGCTACATAAAGCTTAAAGACAGATTTGGTGGCTTAGTTCACCTCAAGTTTAATATCACCTGTAAATCAGTTTTTATTACCTCATCTTCACCAAAAACCAATAAAGTGACACAATCTTAATCAAAAGCAAGCATTAATCCCATTTGCAGAAGTCTGATTGCCAATTTACACAATTGCATAAGATGTAAAGTACAATGTAATTGATTTTCGTAAATATGAAGATACCAATGACTAAGTATTGCTTTAGGAGGTAGGAAAGAGCCTGTCTCAAGCCAGGGGAATTTAGTAATTCTATGACAGAAGATTTATTCCTTTTCGAAGTATGTTCTGAACCTGCAGATAAGGACAATCATGCACACTTGCATTTCCCAGCACACTATTAGAAGCTGACACTGTCTCTGCTCTAACTGCCAATAATGTAGACATCTACAGTTGAAAAGGGTTTAGATGTGAACCAAACAAATGGTTTGGAATGTGTCAGACCATACTTAAATTCACTGCTGAAGACTTTTTATGTATTTCATAAAATACATCAGGAGTAATTGAGATCCATTTCATTCTGTTTATGATTTCTTATTCCTATTTTCCAAAAGCCTATGAGTATGCCTACTATGCAGTCAAAGAATGTACTGAAGCATAGAGAGGTGACAGAGATTACCCTTAATCCAGGTAATGTAGACAATCAGAGCGATGGAGACCTTACAAACTTTTCAGAGCTGTTCAGGCTTTCCAGCACCCAGGGTGCATAACTGCAGGCTCTGTTATTGTAATGTGTCATTTCCTGATATTTTTAACTCTACCATGTTATCTTTCTAAAAGTCAACACTTAATATATGAACCTTTCTGGAGACCTAGCTATTTTTTTCCATTAAGTATTTTGGAAATTCCTTATCATGTGACTAAGTTCAAATGGGACAAATCTTATCCAAAGTGAGTGTCAGTTTTTATACATCAAGCATGCAGCCCAGATTCAACTGAATTATCCCTGATTGGTAAATTTCCACGATTAGCTGAACTGTCATTGTTTACTCTGTGGATGTCCCTAGTCTACAGAAAGTGAAAGAAAGCATGACATAGCTTAAGTTGAAATGGGAAATTAACTGACTAATTGACTATAATATCAAGATTTACCTACTTACCTATAAAAAACAACAGTTCCTTAGGGATTCCCTCCTATATCTACAACTAAAAAGTAACAAAATTTCCAGATAAAAAACATTGCCGAGAAAATTGTATTGCACTTTTTAATCACTTTTTGTATATTTTGGTCTATGTTTTTATTTTCTGAACTATTTCATAAAGATAATTGATACCTTTGTAAAATATTTAAAACTCTGTCTGTATAAGAAAATACAAGCATTGAAAGGAATTTAAGCAAAGTCTTATTAATAGCATACTCAGTTACCATAGCTCAGTTGACATACATTAACTTCCACTGTGGTCTTTTTATTTTTAGTACAAGGCTTTAGTTTCTTCAGCCAGACCTTGCAGCACCAAACGACACAACTCAATAAAACCAATTTGGATACAATACTCAGAACTGGTACTTACTGCAATACCCAGTGTTGGTGACAGGCTGTCTGGAGCCCTGCCAATGCTGATTTAGCAGTATATGCCAGCTCAGTGAGTCAGAAACAGTTCTTACATGTGCCAGCTCAATTGTGCAAGGTTGCTTAGAAATCCCTTTCAATTTCCAGGCAGAATAATTGCTGTATTTCCAATCTACTTTCCTTAGAAGAAAGGAACAAAGGAAAGAAAAAGCATCAATAAAATGGCTTTTATTTTCAAATTCGTAGCCTGCTCTGAAAGGTCACTGCTTTGAAAATATTTCACTGTAAGTGAATATTTAGGTCGTGATAGTGGGTGCAGCTTTCTGTCATTCAAGTATGCAAAAGAGAAAAATAGCAATGAAAAAGAATAAGTGCTATAAAACAGCAGGAATAAAGGTTTACAAAGTCACTGGCTTAGGAAAAAAATAGTTCAGCAAAGACTCAGGAACATACGTGTGTAGTTCTATATCAGTTTAGCTCACATATCATATCTGAGAGCAAAAGAAAAAGATGGAACACAGGTGTGATCTTTTTAAACATATCTTTAATGAAATGATCTGGTAACAGTGTAGTTGTTGGGATAATACTTTCCTCCCAGTGTAGAAAGTGTTTGTAGAAAATGCTGGTTTCTGTCCATTCCTGTAGAGTTCCTCTGTTCAGCTCAATGTGAAATATGAAAACAAGATTTTTAAGAACCAAGCCAAAATAGCTATTCATCATTTGCCTAGGACAGCGTCATTACTGACTGGCTGAATAAAAAGGAAATTGTAATTTAGCCTTTATGGAAACCAGAACCCAACTGGAAAAGGCTTATGTTCCTTTATTTAAAAAAATAGTAATAAAACTGGATAAGAGGATAAAATGTATGTTATAATAGTCACTGAAATCAGTAACCATCACTTACTGAGTACCTGTGACAAGACTCGTACACTATAAAGGAAAGAAAAGTTGCTATCTACTCATATTTCCATACAAGGAAATTATAATCTCAGTAAGAGAAACAACACTGTTTGAGCAACCAAATTCATGCTTCCTACTCCAAAATCTAGTTATAAAACCTGAAATAGATGTTTGGGAAAAGAAGGTCTCCATTCCTACACTTTTAATAAATAACCAGCATGCTCAAGAACACTATTTTTCCCAAGTGATGAAGCACCTCTTCGTGCTCCCATCTGTCTTTCTCATGTGACAAATGACCATTACTTCCAATGAGTTTAAGAGTCAGATAAATTCCTGCTATTTTTAACCCCTGAAAATCCCTCTCAGCATTTTTGCACTAGTGTGTCTCTGTTTTCTGCTTCTACCACTGTCTCTAACAGAACTGGCTAACCTTCGCATCATTGTTCTGTCTTGATGAGTTTTCTATGCCTGTTTTCTTCAATTTTATGTCTCACCTTTACACAATATCAAGCAGGCCTCAGTAGCTACAGCCTATCTTATGCCATTCTAATCACTTGAAATACCAAAAACCAATTTCCCTTATGTCTTTCTAGACATTATTAAACTACATTTCTCCAAAAGGAAATACTTAAGAGTTCTTAACAGCTGATGAGAAGCTTATAATAAACAATAAAATTAAAAGGTAAAAAAAGTATTGTTTTAATACCAACCTCACTTCCTCCTTAAATAGACCTCACAACAAAAACTGAAATAAAAAGAAGCAAAGGGAAATTTTTACAAGTTTATAATTATTTTATCATTATAAGTATGATTATCATTATGGAGTTATTTTAACAAAATCAGCAAGGACTAAATAGGTTAATTTCAGTATATTTTAAATCTAAAGTAGGTACTGTTAAATCAAGATTGGGTGAGGTTTCAAGCACTTCAATTTCTCCTTTAAAGCACTTCCACCAAAAGACACACACAAAACCTGTAAGTCCAAACGCGTTAAGAACTGTAAGACCAAACATATCCTCAAGTGGAAAAAATGGATACAAAAGTTGAATTTGCAAGTTTCCGTGTAATCCATTGTCTACAAGGTTGGTTGTTAATAAACTACATTATTACATTGCAAAATTTAGATCATGATAGACATAACATTTCTGTGAGAGAAATGTAGCCAACTCAGAAATGCAGCAGGTGTCATTGCAAAATATTGCATCATATAATGATACTACAAGGATCATTGTGACCTATTATGCCACATTTGTGGTCTGGTGATCTGTACAGATCGTCTCCTAAGCTATGCCAATACATAATGAGGACAGAGAGTACTATGCCGTCCTTGCAGGCTGGAAATCAAGTTCTCCTTGGCAAGACAAAAACTTTGGAACAAAAGAGATAAACAATCTAGGCTTCATTTCTGAATTATATGTATCTTCTCCCGATATATGCTTGGTCAAAGGCTATAGGAACTAGCAAAATTCAGCTTAATCAGGCATTACCTGAAACCCAATATTAAAATAACTTGTGTGGTCTTCTCTGTAAGTCAGTTTGTCATTTTCTCTACTACTAAACTAAGTCTTACTACTGATGAAACATCACAACACATTTCTGCACAGTTGCCTAGGAAAGCGAATGTGTTGTTCAAATGACTTTTGATATAAAATATCTAAATTTCTGCAATAGCAGCTTTGAAAGGACTGACATAAAAGGGAAGGTTTGAACAGCAGCAGTCAATCTGATGGCTGGCAAATGCAATATTGGGCACAGTGTGTTAATTGTGTTGTCTACATGGGTGGCAATTCCTTACAACATTTGTCTGCATATGTGCAGTTTTAGGGGGGGAAAAAAAGAAGAAAAATGAAAAATGGGAACATGGGATTTTGATAGTGATGGATCACTGAATTCCCAAGAAAGAATACAGCTCAAGAAGCCCCAACATACACATGCAAAAAATCATATAGCTATTCCCACACCTTAATCTCTTCCTGCAGTATAATTAGTGAAGAGCAGAATAAGTCCAGTAAATTAACTTGGAGGATATAAAATGGTCATCCAGTAAATTTAATATTATTCCAGAAATTAGGAGATGTAAGGCTAGGTAGCCATTAGCCTGTAAAAAGGACAGATATACAAAGTATAAGTGAGTTAATGTGCAATGATTGGAGTGTGGAAAGCAGTCTGGCCCAGCCATTCTTTTTTTCCCGCTTCTCTTAAACTGTTTCTAGCTGCAGTGCTGATTTTTGTTCTTTTGAAGAAAATAAGCTGAGGTACATTGGAAATCAGTCAGAGAGAGAGAGAGAAGCTTTTCCCCAATTATTGTTAAAGGAACGTGTTAAGAATAATTGAATTTAAAGCTATCCATGATGGGAAAAATAAAATCAGGTTGCCGAGTCTAGTTGGGAAAGAGCACCGTTTTCAAGGGACGTGATAACATCCCTTTCTTTTCCATATGATATCTTCTTACAAAAAGTGTTGTATCACACTTCAAAGAGAAGAACACTGAGTTTGTGTAAATGAGACAAACTTCTTGAAGTGGCCCTTTGGGGCAACTCTCAGTATATATTTTGATGTATATAAATTCAGGTATATTCCCTCTCCCTCGCCCCCTTAGTTTTCCCATCATTATGCACTATACTTAAATGACACTCTAATATGTGATAATCACTCTTTAGACAAAAGTTTAAAATACAAAATATGTGTACATTTTCTCATGTAGTATTGTTAAGGTTTGGATATAAAAAAGCTCTTAGGAAACTTTTACTTAACTCTTGATTCTGCCTCTGATTTGCTATAAAATGTCAAACCCAATGGTCTTCCTAGATTTTTTCAGTATCAGTATTTTGGTTCTGTCCTTTCTAATGAGTCTTATTTAAGATATCGGAGCACATCCTCTGCCTTTTCACCTAATATTCAAAAAGCAAGATTCTTTTTCCTACTGATTATAGTAATATAGTATATTTCCACAGACCAGAAGGGAATAAGACCCGCCTGAGAGCTTTTGCAGGCAACAAACAATCATGAGGCTTTCAACTGTTTGTAGGCTTGTCTTGTCAGTTTCATCATTCAGTACTGATACCCATAAATAGCATTTATAAGTATCCAGCATCCCTTAGAAGTTTCTTGAACTTTCTACAGAGTAGCTTCATGCTTTCAGTTCAGCAGTCCATCCTTTCTACTTAATACTATCCTAATGAAGCTTCATGAAAACCATTCACACCCATCATTCCACCATATCTTTCATGTAGTCCACAAGATAGCTCCTAACTCGGTCAGCAGTGAATCCAGAGGAATAACCCAGATGCTCATCTACAAATCAATGAATTACATGACTATATGACAGGAGAAAAAACCTAAGGCCTAATATTTTCAGTTTGCTCAGGTGCTGTGAGACAGGACATCACTGTTGCCAATTAGAGTGAGATGAATTAGAGTAAGGTAATTATATCTGAAAGTTCTTGAATGGAAAAATGTGCAATAGATCGAGTGTATGAATGGTAAGATTGTACCTTTGGGCTGGTTTGTGACAGTGGCAAATGAGCACTCATCTATTCATAATGAAATCTGTTTACACTGACAGAATTATTTACAAATAAGAAAGCAATAGAATAATGCTCCTGGCAAATCTAAAATTTAAGGTTTGATTTTATAGATTAAAGTTGAAGATCTTGAAATGAATATGTTTGAAGGAATTATTGGAATAGAAAGAATTAACACTGAACACGAGCAATATTCAAGTATGATGTCATCATTAATATTTACATGAAGAATATATATGATTACGTCACAAACAAGGCTTTATCTGTTCAACTGAAATGTGTGAACTTATATGGGAAAAAACATATACATTTTTGCATTAAACTGATGAAAACTTTCCAAAATTACCCTCTATATTTTTTACTTTACAGACATGTATCTGTCAAGCTCATGATTCTGTCACATTAAAAAAAATGTATCTGTGACAAAGATGAGATGACTGCGAACAAGGCCAGTGACACTGAGCTACAGCAGGACAGAATAAAGCAGAAGGTTTGATAATGAGAGATTACACTTTCCAGCTATTCTTGAGCACCAGAGGGAGGGAATTATTTGGTTTATGCTGGCAGCAATTTCCCTAAGCCATGTGAGATGGCATACCTCAAGCTGTTGCAAATGCAGGCAGAACAACCACGGGCCATGGCTCTTGGTTGGATCTAGATTCCCTGGGGTATAAAATATATTGAAAAGGCTCCTAAATAGGGGCTGATCACTTAATTTGACTACTTGAATGGAAGTCCCACATATTCTTCAATCACTTGCACTTGTTCACAGCTCCCTTGAAGCTTAATCATCACTTCTGATTTTTTTTTTAAATTAGATTAGCTGCTTGTGGTTATAGTTTTACAACTGTAACATATCAAATGTGTTAAGCAGTACTTATGCACTATCCCCTTTTCTAGGCTGTGTAAAACTGCAATGAACAAAGGTTATTAAGTTCCTGCTGTGTTTAAGTTTCCTACAGGTCAGTTTTAATAAACTGTTTCTTCAGAAATGTACAGTGGCCACATTAATCCCCAGTCTTTAAAAACTTAAAACTTAAACCAAGATCTCCCAAAGAATATTGGAAAAGAGAAATATATTAGTGTTCATTTCTAGAAATTTAACTAGCCCATGAATTATTCTTTTTCTGTAAGAAAATTGTGGTTAATTGCAATGGTTAAAGAATGTGTTGTATATTTTTCTGAAGTGACAATAGTGATAACCTTTTGTCATTTATAATGTCACTGCAAGAAAAAATCATTCAAGGTTTTCAGGTTTGTGAACAAGAAACACCTTTATCAAAATACAAAAAACATCTATTCTTATGCAAATTCTATGTCAGACATATAAATGACTCTTTTTGTCATTCCTCTACAGGAGCTGATTGATTCATGCTTCTAGTCTAAAATATACATACAAATCACAGCACTAAGAAAAATTTCTTTTCATAATGTCAGACAATTTAAACTTTATTATAAAATACTTCACGATTACATATATTGTATTTCAATTTAAATCCAATCAGGTGTTTTGTAAGGATAATATGTCTTACACTGAAGTCAGGTACTTACTTACACTAAAAATATACTGCTGACTTTATCCACCTAATTATGTTTAGATAGGTAAGAATGTAAATGTGTGTATGTATGTCTGCTTGTGTGTGTATCATACAGACCATTTGTAAATTGCCATAAAGATTAGTCACCTAATTAGTTACTACTGTACATTATTTTTTAAAAGATCTAGATAGAGGATACATTGGCAAATGTTCAGACCATCTTTATGTTATTACATCTAATTGTAAACATCAACACATTTAATTATCATGCAAGCATAAGCAATTATGTCATTACTTTGTAAACATACATGAAAGGTTATACATCACTGCCATATATTATAAAATATTAGTAATATCACGAAAGACAATTGTAACAAACTTCTTCTGCATTCTTTGGTTTACTCACCATTTCAGAAAGTCGCAATAATGAGGTGACTAACACAGACACTTGTTTTTCTGGTGGAGAATATTTATCTATCCATCTGAAACATTGAGAGGTATCTGCATTATCTTTCCTTTAATATCTTATACAAATTTATACATCCTTGACAATATTCAGTCACATACATGCCACCACAGAAAACAGAAGCAAACATCCTCTGAAGAGGTCTCATGAAAAATAACTTACACGCCTTTAAAATATAGGGGATAAAATTATTTAGGATCATAGAAGCTCCATTGTGATTATTAATTTGTTTGAAAGCAGATAAGGAGTAGGCTAACAAAAAAGTAGGAATTTTATATTATTATTTTTACACATGCTTCTACACATAAAAGACCCAAATTTTAGAAAATGTCTATACTTAAGGTTGTCTAATGTTACAATTTTAATATTGAATTTTCATTTATATTTAGATTTGCTAAATTTTCAAGCTCTGGACTGAAATTCTTATGTCAGGTGTTGGATGCTGAATATGTTTTAAAGATTTGCTAATACTATAAAAGTCTTTAACAAGGAATTTTTAGCCCATGCATATTTTGGAACAGAAACCTCAATTTTGTCCAGCGAAATATAGTGAAATTATGAACTTTTAGATATTACAGTTCATCTTGTGCAAAGAAATGTCACATACTAGATGTTAGTAATAAGTTTTAGAATCAAGCAACGTAATTTCCTGAACACTAGGCATGCTTAACTCCATAGTGCATGACACTATGTGCATTAGGCATCCTTCAGGTCTACCCAGCAGCCAACCAGCCATACCCTTCAATGAACTCAACTTTAAAGAGATTAGATCAAGTCCAAAAATAGTTTAGGCATGTCAGCATCAAACTGTAGCCATTCTAACAAACCTTCTAAGACCACAGGCTCGTTGGATACAGAGCAGCAATTTGCCAACATAACTATAATATTTCCTTCTTAAGTGCTCCAAAATTCTTCTGCTGTGGGAAAAATACCTGTGAAGCATGCTGGGAAAACGATGTAACATCAGCTTAAAGACAATAGCTTACTACTTACCAGCTATTTACCCCGATATACTGCTAAAGTTCTGTGCTGGTGAATATATACCAGATGTAATATGATTACTCTGCAGCTAAGTTTTGCTATTTTCTGACAAAAAAAGTCAGAAATTGTACAAATTGCAGTGCAAGAATGTTAATTTTCTAAGTTAGAAACAAAATTCAGGAAACCCAGGAATTAAAGGCTGTGGTCCTTATTTATCTGTTCTTGCAATAATTTTTTCACATTTTGCCTAATTGAATAGACTACATAATGTTCTGAAACTGTACGAAGTATAAACTGTGAGGGAAAATAATGACCAAAAGAAAACTGATTCATCCATCATGTAACAAGGAGAGTTTGTGGGAGCAGAGTGGCTCTGAAAATGGTAGATGAAGGGTAAGGGATTTGAATTGTGGCAGTGAGAACTGAATCTACCACAAAGTTCTAATGTGATGGTAATCGAGATTCTTAAACCAAAATTTTCACATATGGCTGCTAATGGTTGCTAAAAATGGCCACATTTTCTGGTACCTATTTGAGTCATCTTTGGCAGATACATAGAAGTGCCAAGTGATCACAGCTGTGACTGAAATGAGTTGGATCTATGCATCTATTTAAAATGCTCTGAAAACTCAGGCCCAAACTCTTTCAAATTAGCTAAATATTAGTGAAAACTTGATAATTGTAATTTGTTTCAACACTTTAATTTATTGCATACTTCCTTAATACTAGCAGAATTCTTTTACAAATCCTTGAGTTTTAATCGTTTTATTGTTTTAATACAATTTTTGTTCTTTTTAATCTAGCTTACACCGATAAAGGTCCAGACTTATATGATGGATAGCCCATCAAAGTATCTACACCTAGTAGTAAATTCAGAAATTACATTAATCCTTACAATATCATTTTCACTCACAATAAGCCAACTTAGCCTCTGAATGAAATTACCACTGTAACGTTAGACTGACTGTAAACCTTAGCTGGTTAAATGAAGTTTCAGATGGGCATAAAGATACTATTTCCACTGTATTGCTCAGGAAGTTCACTTCCTTGCTTGCTTTCGGTGTTATCACACCCACTGTAAATGTGGAGTGTCTTCGTCCCTTTCAGAAACTTATAGACAGCACCATGCAAAGACATATGTTGAAGAGTGAGATAATCAAGCATACATCAAAGATTTCAGTTTCTGACCTCTGGGTTACTTTCAAGCCAGCTTTCATCTGAGATGTGGTTTTACTTTTTAAATTAATTAATTTAACTGACAATTTATTTCCTGGTGGTAACAAGATCATTTTTATAAACAGGAGACATCCTGTATATCCCACTTTGCAACAGCAGAGTTTTAGTAGGAAAATTTGGCTTTTTCTAGCTAGCAGAAAAAATTAGCCCGGGAAGATCATAGAATCACAGAATAGCTGACATTGGAAGGGATCTCTGAAAGACCTTAGTCCCATACCTTGCTCAGGCGAGGTGAGCTAGAGCAGGTTGCTCAGGACTATATTCAGTCAGATGTTGATTATCTCCACAGACAGAGACTCCACAAACTCGCCACACAAACACATCCATATTCAAGTTAGTTTATATTTATTTCTACATTTTATTTCCTTCTTTAATTGCCCAGAAGTCCTCCCAGCTAAATGGTTATACCATTATGACATAGCAGGGATGAATATTCCTCAGTTTTCAACAACATCTAACCTACTTCTAGGACAACTACTTTCTTGAATCAAATGCAAGTTAAACACAGTACCTTCAAAATGTGATAGCCTGTCTTAGTTTAGATGAAAACTAAGATATGTTATCAGATATTAAAGATCTTTAATCAGAAACAAAAACAACCTCATTTGTATAGAAAAGCTAACAGTTCTTAGCTACAAATATATGTATATACAGAACAGAATCAACACTAATCACAACTAAAACTTTAAAACCTTAAAAGTAGATTGAGTCCTGTACCCAAAATCTTGCGATACAAATCTCGTTAAGAAATGGTGATCAGTTGCTGCCCTGTAGAGGGGAAGGGCGGCCGCTGTTGATGTCCCCAGCAAAGCCCCTCAACTGGGGAGGGGTGGGAAAGGGAGATAGAAACTTAGTGTGAGTTATGCAGGAGTTGTGGAAAATTCAGATAACCAGTGATCTTTCCTTCAGAGATTGCAAAACACACACACGCAGTAACTGCCGCTGCCGTTGCCGCTGTCCAAGAGGAAGATGGATGTCCGGGCACAACGTCTGTCCCGGTTTTCCCGGAAATGTCCTCCCCACCCCCTTCTCGCGTCCCGCTGAATTTCCCTTTGTTGGCAAGAAGAAGAAAAATTCCTCGGAAAAATCCAAACCCACAATATTATCCACCCTGAATGTTTCTTCCATGCCACCAGCCCATAATCAGACTTAAACATATATCTATATACATACATATTTCAACTATATACATATTTACAGATACGTACATAGAATATGGACAACTCATCCAAAAATAAGGTCCCCTTGAGGTATACATTGTGTTTTTCCATCTTCCTGCATCACCCACCCATGAATGGGCTTGACTTTGCTCGAGACAGGTTTAACCCAGACAGTTTTCCCTAACATACCTCTCAGGTGGATCACAGGGACCTTATCTCCATCTACAGTGTGAAGGATTCTGACAGGGCAGGGCCAGCTCAATTGACTGAGCCTTTAGTGTTGACCTTGGTGTTTACCTTACTGACCTTTAGTGTTGACCTTTAGTGTTGACGTGGCCTTCCCTAGATGTTGGTCCCAATATTTGAAAGTCCCCCCACTCAGTGCCTTCAAAGTGATTTTCAACCATTTACACCATTCAGCCTTCCCAGCAGCTGGTGCATGGTAGGGGATCTGATACACCCACTCAGTGCTGTGCTCCTTTGCCAAGGTGGTAACTAAACTGTTCTTGAAATGAGTTCCATTATCTGACTCAATCCGCTCTGGAGTGCCATGTCTCCACAAGACTTGCTTTTCCAGACCTAGGATGGTGTTCCCAGCAGTGGTGTGAGGCACCAGATATGTCTCCAGCCATCCGGTAGTTGCTTTCACCATGGTGAGCACATAGCGCTTACCTTGGCGTGTCTGCAGCAGGGGGATATAATCAACCTGCCAGGCTTCTCCATGTTTATACTTATCCCAGCATCCACCATACCACAGGGGTTTCACCCTCTTAACCTGTTTAATGGCAGCACATGTCTCACAATCATGGATAACTTGGGAGATAATGTCCATGGTTAAACCCACCCCTCGGTCTTGTGCCAATCTATAGGTGGCATCTCTGCCCATCTCTGCCCTGATGACCTGAGGCATCATGGGCCCATCAAGCCAGGAACAACTCTCCTTTATGCTGCCAATCCAGATCTATCTGTGACACCTTGACTTGTGCAGCTCAGTCTGCCTGCTCGTTGTTGTGATGTTCCTCGTTGGCTCGATCCTTGGGCACGTGTGCATCCACATGGTGGACTCTCATGATCAGCTTCTCCGCACAGGTGGTGATACCTTGCCATATATCTGCAGCCCAGATGGGTTTCCCTCTGCGTTTCCAGCTGGCTTTCTTCCACCAGTCTAACCATCCCCACAGTGCATTGGCCACCATCCATGAGTCAGTGTAGAGGTGAAGCCTTGGCCACTTCTCTCGTTCAGGATTGTCCAGAGCCAACTGGACAGCTTTGAGCTCTGCAAATTGACTTGATCCACCTTTTCCCTCAATGGCTTCTGCAGCTTGTCGTGTGGGGCTCCACATGGCTGCTTTCCATCTTTGATTTGTTCCCACGATGCGGCAGGAACCATCCGTAAAAAGGGCGTAGTGTATTTCTTCTGTCGACAGTTGATTGTGTGGTGGAGCTTCCTCTGCACGTGTTACCTGTTCTTCTTCCTCTTCATCTGCTAAACCAAAGTTCTCACCTTCAGGCCAGTTCGTGATGATTTCCAGGATCCCAGGGCGATTTGTTTTTCCAATATGGGCACGTTGTGTGATCAGAGCTCCAGGTAGCATCAGTAGCATGATGTGTAGGGGCAGCCCGTCCACTGAATAGCCACCTTAGCACTGGTAATCGGGGTGCCAGGAGGAGCTGAGTTTCTCTTCCAATTAACCTCCGAGGCAGCTTGAACCCCTTCATAAGCAGCTAAGATTTCTATCTCTGTCGGGGTGTATTTGGCTTCAGATCCCCTGTAGCCTTGACTCCAGAATCCAAATGGTCGGGCTCGAGCCTCGCCAGGCATTTTATGCCAAAGACTCCATGAAAGACATTATTTCTAGCTGCAGAGTAGAGCAAGTTCACATCTGGTTCTGTCCTGACTGGTCCAAGGGCTACAGCATGAGCAATCTCCCGCTTAATCTGTTTAAAAGCTTGCTGTTGTTCAGGGCTCCAGTGGAAATCATTCTTATGGGTTACCAAGTAGAGAGGGCTTACAATCTGACTGTGTTCCTAGATATGCATCCTCCAGAAACCTATGGCACCCAAGAATGCTTGTGTTTCCTTCTTGCTAGTTGGTGGGAACATTGCTGTGATCTTGTCGATAACTTCTGTCGGAATCTGGTGACGTCTGTCTTGCCATTTCACCTCTAGGAACTGTATTTCTTGGGCAGGTCCCTTAACTTACTCTGATAGCAGAACCAGCTTCCAAGACAATCTGGATGATTTTCTTTCCTTTCTCAAAAACCTCTCCTGTTGTATCCCCACATACGATGATGTCATCGATGTATTGCAGATGTTCTGGAGCCTCACCCTTCTCTAGTTCTTCTTGAATCAGTCCATGACAGATGGTGGGACTATGTTTCCACCCCTGGGGCAATCGGTTGCAGGTGTATTGCACACCCCTCCAGGTAAAGGCAAACTGCAGCCTGCACTCTGCAGCTAGGGGAATGGAGAGGAACGCATTAGCAATGTCAGTAGTGGCGTACCACTTCGCTGCCTTGGATTCCACTTGGCTCTCCAGTTCTCGGATCATCTTATGGATGGGAATCACAGAGTCATGATTCATTCGGTATTGTAAAGGATGCACTGTTGTGGCAATTAGCACCCATTGTTCCTCAACCTTCAACAACCCAACAGCAGAAGGACTCTCTGAGAGACCCAGCAATGAGTTTAACTGTTTAATCTCTCCTGTCTCTACAGTGGCTATTCCAAAAGCCCATCTATGTTCCTTTGGGTCCTTGAAATATCCATTTCTGAGGTAGTCAATTCCCAGGATACATGGGGCAGCCAGACCAGTCACAATGGGGTGTTTTTGCCAGTCTCTCCTGCTCAAGCTCACTTCAGCTTCCAGCACAGTCAGCTCTTGAGATTCCCCCAGTCACCTCAGAAATAGCAACAGTTTCCGGGCCCACATGTCCTGATGGCTTTAATGTACACTGAGTGCCAATGTTAACTAAAGCCTTGTATTTTTGTGGGTCTGATGTGCCAGGCCACTGGATCCACACAGTCCAATAGACACGGTTGTCCCGTGCCTCTACCTGGCCAGAGGCAGGGCTCCTCTAACATCCGTTACAGCGACAGAAACGCGTTCCTGATGGATACATTTTGGAGGTTCCCTCTAGTGGGTCAGGTCCTTGGGAGACTGGCACTGCACTTACTTTCACCGATTTTTTTTTCTCCTTCTCCTTCAATTCTTTCACCCTGGATGCCAGGGCATGGGTAGGTTTCCTGTCCCACCATCTCATATCTTCTCCATGGTCAACCAAGAAATAATACCATAGATTGGTCTGTGAAGTCTGTCCTCTACCCCTAGCCAGGAGGCGTCCAGCTCTGGACCCAGAGGCTTTGATTCGCACTGGTGCCACTTGAAGATTTTGAAGAGTTTCTATGATCTCCTTTTGCTGCTTGTCCATCCTCTCATCTATCCTCTTATCCATCCTCTCAAGTGTCGTTTCTACCACAGCGATGCCTTCCTGCATCAGGCCATGGACCATTTTTGCATATGTCCTGAGTTTACTTGCTGCGATGCCCACCAAATCTTGGTCTGCCTCCGAATACATGGACGCCACATAATGGGAGAATGCACCTGGTGCATCGCAGGAAAGCTTCCACCACATTTCTGGTGTGCATCTAACCTTGTCTGGGTCACTGAGGGGTTACTCATCCCTTTCATAAAGTATTTCTAGCAGTGCCATTTCCCTCAGGCATAAAATCACGTCTTCCATAGTCTTCCAAGGTGTCTTAAGATGATGTGCCTGTAGGATATCTTTGTGAGGAAACCTCTCTCTCACACGGCCTAGAACTCATGTGAAAGGGGTCTTGATTCCCTCACAAGTACCTGTTCAATACCTGCATCTTGAGCCAGAGCCTTCAAATACTTGGCTTCAGAACCATCGAGTTGTAAACTTTCACCTACAAGATCCCAAACTCGGATCATTCAAGTCAGGATAGGCTCATCTGCCTGTCAAGTAACGTCTTTCCGCAAGCTGTCAAGATTGTCATATGAGAGCGATTCAGTAACTATCTCTGGTTCTGGGTCTGCAGTACATGAAGGATCCACTTCCGCTTCCCCGCCATCATCAACTGGATGAACCGATTTGGTCTTATATTTCCTTTTCTGGATAGGGGCAACTTTTATTGGCTCAGACTGTTCCTCTGGTTTAGCCACATCTTGAGCTACCATAACATCAGGTGTCTTACTCTCTCTCATCTTTTTTTTTCTTTCCTTGCTTCTGGTTGCATTCCAGACTGCCCCTATTCCTGGCTTCACACATAAGAAAGACCATAATTAAACCAACTTGCAGACAATTCACCAAAGGTAGGGTATTCCTGGAATCTAGCAAGAGGTTAAGTTTCTCAAAAGCTGTTCTAGTGAACCTAAAAGGTGCCTGAAGAAAAGGTTGAAAAGAAACACTCTCCTGCGTCCCTCCCTGAGGGCAGGTAACATTATCACTCTGTCCCCAGAGGTAACAGCTTTGGCTGGTGCAGGAGTACAACCTTAAGAACATATTCCTAATTCCCATAGACACTGAATCCATAACACTACAGATCCAAAACAAGAACTCAATAATGATCACAGCTATCTGAGTTCTAGTAGCCGCTGCACTCAGATGAATTAAGCCTGCCAGACCTTTCGGCATAGTTCTGTACCAACAGTATAGTCCATAGGGACTCTAAACTGACAACAAACATCATGAAGCCAGAACTGTTATCCTTCTTTGCTCTCAGCCCCGTGTTGGGTGCCAATTAAAATGTTTTAGTTTAGATGAAAACTAAGATATGTTATCAGATATTAAAGATCTTTAATCAGAAACAAAAAAGCCCCCATTTGTATAGAAAAGCTAACAGTTCTTAGCTACAAATATATGTATATACAGAACAGAATCAACACTAATCACAACTAAAACTTTAAAACCTTAAAAGTAGATTGAGTCCTGTACCCAAAATCTTGTGATGCAGGTCTCTTTAAGAAATGCAGGTCTTCTTTAAGCGGAAGGGCGTCCGCTGTTGATGTCCCCAGCAAAGCCCCTCGACTGGGGAGGGGTGGGAAAGGGAGACGGAAACTTAGTGTGAGTTCTGCAGGAGTTGTGGAAGATTCAGATAACCAGTGATCTTTCCTTCAGAGATTGCAAAACGCACACACGCAGCAACTGCCGCTGCCGTTGCCGCAGTCCAAGTGGAAGACGGATGTCCGGGCACAACCTCTGTCCTGGTTTCCCCAGAAACGTCCTCCCCCCCCGCCCTCTCACGTCCTGCTGAAATTCCCTTTGCTGGCAAGAAGAAGAAAAATTCCTTGGAAAACTCAAACCCACAACATAGCCCTATCAAATAATAGAAGAAGCAAATAAAAAACTAACAGAAGAAAGTCACAATAATTTTGAATTAATTCAGTCCCTGTTTTTACAGCTTTTCTTGCACTGTACAGATTTAAACTGTATTGTCTGTATTTTCTACTCAGCTGCTCAGCCTGTAGAGATGGAATGCATGTTTATATTTAATGCATTTTATCTCCACTGAACTCCAAAGTGTTCAAATTTTCCATGTTGTAAAGTTCCCTTGTATAACATGTTTGTTCTGCCATTGTAGAAGACCTGATATTTGTGGTCTCAGAATCAATGTTTTGCACAGTTTTGCTGAATATCATCTCTTCTTCCTCAAAATAAAACTTTTGAGCACTTATAATGTATGATCACTTATAAATTGGCAGCATTCTTGTTATTATGATGATTTACCAGCTACATTCTTTTTAAAGTCTAGTATATTTCCAAATTGTCATTTGGCCTTCCTTATCGATTACTACCTAGCCAGGTTTCCTAGAGGATAATTCTTTTGTTACTGCTTATTATATTTTGCTCAAGAACATACTGACATTTTGTAATATAGTCTGTGTTGATGAAATATTGTTACATATATTGCAATAGTTCAGCAGAAGGTCGGGAAGAATAAAGAGGTTGCAGTTTGTTTGTAACTAACACAGGTAATTTCCTTGCATACAAAAATCATCATTGCCTTTACAGCTAAATATACACTCGGACTTCTCAGTCAGTAAGAGGTAGTGCAGGACATGGGTTATGCATGCATGACATATGGATTTTATAGTAAATGACGATGAGTTTTCAATCAAAGGAAAGCTTTCATCTTGGAAGTGAATGTAGGAAAGGAAAGAGAGGAGAGTAGTACCCTGAGCCTCAAAATCTCAGGTTATGGAAGTTTCAGTACTGAAATGTTGGTCCTGAGTGCAAAAGGATTAAATAGGAGAAAGAGGAAATCGTAACATGAAATTGAGGAGTGTTTCTGAAGACAGAGCTTAAAGTCTCCCAGATATCTTAAATTATTGACTGGGAAATTATGGAAGATTCTAAGATAATAATGATTGAATTGTGTTGTTGAACCTAAGCACAGAAAAAGCAAAATAAATTCTATATAGAATTAATGTTGTGCATGTTGACATCAGAGGGCAACACTTGAGTCAGATTTGAATGAATGAAATTGAGAGTGGAGATAGGGACAAGTTGACACAGAGACAAAAATTTATTCCAACCTGTCCTTACTACAAAGTGACCCAGTTTTCTATTTTAGCACTGAAAGCAAGATGAAGAGTGCAGCCCCGCCCCCCCCCCCCCCCTCCTTTTTTTTTCCTGCATTCCTGGCCAGCTTCCCTTTCCCTGTGTCAGAACGTTTCACTGAGAACCCCTGAACACAACACCCCAGTTTTCCTCTTTAAAAATGTGATCAGTCTGCAAGGAGGTAGAAAGAATCCACAGACTGCTACTGACTTACCGGTTATTTTGGTATCATTTTCCAAGTGACCTATATTTTAACTCACATTGTGAGTGGTATTTCCAAAAGAAAACCTCAATTTTTAATTACTGATTTTCCAGCAACAGCCAATCTCATAATTTTGGTCTGAATTATAGAACTAAAACTTCAGTCCAATGTTTTTCATATATGCTATCTTCACATTCAATTTCACCAGTATAAATATACTAGTATTCAGGTAAGTGTCTCAGTCTACTGAAGAACAGTTTATTCTGAATTTTGATCTTCCACATCATGAGGGACAACAGGTGTTCAAAATACACATGGAATTTCTAGAATATGGTTAGCCTTTTGGTAATCATCTACTTTCATTAGCTGGATGAATATTTATTATACCTATCTGACAAATAATTACTGATTTTCAGGCAAAGTGATTCCAAGTATCTGGCATCACAGCTAGAAATCTAGAATCTCACCAAAAGTCTCTGGATGTAAATGTAGAATTAATGTCTTAAGGTCAGAAGAGATTGGTCAGAAAAGGAAATAAAACCACTGATCATTGACAGAAAAGACAAAATAAATTCTGCCTTCCTTACCCCTACTTATCTGGGAATGACTTGGAAACTCCCTTTCAGCATAAGTCCAGTTGGGAGGAAACAACACCAATCTACATTGTCTCAGATCCTCAAACATTTACCATTCTACTGGGATAATGGTGCTTCTCCCTCTTTTTGGCAACAGAGGAAAAAGAAAAGAACTTTCCTCATCCATTTGTGTCAGAGAATATATTCCACTACCATTTAAAATGCAGTTTTCCCCCATAATGAGTAAGCTGTATTATTCAGCTTCCTAAACCAGCCTCTGGATAGAATTGCAATGTGTTCTCAATACAGTTTGCTTTCACATGTGCAATTTGTTTGTGACTCATGAATCCCCATCAATATGCCTTCTGTAGAAGACGTTACAAATGCCATCAATGCTTTATTTGTATTTGAATCACATGTATAAGGCACTAAGTTTTCATAAGATACCGAGCAGATTTTGAGAGGTCAGCAGTTTTAATCTCCAGAAAAAAAAAAAAAAAGAAAAAAAAAAAAAAGAAAAGAAAAGAAAAAAAAATGAGTCATATATGTGCAAAATTTTAGTGAAAAGTCAATGTGAAAGAGCAACAGAAATTCCTGACAAAGCCTCCCCCGCTTCAATCCGTCCCACTGCCTCTCGTTGTCATCCTTCTTAAGTATCACCTGTCTTTTCCATCAGGACTGGCACTCAAGGATAACAGATGGCAGCCTCAAGATTGTAGCACCCTTTAATGTCTGCCCTTTACTGTCTGGCAAAAGTGTTGACATTTCTGCCTTGAATGAGAACTGAAAACATTTGAAAAAATATATTCAACATGAACAGTCAGTGTCTAAGATGTTGTTTACACACTGCTAATGGGCTCTGACTTTAATAGAATGATCCTTAGGTCTGCAGAACCCACAGTTAGGTGTGAACTGGATATTTTCTTCTGTTATTTCCATTACATTAGAGAAATAACGGGCCTTGCTGCCCCTGGATTTAAGAGTTGCATATACTATTTCCATCAGCAAAGATGAAGGCACTGTTCTGAGTTTTCTTGCAAGCATCAATCAAGCTATGAGAGTATCATCTCCTAGAATAGCCCCCAGGAAGCTCTGCCCCCCTCCTTTGCGAGGGATTTTTACATGGGTATGATCAGGACAAGATCAGGCTCTTAATTCTAAGCAGTAAAAATAAGAAGTTCATGTGCTATTAAACTCCTGAGTCCAGAGCATTTACTGGATTTTAACACTCACTGTTGCAGGTTTTTGCCTTTAGTTCCTCACTGATGTTCAGGAGGTAAACTGTGTAAACACCTCGTTGTTGCTGAAAGTAAAATGGATTTATTTGGTTGACTGAACTGAGCACAAAAATAATGCAGCGAATTGTTAATTTCTAAGAGTAAGCTTCAAGGAAATCTCTGGAATTCTTTTTTCTGAAGAACTGAAAATAGGGACCTGAATTCATAAGAAGACATTTTCTGTAAAATGCTAAAGTCTCAACTTATAATAATAGAGTTGCAAAAAGCTCTTAGGGCATCATGGTATTGGGCACTGGCTGAATGCACTCCTGACACTTGTGAAAAGAGCTCTGGAAGCGTTCTCACTCTCTCGACTCTTTCATAGCACAGTAATATTTTTTAGGAACATTTAAAAAACCCTGTTTGTCTCCTCTTCATCATAAGCTACTAGATAGCTCTTACTTTAAAGTTTTTGACACCGCATTTCATGTTTTACATGTTTGCAGAGTTTTCCTTTCTGTTTTGTTAATTTGTCTTTAAATATTCCCAGTTACTAACAGGCAGAAACTTCCCATTAACAATATACATGGCTATTTAATCCTCAAACATGTGGAACAGTTCAAGACATATGGGTTAGAAAATACAAGACACAATTTAACAAAAAATCCCTCAGATTAACGTATACTGCTTAAAGATTTAACACAGAAGGATGACACATGTCTGGGAAATGAATACTACTTTCTGCTTGCAAACCCTGTATTTTGACAGGTCATACTGTCTTGAGATAGAACATCAGAAAAAGAATGAATAATTTAATCAGAAATAGATGAGACAAATAGTGCAAAGGACAGTACATTTATTTCCTTCTTGAAAGCTGAAGTCTACCCATGCTTTGCATGACTGGCCAACCATTCCGCACTAAATGGTGAGGAAGCAGGTTTCTTCCTGTCAGTTTCTAAACCAAATAGATAAAACATTCAGATTGCTAGCAGATGCAGTGAGTTGTTCTGTAGTTTTAAGGAGGCACATAGTTTTCAATGCCTTTATTAAAATCTGTAAGGTCATTTTAAAATTTAAACTACTGGTCAGTCTATCTGGATTTTTTAGTCAATTTTTTATTCAACAAAACAATTAAGTCAGTAGCATTTATTTCCATAAAAACATTACACGTATTTACTTTCTCATCCAACTTTTATCTGGAATAATATGCAATATGATTTGTTTATCTGAAAAAATTAAATACTATTGTACTTCATTAGACATCTCCCTTCTCTTCCTCAGTAACATGAAGAATAGTAGAACAGAGTTATTTTTAGATGGACTTAACAGAATGAGAAGAATCTGTGTCTTGTTTAGATAAAAATATTTATATTAAGAACTAAATATTAATGGTCTCTTTTGATCAGAAGAGGTGTATAGGCATGTGGGACACAAATGGTTTATGTCAAGGCTTGCTGTTCCTGTTTCCTTACTGTTCTTTCTTATTTAAAATGCTGTTTTCTTTCATCTTTGTATTAGAACATGTTGAGTGTTAGGGTTAGAGAGATCTGGCGTTTTTAAATTTGCACGTCTAAACTCTGTTTATTGGTATTTTGATGACATCTAGTGGTGACAGGGCTGTTAGCCATTTTTATGTCCTATACTGATGTAGGAGGATCATCGCATTATGAAGAATGCTTGTAATACGTGCAAGGCTGGCATTTTGTAAGCTGTAGAAGACAAGACTTAGCAACAGATCTCTCCTTTCACTGCCTAATCGTAGGGAACAGTGAATTTCTGGTAGTTTCCCATACAAAGAAACGGTTATTCTCGTAGACTATTTTAAGATTTCAAAGTCGGGTTCCACTGATATTGTCAGGAGCAGTAGCAAAATAGAAGACTACTGAGGTTAGATGATGCCATAGTGAAACGTCGATAGCCAGCCTGTTCCTCACTCTCCACCCACTGCCAGCAAGATAAAAGTATTATGTACAAATTCTAAGTGGTTTTATGCAATAAAGCAATACCTTAAAAAGGGATATTGCTTCTGAGAAAAGCCTCAGAAAACATGGTGGGTTTATATGTGTCTAAATGAAAGAGAACAAATCTCAGCTGCCCCAGTTGTGAATATCAGACCAGTTTTACATATGTTAAATGGTTGCCTTTGTTAGAATTCACATTCATATCTGCAAAATCAGTCTCAGGCCCAGTGTACGCAATAAAGTAAAAAAAGAAATCAAGCTGCGAGCATTCTCTTTTCTCTCCCTCAGAGAATTAGTGTTGAATAGAGATATTCTGACCGAACAGCACTATTTTCTACAACACAAACATTTTATTTTTAATAAATATTTATGAGGAGTAGGCAGGGGAGGAAGAGGTTATATTTTGTTGATTAGGAAAAACAGTGATTCAACAAATGACATTAGACTACTGGGTTTTTCGCTTTTGTTTCAATACTATGAATATGTAGTGAGCGTATGAGAGAAAGTGTGTGTGTATACATGTGTGTCTCTGTGTATGTGTGTGTGTGTTTGAAAAAGAAAGAGTGTGTGTGAGACAGGTGGCAGTGGGGTTGCTATAGCAATTACTTGTCATTAATGATAGGAGGGTAATTACTGCAGCAAATTCCCACATAGCTATTCAGCACACAAGTTCGGCTATTTCCCATCCTAAAGTATTCTTTCTGTATTTGCAAGATTACCTTTTTCAACAGATGGCTACAGGCTACACTTCTAAAATTTACAATAATGTAAAACCAGAAGTTCATTAATTATGGTGTCACTGGAATCAGAATTAAGTCATCCCATCAATTTTGACATAGGCAGTGAAGTTCTGTCTTATGCAGTCTACTTTTCTCAAGAAACAATACAAAATTTGGATTCAGAATGCTTTTTGTAAGTTCAATGTCAAAAACATATTGAAGTCACCTTCAATGCTGCATTCAAGTAATTGAGATGAGCACATGGTTGAGTCTGACTCATCACTTAATTGCACAAGACGTAAATCAGGATTTCTGCAGTGAACTAATAAAATTAAACTATTAATAACTGTACAAACAACTACACATCGGGCCATGTTTGAAGGAAAATAGACTCAGGCACTGAGAGAGTCATCGAGAGTGTTTCATTGCAACATGTTCATTAGTATATTTTTTGTTTACTCTCTTTCCATCATTTGTAGCTTAACAGTGGCTTATCACCTCATGCAAATCAGAAAAAACCTCTACATTGCATTTCATGTTTAGGCAGGTTCATTCTATAGTGTTTAAAATATATTTTAAAGAAATAAACATAGGTGTATCTCCTTTGCTAATATATTAACATATATCAGGAAAATTTGGGGGGGGGGTAGATTAATCATCACTAATAAAATGGTTTCAAAAGGTGTGTGTCTTATTGCCACAAAAACATGGTGTTACCTTGGCTACAGTATTTCTTAATTATTTTCTTTTCCTTAATGATTCTCTTTATCTTTTTAACTGCCTTTTACTAATGAAAATATGGATTATGGACATTGCCTTTTAATTAACTGGTGGCAAATATGTGGAATTACAAGCTGCTTTAGAAAGTTCATTTTTTTTTTCTCCTCAGCTGGCTGGGCTGTGATGATTTAAGGGAACACACAATAATTTCGATGTTTTCAAGAAGATGAAGTAATGAATTTCTTAAGTACAGGCTGGAAAGATAGAACCTAGGCTTCTTAGCTGGACGAGATTGTGTATCGTGCCATAATTAACAATTTGTTGATGTACTCCAGCTCAAGTGTATTTCTTTCTGACTCACTTACTATAAAATCTAAAACTGTGTGTCTCTGGTTGCTGGTATAAAAAACAGTGCAAATCTGCTTATCTAGGCTTATTTCTTTTTCCATCCTTCAGGCACTTTAGTGATAAATTCATTTCTCAAACTTCTGCTTCTCCACAATTATCTTTTATTTATTAAAAAAAGACAACCATTATTTGGTGTACTAATATTGCCAAGAGATACCCTTATAAAATGCAACTCTTTGGAGTTTTTTTTAGCACAATTGAGTTATTTCAATTCATAACTAAAAACAAGGTAGAATGTTGGAAGTTAAAATCCACTTGCCAGCTGGTGACCTTGTACAGTAATTAAAATAATACTTGCTATAACAACATGAATAGTTGTATATTTAAATAAGGAGTTTCACAATTTCATTTCTTTTATTTTGCCTCAGGTGAGGATTTCGTAAATGGGAAGGCTGATTTGTAATCTGCTTCTGATATGTGAATCAGTAAATCTTATGAATCAGTTTCTCCTCAAAGACAGCACTTGAATTCCCAAGGATTTTGTGAAAAGTGTTTCCCATTTTTCTCACTAAAAATATATAGCTTGATGCTAATTAAAATTCAGTGCACAGTGTACTCAGTAACCCTGATAATCAGTAAAAACATGTCAGAGAGCAAGATGGTTTTTCCAACTGAATGGAAATCTCAACAAGCAGTTAACCTACAATAGGAAGAAACTCATTACGAGGATAGCTTGCTGCCTTACAGCACTTGAAAAGCTGATTAAAGAAATAATGACGCAGAACTACATAAAATCCTGGCAAAAGCAGTAGGGAGGATAATGACAGATATTTCAGCTTGCACCAACACTTATTTTGGCTTAGAACAACAAAAAAAATATTGATCAGACCACTACATGTTACATTAATGTACAAGAACGACAATTTCTTTCCCTAAACCCCGCATTGTTTTTATTGTTTCAGCTCTTTAACTCTTGATGACTTGAGTTCAAGTCCCAGACAGACTCCTGATCAGCAGGGTAGCCGATTTCAGAATAAAGAGACAGAGAAAATGTGTAAACTTAGTGAAGTGCTCCACAAGCTCCAGCTTGCAAACCTCGCAGAGACTGCAGCCCATCCAGCTCACAAACTCTCACCTAATACAACATGCTGTAAGTTGTGAAGAAATGTGTTTAAGTATAAATAGTCTCTACTGGCTTCAGGAAGTAAAACTGTTCCCTTAGTTTAGGCAACACATTGCTTGCTGGGGAAGCTGAGAGGCCAATGTCCTAGGCTCACCAGTGATTTCTCCCCTTAAAATAAAAGTTAGCAATAATTGTGTATATAATATTGTCTATTAGGCAGTGCATAAAGGCTTGCATTGTATGTACATACTGTAGTTGTATAGAAAACATTATAGAGTGAGCCTGCTTTTAGCTTGATGCCTCATACGGTGGTAATTAAGGAGAACAGTCTTTTGATTTGCTACTATTTGCAGTTCTGCAGGAAAAACGGAGTTCAGGCTATCTTGTGCTGTGCATTGTTGCTATGTTTAATCTTCTGATTCGCTAGGAACAATTACATGGGACACCTATGGGGAGTTTAATTGCCTAGCTCCTGCCTCTACGGCAATTGTAATTACAGTGCAGTACTATTTGGAAAAAAAAAGAAAGAGAAAAAGAAAAAGAGAGAGAGAAAATGTGGTGGTTTTTTAGAACCAAGCACTGAATAATACCAAGATTAGATTTATACAACAGCAGAGCTCCAAGAATTAGCTTCCAGAATTAACCCTGTGCTTCTTTTGATGAGAAGCCAGACAAAATAAAGCGCTGGTTATTGTAAATATCCTCATGTAAACCTTTCAATCCAAGGCTATCAAATGCATTTATCCTTCCAATATATGTGGGAGTTAGCACAGCTTCTTTTTTTTCCTCTCTTTCTCCAGCTGAGGAAACTAAGTCACAGAAATGTGCTGCCTGATTTGGCTTTATAAAAAATCCAAAGGAGAGCAAATTAGTATGTGAGAAATTTTGAATTTCTAGCATTTCCAAGCTCCTTTTACTTTTCATGGATGCAGCTTTGAAAGAAACACAATGGGCAAAAGATGTGCCTTTTTAAGCTATAAGATCTTAAAAAAGTCTTTAAAATGGAACATAATAAATAAATGAATAAATGTTGCTATGCACTATTCTGCTGATAATTCCTGTTGAGTAGAATTGAAGATGTCATTGTCTGAATCATCCTGCACAATCCCAACGAAAGGAAGTTGTAGACAGGATTATCCTATTGCATTCTGAAGGAAATTTTAAAGAGAATCCAAAGAGCACTAATGTATTAGAATTTCCTTTATTCCTTATAGAAAAGAAAGAATGATCACTGCTTCGTTTGCAGTAAGGCATTTTTATTTCTTTCATCATCTAGGTGATTTTCAGAACTGATCTTGATGGCAATTCAGTTACAAATTAAACTCTCATTGGGAAGTCCTCCGGTGGCTTCACAAGTTAACACTCTCTTAGAAGTGTATACAGATCAAATTCAGGACCAATACTCCACAGAACAGAGCCTGTTCTGGCTGGGGAACTCATGACATTTAATAAAAATGTTGAGGTTTATTTTTCTCCACTAAACACTAATTATACAGAACTGAAATTCACTCACAATTTTCCATAAGGTACCTGTTCATCTTCAACATCTTCTATAGTCCCCTTTAAATGATAACGCAATATGGCCAAAGGTGACCTATAGATAGCAAAAAGGTAAGCCACTCCTTTGGAATAATTATGCTGTACAAGAAATATACATTTAAGAGAACTACTAGTTTTTTCTCTTTGTAGCCTATCAAACATAAGTTTAGTCATGCCAGAGAAGGTATAATGCTGTAATTGTCTTTATGAATCTTGGTAGCACTTAGACAATAGGCTGCAAAAGTGAAGGGGCATGATATATACCCCTGCAGATCTGCTCCTCTGATTAAGCAGAGAAATTTTGTATGAGAAAGTAACTACGGCAAATGTGTTTTCTTCAGATAATTATTAGCTTCTTTTTATACTGACATCAACAGAACTGACAAGATCTCTTTGAAAGTCGAGATTACCTTTCTAGAAGTTTTGCATTCTTTGTCATTAAAGGAAAACATACCTGCATTGACGTTTTAAGCTTTTCCCGAGTTTCATATTAGAAAAGCAAAACAGTTGATGAAAGATCCTTTGAATCTCATATAAGAGCCAGTATAATTTTTTCCACATGGTTTTTTTTTCCAGTTAGTAACTGTAACTACATATAGTTATGACAATAGCTACTCATATCACTGAATTAGCAGTTCCATCTATGAACTATCCATATCCACTCTCCAGACATTGTATTATATTGTAAAAGACTTCTGGACTGGTAAAAAATTGGTCAGGTTTTCTACTCAGAACATAATCTGTGTGTTCAAAACCAATATGACAATCTCCCTGAGAAGTCAGCACATGGGCAGTGTCGTTTGAAGGCCTATATTTTGCCACCATATGGCCAAACATTGGAGAAGTCACTTGAAGTCCTTCTTCTTCATATTTTTCATTTGCAAAGTAGATGTATTATCAGCCAATATTTGTAAATTACTTCATGCTTCTATTGTAGGTTTAAAGTCACTTCGCCTTTACTGTGCCTTAAAACCACATTCTGACTTTGTTTCCTCCAAATTTACATATCTAACCGTCAACCAACCTCAAACTGCAGCCCTTGTTTTATAACGTGAACAGTGCAGGTATATACAGAAGAGACTCCAAATCACGAATCTAAATGCATTTTTAAACACGCTTTCCATAGCAGATATTTGCAAATGAAACCCTGTGATGCAGCATTTAATTCCCACAAGAAGTGTTATTATATCTTCTGTCTCTATACAAGCTTCTGCTGTGTTACTTGTATTGCCATTTTCAGCAGGGACTCAGAAGAGAGAAAGGATAGAAACTCAGACAGAATTACTAAACTGTAACACAAAGATAATGAACTCTAATGCAACAGGACAGCAAATTAAAAGACTGGGAAGTTGTTAGCCTGTGTAAAAATAGGAAGAAAAAGAGCTTTATTCCATACTTTTGAAGCATTCTTCAAAGCTCAGAGAACCTACTAAACGAAGCAGTCCAGTTAATCTGCCTAGAGCTTCTCAGTTCAGCTCTCTTTACAAAAGAAATCCAACCAGACATTTTTAAGAGCAATTATTTTTTTATGAAAAGGAAATAACTAAGACCTAGAAAGGCACATTAGGGGCTAGAAGACACACCAATCAGGAAATGGTTTAAGATCCCCATTCAGCTCAATTTGTTTCAAATCCCCTGAATACAGAAAATTCTGCAAATAGCCAAGAGGCTGGGAGACATAGTGCATATTGCCAAACAGATTTAAATGCAAAACCAAGACTCTTGTTTCCCAAAGCTGTGGAGGGTGATTATAACACTGTCTAGTCTTAAGGCAAAGCTGGTCTGCACTGTTTTTATGTATTTCCCTACCAGAGCCCTAATGTTCCCCTTCTGTGCAAACACAGCTACAGAAGAACAAATCAATACAGAAGTTTGGTAGTTCCAAAAAACAGCACAGATTTGGCAAAATTGTTTTACAACATTATCAACCACAAATATGTATCATAAAAAAATTCCTGTCCTTTGCTTTGGGATCAAAATTATAATAATTTTTAAATATGCATTTAATAATATATTTTAGAATTATATTTTCAATTTTCATTTTTAAAACTCTTGTTAAAATCTAAATTATGTTAATTTTTTTTTAGAAACACAGAGTCAATGAGTTTATATTTTTATTAAAACAAATTCTCAGATTTCCCTCTATCCTAATAATTTTAGCAGCTGAAACACACAGAATGCATTATGTAACACAAGACCATGATAAAATATGAAAATTGACAATACTGCATCCATGGGCTGCATTTAGCTTCATTGCTCTGGAAGTTTATGGATACTATCACGTGAAAGGGTACAAACCTATTGTAATCCTGACCTTTTCAAGTAACAAGCCTTCAGCAAAAGTTCTGACACTTTTGATTCATGGGATTGAGTGAATTTTCTTTTTTTTATGGAAAAATTATGCCACCTGAATCTCTTAGTCTGGATAGGAACCCGAGAATTTAAAGATATGAAGACAATATTTCCAGATTTTTGCAGAAAAAGCACTACCACTCATGAAATCAGTTATTCAGCTCTGTCTGCAGGTTATAGAAAGCTACAATATAATCTTTCAGCAGAATGAGAAAGACTTGCAAAGTCCTTTACAAGACTTGCAAGACAGAATAATTCAGAATATTTCTAACAAGACTATTGATTGCAAAAGCACATTTTCTTTCCACTTACCCACATTTCTGATTTTAAAATCCTGCCCAATAATGGTGAAAGATACGGAGTTGAAAAAAAAGGAACAACCAAAAAACAGTAAAAGCTGCGTATAGAACCCCAGACATCTGATCAAAGACAAGCAATATGAGAAATTTCAAAAGCAACTACAAGAATTAGAGGAATTAATTAAAACCATCTACTGAGAGATAATATGTAAGATAATGTCTGTGAAATAAGAACTAATAAATGGGCCTTAAAACAGAATATGAATATAGTCAAATGGCAAGGACCAGATTTGTTCCTAAGACACATGGAAACAATTTCAAAGATTTTTCAGCAAAGGAGCACTGTGTCAGACACGCAGTGAAAGCAGTCAGTTCCCACATTTCAGCACAAGTTGTACCACAAAATGCAAAGAAAAGAAGAAGTGTTAATAAGCATGTAACTAAAAGACAAAGCTGTTGTGATGACTGCGGTCATAGAGAAAAAGAGTCTTTCTTGGATCTCACAAAAATGTAGAGGATTAAAGTTTTTTTCAGATGACATATTAGTGGTATTGGAAATGAATTAACATTAAAGAAGGATTAGGAATAATGATGACCTGGGAAAAAAGCATGAATTATGCTTCTTTTACTTGTAGGTGCATGTTGCAAATTTGTAGTGGCATATTTCTAGAATACTAGCCATCCTTCAGACTGCAAGACAAAAGTCTCCAAATGCGTAACCCAAAACTGGATTCTCATTGTCTGAAGAAAAATATGGAAAAAAAATGTTTTCCTAACTTAAAGACATCCAAAAGTCATGCTATATCATATCTATAACACTGAAAAGCCTGTGGAAGAGTTGCATTACATGTAAGATCTCATAACCATTCAGACTAAGTGAAAGCTGACTCTGACTGAATTCTCCATGGTGTGACTGGATTATCAACGTTTACCACAATAAAGCAAAACTAATTAAGAAGTGTTATAGAATAGGAGCTATAAGTAGGTTGAACACCACTCCTCTCAACAGAGGTGCTGCTATTACAGATAAGAGAACAAACCTGCCACTTCAATAGTTAGAACATAGTTGCAATACACTGGTCAGAAAACAAAGCTAAGGCAAGAATGACATTGCATGTAGAAGAAATATTGCTTCAAAGCAATGGTTAAGTAATTCACTCCATAGTCATGGTAACTATTCTTGCAGATTAGTCTGGTCACACTCATTTCTGAGTCTTAGTCCTGCAAAAAGCCCCAAAGCTAGAAAGAACTAAGGTTAAAACAGTTTTCTAGTTCTTTCGGAATGCTCAAAGCACTACTGCTTATGTCCCTTCGCTAACAAATTCTTACCTAATCACTAATAGCGAAAGTCACGGCACACATAGCAAACTCTGAGATAGTCGACTGAACTGCTTGGACAAAAAAGTCCTGGGATTCAATATTTAAACCCTATGAACAAATGTCCAGCGAGACACAGAATCACTTTGGCTAAAAATTTATCTGTCTCTCGGAGTGTGCTATTAAGTGGTTTTATTGCGTATTTGTTGCTATTTTTATTTAGCACTATGTTTTGTGTTCATTTGAATTAAATGGCAAGGAAAATGAAGCCTCAATTTCAATGTTCAATTAGTTTTATTCAATCATTAAAATAATAGACTATTTCATGAAATCTAGCTTCATTTGAGCCAGTTTTTGTATCCTTTTTGTCATTATCTTTTCCTGTCCTTCAAAGAACATTTCAAGAAAAATGTTTATAAAAACCTCTTTTTGTTCTCCTAAGGCTTCAAACTAAACATGTTCCATTTATTTTTAAATTAAGTGAAAATTAGCCAGGTGTGATAGATAAGCTTTCTATACACAGGTCTAAATATTGACAAAAGGAGATGTGTCACTGGAAAAATCATCAGTCTAGCAATTATCACGTTAGCATGTTAAGTGGAAAAAGATGTGAAACTTCCAAATGTGTCAATACAGATTATTTCATTTCCACCAGCTATCAACTATACTGTGAACATCAGTGCCTCAACGTATACTCAGCAGCAGGTCAGCTTTTGCAAGTAAATACCTTAACGAGTCATCAAGAATTATCAGGTCTGTGGCAAAACCATGTATATCTTGTTCAGAAATGTAGTGCCAAGAAAATATTAGACATTTCTACTAGCCAGTGCAAAAATAATTGCTGGTTTAAACATCAACTTTAAAACAGTTTATCTCAGTTTAGAATAAAATTTATTAACCCAAACAAGAAGCATTTGAATCTACACATTTTTGCCAACAAGAATGCAGTCTATTTATTCTGGTAGCACAGAATTCTGGAGCCCTGGCATTGAATTCTTAGAAGGTGTTTTGAGCTGCTGCTTGATTGCGGAAAGCCTTCTCTTGCAGGGAGTTGTCAAGATGTTAGAAATGTGGGAATCAGAGGGAGAGAGATCTGGTGAGGAAGCTGGGTGGGGTAGAATTTCGTAGACCAGTTCATGCAGCTTCTACATTCTTTTGCGAGACACGCAGTCAGTATTGTGGTGGAGAAGAATTGGTCCTTTTTGATTGACCAATGTTGGATATAAACATTGCAGTTCTTGGTGCATTTTGTCAATTTCCGGGTGATTTTTCTCTGTTACTATTGCTTCATCAGGATTCAAGAGGTTGTAGTGGATAATCCTACTTGCCAACCACCAAACAGTGACCATAACATTCTTTTCATGCAGCTTTGGTTTGTGGAAGCATCCAGCCACTGTACAGAATGCTGTCAGTTGTCATACAGAATCTAGATTTTGTCACATGTCACAATGTGATCAAGAAATAGACTGGGTTTGTTGCACGAAAGAACAGAACAGAACTGCAATTTTCTTTACGTTCGTTCAGCTTGTGTGGCACACATTTGTCGAGTTTTTTGATTTTCCAGTTCAGTGCAAATACCAAACAACTGTTGAACAACCTAATAGAAAGACAGACAGTACAGGGATAGAGCCAGAGGATAGGTACAGGAACAAGCAATCATCAAGGAGCGCCTTTCTCACAGATATGGTACCAACTTTCAGGTCCAAACCTAAATGGATGTGGAACAGAGAAGGAAACGGTCACCATTTCCACAGAAAGAAAGTGGTAGCAGAGAAAAAAATTTCCTAAAATTCTTTCTAATAGTAGGTCCAGATACCAGCTGTGATTTTAACAGCTGGTTCTATCAGACTAAATCAAATTTCCTTCATTGCAGCCCTGATCCTTCTACAATTCCTTGCCCAAAACGTAAACAGTATTGGTAGTCAAAAACAAAAGCCTTTTCCTCACTTTTTTCCAGACTTTGCTACTAACTTCAGATCACTACGTAATAATAATTTCTCAGGTAAGAAATGTATTTGCCATTTTCATAATCTAGCCAATGTCACATTACTTGCAAGTCAGTATTGCTGTTGTCCATCAAAAAATGTTTCAAGAAATTAAATTAAGGTGCATTCATTAATGAGCAGCAGACAAAATGAGTAAGACAGAATGATGATCCACGTGGTTGAACAGGGTGCATTTAAAACATTTATTTTTCTATACAGTGTAAATAATTTAATTAATTCCAAGAGCCCCAAGTGGACTAGTACCTACACTAGGTCTGAAGTTGAAGCTCTTTGGTGAATTTTGTGGCAGCTTATGAGAGACAGAATCACAAGACAATAGTTTTCAAGATACATTATTTTGGAAGTGGAACTTACAGGAAGTTCTCACCCCTGTATGACAGCAGGAGGTAAATACTCTTGAGATCAATTACACTTTCTTTCAAAGTTCTCATATAATCTAGGATTTTTAATATGATTTTTTTAAAAATATTTCTTTTAAATAGCCAGTGTTACATGATGTGTGCTTACAACATGAAACATTTTTGGTAACGATTAATCTGATATGTATCAATATAACGTTAGCAGCATGGGCAATGCCTCAAACAAGGTCTGGGGACTTCTATAGACAAAATCCCACCAATTTCAGTGACTTTGGAACAGACTACTACTTAATTACTTCAGGCCATGACTACGAGACAAACTGTGCAATTTGTATGGTTAGTTTCATTAAGAGCTACAGTACACGACTATTGTATTCTGGATAAATTGTGTCCCACCTCAGCAGACTCCTCTAGGAGGCACGGCAGAAGGCATGTGGTCACCCACCACCCACCACCATTGATGATGCAGCTTGAACACACAGAAATCCAGTTACTGAGGTGCTGTGCTTGTTTGTAGCAGCATTCATTGCACCATGATCTAATAGACATTTTTAGATGAAGATTTAATTTTATTTGTACTGATTTTTCACTGATGTTTAGAAGAATCCTTATTTGATATTTTAAGTATCTTTTGCCTCAGAAGTGCATTATGCAGGCTGCTGGTGGGATAGTGCAAACGTTATTCAATCTTGAAACTTTTTATACCAAAACAATCCTACATATGCTAGTTTTTTTATAAATCCTGGCAGATTCTTAAGATGTATTACCTTCCCATGAATTTCTTTCAAGAATTTTACTATTCTTGACTTCTAGGCAAGAACTGTCGAGCACGTAAAACAGTAACAAAAATATTACATTGAGATAAATATCTCAATTTTTATGTAAAATGTCTCTATCTATAGATTTTTCCTATTTTTCACTGCAAATAATTTGCACAATATTAAATTTAAGAGTTTGCAGCCATCCCATTCATCTCTTTTTCAGTGTTCTCAGGAGTCTAGGGCTTGCAGTCTCCTGAAACAAGTAAGAAATATTTCAAAATAAAATTTCAAAAGCTAACAAGAAAGGTATTTTAAGATTTCCTTTATGTCTTTTTTTACTCTCCCCTGGTGTTCAGCATCATGCAAGATTTGGCCCCAAGTCATGGAGATTTTAGGCAATAGTTTCCCCATGCTTAAATTTTAAAAGTAGTTGCCATAGCAACTGCTAGACACAGCATATGGTGTGTCTGTTACCTCCAAGATAACAGAGCAATTTCTGAAGAATTTTCTTTACAATATGTTATGAACCTTTGTACTTTTTACAATTTTTCAGAGTGCAGTATAAGGTACTGTTGTTCCCTGACATTCTCTTGAAGTTGAATGCTCATTTTGTAACTCTCTCTTTCATATTAGGCAAATATTTCCCTCTTTCTTGTCTTTTTATTCTCCCAATATTCAGCAAAATATGAAAGAACAAAGCGAGGAAAACGAGACATCTTTTAAGTTTTATCTACAGATTTTAGCTAGTTTTGCTACAATGTCACCTTTCCCTCACAGTGACAAACCAAAAGACAAAAATACAGAAAATTATAGAATACGGAAAAGGAAAAAAGACATAAATCTTATTAAAACTGGGCAGCCAGACACTTTGCAGAACTTCAAGCAGCCTTCAGCCCTTTGACTCCCATACTTGCCAGGCTTCTCATCTTCAATGAAGAATTAATATCTGTGAAAGTGGCCTCAACCAAGAGGAACTCAGAAACACACCTGTCACCTCTTGTTTGCTAGGTAGTATATTCTCCTTGAATAGCAAAGACTTATGTTGCAGACCTTCTTCCAAAATGGCTTGGGTCTACTGTGCGTAGCTCCTGGAAAGTAACCCTGAGGATAGCTTGCAAGTGGGATGACACTACCTACCTTCCTATATACACTCGAGAAGATCCCACTGTCCAGCAGAGCTCCCAACAGTTAAGCATTTCGATGCTTGCTTTGCTTTGTAGAATCACAGACAGATTTGGGAAATAAGGGAAATACACCTCTATTCCCCCTTCTGCCCCTTTGTGGTTGTATAGGCTGAGATAGGATCAAAAGAATAGTTACTAGGATACATAATAATGTTCTGGTCTGAAATTCTCTGTCCCCCGAGTACTTCATTCTGACAACTTTCTGTAGCTAAGGTATCTTCTGCATAAATCTTCCAAAAAATTAAAAAATAAAACTCCACCAAAACAGGATGTATGAGTGCACATTTAATTCTCCCCTTGAGGAAAAGCTAAGAAAGAGAACAAACCACTCATTATATACTTAGCTTAATGCACAACTACAAGGCGCTGACACTACCCTGATGAAGACAGAAGATAGTTTAAGAACAGAATAAAATGTTTTATAGGGGACTTTGTATTTTTGGGGTGGTTTTCCTTTATTTACTGTTGATTTACCATGGTTACTTCTCAGGGAAGGGGTAATCATTGTATAACTGGAATTGCACATAATTATCTTCAAGAAATATTTGGCCAAATGTTTTGCAAAGAAATGTTTATATGCAATTAACAAGTTGCATGGTTCATTGCAGCAATTTTGAATCCTCTTTTGCTGCCTAGGCAAGAGGAAAAGAGAGCAAAGAGCAAAGCAGTAGGTACTACATATATGGACAAGTGTAGCTTTCACTAAAGGCTGAACGACTCTGCTGTAAGAAAAACGCTAGAAATTTTTGCTGAAAAAAAGAGACATTTTAGATCCTAAACGGCATGTACAGGAAGAGAAGGAGGGTCGTGTGTGAGTTTCACCTCATCTTAGTCATGCATTATCAATTTATTAGCCTGAAGCTTTTAGGAGACAAAAATTACTATGGGGTCCTGACTGATTGAAGGATGGTGAGAAAATATGATAAGTATGTTAAATTAATAAAATCTACAAAGTTGTGATGAGATGAAAATTCTATAATATAGGAAAACATAGTTGTCATACATCATGCCTCACTTTTATTTTTTCTGTAGATATCATACTACAAAGTTAGACCATGATTTAAGGTCACTTCAATACCCATGAATGTAATGTTTCTCTTAAACTGTAATTTCTTAGGTTCATATGGATTAGTTTTCCTTTCCTGCTTATGGTTGGCATCTGTCATATTAACATATGCCTGACATTAGGGTCTTCGCAAGTGCCTAAATGAACAGTTGATCTCTCTACTACTTAGTCACTTCCATCTTCTGGAAGAACCTCTTTCCACTTAAACCTGAATTTTTTTATTTCTGTTCTTAGCAATCAACCACAATTCCCATGGACACTGGCTTTCTGTACCTTCCAGCCACCAGGCCACTTGGTGTATGAGAATGAACTGAAAGAAGTGGGTTTGTTCAGTCTTAAGAAGAATAAGTAAAAGCGAGATCTCATCAATCTTATTGCTGTGTCTTCAACTACCTAGTAGGACGGTATGGAAGAACAGAGCCCAAATCCTTCTAGGGTGCACAATGATAGGATGAGAGTTGGTGGACACAAAATGCAACATAGGAAATACCAATTATATGTTACAAAATATATTTTCACCATAGTAAAACAGCGGAACAGGTTTCCCAGAGAAGTCGTGGCATCAGAACCACTCAAACTCAATCAAGCAAAGTATTGATTAACCTGTTTAAGTGAGTCTTGCTTTGAGTGGGCCTGGATGACCTCTTCCAATCTAAATTATGTGATGATTCTGTGCTTCTACTCAACTCTGGTTCAGGAGAGCTAGGCAGGCAGTGTTTGTCATTGAAGAAACTGCTCTAACTGAAAATATGAGTATGCCTGAGACAATAGGCCCCTCTTGTAAGTGAAAGGGTGTGATTTACCTAGAAGTAGTTTGTGGCACAAATGGAGAGATTGGTATGGTTCACTTTTGGATGCATTTTTTCTACATTGGCATAGAGCATGGCAATTTTGGTACAGTTATTCCTGATGAAAATATAAATAGCACAGAATCAACTCCTAAACACAAATGTACCAAAAATAAAATAACTGACAAATTTCCTGTCAGTATGGCTTATTCCATTTCAGGATACACAGAACTCAATAAGTTATATTCAAAACCCCTCCATAATTAAGTGTAAGTCAAGTATATTTCTACAGCATATTAGTGACTCCATGTAAACATATTTTCCTCGTGAACGATTATAAACAGGCACACCATAACCTCATTTTTAGCTTTTTTCACATTTTTCTCTTTGCAAAATGTCACTTTCTTTCCATCAGGCTAATCCCAGGAGGTCTGGTAACTACAATTACTCCATTTAAATATTCCACATGTCTGTCAAGACTCAAAAGAATTCTGTAGTGTCAGTTTAAATATAAATATATATAATTCTAGTTAATAATCATCACTTCAAGTCTGTTATGAAAACTGTATTACTCATTCAGAGTGTGTGTGATGTTGTGTATGTATGCAGCATTTGTTGCAGCATTTTCATTGATTTATTGCTGAAAAAACCAACCATACAAACTGCAACATATCAATGATCTCATGCAGAAAAACATGTTCTTCAAAGGTAAACTTGTATATAAGTTTTTATTCTAATTACTTCAGGAAAAAAGCACCAGAAAATTCTGTGATTTTATATGGAGAAAGCTGGTCATGTATATAATACTACAAAAGCAAACGCTAGCAAAACATATTTTATGCTTTTTGTTTCTATATCATTTTCATTTAAAGAAAATCTTTTCATTTACCATTGACCAGAACTTTATTTTTTCTCGGTAAGAGGTAGGAAGTTTGGGAGGCGATGACAATTTTCTGCAATCTTATAAATAGCCTGAACAACTACACAGTTAAAAGACAAGCATCTTAATGGCTTAGAAACTAAAACTGTAATGTTGATCAAAAATAGATCACAGTTTATTTTCCTTAAGTTGAATGTGCTCATCAGATCTTTATTTACTTAGCCTTTGCAATATAAGTAAAGCATAATGGTTTTTACAACGAAAGTTTTAAAGTAGCAGAATGAATATCCTTATGCCCAGCAAAGAAAACTAATACCAGTGAATAACATTTCAATGCTTTTAATCTCCATGACAACCCACCTCAGATCCTTCAATAAAATGCCACTCTACATGCACACAAACATACTCATTTATGCACACCTACCATGTGTTCATAAATATCACCAGTGCTGCACATCTTAGAACCATATATAATATCACTGATGTCTTTCTATTGGAAAACTGATCAGTCAGCACTCAAGCTAAAAACTTAATTTGTATCCTCTGGCCTATATTAACTGTTGATTAAACAAAAAGCAAAGAAATACATACAAAATATGGCTCAAATATATAAGGACATACTTTGAGTTTTGGCAAGCATCAGGAGAAAAACCTGATATATAATTAAATCAGAAGAATTACTTTAAAGACATACATAGAGTCAGAAATTGCATAGCAGAATTATTCACAGTAATTTTTCTGTCTCAGAAAGGAAACAGTTGACTTAAATGCAGAGCGCTCACTAAGCTGTGTGAGTAAGGATCTAATTATTGATATGAGTCACATACTGATGTAAAGGCAGCTTACACCTAAGACTAGAAAAATCACAACAAATGTTTCAAAAACTGTCCCAAGACCAAAGTTCAATTTAAGCCTCTTCAAGAAATGGGACATTCCAAAGATCTGCCTGCATAACAGAAAGAGATACTGGCTGTCATTTGACCAGCTTACAATACTGCATTCACAAAATTCACCAATTACCATCAGTTATCTGGCCTGTTTTGTGGTTTTAGGACTGGTTCCCTGGAATACCCATCCTGCCACAGCTGTAACATCCCTGCTGGGAGGATGCACCACTTCAGTGCACAATGTAGTATTGTCATAAATGAAAGAAAGATGTATGCCCAGACCTGGAAGTGGGCCTGCCAAACCCTCACATGCATGACCTGAATAGATCACTGAAACTGCAACTCATATCCTCCTCCAGCCTGTGGTTTCAAAAGGCAGCATGCCCCGTGCCCCCAGGCCTCCGGAGCCTCCACTCCAGCAAACTTTGCCAGTATTTCTAAATAACCTGTTTTAACAATCCAACAATTTAATAAATTTTCATATCCTTACCCAATCACAATAGACTTTATTAGTCAGGATTAATTGCACGTTTCAAGTACATTTTGTACCTGTTAAGCTACTCTGCAAAGTAACAGCAGATGAACTGAGCAGATGTCTTGTTTCGTGTCTTCTCCCAGGGTGTGTGGAAGGTAGCCTAGCCATCAGTATCAATTTTGGGAAAAGCACTTTTCTCCAGACACAGATAAAAAGAGAAGAAAAAGTCAGAAGCAGCTTTCAGCTGTGGGAATAGACTTTTCTGTGGCATCCCACTCCATCCCTCACTTTCCCATGGCTCTGCTCACCACAAGACCTTTTATCCCAATTAGTATGGTCAGTGCACGGCAGATGACATTGACTTGCAGAATGAAGACCCCCACAACTCGCAGCCAGTTATGAAGTCAGGTATGTTTATTACACCGGTGGGCAGCAGGCTGCATAGTTCCAAAAAGCCCTGTGACCCGAACAAAGGATAGATCGGCATTTATTGCTGAAGGACATACATATTCATTACATTTGTTGATCAGTTCTAGGACATCATTAACACAAGTTCCATCCCTCTCCCCCGTGCGCAGTGTCCCCTTGTGGTGGTTGTGCGGGGGTCCTTCGCCCAGGCTCAGTTGACATTTTGCCTGGGGTCCTGGACATTCCTGTCAAGGGTGCTTGAAACTTCCTCCTTATCAGCGCAAAAGTTCTAACCCACTCCTTACCTGCTGATGCTCCTAGACCTGTCCCTCTTTATCAGCGGATGCTCCTAGACCAGTTCCTCCTTATCAGTGGATGCTCCTACAGAATTCCATAGAGAACTCCCCCTGCTTGCAATACGGCCCATCAGAATATACAAAGGCTTAAGGTTCCACATCAACATAAAACTCTTGTGACTCTCACTGCCAGTCTGGAAACATGGGTGAGAAATTCTGAACAGAGAGAACTCTGAAATACCATCAGGTATCTTCTGTGATAGACATAACAGAAATTCTCAGCATTTCCCTTCCTAAGGTTCTCTTCTACCGACCTTGCACTGACCTCTGGAACACAACAACACTATACAGGCGTTTACAGAGGAACAAAGGCCATTTCAGCATACCTGTATTTGCATGGTATGTCATAGGACCTTAAAGGGTTTAGGAAAGGCTCGAGGGCATGCTGAAGCCCTTCAGTGTGCATATGAATGGTTTGGCCCTCAAAAGAGTCTCAGAAGATATTATGGATGCAAGCTAGTTGGCTCCTATACTTTGCTGAAAACAGAAATTTTTTTCAGAAAATGTGAGGAGGCAGGGCAGGGAGACATTTTGCAGTCTTGGAGTAACCAGTGCTGTAGTACCTGACTAGTTCACAGGCATCCTCGAGCAATTATCTATCTCTGCCTATTCATTTAAGATTAGCTGTGAATTCTGTAATAAAGGTGCCAGTTTTAATATCAGCACTAACTGTTGCTGTTACCTTAGTTGTTCAGCCAAAAAAAAAAATCTTCCTGCCATTAAAGTACCATCTCACATAATGTGTCAATGCTCTGCCCTGTAACTTTTTCATATACATTTCCTGCCTGAGGAACTTCAATAGGAATTCTTACTGAGATAGAAACTCATCTGCCTTTTAATTAGACTTTAATGCTCCTTCTAAATCAGGCAAAAGGACAGTAAGTCTAAAAGGCCAAAACTGAATTCTTTCCCTATAGAAGACTTAAAATCTTTTCTCAGAGTAAAAAGGTAGAGTTCCAGGGTGACTGAGGTATATACAAGAATTTACAAGACAAAATGAAACATTCCTACAAAACAATGCATTGAGATGCTTTCTCTCCCAGGCTTCTTCACTGATGGCCAGTTGCATCATTTCTAAGTGTTCATTATCCTCCTTCCATTAAAATGACCACCTCTGTTACCAAAAGACAAAGTATAATATATATAATCCCCTTTCAAGTATGTTGAATGGTATGTGCAGCCTCAAAATACTGATGCTTGATTGCCATATCTGTCTAGACTGAACATCTAAATTTCATAGCTAGAACTTCCCTGAAATGCTTTGTTCAGTAAGCTGGTGAAACAAAGAAAATAGCCCAACAGCTTGACATACTGTTAAGCAGGTATTCTTTGATTTCGGCACAGCGCCAGAGAAGCACTGGGGATGTTCCTCCATGAGTGCCTCAGAAGGACACATGTAGGTCTCTTTCTCATATTCACTATGGTTCCCCGAAATCAGTTACACACTATCTTGTGTCTGATTTACAATACAACAGTACCCTCCTTATTGTCCATTAGAGCCAATTCTGGCTATTCCAGGTGATCCTTTGTCCTCTTTCACAGGTGTCTGATCTGCAATTTCCTTATCTCTAGCAGATAGTAATGAAATACACGATCTTTTATTATTAACTTAAAAGAAGATTACAAGTCCCTTTGCCTCATTGATATTGATGACACCAAAAATAGCTCAGCTAAATTACTTAAGTACTCATTACTTAAACACAACAAAAGGTGAGTTAACTTTTATCTGCATTTCTAAGATGTAGAGAGCCTAAGGTTGGTTCTGTCCATGAATTGTTGTAGAACATAGACCTGCAGATATCAATCTTATTGCTCTCTCACTATTTCTTTAAGGCACTGTTAAAATCAAATTAAAAAGACAGAGAGTTGGACTTTTCATAGTGCCTGGATATAGTTTATAGATTAAGGAAGTCACAGTTCAGAGATACAAATCCTTCTTAATCATAATGATATTTTTACACTATAGCTAACACATTGGTAACAACTTCATTTTATATAAAGAACCCTGTCAACCAAGAGCAAAAAACTTTCATTGCTATTTGTGTTTCTAATGGAATTCTAATACCGAGACCATAGGTTTTACATGAAATTAGGAGAGCTCTTGAGCTGACAAAACCCAATGCAGGTTATAAGAAGATCTAGCCACACAACTCATAGCAAGAATAAGTACTTTCCAACTAAATGAGTTCAAGTGTGAAACCAATGCTTCACTTTATTATATATACTTTATATATATACTTTATACCAGTATATACTTTATACCCAGTTAGCAGCTGGTCAACCAGTTGGCGGCCGGTAACTAGTGGTGTCTCCCAGGGATCGGTGTTGGGCCTGGTCCTGTTCCATGTCTTTATTGATGATCTGGATGAGGGGATCAAGTCCATCATTAGCAAGTTCACAGACGATACCAAGCTGGGACGAAGTGTTGATCTGCTGGAGGGTAGGAGGGCCCTGCAGAGGGACCTTGACAGGCGTCAGAGATGGGCTGATTCCAACAGCATGAGGTTTAACAAGTCCAAATGCCAGGTTCTGCGCTTTGGACACAACAACCCCATGCAGAGCTACAGGCTGGGGACAGAGTGGCTGGAAAGCAGTCAGGCAGAAAGGGACTTGGGAGTGCTGGTAGACAGGAAACTCAACATGAGCCAGCAGTGCGCTCAAGTGGCCAAGAAGGCCAATGGTATCCTGGACTGCACCAGGAATAGTGTGGCCAGCAGGACTAGGGAAGTTATCATCCCCTTATACTTGGCACTGGTTAGGCCACACCTTGAATACTGTGTCCAGTTCTGGGCCCCTCAGTTTAAGAAAGATGACGAGATGCTGGAGTGCATCCAGAGGAGAGTGATGAGGATGGGGAAGGGGCTGGAGCACAGGCCCTATGAGGAGCGACTGAGGGAGCTGTGGTTGTTTAGCCTGGAGAAAAGGAGGCTCAGGGGAGAGCTTATTGCTCTCTACAACTACCTAAAAGAACGTTGTAGTCAGACAGGGGTTGGTCTCTTCTCTCAGGAAACCAGTGACAGAACAAGAGGACACGCTCAAGTTTCATCAAGGGAAGTTTAGGCTCGATATTAGGAAAAAATTCTTCCCTGAAAGGGTGATTGGCCATTGGAATGCACTGCCCAGAGAGGTGGTGGAGTCAATATCCCTGGAGGTATTTAAAAGGAGATTAGATGAGGCATTTAGTGCCGTTATTTAGATGATGAGTAGGTGTTGGTGTTGGGTCATAGGCTGGACTCGATGATCTCAAAGGTCTTTTCCAGCCTTGTGATACTGTGATATATGGCCATTGTATGACTACTGCACCATGCAGTTAATTCTCAAGTCAAAAGTACTGTTTGTTTAGGATCCTAATGATATTTACAGGACCTACAATTAAATATACAAAATATACTTCACCATCTCTTAGTGGCTTGTCCCTGTAAAAATTACTTCTACAGAAATGTATCTTTTCTTCTGTTTAGTTTATTACCTACAGAGAAAAAGTTTTCGGTATCTTTTTATGTCTTGTAGCTGTAGTCTCTAAACTCTATGTAATTGCTTTCAATGAAAAAAAGAAAACTTTAATGGGAACAGCTTTATTGTCATATTTTTACTAGTGGGTGTGAGAAGTGATTTAACTTACAGGTACTGATTATTTAATTGTATTGATATAGAGCATACAGCCTACCATGACTAGTGAATCATTCAGACTGACAAGAGGAGGTGTAAAAACTCTTCTTGCTTTTATTATGCCACATCCTTACAGTTTTACAAAGGAAAAAAAGCTTTATTCATAGGTGTGGGTTAGTAAGTCATTAAAGTTCTTGATAAAAGATACGAATGCATAAAGCAAACACGTCAAATCCATAGAGTATAATTCTGAAATTAATTGGACAGTGAAACGAACCATTCCAAGAGATGAGTATATCATGAGATATGCAGTGTGGCTGACTCTGAGCCTACATATGGTTTAAAAATAATCTTTGCAAATTTTAAGAAATCAAGCTTAAAAATAAATTGCTTATTCTAGTGCGTTCCATTTCATTTGTTAGTGTGTGACCTTTATTCAACACAATTGTTGTACAAACCAATTTACTTGTTTGGATGTGAAAAGACACCACAAACTATTAAGTCCTAGCTACATCATTATGTATGAAAGTAATTGTACTGTGTATTTTTAAACCTATGGTCCTACAGGAGTAAGAACTTGAATTTATTCCACAAAAAAATTGTGCTTTGGACAACATTTAACCAAAAATAATTAGCAGAATTTAGATAAATTCTTGGTCAGGCATTCAGCAACCTGAATAGAAAAAGCGACCTATGGATAGGCTTTAATTTGAATGTTTAGTTATATAGAAATATTATTCAGGAAAAACAGGACTCAGATTTTAGATACACAACAAAGCACTGGCTTTCGTCTAAAAAAAATCTGGTTTTCTTTTCTTCTTCATCAGTTTTGTTTACATGTTTCACTAAACATGAGGTGATGAAAAGCAAGCAAGCAAGCATAAATCTTTTAATTTCTTTTCAGTATCACTTTTTGAGGAGTATAGTTAAAAATAAGATGCGAGTCACCTGCTTTCTTTAAATAGTTATGATTTTGTAAAGTTACAGACAACAATAGATTTTAAATATATACTTTTCTCATTGTTTTCCTTATAATAATTAATAAAATACATATCATCACAGAATGACGTGAGTTGGAAGGGACCAACAAGGATCATAGAGTTCAACTCCTACCCCTGCATAAGACAATCTCAATATTCACATCATGTGTCTGAGGGCATTGTCCAAATGCTTCTTGACTATTGTCAGGCTTGATGCTATGACTGCTTCCCTGGGGAGTCTGTTCCAGTAGTCCACTACCCTCTGAGGGAAGAACCTCTTCCTAATATTCAACTGCAACCTCCCCTGATGCACCTTCCTGTCATTCCCTCGAGTCCTATCGTTGGCCACCAGAAAGAAGAGATCAGCGCCTGCTCCTCCTCCTTCCCTTGTGAGGAAGCAGTGAACTGCTTTATATACAATTTTGTTTGTGTGGGGGTTTTGTTAGTTTTATAGTATATATATCCAAAATTGTTATCTTCTACTTTCAGTATCATTAATAATTCCTTTGTTAGTATAAACGAATATTAAGCAGGGTAAAAGCTGAAGGCATTAACTAATTTGCCTAGTAACAGAAACATTAAGTGTAAGGGATTTTTTTATATTACTTTTTTCTTATCATTAACAGAAGAAACAAAATAATTTAAGAGCTCTGTTTGAATAGATCCAGCACTGATAAAAGTTGTGAACTAGTGATTATATTCACTAAATATTGAAAGAGTTCCTTTTACATACTGCCACGTGCTTATTTTGCCAGAAATTAAGGAGTTTTCTTCAGTAACTTACTAAAAATCTGCCTGTTACTTGTAGCCCAAGAAGAGCAATGTTATTCAAGAGAAGTATTTTTTCCCTTTCTTTTGTTTTATACAAAAGACAACAACATTGGGTCTGCCTGCAGGGCAAAAATCTCAGAAAACTAATGTTGTGGTTTGAGATTTTTCCGAGGAATTTTTCTTTCCCTTGCCAATAAAGGGAATTTCAGCAGACGCGAGGGGGGATGGGGAGAGGACGTTGAGAATGGTTGTATATTCTGCACAACTTCAGAAATGACACATTAGTAATGGCCCATGGGAAGAAAGCTGGCATATCTAGATAACTCTTTGGTGAAAACAAGTTATGTTTTACGGAATAAAAAAGAATGAATTTTTTGGCTGGCTAGCTATCTTCAGATAGCTAGACTATTCTAAGTAATGCATCATGAAAAAAAATTATTACAATTCCACTTGGATGACACTAGAAATTAATACAACCCTAGCCTAAGGTGAAGTTTATACATCCTGACAGAATCTTTGTGCTTGTAAATTTAGCAGAGCTTACTTCTAACAGCTGGGATTTTGCTATTTTTGATGATTTCCAAGTTGCATTTCAGAGCAGTATTTTTATTTAAACATGAGCTAAAAATCACATGTGGCAATTCACCATATTTATAAATTTGTAATTACTAAAAAGGACAAAACTACTAGAATTGAACTTACCTATTGAAATGACAGGATTGAAGAGAATCATAAGAATAACTCGGCGACTTGAACAGGGAACGCAAGCATTGATACAGGATGCTGTAAGTCTGATAAATAATTCTATTAAAATACTGTTATTATCATGAAATTGTGAAAAATATTTTTAGATGAGGTAACAAATCATAGAATCGTAAAGCTTAAAGAAGAGATAATGCAATTATAACAAGATACAGGTGAGCTACTTAAATTATCATATTCCACTTAGCAACTTGGTGATCATAATCATTTTGCAACTCTTTTATACCCAGAGCAATGAAAAATAATTTAGAAAATCATTTACTCCATCTAGTGGTGATTTTCTTTAATTTTCACTTGCAATTCTGCTTCAGTAGGGAACTTCATTCCAAGCTTCGATTTTAATTTTTTAGACTTCAAGAAACCACAACAGATAAAACCACAACAATCCACTTGATTGATACATAAAATTATTTAAGACTTTTTATAGTATTGAAGTAAATCAGTTTCAAAGCCTATGCTTAAGCATAGTAATGCCCACATTCTTCCAAGAATGGTGCGCAAAGTATCTAGCAAAGAAAGCAAACATGATTTTTCATACACTACAACTTGGGAAGCTGAGACAGGGGAAAATGATGCAATTTTAGCCAGTGCCAGAACGTGGAAAAGAATCTCACCCACCCCAGCCACTTGACTCAGGGTGGTCCCACAGAGAACCAGGATGAGAGAAGTAGAGCCTTGGACGCCTTTGGCTCAGATCAACACCAGACCGGTAGTGACAGGTATTGTGTAAAAACATAAGAAATTAAATGGTTTGGGGTTTTTTATAACCTAGAGGAGGAAGCCACATCACTGCAGTCACCACCTTACACAAGTAACCATGTTTGTAGTCTGCTGAGATGATACGAAGACTCCGACTTCAGAATGTGATCTGCTTACTCAGTCCCCACGAGTAAAGTGGCAGTATGGCATGAAGACATTTACACTGTTACTCCCCAGTGATCTACCCTATTCCATAGATAAAAACCCAGGTAGTGTACCCAGGGCGATACCTATCATTGTGCAAAAGGATTTAATTCAGATGAAATAGTTTTGGATATTCTTGTTTATGTAGCAACTAAAACGTAAATTTGATTACAAAATTTGAGAGACTTGGAAAGCAGTACACACCAGGCTGCCACATGTTTACTCAGGGTCAATGAAAGGAAAATTTAGTCCACAGTGATTAGAATCAAGGGAACTAAAGGCGATTTTAACATTGTAAAAGTTTGGGGGCTTTGAGGGAACGTGGACATCAAACAAAGTTAATTTTTATTTCTATTTTTACAATACTGTTCAAGCAATATTGTGGACCTCAGGAAGGAGGCCCAGCATTCATCTCTAGAGCTCCCATGACAGGGCAACAAAAATGTCCCAAATACTGTTTCATTCTATTAAAGACAAGCACACAAACCTTCCCAATTAATAATTTGGAAAGCTATCAATAAACTGTGAACTGTTCCACAGCTATGAGAAAAATATCAATTACTGATAAAAATACAAATCATCCTATAAGCAGGATGATCAGTGTCGAACTCTAGTTTGATCTGACTATCACTACCATGTCACACACTCCCTGCACAGCCATAAAACCTAGGACACTAAGCGAAGAATTAGCACTGTAGTGAACTGAGGCAAAATTTGAATGTTGAAAGCATTCACTGGTGAAATTAACCAACGATCGTTCTGAGAGAGTAAACTTGGCAAACAGAGTGTTCTCCTGAAAGCAGTATAAAAAGTACACGTAAATAAAGAAACTCACCTACCCTCTACTGGTCTTAATCAATGATAGTTGATTCACAGAATTTGTATAGCCAAGCCCTCTTCCACTCAAACCTATCATCCTTTGACAAGAGTACTAATGAAAATTCACTTGATTCACTTGATTGAAGGAGTTCTTAGCTACTAGCACTCATTGTCCCAAATCATTACATGTGTTCAGTACACTGCTTCCAGGACAAAGTACTATTCTACATGCTGTCCCTGTCAACAGCTGTGGATAAACAGAGCATCTTTAAATCATTTTCTGGACAACTGAGAGTGATTCAGTAGCTAAATAGTTAAAAAACACTGGAGTCTCACAGGATACTTATCTTTCAGACATGTTTATCAAAATAAAAAATAGACAAAACGTTCTTCTTTTCCACTTTCCAAGTGATGCGGATACAGGATAAATTCAGGTTTTCATATATGACTCAACTGCAGCCTGACGAGGTTCATAAATAAAACGTAGATCAACATAATAAATGCAGAACTTAAAACAAATACAGTACTGTATTTTTCATCATAAGTCATGCGGCAGAGTCGTAAGAAACACAGTATTATTTATGTATTTAAAAGACCAAGGTCAGGTACTGGAAGTTTTCTGTTTGTCTTTTAAATTATACCCCAGAGCTGGTACCCAGTGCACACTTCTGATGCTGTGGTCTTACAGCTGTATACTAGAACATTCTCTTATTACATTCATACCTTAGAGGAAGGAAAAAACCTGAAACAGAAGAATAGACATTTAATAGGAATAATTTTCCATGCTTCTAGTTTTAAAACTATTAATTTTATAATAAAATTCTTTATTTGAAACTATTTGCATATTTGAAAAGAATAAACGCTGTACTCCCTTAATAGTAATCCAATAAAAGAATGTGTTGAAGAACTAAAAAACCTCTTTTAATCCTTTGTCTAGACAATTTTCAGATCTTGAGCAATTTGCAGAATGTGAGAAGTCTGGATAATCATGGATTGTGGTAGTGAGCTTCAGCTCTGAATTTCTGCAATGAGTTAACACTTAAAAGAAAACATCTCAACAAAACTCGTCTTCTCCAAAGAAGGTCTTCCTCAGTAGGAAGATAGTAAATTAGACACAGAATGCTTACATAATGGCAGCACAGATGAATACAAGTGAAGAATATATGATAATCATTAAACCATTCAAGATTTCGGGTTGTCTAGCCATTTCAGAGCTGAGAATGTAACCTCATCTCAGCGCTTGAGAATAAATAATAGAGGATTAATATCAAATTTCCTTTCTCTGTAAATACAAAAGAAATCATCAGTAACAAATACAAAAAAATCAAGACTGGTGGTAGCTCATCCAGTATTTTCCTCATATCTACCCATAAACTTCATGAGAACACCACATAGGCCCTTCTGTCCCCCGCTCCTTATTGTGGCAAACAAAATGTAGATATCATAACTCCCCGATACCTTCCTGCCTTTTACTTAGGTGAAGTACATCAGCAGAGAGTTCACTGAAGCCATCACCATTTTTCTTCTGCTTTTGTTAAGCTCTAGAATTATTCTTTCATGGTGAAATTCCTATATTAGCACCTAAATGTTTTGAAGAGAGACAAAGTGTTACATACCAACAAAACTGCAACAAGCATTCTGGATCTTGGAGCCAAGTTTCACATGGCAATGGAACTGTTTATGTCTTGCCTGGATCTAATGAAAACAAAGGTTTTGCAAGATGCACTGAAGGATGATCTACCATCGTCTGAGAAGCCAAAATTAGCATCACAGTTATGTGACTCAAAGGTCTTTGAAAACATGTATATTTAAAAAAACCCAAAACCCACCACAACTTACATTTGTCAGGGTAGCGTCTTTTTTGGTGTGTGAAGTTTGATTCCCGTACCTGTAGAAATTATGAGGGTCTCATCCATCTTAGTTGTGAATGATAGCATCAGTATCATAGGAAATGAAAATATGACTGAGTGGATATTAGGTGAAAGGAGTTTCAAATCAACTGTAAACAATGGTCAGCCCTCAATGACAATTCAGAGATGTGTTCCCATGGCTTCCAAACTGTGGGGCTCTTTCTGACATCCTCATTAAAGATATGCAAAACAATAACAATTCCTATTTTATTAAGAAAGGAAAAGTAGTAATCATCACCTCTCCAGTAGGGTTCTCCATAAGCTTTTAGCAGAAGTAACATACTAAGGAGGAAACAGAAAGAAACTGTCTTCAAATAAAAAAGGCATCATCTGATTTACACTTTTGCTTGATTTCAAGAGACTTGAGACGTCTTTCTCTGGATCCACTGCCTGCTCCCTTACCTGAGTCTTCCTGGATGGCTTAAGGTAACCTGTTTCAATCTGCACTGACATGGACATGTTTAGTTATTATTCAGTAAGTAAGCTGACTACCATCTAGCTGACTGAGGTACTTTGGTTCAGCAGATTTCAGTTAAGTTTGCTTATTTCTGCTTATTTATAAAAAAATTATGATTTCCATAATAAACTAAACATAAAATGCCAGCCCTTAAAGGAACAACTCCCAGCCACCTTTAAACTAAGTACTTTTATTTAAGTGCTCAAAGAAAATATTTTTATTCTGCTTAACCTGAATAATTAAGATTCTTGCCTGAGGTGGGTTAGGAATTTCATAAGCAAGGTTACCTATCTCTCAAATTATGTAAACTATTTGTATGCTCAAATGAACATCTCAAAATACTTTATCCTCTTTTAAAGACTTAAGAAATAGAGAATGACTTCAGTGTTCAAAGAACTAAGTAGCAGTAGAATATCAAAATGTTTTCATCACTACCTGTTTTCCTTAAAGCTACTTATTGTACAAAAAAAGGTATAATTTCCTTTTGGAATATTTTATGTGTCTGAAGCAAAAGTGTTTCTCTTTACAGAAACGAATTCAGAGTGTTGAAGAAGCCATGTAAAGCCACTTTTCTTTAAGACCTAACACTGTTCTCCTGTCCTCTAAATAACAGGAGGTATTGTAATCTTTTAAAAGATATTGTGACTGGTTGTTTGCATCTTAATCACGTTTCATAAAGTATCATCAGCATCACCCGAAATCTGCAGTTAAGGACCCTACAAAACACTGTGTGCGAGGCAAGTGTTACTGACATTTAAATATAACTTCAAAATAAAACAAAACATAAACTACTCAAGCAAAACAGAACATTTACACCTACAGGCTATACTTTATTCATTTAGATTGGAGAAGATAAGTGGAAGCTTTTCTCTCTTATTTATAGGATGAAAAGGGAAAAACTTTCCAAGTTTTTTTAATTAGCCTAAAATTCTCAAAAAAAAGCAAGTAAAAAACCCAACTATATTAACTACAACTGGTCATCACACGTAAAAAGGTAATTCTAGGTGCTTTCCCAATTTCAGAAGGGATAATAGACACAATGTGTGTAATAATTTTCACCCCAATATCATGGTTGTTCCCCCAGGGTTCATCTACCCAATGCAATTGCCTTGCCTTCAGGTGGAGTGCTGATCATGGATCACAGTGTTCTCATGTATCAAAAGAGAAGCACAATTTAAACTTTTATCTTGGGAAGAAAAAAATTACAAGCCATTTAGCTTATGTCGTGTCTTGAAAGGCCAAGGAATGGAACAGAGTGGTACCGCATCTATACAGACACATTAAGCTCCTGACCTAGAATGAACACAGCAATGCAGGCAGAAGATGAGCTCTGCAGGCTAAAGCCACACCATCTCACAGCAGGAGAAATATCACCCCTAACCACTGCTGCCCACATTCTTGCTTATTATCTGAGCAACCTGGTACCAGGAGATCTGAAATTGCTGGTTTTGTGAGGAAATTCCCACTGCCAAGAGGTGGTATGTTTGAGTTCAAAAGACACCAGGAATAGTCAGAAGTGATTTCAGGTCAAAACTTTCAAACAAGGACCAGAAAAGATAATAAGAGAGAACTAGGAAAAAAAAAACCCGCACTTATGTTTTGTGGTAAATAGTGAGCTAGTAGTTTTCAAAGGGTTACACGAAAACAAAGGAATCAAGAGAATCCACGATTTTAAAAAAAAGATTTAAAAAATTAAGTAAGCTGGCTTCTCCTTAAAAGAATTAATGAATAATGACCTGATTAGTTGTTCTTTTGATTTTACTAATATATAACAATGCCAATTGAGTATGAAATGTTGTCGTCATGGTTAGGCCCTAAAAACTTAAGTTATGCCATGACCAAGCATCTCCATATGTGCTTTGGTTTTCCAGACAGTCTGCCATACTTCAGATGTTTAGAGGAGCATGCTATCACTTGTCAGAGTTTTACATAAATATAAAAAAAGCAAAGTCCATAAAAAACAGCAAAACATGTAGACACATTCCAATGTTAATTCTTCCGTTACAACTTTTTCTCCCTTCTGGGTAGGGCTGCATGAATGACTGATAAAGACTAAAGAAAACAAAAATGTTCAAGCTTTTTCTGACTGATAATATTTTAAAAAAATCTAACAGAACATCGTCAGCTAACCCAGACTGAAATACTCTGTATTTGGAAATAATCATCATACAGCAAAGGAAATAACGGTATGCATTACAAGAGCTGGAGGTATTATGATAATAATAATGTCCTTTCTTTATTCAGTAGACCATTACTTGGGACATTTATCCAGAATGTGGATGACTGGGGCTTAACCCCTGACTCTCAAAAGACAACATTAAAGATCACCACTTCCACTGGCAGTGTGACACTTCCATTGATATATTAGAACAGTCAGCAATGCAGAGAGGGTGATTTTTAAGTAAAAGGCCAAGGATGAGGAAAGAGTGGGATGAAGTTACATTGGGATGAACAAGCACAGGGAAACAGAGAGACAGTGGGACAACAGAGACCATAGGTGCGTAAATAAGCCGTTTGGACTCTTGCCTAGCCAGGCCCTAACTACACTCCTGAGTAAGCCCTCTGTTCTGCCTGTATATGCCAGTAGCAAAATTCAAGCCAAGGTATTCAGAACAAGGTAAGTGGTCTGGGACATAGCTACTGGCGATAGCTTGGATCTGAGTATTAGCTACTGCAGAGACTCCAGGTTTGACAGTCAAGTTACTGGCGGCAGCAGAAATGCAAGTCTGTACGAGGTATTGGAGAAACTCGCCTGGATAGGTAGGAATAAGGGGGAGATCTGCCACCGAGCTGTCTGGCAGGTGGGTGGGTGTTGCACTGGGGACACCTGCTCAGCACTTCCAGCTCCTGGGCCTCGGGACTGCAGCAGCCCAGCTGTGGCAGGCAAAGGAAGAAGAGCTTGCCTAGATCCCAAATCCCACAGGATTCAGCTTCCTTTTGATGCAGTCTGCCCTTACAGCCACATTCAGGTGAAAAAACATGCGTAAAGATCAAATATACAGCTTTAGCTGAAAAACTCCAGTGCACTGCAGCAAATACCATGTCCAAATGAGTTTCCCATCAGCTATTGGAAAAACATAGGTCAGCACTGTAGCTTTACAGTGCGATAGCACAGGTACCTTCAAAATAAGTTGCAAAAGACAGTAAGACAAAGGAGGAAAGAGGAAAGACAGAAGAGGAAAGAAAAAAAGAAGAAAGAGGAAAGAACGGAAAAAAGAAAAAAAAGGAAAAATTAAAAAAGGAAAAAGGTAAACAAAAAAAAAAAAGGAAAAAGAAAAAAGGAAAAGAAAAAAAAAACCACCCCAAAAACAAAAAGAAGTGTTTTTCTCGGAAAGCCAGAGCTTCCTGAGGTATGTGCTCCAAAACAGGCTTTCTGGAAGAGACTGCCTGGCATTAGGGAATTTGCAAGAGCTGAGGATAAACTGATTCTGTGGAAGCCCTACACCTCGCCAGGACAGCGGCTACGGACACGTCACCCCCGGCGGCGGCCGCAGCCGCAGTGTCTCCCGTCCCTAGAGCCAGGTATCCCCGCAGGCAGGGGCTCCCGCCGGTAAAACACCACTACCCAGGACCGCGCTCCTCCAGCCGCGCTCAGCTGGAAGGGGCTGATTGCCGCTGCAAAGCGCGGGTGGAACGGCGCGCCCACTTCCGGCGGATGTTGGAGTTTGAATCGCCTGTCAGTTAGCGTGCGCGTGTTCTCGTGGTGAGTGGCGCTTTTGGCGGGTCGAGTCTCGTGCCCTCTGCCCCTCGCCCTTAGGGGCGCGGAGGTGAGTGCCGCCTTACAGAGGGCGAGGAGAGGTGATTGGGGCGCGGACGCTGCCGTGGCAGGGGAGCGGGACCCGCCTGCTCTGCCGTGAGGGGGAGCAGCCTGCGGTGGCCTGGCTCCCGCGGCTTGCCTGGCGGCAGAAGGTAGCGGAATGACAAATCTAAGGGGCAGTCTTTCTTCTTCCTATCGCGGTTCGGGGAGGAAGACGAGCGGGAGGCGCAGCGTCCCCAGCAGTCTGGGCCAGTGCAGCTGCGAGCGGGGTGGCTTCTCCACAAAAGTTGCTACGGCCTTTAAGGACGGTGTCGGGGTTGAACCGGTGTGAGACTGGGACAGTGTGCGGCTCTGCTAGGGCTTCAGCAGCTGGGGCTCCCGCCTCAGAGGAGGTGGCTGCGGGAGGGGTTTCCTTCAGGGCGCGGCGCAGTGGTACAAACCGGGAGGTGAAATGGAACCCCTCGCGCTCGGAAATTCAGGACTCCCAACATGAGCTGGTGGGATTTGAGAGGGTTCCGCGAAGCCTGTGTTCGCATGCCAGAGAAAACATGTACCTGGAACCTTGCCTCCTGGGGTTGTGGGATTTGGATTTTGTTTTATTTTCCTATGCTTTAGTTTAAAAACTCTAAAAAGGCTTACTTTCTGGAGCAGTTAAGAGTTATAGAGTTTGGCAAATTGAAATAGTCGTTCTGAGGATTTGCCAATGTAGGCAAAGTCGATGCATTTTATTTATACTTCAGTTTTTATGCATGGTGGGTGATTGTGTGTTCTTGTCTTGCAAATAGGCTGATGCGGAATTGCTTTCTTGTGGAAAGCTCTGTAGGACTTACGCGTGGAGACTTATTGGTTGTTCTCCTGTATCTTTTATCTTACAAATTTGAACTCCCTGAAGGAGTTTGAGAAAAGTAGAAGGAATTGGAGTGGGAGGGAGTGGGGGTGGGTAGCGTGTTGTGTCGTTGCGGGAAGGTGTTCTGTTTTGCTGGAGCCTTTCTTGTTTCCCAGCCACACATGTGATTTCTCCACCTGGCAGGGCGTTTTACAACAACCTGAGGTAAAAATATGATCTTGTCTTGTTACATATATAGATTGTTTTCTTTGTTGCTACCCTGTTAGATTCTGGAGTGTGAACCTGATGCTAACCATTCTTGGGAAATTCTGAAGAGAAGCTAATGTGTGGGAACTGCGTGCTTTTCTTTTGGTCCCCCTGTACGTGAAGATATGTCTTTATTTTTTTTATTTCAGAGAAAAGGAAGTGTGTTTCTGGGAAACACAGAAGCCTAGAAGCAGTTATTTTGTCGAACGTGCAGTGTGTGGTCTTAACCTAATTTGGTTACGGCAGTGTTTATTTTATGTGTGTTTTCCTCTGAGACCGTTTTCTGGCAAAAGTTGTGGTCAAATACTCGAGTTCCCTTTAAGTAACAGCATAGAGCGGTTGCCTTATGCCTCAGACTTTTGCCTTCCTTTTTTTATTTCTCAATACAACTTCTTTCCAAAAGCTCCAGTAAAATGGCTGTAATACTTTATTTGCGATAGATTGAATTAGCCTGAGGTTTGTTCCCGAAGCCTGTACCTGGCAGCTGTGGTAACTCGGAGTTTGTCAGACCGCTGGTTTGAACATAGGATGGCTGCCTTCCTGCTCCCTTCTGCGTGGGTGAAGGTCGAGCATGGATCTCCAGGTTCTTGTCTTGGATCTCCAGTGGTTCTTGTTTCGCAAAACTTAGATAATGCTTTCATGAGTTTCCTAAGAGAAGGCAAGTTAAAGATCTATAGATACGTTCCTGAAAGAGTGCTACTGTGCACTAGAGAAACAGTAATCATCTTAGTGCTGTGATGAGGAAACGTGTATTTTTATTTTTGTCCAAGATGTGTCAAGTGCAGCACAGGATGAAGGCTAGCTCCTAGAATATCTAGGTTAATGCATCTTGGGGATCTAACTTTTAGGGCACATGACGTTTGAAAGAGATGTGAGTTATGTCAGTGTTTCTAAATGAATTACTCTCCACTGCAGAATATATAAAATACGTCATTCTAAATGGTGTAAATTCCTCTATTCATGTCCCTGGCTTTGATTCCTCATTTTTTTTTCGTGTTGGATCAGGATTTCTTTGACTAGGCCAGATCTTGCATTCTCCCTGAACAATGGAGTTTCTCATGTTAATACAATCTTTTTTTTTTTTTTTTGAGCCGGAGTTATTGCTGGTTCTTTGGTTGTCATTGGGTCATTATTGTTGATGTAGCTACAAACTCTTCCGTACGTTGAAGTCTGTACGTAACTAGCTGTTACAATTGACTTTTATTTTCTGCTTTGAAAAGAACATATCTTGTTTGATAGTCTAAGGAAATAGTTAAAATTTGCTTTTTTATAGTTAAGAGTTTTATTCAATTTAAGATAAAATGTATAAGTGGTATATAGAAGGTCATTGTTAATGCTCTAGATGTTGTTTAACACTTCATTTCTTTTTAATGACAGCCAGCCGGAAGAACTCATTAGGATGAGTAAAACTGATAAGTTTGACATTCAGAGTCAATGTAAGTAAGGTTTTTATTAATTATAGAAGTCTTTAATCTGCATATATATTACTAATTATAACTTGCTTTATTTGGGCTCAAAGAACCAGGTGGATTTTCAGTAATCAAGTTGTGTTGGAACCACTTGTCTCATGGAATGAAAAAGAAAGAACTTGTAAATGTACTTTGATTTGTTTGCTGTAAATGGATTATGTAAAAATAGTCTTTTCTGCAGATGTTTTAAGTAACCTCGGGAATTCAGCTATCAAATGACACAGTTGTATTTGAGATGTATCATTCAAGACTTTCTTAGGCTGAAGCAATACCTCTCGCTTCATCACTACTTTGACTGTTCTTCATGTTAGAATATTGAACATTTGTCTCACATATCTAATGAGAATCAAAGGGAAGACATTTACTGCCTGTGGAAGTATGTTAGTGGACTAAGAACTGCAAAAATGGGGAATGCTCTAAGTTTTATTTGACTTATGTGTTGTCTCAATGATACTGTTTGACTTGATATGGTCAGGAGAACAATATATGCTTTTCACAGAGGTTATCACATAGGTATACAAAGAAATAGTTGCTTCATGAATTCTGATATGCTAGTGTCACTGTGTACAGTACTAAAAACAATTAGATTACATATTTCACACTCATCTGGACATTGTTTGCCATTGAGTGTTTTAGGAATTTTTTAGTTCGGAGCACAATCAGCTTGTGAATTTAGCTTGGGTGATAGCCCTTTCTTGAATCAGCAGACAGGTGGAACTGGTGAAGTATTTTCTTTTTAGGAACCAGGGAAGGAACAAGTAGTACCCTCTTCTGTATTTACTGTGGAATTCAACATTAAGGAGAGAGGGATATCTGCTGTATATATCCAGTAATCTATTTCAAGATGCATGCAATTATAAGAGGTGAAAGTTATTGGTCTACAGCTGATCCTTGGTAATTCTAGTTCATTCCCTGTGATTATAAACTTGATTCTATATTTTAGCCTGTGTTCTTTGTGGACTGACAGATGACTGCCCTGAGAAGTATGGAGAAAAAAAGACCTATGTGGAATACAATCTAACTGTTCATTATTACTGTTTGGTAAGTTGTGGTATTAAACTTGCAGCTTATCTGTTTTAACTGAAGAAAAAAAAAAAACAAAAACACGTAAATGTGACAAATTAAATAGTAGTAACCTGTCCAAGCAGTTGTTGTAACAGTTTTGTTGTAAAGCTTGGACTGTCACCTTTAACTTGTGGCTTCAAGGCTTGTAGTTTTTTAGGTGCAGCAGATGAAATAAATAAATGCCAAGAAGTCTTCATTCAAAGGTAAATTCTGTTAGTGATTCATTTAAATGAATTACTTAGTTAATTCTCCCAACCTGTCATAGCAATGAAGGGTGCATGTAAAGAAAAAGGGAACAGATTGCACCTACTTATTTGCTTCTATAAGAGAAGTGGAGCTTCAAAATTTGGAATGTGAGAATTCCACCCCTTGTGGAAAAAGCAGGGAAAAGTTGTTGTCTTTTTCGTTTCTTAGAGTCGTAGAATGTTCTGAGTTGGAAGGGACCACAATCATAAAGTCCAACTCGTGTTCCTGCGTAGGAGAACCTGAACATTCACAACATTTGTCTGAGGATGTTTTCCAAGTGCTTCTTGAATGTTGTCAGGCTTGACATGATTACTTCCCAGGGAAGTTGTTCCTGTACTCCACCACCCTTTGAGTGAAGAACCTTTTCCTAATATCCAACCTAAACCTCCCCTGATATCTTCCTACCATTCCCTCAGGTCCTGTCATTGGTCAGACAGATCAGTACCTGCTCCTCATTCACTTGCAGTAAACTGCAGTGAGGTCTCCCCTCAGTCTCCTCTTCTCTAGGCTGAACAGACCAAGTGACCTCAGCCACTTCTCATACGACTTTCCCTCTAAACCATTCACCAACTTTGTGCCCCTCTCTGGACACTCTGCAGTAGCTTTATATCCTTTTCATACTTTGACACCCAAAACTGCAACCAGTACTCAAGGTGGGGCTGCACCAGTCGCCTCCCTCAAGCTACTAGTAGTGCCATTCTTGATGCACCCCAGGACACAGTTGGCCCTGTTGGCTGCCAGGGCACACTGTTGGCTCGTGTTCAACTTGCTGTCAACCTGAATCCCCAGGTCCCTTTCCGCAGGCTGCTCTCTAGTCTCTTGCTCCCAAGTCTTTATGTATGTCCAAGGTTGCTGTGTACCAGGTACAAAATCCAGCACTTGCCCTTGTTAAAATTCAGGTGGTTAGCAATTGCCCAGGTCTCCAATTTGTCCAGATCCCTTTGCAGGGCCTCTTTGCCCTCAGGAGTGTCAACAGCTTCCCCAAGTTGTGTCATCTGTAAACTTGGTTAGTAAACTTTTGAGTCTTGCTTCCAGGTCTTTTATGAAGATATTGAAGAGTACTGAACTTAAGATGGATCCCTGTGGAACCCCGCTAGTGACTGGTCGCCAGCTCGATGTAACCCCATTCACTGTCACCCTTTGAACCCAATCTGTCAGCCAATTGTTCACCCATTGCATTATGTGATTATTCAGTTGTATGATGGATATTTTGTTTAGGAGGATACTGTAAGATGCAGTATCAAAGACTTTACTGAAATCTAGAAAGATTACATCAACTGGTTTCTGTTGGTCAACTAGGTGGGTAACCTTGTCATAGAAAGAAACCAAGTTTGCCAGGCAGGACCTTCCCCTTGTGAATCCATGCTGGCTGAGACCAATGACTGTGTTGTCTTTTAGGTGTTTTTCAGTAGCTCCCAGAGTATTCTCCGTAATCTTACCAGGTGCTAAAGTGAGACTGATAGGCCTGTAGTTACTGGAGTCATCCCTGCTGCCCTTCTTCAATATTAGGGCAACATTAGCCAGCTTCCAGTCAACGGGTAGCTCTCCAGATTTTGTAAGAGCCTTGAAAAATCATTGAGAGAGGTCTTGCTATGACATAAGCCAACTCTTGAGTACCCTTGGATGAATCCCATTAGGCCCCCTGGACATATAGGGATCCAGCTGGAGCAGCAAATCCTGTACAGATTCAGAGTTCACTGGGAGTTTATCATTTTGCACAATCTTAGTCCTCTAGCCCAGGGCTCTGGGCGTGCCCAAGCCTGTCATCAGTATTGAAGACTGAGGTGAAGAAAGCATTAATGTCTCTGCTTTGTCTTGTCTCTGTCACCTTGTCTGTGAGGTGTCCATGCCCATCAAGTAATGGACCAATGTTATTTCTGGCTTGTGTTTTGCTATTAACATTTTTAAAAAGCCTTTTTATTATCCTTCACATCGCTGGCTAGCTTCAACTCTGATTAGGCTTTCTGCCCTACAGTGGAAAAAAGCATCTCTCTAGTTCTCCCATTTCACCTAGCCTTATTTACACTGGCCGTACCACCTTCCTTTTATGCTTTAATTCCAGAAGAAGATCTCTGCTTAGTTGGTCTGGCCTTCTGCCTTGTCTGCTTGGCTTCCGGCATTTCGGAATTGCCTGGTTGTGTACTCTTAAGGAGATGGTACTTAAAATAACCAGCACAGATGGACCCCAGCACCTTCAAAAGCATATTCCTAGGGGACCTTACTAAGTAGTTCCCTGAGCAACTTGAAGTCTGCTTTCCTCATATCTAGAGTTGAGGTCTTGCTGTTGGTTTTCCTCCTATTACTATAGATTTTAAACGTGACTGCTTCGTGGTTGCTGTGGCCAAGGCAGCCTCCAATATCCCTGATTCTTTTTAAAAACAAACAAACCAACCCCCGTGATTTTATTTAAATATAATACAATGTTAAATAAAAAGTGTTCTTCTAGAAAGAGGCCAGTTAGTGGTGCAGTTTCATTTTTCTTTGCTGAATGTCTCACATTTGGAAAAAAAAATACATTCTTAATTGGTTTTGGTGTAAAATTTTATGTTTATTTGACTAAAATACTAATAAAACTGTTGTTAGAAAATGCTACTGTATTGAAATTATAAAATGAGAACTCTAAAAAGAGATTTTAAAGAATATAGGAGTCATAGAGTTATGAAACTACTTAGTTATTTTAGGTTTGTGGTGTAACTGCCTTACTAAGTAACTTTAATGTAAATGATCATCGGGCTCTTCTGACTTGCCTAGTTAGTTGATTCTGTTTTTATTTAATTTTCCTCTAAAGTAAATTACTTTTGCTCTTAGGTTGCACTTCAGTGCAGATAATTCCTACTGTGCTTCATTATCTTCACAGCACAATTGTCATTCACATTAACTAAACTAATTTAATTCTGCTTCTTCTGAAGCTTTATATGCTGAAAGTAATTGTTTGACAATTATCTGAATAGTCCGTATATTTCAAAAAGGAAGGTAAAATGCACCATACTGGGCTCTACAGTATTACATAAGACTTTGTATTTTCACGTTACTGGTTACTCTTCCCTGTTGTGTCATACCAACAAATACATATATGGTGTGGATCAGCTTTATGGTCATTAAAATGTTTGCACACAAGATTCGTTAGACTAAACTTCTCTTTCACTTGACAAATGCAGTGTAGGTAAGTTTAAATCTTTAGGTGAATGTTTTAAAATACTTAAATTTGTTTTCCTAGTTGATGTCAAGTGGTATTTGGCAGAGAGGTGAAGAAGATGAAGGTATAAATGGATTCTTAATCACGGATATTAGAAAAGAAGTTAACAGAGCTGCAAAACTGGTAAGAATGCAGTCTATGGTATTTACAAGGGGAAAAAAAGTAGCCTTTAAGTGCACTTGGGTATTGCTTGTGGAGTTTGTTTTGTTTTGGGCAGTATGCTGAGCCCATTCAAGCATCTGAATTACACATTGAAGTGTTCATGGAAGCCACAAGAGACAGCAAAGCCTGCAGAAGTTTGTTAGTATTTTTATTTCCTGACTATGTTACAGATAAATGAATGAGAACAAACTGCACATGTGTAATGGCTCATGACAGTATGCTAAGCCTGAAACTGACATTATATGATTTTATAGAGGCAACTAAACTATAGATACTGGTCAAATAAGTTGTATTTTGCCTTACGTGTTGCAGCCAACGTGCATATAAAACAGTACATAATCAAGGCCTGTGAAATAACTGTATATCTTTACTCTTTGAAACAGAGATAAAATGCAAGTTCTGCCACAGTTAGTCTATTGGCTGATATTCTTTTCTACACATTTTATAATTTTTCTTTTGGTTTAATTTCTGTAATTTTACATGGACTTCAGATGTTAATATTCTATTATTTCTGAACTAAATTATTCCTAGAAATGTAATGTCTGTAAGAAAAAGGGTGCTTCAATTGGATGTGTAGTTCCAAAATGCAAACGAGGTTACCATTTTCCTTGTGGGATACAAAAGGAATGCATTTTCCAGTTCATGGAAGACTTCAGGTAAGTTCTGGGGTTTGGTTGCTTTTTCATTTTCAATTAATTATAAAGTAGGTGATTTGGGTTTTTTTAATGGGCTGTCATTTATGATTCTAAAAGCCTATCCAATGACATCTGGGTTATTGAAAAAATATCTGACTTACTGATAACACAAAGGCTAAGCATATTGCATATTGGTTTTCTTGTTTGTCTGCCTCCTGTGCCTTTGTTGTGATGGCAGTGGTTTGTCTGTGTCTCAGCAGTCAAAACATGCTGTATGCCATTCCATTGTGTTTCAAAGCACAAGACTTCTGTATCTGCTTGTTAGAGATGGACTGCAAGAAAAATGGGTTTAATATCAAATGTTTTAAAAAATGTTTTGTTTTCTTTTACTGTCATTTGTCCATCTGGGCTGTAGTCAAAATGCTCTTGAATGCATTTGATAACAGCTTTCTTTTGCCTACTGTAAGCTGAGTTTGTAGGGGTGGGTGGATTGAAGGAGCTGCTTTAACTTCTTAAATGACTTGTATTATGTCAAGCGAATGTAAAAATAATGCATTTTCAGAAAGGTTTCTTCTGGAGCTGCATTTCTTAGCTGCCATTTTTCTTTGAAAATGTGCTAAATTATAAAATTTATCATGCTACCTAGCCACTGCAGAATCATTATGCAAACTCAAAATTGCGCCTTTAATGTAATGGTTACAGTGAGATATAGGAAGAACTTAAGGTTTTGAGGACTGCAAGCAGGTTTGGATCCAAAGAACTTCTGAGGGAAAGGGGGTATATGATCTCTGTAGTTTACAGAGCATCAGTTGGCTACATGCGTCTTCCTTATTATTGTTCTGTTGACTTGCTCTGTTACGCATGTAATTTGTTCACGTGTGTTGTGGTTTAACTCTAGTAGACAGCAAAGCTCCATACAGCTTGTTCACTGCCTCCAGCGGGAAAGGGAGAGAATCAGAAGGGTGAAAGTGAGAAAGCTTGTGGATTGAGATAAATACAGATTAATAGGTAAAACAAAAGCTGCATGTACAAGCGAAGCAAAATTAGGAATTCATTTGCTACTTCTCATCAGCTGGCAGAAGTTCAGCCATCTACAGGAAAGCAGGACTTCCAAGTAAATGTAATGCATAATGAAAGACATGACAACTCCAAACATCTCCCCTTCCTTCTCCATTCCCCTGGTTCTATTGCTGAGCATGATGTCGTGGTGTGGAATACCCCTATGGTCAGTTGGAGTCAGCTGTACCAGCTGTGTCCTCTCCCAAATCCTTGTGCAGCCTGCTCACCTGTAGGGTGGTGTGGGAAGCAGAAAAAGGCCTGGACTGTGTGTAAGCACTGTTCAGCAGTAACTGAAGCATCTCCGTGTTATCAACTCTGTTTTCATCACAAGTCCTAAATATAGCCACATACCAGATACTGTGAACGTAATTATCCCAGTCAAAACCAGTATAAATGTTTGCCTTTTTAGCTTGTTGCACAGTGTTTATTCATTAAAAAAATGGACGTAGTAGTCAATCCATTTTGTTATCCTCAGATTTTATGAGGAAAAATTTTAGTATGTGTTTTTGATAAGGGAACTTCAAATCATTATTTTCAGATCTTACTGTTGGGAACATAAACCAGTCCAAAAATTTCCGCATAAAGAATCTGGAGGAACTTCACAGTGTACAATATGCCTAGATTTGGTTGAACAGCTTCCAGTGTACACTGTATTGAAAAGCCCTTGCTGTAAAAATGCTTGGTTTCATCGTGAATGCTTGCAGGTAACACAGGTTCTCCTTTTTTTTTTCTGTTCGCATCTATGGAAATCACCTTTCTTTTTGTATTTAAAGATAATGAATAAAAATTAAATAGAAGTTAAATAAAATTGTGTAAAATTGCTCCTAGTTAACGTATATTTCCATACCTACTGCCTACTAGGTTTGAAGGACAATGCTAAAATTGTGGTTTGGAGACTGGTGTCTTAAAGGAGGATTTCAGGATTTATGCTATTAATTTCCCGTGCCCCCCCATGTTTCTGCATTTTTTATATACTTAATGCTTTTAGTTATTTTTAGAAGCTGAAATCCAACCCAGGTAGTTGCCTTCTTTCAAGTCATTATGTGCAGAATCTAAATTCTAAAAATGTCATTTATCCAACATTTGTTCTCTTTGCCTAAGTCCAGAGCTGGGAAAAATTATAAGGTTATGTTTGTAAACTCATTCTAGATCTGGAGAGGTTGACTGGAAATTATTGTACTTTTGTTTATAAACTCGATTATTGCATGTGACCTCTTGTGAACGAGTCACTTGTCCTTTAAAGGAAGAGAAAATGCTCACCATTGGTATCAATGTCAAGTGACATCGTGATTGATGTCAGCTTTAACATCCATGTCAGGACAGTATCCCTGAATGTAATAGTTAGAGATATTAAGGCATTACTTATTGGCATCCTAAGGATCGTAGTAATTCAATAATTGGTTTGTTTTTTTGTTGTGGTTTTTTTTTTCTTGACACAGTATCAAGCTTTGAGTGCTGGGATATTTTTCTTTAGGTGCACAGTGTGTAATAACAAGGACGAATTTCAGAAAGAAATGTTGAGAATGGGCATACACATTCCAGAAAAGTAAGTAATTTACTGCATCTATTAATATGTGAAATCTCAGTTCTGCCTTCAATGGTAGAATTTTTTGATTAGGTAAGGAGTAACCATTTCCTTTTAGTTATATATCAAAATAGTCAAAGGTCAAATTAGTCATTTCAATCAAAGTAGAAAGCTCTTAAAAATCACTTTTAAAATTGGATTCAACCAGGACGCTGTTTAAAAGATCAAAATACTTAAATATAACAATGTCACATTAATGTAGAGGTTGCAGAGAAGTGTATTTTCTGCGCCTAATTTTTAAATTATCTGAATTTCTGTCCAGACAGTATTCTAATCAACCGATTGCTCAGCTGAATAGTTTTCATCTTCTCCCAAGGAATTGATAAGAATACATTTAGCATTACAACTGCTTCTAAAGTGCTGAGCCATTTTTCATAAGTTTCCACCATTTGATGGGGCTCAAAATAAGACAAACTGATCAGAACGATATTTTTTTAGAAGTATTCTTTAATAACTATTAGTTTCTTCAGAGACTACCATTAATTCCCTCTGGAGACAGGAGCTTAAGACTTTGGAGAAGAAGAAGAGTTAAAATACTTAATGAACTTTGCTATACTTGGCCTGCAAAATTCGGAGTTATTATTCATGAGACCATTTACAGTGATAACTTGAGTAGACTGCCTAAACATGTCTGCTGTGAGAGAGAAAATGAAATAATATGAAACATAAGAAACATGCACTGAGGTCATGTGGAAATTAATAAATGCTTAAATCAAAGTTGCTGTATACAAGACAGCCTGTGTAATTTATAGTATTATTTTTGTTCCTAAACTTGTTTCTTCCTCCTACCAGTTGTCTAGCTGTAACCTAGAATATTACATGGCTTAAATATGTTCGTGTGGTTATTGCATACATTTTTTTGAAAGACAGAATAACACATTTAGAAAATCACAAATAAAGCTGTAATAAAAGCTTTTCTGCCTTGTTTATAGGGATGCATCGTGGGAACTTGAAGAGAATGCATATCAAGACCTACTGCAATGTTACCAGCACTGTGACACTAGAAGATGTCTCTGCAAGAAAGGAAGAGACTATCATGAACCTGATAGGTATGATCCTTGCAGGAAGGTGTAACCTAGGATGAAATAGTTCTCTGGGTTTTTGTTGTCGTTTTTATTTAAATGCTTTAATACTTTTCAGTTTCAGGTTTTAATGTCAAGCCAAAACACTGTCCAGATAAAGTGTTTGGTTTTCTCCCTATAATCATAGTATTTCAATACTAATTTTCTCTAATTTCATCAGGTTATAAGAGGAAAAAAATCAAACCAATCAATTATCAGTTCTCTTGTCTTTGTTCTCACTTGATATAGAGCTGAGGTAGAATTTTTACAATATGCATAAGATGTAGAAGAGCATGTGCCTAAGCTACATGTTGTGTATCTTTCATTCAGAGTTTGATTCAACAATTTAGTAATTGTTAGAATACTTAATAGCTTTACAAGAAATTCATTAAATACTAGACTTAGCTGAAAATCAATTAGATGTGTAAAAATGAATCTAGAATCAATCTAGTTGCAAGCTGTCCCTCTACGTGTAAATGACAATATTGCTGATAGCTTAGTAAGAGGCTTGTGTGATCCTGTGAAAGGATTTGTTCTGCTCTACCACTTGTTAAATTTCTGATTAAGTTAATTTTCTCTTATTTATGTGATTCTGAAATGTGTATCTTCTATTGGGATGAGTATACTCAAAGCTATCAGAGCATCTACTTTGAAGACTTGTTTCTGTAGTACTGTGGTAGGTTACTCCCTCTATACATGAACTTTGCTTTGTACAGGCTTAATCAAACACAGATCAGTTAATTTGTGGTATGTGTGCATCTGTTTCATTTGCCTTTAAGAGTTGTACTTTAGGTTTCTAATATTTGAATTAAGTCACATTGTTCCATTGTATGTTTTAACAAAATAGAAGAAATCTAGACAAAAACCTGACAAGATACTTAAAACACTCTCGTTAATGAAAAGTCTTATTCAGAACATGTAAAAGTATTGAGATATGCTCCTTTAAAAAAAATACCATTTGGAAAACTTGAATAGTGGATACCCATAAAATACAGAAGATGTTGCTAGCCAGCAACATGAGGAGAATATATTGACTGCAAGCTATTGACTTCAAGGGAGGGGAGCACACTAACTCGTAGCCTCTCAATACAAGATGTAGCTGATATTTTTTTGTCCTGTTGCAGCCAGGAATTGAGTACATCTTGTCTAAAAGTTTCCTTTGATTATGTCCAGTCTTACCAGATTGATAAAACTATGGTTTGTTAGCTTAGTGTCTGGATTACACTTACTGTTGAATATGCTTTTTTTTAACTAGCCTCATTTTTCCGTCTAATTCTAAATATATACTTTATTTTAGTAAATGGGAAATAAAACGTTGTCAGTATTGTGGTTCCCGTGGAACTCATTTGGCCTGTTCATCTATGAGGTCATGGGAGCAAAACTGGGAGTGCACAGAATGCAAAAGTATCTTTGGAAAATCAGGTAAAATTATGGATGTGGCAATGATTTCTTAAAATGATAGATTTTAATACTATGTATTTTACAGGTAAAAATCACTAAATTAATATAATTTAATCATACAGGGAAGTATGGAAAACGCAAAAAGCATTCTTTGGCTACCTCTGAAAAGACAGATGGAACAACTTCTTTGCTGGAAGAGCCATCTCCAAAGTGCCCTCAACAGTCACCTGGATCTCACCGCAGTTTTCTTCTCCAGTGTGTAATTTCCTGTTTTCAAGCAGAAACTGATTATAACATAACATAGTATTTAAACATGAGAAGGCAATGACTTATTCCATAGGAGAAACTTTGTACTCTGAATTGCAAAATTGAATAAAAAATGAGTAAAATTTAGTGATGTTTTCTGAGTAAGCCATGAACTTTAAATCTGCTATAGTTTTTCACATTCGGTGGTACGTAAAACAATTTTTAGTTTGCTAAAATTAGGTCCTTGTAAAAGATATCTTAATTTAGGGATAACTTTGAATGTACAAATGGCAAAACTTAAAGCTGAATTTGCACTGATTGACTTCATGTAAATGAAAATACAAATGAGATTCAGTACTGAAATAGGAGGAAAGTATATTGCTACCTTGAAATAAGAAGTGTCTGTGCATTCTTCAGTTGTATCTCTTCTTAAAATACTATTTCTGTTTATAGATCACCAAAGATATTGTGCCAGATCAACTCATCACCCTGCCTGCCCCTGCAACATACATCATCCAACAGAGTGACTATGTCCTTATCGCCGCTGATGTCAAACAGGAACTGCTCCCTGAGGAAAAGGTGTTTTCTTCTGTTTTTCTTACATTGAAGAGTAATCTAGCACATTAGCTTTATACTATATTGCCTACAGAACATGATGGGGGGGAGGGGTGTATATATACATAGTGGCTGTATATATTTGTCTGTGTGTACAGATAGTCACTGTAAAAACAGAATAAGTACACTGAAGAGCTGAAGTCATAGGTTTATAAAGGCTTCTACTATTTCTAAATTATAAGAGGAGAGAGGAGAACGAACTATACCAATTGAGAATTTTTAGGTATGTAGTGAGGGGCTCAAAAGCCAGAAATGCATATTTGTTCTTACAGAAGCATGGCTAGCCATTCTTTAGAAAAGAGGGAATAAAAAGAATCTTAATACTTTCTTCGAATTAAATATGTCCTGATATTTTCAATGTTTTTGTATTTGTACTATAGGAGTAGTTTGTGATCAGTGGTAAAATAACATGTTTTAATATAGTATATTCAGTTTAAGCACACAAAATTCTGTCTTGTTGTAAGTGCTTCATTTGTGAATTCTTCCTGTAATATGTGCTAAAAACTCTGTTGAGGGAATTGAGTACTTCTGAGGTGGCATATTTGAAATAGTTTTGGTTGCAAGTTAAAAAAACAAAAGGAGGGGTCTTTTTTAGACTTATTGTTTTAAATGAGAACTGCAGTTTTTAAATGAGAACTATACTCAAATGTATTTTTGAGTATAGTGACAAAGATTAAGTATTAGTGGATAGTTGACAGAGTGTTCTGAATTGGTTGCAAAATGTCGTTACAAACATTTTGAGCTCTTCAGTTTCACAGTTGTTTCACATTGTTCAGATGTAGAATGGTGGTGTGAGAATTATTTGGAGCTATGTTGGTGTAATTGAATTAATAACTATTCATTTTATGCCAAGGTAATTATTTCTACCTCCTTTTCTGTAGTTCTTAAGTTACTTTAAAATTTGCCTCTACACAGTTTAAAATTTTAAGACTCTACACCGAATATTTTACTGATATAATTTAGGCAATATCTAAATGTGCCAAAGTATTTAGAGCTGTTTTTATTCAATAGACTTGAAGATGTTTCCTGTGTAACTGTTGCTAATTACAAATCATAGATTTAATCTGAAAGTACATGCAATTTTCTTGTAGGCATTTAAGAAATCAAAGAAGGGACGTTTCTAATATACTGAAGGAATTAAAGCTACAAGTTAATACAAAACCTACAAGGCTTAACATCAATGAAGAAAATATCTGGCCTAGTGCTTTAAAAGGATTTAGACAGCGTAACTTCAGACCTACAAACACCATTGAAGTAATGTTCACTAACTGCAGAAATAGATCAAAGACAGATACTTCTGCTACATCAAAATACCATTTCTTCCAATTATTAATGCTTCACCTTCAGAATTCACCATTGTTTGAGGGCTCTTCTGCAAAGAACTTGTCCTTTGATTTTCAAGGTAATTAAATGCTTTTTCAAAAACCATTAAAAACCAGGTAACGTGCAAGGTTTTTAAATCTTCATCCAGCATGATTGTCAATTCGTGATATAAATAACCCTGATGGATAGAAAATGTTTTTTAATTATTTTGCTTTTCCATTCTAAAGGGGGATAGGGAGAGAATTTGTAATAACAAAACAATTTTGTTTAGATGGAAATGATGACAATGAAGTTAAAAATGCAGCATATAATTAGACAAGTAAATTTCTTCCTGACTCACTTTCTCTGTTACTTACTTACTTTTTTCCTTGAATTTCTAGAGCATTATCTCTGATAGCATGCCCCCTAAAGACCCACAGCTAGCTTCTTTGGGTTCTTATGCTTTAAAATCAAATGTGCGTTGGGAACAAAGTGGAGGAGGAAGTTGCATCTCCTTTCAAACCTTGATAGTGGCTGAAGAGTTGGAGTAAAGAATATGGTACTCCCACATAAAAAATAAGTGTTCTTACTGTTTCAGCCAGCAGGAGATGGCAAACCTAACTTGTTACATCTCCTAATGTAAGAAGAAATTGCATTATGAGATTTTTCTATTAAAAATTGAGGATCACATATTATTTCTATGCATGTATAGTAATATTTTTTTTCCCATTTGCAGCTGTAAAAGAGAACCTTTATTTTGAAGCTGGTAAAATGATTGCAGTTTCTTTGGTTCACGGTGGCCCACCTCCAGGTTTCTTTTCCAAAACGCTGTTCAATTGTCTTGTCTATGGTCCAGAGAATGTGAAGCCAGCTTTGGAAGATGTTGCTGATGTTGATGTAGCAGAAACAATAAAAAAGGTAAATAAAAATATCGGCAAATTCTTGTTCGAGGCCATATTTGGAGATGAAGATGAAGTTATTGAATATAACTTCAGTTTGAAATATAAAGGTTATTTTATATATATACACATATATGTAGTAAACAAATACTTAATATTTGTCTTCTGATACAGATAAAATACGCAAACAGTCTGTCCAGCCTACAGTCTACAATACATGACTGTTATGAATTCCTTGCTGCTGCTGGGTGTTTAAGACCTGTAACAGATCTGTGTGATAAGGATATGCTGGTGAATGACATATTGATCTACCATGTAATCAAGAGAATTCTTTCACCCTTGGAAAGGTTTGTTTTGTTTGAGTTTTCAAACCTCCTGGACTTTTTCCTCACTGAAAGGTTTAGCAGTATAGTATTTAGCATAACTTTTGCATGTTCTTACTTATTCTCCATTTAAATCATTGAAATGTACTGTAGTTTTCAGTGCATTAAGTAGCAACACTTAGCGAGTTACTTAGTTAAACTGGAAGGCTAAATCTTTTCTCTACGTACCTGCTCTATTCCACTTCTCCTTGGTAATACTCCTTTTTCAACTATATGAAGAGGGCAGATTCACAGTTGTAAACCATAGCATGACAAAGACCTTTGTACTACAAAATTTCTCAAAGTTATGTTCATTTTTAGTTCATAATTGCTTGAATTTAGAATCTTAGAAGTCTTAAACGTATGTTTAGAATTTAAATGAGTTCTAGTTAGGGAGTCTGTGTTTGCCAGTATGAGGGTGGTAATGTGCACAAATGTAAGTCAACCACTGGCATTTTCATGAGGGTAGCGATGATCAAATAGCTGGGAAAGTTGCAGCCATTGACTATTTTTTGATTGGTCTATGACCTTACTTCCAATTTTCATTCTTCATCTGCACGATAAAAAGGCATTGGATGCTAATTTATTCCAGTAAGTATAGTTGGATATATACTTAACACATTTATGGTGTTATCTTTGACAAATTTGAGTCAACTAAATCTCCCAAGAGCTATGAAAAAGTAATTATGAACGTGAGGACTTTTTTAAAAAGTTGAGAGTAGTTAGTTTTTCAGTCAAGGCCCTGTGTCATATTTGACCAATATGTATCATATTCTAAAACGATCAGTTGAAAAGTGAAAGGCAATAAGTAGTATGTTCATAGGAAGATGTGGGTTTGTGCATTTTTGGAGGTTGACCTGAAATGTGTAAAAGTGAACAAAGCAATAATTTGCTTGTCAGTATCAAGGACTGTAAGTGAAGAGTTAGTCACTGTAACTGTTTAATGTTCTCTGCCACTGATTGTATGCTTTCAGCCAGTTGCTTGAAATGTTCTTAACTGGCACACTGTAACCAGTGATTTTTTCCAACCTGCAGAGCTGTTGTGGGTTTGTCTTGTTTTGTTTTTAAATAAATTTAAATAAATCACAGAATCAGATGATGTGTAGGTTGGAAGGGATTTCTGGAAGTCATCTTGTCCACCACTCCCTGCTCAAGCCAGGCCACCTCCAACTGGTTGCCAAGGACTGTGTCCATACGGCTTTTGAATATCTCCGTGAATAGAGACTACACAACTTCTCTGGGCGAGCTGTGCCAGTACTTACTAGTTGCCCTCACAGTAAAAAAGTGTTTCCTGAGTTTCAGAGGGAGCCTTCTGTGTTTCAATTTGTGCCTATTACCACTGGTCCTTGCATTGGCCACCACTAAAAATAACTTTGCTTGGACTTCTCTGCACATTCCCTTCATAAATTTCTACACATGGAGATTCCACCTGAGCTTTCTCTTCTCCAAGCTACACAGACCCAGCATTCTCCACCTCTCCTCGTAGGGTTATACTCCAGTCCATTAAGTATCCTAGTAACCCTCTGCTGGGCTCGTTTCAGTATGTCCATATCTCTCTTGTACCGGGGAGCCCAGAACTGGACACAGCACTCCAAGTGTGGCTTTACCAGTGCTGACCAGAGGGAAAGTATCATCTCCCTTGACCCTTTGGCATCTTGATTCCTGGTGCAGCCCACGTTACTGTTATCTGCATTTGTCACAGGGACAAATAATAGTATGTAAACACATGCTGACTGGAGAAGCCAAGTGAAGGTTATCTATTAAGACACCTGCTTTAGTTTAGGGACAAGGAGTTTAAACTGTGTTCTCAATAGGGATATTTTTAAGAAAGAAATTCAGTATGTTCTTGCATAAAAATTTAAAGTAAACCATGCTTATAAGGTCACGTACCAGGAAATAAAGTTAATTTCTGTGTATCACTGGTGTGTGTTTCATGTGCCCAAGAAACTCCACAGAAACGCTTAGATTGTTAAATGAGAATTATTTTCCAGAACTTAATGACAAGACTTTGAGACTGCAGATGGGAAAACTTTCATTACGTCCAGTCTGACAGCTTTATAAAATGCAGAGTATAATTGGTTATCTATTGGCTTTGTAATACATGCTCTTTTTTTTTTTTTTTCCCCTCATAGTTTTAGTCAAGGTTTGAAAACTCTTGGTGTGCTAGAGAAAATGCAAATGCATCCAGATGCGTTCTCTAGTGTGTTTTGCCACAAACCTGAAAAACTTTCAGCAGAAACTATGTGTGATCTCTTTACAATCCATTCCTCATCAGATGTAAATGAAGTTGAAGGTGCAGATTTTTGGATGGCTTATTTACAAGATGTGGAAAGTAAGTTTTTTTTCTTTACCTCTTCCCTGTTCAAGATATTTAGCTGCTAGTATACATACAGGGTTTGGTTTTCAGAGTTGTGTGGTAAGTGAAGTCTTTGAGGTCACTGTTGGTTCCTAGTTGTTCCTTCTTCTTTCTATACTAATTATAATGTCTGAAAGTGTTGGCCAATTATGATCAAACTTGAGAGGGGTAAAATATCTGAAAGACTGAAAGATAGGTACTAGAACTCCTGTGATTTTTTTGTTGTTGTTGTTGTTGTTTTTTAAAAAAAACCCCAACAAAATAAAACATCACAATGGCTGAGCTGAGTGGTACAGAAAAATCTTTTCATCCCTTCTCTTCAGCTTTGCTGTGAACTTATTAGTGAGTGTCTTAAAGATGGAAAGCAATGGTGTCTTTTTTTACCTAAGGTTTCTTTTGTACCCACTTAAGTTTTCACCACTAACCCAGGTGGGTTTTTCTTGTAAAAATGTTTATTTGGCTACCTAACTGCATATGCATTCAGTTGATTCATCTAGAATTTCCCGATTTAGATTTTTTTTTTCTCTTAAAGTGCAAGATAATGGGTAATAAGCAATGAATGGTACAACCTAATCCTGTTGTGGTTTTCTTTTTCAGGTGGTGAGTCTCTCGTGACATTGGAGGATATTCTGATCTTTGTAACAGGCTCTTCTTTTATACCATCCATTGGTTTTGATCCTGAACCTACTATTAAATTTTTGAATAGAATTTATCCCTTTGGAAACAGACTCTTTAACTGCTTAGAGCTTCCTATAACAATGACATATGAGCGGTTTAAAAATAAAATGGATTTTACCATCCGAAACACACTAAGAGTTGAAAAAGAATAAATATTTTTGCTACTAAGCTGGGTGTTGGAAACTTGCTACAGGAGTGTCTGCTTGCAAATTGCTAATGTGTTTTTGGACAGCCATGCTCTTTGCCTTTTCCCACTTTTCCTCCAAAGATATGCTAAAAGTAGTAATTTTTTTAAGATGGAAAACAGTTTTCAAAAGAAAATACACTGTCTGTTGAATCATCTTCCTATTGAAGTTGGCTTTAAGAGTCAGGAGTCTCTTGCAGAAGTACTTTAAATGTCTACTTTTGCTGTAGACATATATGAAATGTTACCAAACTCCAAAATTCTAGCTGTTTTCCACAGGTAAGTATGTAGATTCTATTACATATTTCAGTAACTTTTTATCAAAATTAAAGTAGGTAAATTTTGAAGATAACTACTTTAGAACTTTGCCTTAAGTAAAATTGTGCAGTTTTTCAATCATTCCATGTAAACGTTTTCATTAATTGTTTTTATATTGCTGATCTTTGACATTTGCACGCATTTCTGCATTCTACCATTATACATTAGTTTTTAATTAATTTTACCCAAAATAGTAAAAGCTAGAGATAAATCTTGAAAATGCAACAATAAGTGGTCTTTCAAAGTTAGTTAGATGAGTAGAACTTCATGTTGTTTTGTATGAAAGTATAATAATTTGTTGCTCATCAGAACACATTACTGACTTCCATGGAAGTCAGTATTTTTACATGGATATTCACTAGTACAATATATTAAGCTAAAGGCAGTCTACCATCAAACTTGTAAGTGCCTGACACTTTTTTTTCTAGCTTTTAGTCTAAACTCTCCTGGTTCAATTGTAGGTGCATTTTGAGCAACTTGAGTTGTATGGAATATATTTCAATTCTGCAGTATTTGTATGAATATCAAGCCATAAAAGTAGTGAAATTCCCACATAGTAACACTTTAATGTTACCAATACTAAATATGAAACTAAAGGGCACTTAAGTACAAGTTTTTTAATTGCATGCAGATCTCCCTTTTGAAATTACAATCTCTCCTGCTGTCAGTTTGACTGCCTTTACTATGTCCCAAACACAGGTTATGCTATGTATGCCTTGGCAAGAAAGTACATCCACAGTAAATTATAAATGGATAGGTCCTTCTACCCACCCCACTCCCCCACACTTCCCCCCCCCCCCCCCCCCAAAAAAAAAAATATTATAATAATAATACAAACTAATCTGCTTCCAGGTTCTGATTTGTGGTTCATTGCAAGTATTCCTCTTATTAAAGTTGTATTACTAAATGCTAATTACATAGCAGTGCCCTGCAACTCAAGAACTGTGGAAGTGGCAGTAAAGAGTGTCACTAAATTTGAGACCATGCTATAAGGGGTTAAAAGAAGCAGATGTGTATTTAAATTACACAGTTCATTCAACAGTATTTTGAAATCTTTCTTAGACCTACAGTTTCTCTTTCTTGATCTTGAGAGAGCTGCTAATCTCTTTTTATACAGACCTGTTTCATTGCTGGGTAAGAAAGGCATGCGTGCTGCTTTTTTATTTACTTATTTTAGAGTCTCTAAGTAAGAGCACAGACATTTCTCATTACTCTCAGACGGCTCAAACAATCTAATCTCATTGATGTCTTGTCATTAGAAATTTAAGAATACTTGAAATAAGGTGGGACTAGTGGTGTTTTTCTGGTTCTCAGCCAAAAGCATATTAGAATCCCCTTTAGAATAAATGTGTAAGGTCTTAGAGAAGATCATTTGACTTAATTGTATACAAAGTGTTTTCTCATTCTCTTTTTTTTTTTCTCCCAATAATGTTCCATGTTTGTCGTTGCATAATTTTTGAATGTCATACTGCAAATTACTTATTTTTATGTTCTTACCCCTCAGAATGGTCTGTTACCATGGAAGGTGGTTTGTTGCAAATTTATTGGCATAAGGATTCATGTATGTTCATATTTTTAAAATTTAGCAATGATTCTCCTGCAGATAAGAGTATTATGCTTTGAAATTGGGTGGTGTACCCAGTGCAGTATTTTTTTCTTGCCTAGTTAGAGATAAATGACTTCTGTAATACCGTTTTTTCTGTATGGAAAATACAGAACTTACAGTAGCAAGCAGAGTGTGGATAATTTTAAAGACGCTTTTTGGACTTTTGGTACCTGTGGTGGCAACGGAAATGGTTTAGAAATTGGAACTAAATAAACTGCATTTTAAAACCTTCAATGGAGGAAAAAAATAAGGTGATGTGAATATGAGGCTTCAAAAAGTATGTGAAATGAAAATAGGGTTTAGACTTTATTGCTTTTTAATTTTGAATTCAGAAGTCGATAGAACTAATCTTATTTGTCAGGTCTAAGAAATCTTTAGTTAACGTTAAAACTATATGCTATATGATGCTGTATCAAAACATGACATTTATAAAATCATGTAGTGTGATTTTGCTTTAAAAGGTTTATCTTACGCAGAACTTGTTCCCATTTTCTAATACTGATGTACACATTCAGGACAAGTTGTATTTCCTTTCCTATTGGTTTGATCAGCTCTGTCTAAACATTGTAACATAATCCTTGATACATTCAAGTTGTATTCCTAAATGCTACTATGGAGATATTCTTTATTTCTTCTCATTTTCAACATTTATTTGTATAGAACAATCTTAAACTTACTCCAACTATTTATTAAAATTCCATCGAATAAACTAACTTCCAATCCATTAAAACATAGAACATCTCTTTTGTCTGGAAACTCTAAGAGCAGGTTTTGTACCTATAATGCTTTCTAATTACTATAGCAGTACAATTAAGTATAATTTAGGCAAATTCTTTCAGTATTTCTGTAACACAAGGAGAATAATTGTATATGCATTAGCTGTTGCATATTAAGTAGATTTTTATAGAAGTTGCAGCTTTTAAGAGTTGTCACGGCCACAAGAGAACTGCAGTCCTCTGACTCTGGCCAAATAATTGCACCCCACAGTTTCTGCATCAAACCCCAAGCTTCCATCTGGAGTTACCACATCAAATAAACTATTTGTTTTTAGAGTGATCTTTTTCTAGTAAACAACAACAGATTAGCATTAGTGAGTTTAGCCTGGTCTCCCTACTAAAAGCAACTATAATTATAAAAAAAATTACATAAAACCTTAAGTATTTCAGATCTACATTTGAAAAACTAAGGGATAAGAATTTTCTGTGGCTTGCTTTCACCTATTCAAAGGCAGCTTACTAGAAAAAAAAAACTATTGGCATTTTTAACTGCTTTATGAGTGAAATATAGTCTAAAGGAAAAGAAATTAATATCAGTTTGTACTTTAGGTCTAAATCATTGCATACTGCAGTTTTGAGGTTTTTTTCATTAAGATGTTCGGTCTTCAGATTGGAAAGCTTAAACATTTTGAGGTATATTTAAAATGTAGGGCAGATTATTAGTCATTAATTCATTTTGAAAATAGTACCAAAAATTCTGATTTAAATAGAAGGAAATGCAACTCTGGAGGCTACAAAATATTCTTTTAAAATTTATCTTGATTCTGTATTATATGGTAAAGCATCTTAAAGCTCAGGCTTTATTGTTTTTAACTTAAGGAAGGGAATTGCTACTTGCATAGAAGAAAAATTGGAATGCAAAAAATTCTGAAATGTCAAATCACATGTACACAGAAAATCTGTCAAAATATAAATGTAAGAAAAGGCAACTCTGATTTTGTATTGTATAAACAATGTTCTTTTTCGACTTATGGTAATTAAAATATTCTGCAAGGAAGTATAATTTTGTAAATACTTTTAACTTGAACTGCAGGATCAGGGCCTGAACTGTCACTTCTTCAAGCAACATATCTGACAGGTGTAGCAGTGTTGAAATAATCAGTAATTTTTGTAAATAACTAATGTATACATTCAAAGAGCAATAAAGGGTTAAATTTCTGTTGGAATAATTAACTTTATTCGGCGTTTTTATTTTGGTGATTTAATGGGGTTTAGCTCTGGAAGTGTTATGACTACTTTCTGTAGTTTCAATTTTGTGCCTCTGTGGTTCAGGGCGGGGCTAAATGAATACTTCTGGTCTTCTAGACTTACAGAATAATGCAAGCTGTTCAGTGCCTTGTTCATAGGTTTCTGCCATCCCCTGATGCTTGATCAGGGCACCCAGATGTCTCTGAATACCTGTTAAGGGAGGTTGTGAGAAAGTAATAAATTCAATAGTTAATCAATTCGGGGCTGGGAACCTGAGTCTCCTCGAGGAAAAGGAGTGTCAGATAGGATGAATTTGTGATGGTTTACAGCTATTAAAGTACACACACACAGTATGTGTACCCTTTCCGAGTTAGATGATGGTGACTCGTCCACCAAAGCCAAGTCAAATTAGTTTTTCTGCAGCATGAAAAAAGATAATCATGAGATATCTTCCCAACTGTTTGCCAATTAGTCCAAATTAGCCAAATTAGTTACTAAAATTAGAGGGTTAGTACCTTTTATTGATCACAAAAAAACCATGCAACAGTTAATAAATACATGCCATTAAATAAATAAATAAATTAGACCAAATTAGAAAAGTGGGAACATCATGCAAATAATAAACTGCATGCACTACGTTCATAGAACAGTACTAATTTTGTTTGTTTTACTAGCAAACATATGTATTATATCTACAGAGGAAAATAGAGCATACTTAGATAGGCGGCACACCATTCTCTCACTTGGGGAATCTGAGGGTCCAATCCTTTGCAAAACCTCAATTTCCAACATGCCATTTCCCTCTTGCTCCAAGGGGGAACCCATAGAACTCAATAGATGTTACATTAGTCATATCCATGATGCATTCTGCTAGATGTTCATACTTTTTAACTTTTTCTTCAGCTGCATCTTTTAAGGTGGTAAATTTACTCTCATATCGAATTGTAACATCAATTACCATTGCGGCTTTATCTTTGATCATAACAATATCTGGTTTATATAAATTCATTGATCTCATCTCTAACTTGGATGGTGTTCCCAGAATTACAATTCTTGTTCTTGGCTTCATTAATTAAGATCTCACAAATTTGATTGTGCCTCTTTATTCTCATATTTTGCATCATAGGACAATATCCAATGATGTGGGCACGTGATTCATTCTAGGCAGCACAATGCCTGCAAGATTTTATCCAAGGCTCTTGCCTCCCTCTAGATAAAAACTCTGATAGGATAGACGTTCGCCCTTAGTTGCAGAGCTGTTATCAACTTTCTGTGAGGAATGCCCCTATAATTTACAATCCAGTTGTTACTAATCTTATCATTTTCAAAGTTGTCAATACCCTTCCTTTGCGCCACTAATTTTGTCCAGTTGGTAAATTCTTTCTTCCTCCAATTACAGGGTCTCGGATAGATAGTTCTTGGTATGGATGTTTCCCATTCTGAGTCTGGTTCATCTCCACCCAAGATCTCAGATATAGTTATCTTGGAACTCGAATCCCAAATAGATGGTATTTTCTTTTCATGACCACCAGCTGTTATCCACAGCTTTTTAAACTCTTCCTCGATGTTTCCACCTTTTGCTAAGGTGGATGGTTTAATTTGTGACGGTTTACGGCTAATGTTTGGCGGTCATCTGTACTCTCGCTAATGATGTGAAGGAGCGCCCCCAGCCGGCGGGGGCCGGGTTCCAGGGCTCCCGGGGGGGCGGGGGTTTACGGTGGCCGCGGGGCGGAGCGAGAGAAGGGGCGGGGCCCGCCTCACGTCGCAGTAGGGGCTGCCACGTCGTCCGGCGGCTGCGCAGGCGGCGGGGGGCGGCGGCGCCGGCGGGGTAGGAAGATGGCGGCCGGTATCCGGGAGAAGCAGACAGGTTAGCGTTCACCGCCGTCGCGGCAGGTGTCCCTCCCGGGGCGCAGCGAGGGAGAGAGGCCAGACTCCCGCTGCAGCCGGCGGCTCCTGCCTGCCTCCCGTCCAAGCTTTCCCCTGGCGCGGGCCGGTTGCGGGTGTCTGCGCGCCGCCTCTACCGGGGACTTGCACCCTCTCACCTGGCTCGGGTCTCCGGCAGCGGCGGCCTCCGCCCTCCTCGTGCCCTCGCGGCCGCTGCAGCCGGGGCGCCGCTGAGGGCCCGGGGAAAGCGGGCTCCGGCCGCAGCTCCTGCCGAGGGGCGTGGGGCCCGGGCTGCGCCCCGCCTGGGCCCCGGGGGCGCGGCCACAGGTGCCGCCGGGGAGCGGCGATCGCCCCCGAGGAGGGGCCGACGCGGGCCCGGGGCGTGAGCGGTGGCCGTGGGGACGGGAGCGGTGCTTTTCTCCCCCGGCCGTGGGGAGCGGGTCCTGCTCTCCCTGTTTCAGCTTCCTTTCTGCCTGCGGTGAGGGTCAACGGGAAGTATCGTTCAATGGTGCAAAAATAAAGCTGCTTTTGCGAGCCTCCTCCTACGAAGCAGGGCCTCGGAGCATATATTGGCTCTCAGGCAGCTGAGAGCACGAGATTAACAACTACGACTAACTATGCAGGAGGCTTTCTGTGGGTAAAGGGTTTGTTTCTTGCCTTACACATTGCTGCATGTTCTTAATTGACTTTTCTCTGCCTTGATGCTGCTTTGTGGAGCCTGGAGCCGCTCATTTGAACACACCCCAAAAGCACAGAGTGTGTCGACTCAATAGTCCTCTTCTTCCCTTGCTTGCTGAAGTTTTTGTCAGTAGTTTGAGCTGTAATTTTGTCACCTTGACAACTGCGGTATCTTTCTGGTAGTGTAGAGAATTCTCGGTGCATTTGTTTAACATGTAACATCCAAAATTATTTGCCTGAAAATCTCAGTCTGAATTTCTTTATGGACCTTAGATATTTATTTATATTCTTCTGTCTTCTTTTTGTACTGGAAGTCTACTTTCTGTAATCTCATTCCTGTGGCCATCTAACATTAATAATGCTATTTGATGTTCCTTTGCGGCCTTTACTTTTCTTCTCTTGGCTGCCTTTCTAATAAAGCCTGCTGCCTTTGAGTCCTTATTCCATAAAGCTTTATTATTTTCTGTTGTGCTTCACCTTCTTAATTGATTATTTCAGTCAACCTTTATGACTGAACCCGTGTTGTCTTGCATTGAGGCAATCATGTGCAAGGAAGTCAGTTGAACAATTAAAAGATACTCAGAAAAAGGAAAGGATTTATTATCATTTAGTGTTTGTGTTACCATGTACGTGCATCATCTGTTGTGACCTTTATTCTCATTCATAACCAGTCAAAGCATTTTATTGTGCAAGCACAGTAAAAACCTGATCATTGCACCAGAGATTATTCTGCCTAAATGTATATGAAATGGCAATGTAAATACAGAAAGAAACTCAGAGACTTGCTGGACATTTGTCATGATTTTCACCACACATCACTAATTACTGTCTTGCTTATTAGAGAGTATATGCCAAGTTTTAATTTAAATGGTAAACTCTACAAAACCGCTGCTTCAGATCCAGTGGTACCAAAATACATAACCACGCAGCTTTATACAGAATTGCTCGTGTGGCTGAAATGTGTCTCTGGCAGTGAGGAAGTGAAGGCTTCAGAAGCAGTCTGTAATCAGCTTTCAGGATTGCTCTGTGGTGCTAAACAAAAAGAAAGAAAAAAAGTAGTATTTAGCAAGTGGAAGGCTGGATTCCAGGGAGAACCAGCCCATTGCTAGCTTGCTTCCTCCCATGGTCAAGTTTCAGTGCTAGTAATGTGATTTGAAAAGGCAGTACACAGGAGACAGGAACAGACTGTGAAGGAGGACTTCAGAAACATTGCCTGAGCATGGATCATTAGGAAAACCAGAAATCAGCTGGAACTTGTAGGAATGTCAAGAGCAATGAGAAGAATTTCTGTTGTGACAGTAGTAGTGAACATATGAATGAGGAAAAATGTTGGATCATTGCAATTTGGAGCTGATCATTTAGTTGTGGTGGACACAGATAAGACTGAGCTACCTTTTTGCCTCAGTCTTTACCAACAAATTCTCCCAGGCCTTTGTGTCACTTTGGAGTCAGTTATGGAGTGAATCCTCTTGGAAAATATTTCTCATTATGTGAGGGAGAATGCAAGCATGTATGGTAAATCACGCCTGATCAGGCCGATTGCCTTCAGTGATAAAATGACTGGATTTGTAGGCAACAGGAGAGCAGAGTATGTCATTTACCTGGACTTCAGCAAGGCTTTTGACATTGTGTTCTTATATCTGAGTTAGGATGTTATAGGCTAGAAGAACGGACAACTAGATAAATTAAAAAAAATAGTTGGATGGCCAGGCTCAGAGGGTTGCAATTAATCCGACATACTATACTTGGGGGTTGGTAACAACTGGAGCACCTCATCATTCTATTCTGTGATCTGTCCTGTTTAAAATCGCTGTCGGTGACTTGGAGGGCATGTCAAAGTGCACTCTCATTAAGTGTGCAGGTGACAGCAAACTAGTCAGTATCCTCGAGGGCAGAGCTGCCACTCAGAGGACCCTCTAGGCAAGATGAATGGGCAAGAGGAATGAACCAGCAGGTACCTTATGAAATTCAACAATCACAAATGTAAATTCCTGCACCTGGAAAGGAAAAAGTCCTTGCAGTGTACAGGCGACAATGCAGGGAATTGGCAGACTGAAGAGCAGCTCTGCCAATAAGACCCACAAGGTTTCTCGGTGCACAGCAGGCTGAACATGCGCCCACAGTGTACCCCTGCATAGCAGCATCCTGAGCTACATTCACAGGAGCAGAGCGAATAGAGTGAGGGGAGTGATTATCCCCCTCTACTCAGCCCCAGGACACCACATCTAGACACTGTGCCCAGTTAGTGAGTACCAGTATGGGAAAGGTGTTCTTCAGTTGGAGAGAGTTCAGCAGAGGATTACCAAGATGGTCAGGAGCACTGTGAGATGAGGCTGAAGGACTGGGGCTTGTTCTGCCTGGAGAAAAGGCAGCTTCAGGTGGACTTAATAGCAGCTCTCCAATCCTACTCAGGGAGTGAGGGACATTGAAAAGATGGAGCCAGGCTTCTTCTGGGGGCGTATTGCAAAAGGGTGAGGGAAAACAGGCATGAATTGGAATGAGGTGTTCAAACTGGATATAAGGAAAAACTTTGCCACCGCAAAGACAGTCAGTGCAGACAAGCTGCACAGGTTGGTGTCTCCATCCCTGGAGACTTGTCTGGATGAAGCTCTGCTTGAGCAGGAGGCTGGACTAGATGTCTCCTGAAGTGCTTTCCAGGCTGAGCTGTCTTGTGATACTGTAAACCACAGGGAAATGCACTGACTGTGCTCGCAAGCTTCGCTCAGCCAAACAGTCAGACATTAACCATTAAGTGGTATACATTGCCCTGATTTCTGGATGTTTTTCCTCTTTGCAAAGCTTTATGATGATTTTGTTTATGAATTTGAAGAGAATAGCCACTAGTTTGTATTGATGCAAATAGTCTTTTGCTGCTAGTCAAAGGTGGGAGAACAGCATGTAGTGTATTGCTTAGATAAATGAGGAAGGACCCCTTACTTCATAGATTTATAAGTTAGAGGCAGGTGAAGGAATCTGCTTTGGTTTCTGTGTTGAATAAAAGTAAAATGAAAGCTCATCCCTCTATCAAAGAGTTTTCCTGCTGCAAATTAGGGGTAGTTTTTTACCCTTTAAAGCAGCAATTTGTTTCTCAAAATTGAGTTCTCAAGATGGTTCAAAATATGTACGTTTTAGTCAGGTGTAAAGGCATTTTTTGTTTGTAAGTATAGTGTTGTTCCTGTAGGGTAGGAAAAGCAGATCAGGGCAATAAAACAAACTAGTTCCCACTACAGAATGCACCTTCAGGAAGATGCTAGAATTATTTTTAAGGCAAACGATGACAGAATATAGCCCATACAACTGAGGAGAGAGATTCTTCCTGTTTGGGGATTTCCTTCTTTTCCTTTTTGCAGTGTCTTCCAGAGCACGTAAATTCTAGCTAACATGTGCCACTTGTCAGCAGCATAAAAATAATGAAAATGTGACTTGGTGCATTTATTTTATCATGGGTTTCCTCTCAAAAGAAATGTATAATGAAATCTGCTAATCTGATGAATCTCTTTTGTTGATGTATAAAGAGTAAAGCATTATTCTACTTTATTTTCCAGTGGCTTTGAAACGTATGCTGAACTTCAATGTTCCTCCTGTTAAAAACAGCACTGGAGAACCAGTATGGAAGGTAAGAACTATTTGAACGGAAATAGGAGAATTTTATAGTGTTCAAATTTTCGAATTTTAACTAACTCGGGTACCTTCTCTGTTATTAGCTTGTGCAAAATTAATTTTTCCTGTGTTATGAACATACAGAATTTAGTATCAGAATTGCTGAGAAAAATACATGTTCGAGATATTGGCTATTTGGAGACCCAGTGATTCATTCTTAGGCAATATTTCGAAGAGTAACTGAGGAGGGCATTTTTGAAATGTACTTGGGTGTCATTGGTATCTGTTAGCAGAAACCTGCATGATACCTTACAGGTGAACTGAGAGTCAGAAAGAAGCCTATAGAAAGCAAAGAGCTATTGGTAGCCTTAAATTTAAAACAAGCTGACTTCAAACTACGTTTATTAGCTTTAAAAAGTAAGTAAACTTGTAATTGATGAGAAGTTTTTGCTTCTACAAAGCATATATTCTGTCTCTTCGCATAGTCTGTTGTATTTTTTCATTAGTTTCCTTTTTTTTTTCCTCTCTGCTTCTCCCATTGTTTCTGCCCAGATGCAGTCAGAGAATTTCTGCACTCAGAACGGTGAATTTCTGAATGCAAATTCCTGTTTGACTGCCATTTTTCAGGAGATGGAAGTGATGATTTTTTTCCCCTTTTCATTGAGTTGCCTTTCATTCTTTATTTTTTATTTATTTATTAGCAAGCACAAATGGAAGTCCATGACAAAATCGTGATTTATTATGAATTGGTAAATATGTAGCACTTTTTAGATTAAGATAGTAGTTCCTTAAGCCTAAATTCCTGTGTCCACTGTATCCTGTATTCTACAGTATCCACTTTTTACAGCATTTTATAAGAAGGTGTATATCTCTTTCAGGTTCTCATTTATGACAGATTTGGCCAAGATATAATCTCACCTTTGCTGTCGGTGAAAGAGCTGAGAGATATGGGGATCACTTTGCATCTGTAAGTACCTTTTCTAAAACGAACTTCATTTAACATGCCCTAAAATCATGAACAAAAGATTGAAAATCATTCAATAATTTAACTACTAAAATAAAGATTATGCACTGTCTTGTTCCTAAAATAAGATGGCAATATTCAAAATCAAGGAGTGGAGAAATAATTCCAAACACTGTTAAGTAGGATTTGTTACTAAATACAGGAGGCCCCTGTTCAGAAATAAAAATTATCTAATAGGTATTTTTTTTTATCCGTCTGTATTCATATATGTTACAATTATTTTGGCACAAACTGTTTTCTAGAACTGTGTATGTTCTCTGCTTGTATTTTTACATGTAGGATGTAGTTGTCTTTGCCAAACATACAGAATCTATAAGTATTTTTTTAAGAGGTTTCCCGTTTCTCCAGATTACTTTCATTTAGTTCATTGTCAGTTCTTAGCTGTAGTAATAGTCATGAAGAAACTTTGAAAAGACTTTTATTTTGTTCAAAAGCTCATTCACTTTTACTAAGTGAAGGCTGGAAATGGAAACATGTTTTAACATGTTGACATATCAGCAGACGTGTGAGAGAAACATGTGAGTACCTTGCCCTTAAGCAGGAAAGGGAAGTTTAATAGTATGATATATGGAGGGGTTTTGGTATCATGTCAACAATTTACAATTTGTTTATGAACTTTGTGAATTGAGTATTTTACCTTCCTCTGAAAGGATTCATCTATTTCTTGAAGATTTGTGGAGCCTTTATCAAACTTTGAATAAACTTCAGAGACATCTGCTAATATATCCAGCCAAAAATTATGCAAATATGATTTTTGCTTTTTTTCATGTTTTGCTAAAAATCTAGCTAAATATTGGGAGGAAATGACATGTGAGTGTACAAATAATTTCTTTGACTTCTTTAGTTTTGTACAGATCGGAGGAGGAACACATTAGACGTATTTTTTCTTCCTTTCAGGCTTTTACATTCAGATCGGGATGCTATTCCAGATGTTCCAGCTGTTTACTTTGTTATGCCGACAGAAGAAAATATTGACAGAATGTGCCAGGTACCTTGCACACTTAATGTTTCAAATGAGTGGACACAACTGTGTGTGAAGTAATACTGCACTCCCTGGAGTGCTGTTCTATACCTAGTTCTTCTGTGTCTCTGAACACTTTTGCTTGCATTTTTTATATACTAACACACAGTTGTCATAAAAATATTGCCCAAAATTTTTACAGGCAAAACGTCAGTTTCCTAGGGAGTAGAAAGGTAAGTATGTTTTCTGTGCTTTGGAGAGCAAGTTTAGGGAGTGAGAAGACAAGAGGCAGTGGGCACAAATCGACATATGGGTAATTCCACTTAAACATAAGAAGAAGCTGTTTTAGTGAGGCTGGCTGAATGCTGAAGCAGATTGTCTGGAAAGTTTGTGGAATCTCCATGCTTGGAGATGTTCAAAACTTGACCGGACAGTCCTGAGCCACCTGTTCTGTTTGATTCTGCTTTGAGCAGGAGGTTAGACTAGGCTAATCTCAGTTTTTCACATTCCCAGGTGGAAATGATGGAAGGCTGACATCTTCGCCAAAGGAAGGAAAAAGGGCAAAGGGTATTTTTGATCAGTGGAAAGGTGTGGAATAGTAGGTGCTTTCTGGTAGCTTAAATTTCATTTCCTGTTTTTTGCAGTTCTGTGTTAGATTGGTTCTATCTATTTACATCGTCAAAACAATGCATGCAAGGCTGTATTAACAGGCAGCAAAGACTTCCAAATATTTTGGAAAGTTATGAATGATTTTTAATTAGCAATATATTAGTACTTCCTCACAAAAAAGATTGTGGTTTTCCTTCCTTTTAGGATCTTCGAAACCAGCTTTATGAATCTTACTACTTAAACTTTATTTCTGCCATTTCAAGAAGTAAACTGGAAGATATTGCAAATGCTGCTATAGGTGCTAATGCAGTAACTCAAGTGGCTAAGGTAAGAAAAATCCCCCAGTCTCTAATGTTAAAGATACAACTACCATTATGGGTATTACTGCATTCTTATGTGGCCAATTCAGTGCTATACAGAGCTTTTCTGACTGAATCATGAACAAAATAAATGTTTACCTATGATTTAAAGGCAGGTGTCAGGTGTGTACCCTCTTGTATTTGTTAAATGCCTGTACCAAAACCTGCAAATTATTAACTAATTATTTTCATATATACTTAAATACATTCACTTTTTCTAACTCATGTTAGGGAGTACTGTTGGCATGAGAGAAAGAAACTGTTTTGAAGCGAAATTAAAACTACTGGTATTGATTAAGCCCTAGGTCTTCAATAGGAGTGAATTGGTGTAGCACTGTTTTTATTTTGATGTCCATTAACAGTTTATGCTATAGAGAGGTTTAAATTTTTTCCTGAATGTATAGGTATGTTACAGAAAAAATAGAATTCGGGAACTATAATCTCTCGTTCTGTAACTATTGCCCTCTTTCCTCCCTCCAGTTTCTATTGTAGGCCTTCATACTAATAAAAAATAAACCTATAATATATTCTCCACATGTGTTTTTTCATTGATGTTTGGCTACTAAAAATTTGTCCACAGAAATACTTGATGTTGGACTGTTTTCTTTTAGCACTTCGCAGGTGCTCTAATGTTTTATGTTATCGCTTAATCCTTACACAGGCTTTTTAATTTGAAGAAGTAGTAAATCTCAGGTTTTTTTTTTTACTCTTCACTCTGGACTATTCTGACCGTTATTCCTTGACTTTTAGGTGTTTGATCAGTATCTTAATTTTATTACTTTAGAAGATGACATGTTTGTATTGTGTAACCAAAACAAAGAACTTGTTTCGTATCGTGGTAAGTAAAATTTTTATAAAAACTATAACAAAATGTTTAAAGTTGAAATTTGCTTTTGAAGTTGTAGCTAATCCCAAGCAATGATTTTATTTTACTTTGATCTGCTAAGAATTCAAGATAATCTGTTAGATGTGTAGATAAAGTCATAAAGGAAGCAGTTCTTAGATATTAATTTTGTTACTGTGCAGCTATTCTACCATTGAAAAATAATTATGTACTTTTAAATAGCAAATTTAGTAAAGTAAAACTGCAATATATGCGTTTATAGATAGTAGGGCTTTTTATACAGGGAATAATGTAGGAAAAAATTCATATTGTTTACACATGTAGATAGACATTGTGAGTGGCTGCTGTGTTTAGGCACCACATTTTTATTCATAATCCCTTCTGCAGCTCTTAAATATTTTGTTTCTGTGTGAATGGTCAGTTGTAAAATTACTGTAAGGAATGTGAAGCAAGAAAGATGACTTCAACTGGGTGTTGAAGTGTTCAAGTGTTTCTTCTATCTCCTAGACAGTGACCAGTTGGTACCTGCTTTTCTTATTCAAGACATAAAGACTTAGGGATGTGCAAGAGGTGATTAGGATCAAGGGCTGGAGTAGCACAGGGAAGAATCTGGGAAAGGGCATTCTAGAAAATAAGAAATGCTTGTTGCTTCTGCAGGCACGTGAGTCGGGCATGTCAGCTTCTTCGTAAAGTCTCAGATTTGCAAGTGAAGTCAGCTTCATGGCTATTTTTTTTTTTTTTTTAAATTTTCTTGAGACTTCTGCTGGGCCTGTTTTGGAACCTAGCAGGAAAAGCAAGTGGCTAACTTGTCAGTTACATCTACAGCTATGGTGCCAAGGCAGCTCAAGTCAACATAAATACCAGTTGTCATAAATGTCTGCATGTTTTCTCTCCCTCCTCTGGTCTGATGTTTGTGTTCTGCTGACCCATTCAATATACTAAATCAATAGAGAACTATCACTCTGCCTCTCCTGCCCCTCTTACTCAAATGGCTGGCTGTTACAGGGTGGGTTGTCCTGCTGTAGTTTCCCTCACCCTCTCTCCTTGACATAAGAAATGGTAGTCTTGGAGCCGCAATGTTTGTTCAGTTGACTCATTCCATAGAAAATACCAGCTTATTTTTGTAATCTAAAAATTCTGTGCAAGGGAAGCAGCAGAATTGTGCAAGTCTGAGGCAAGATAGCCCTTTTTATAGGAGCAGCCCCTCATTACTTCAGTGTAGTCACAGTGTCTACACACAGTGTCACACAGTTAATTCTTGATTTATTTTGGATGTACAGAATTCTCACTAATGACCAGATAGAGATGAGAAGTTTCTGTATGCCTAACATTTAGCAGTGAAATTTTTCTCCTCGCTTGCCCAATTCCCCAAATCGTTACCTTTCTTTAAAACTGAATCCATATACTGAGTTCTGTCTCACAGTGGGGATTGGTTCCATTGTCAGAAAAAATGTCATTTTTGCTTGAAAAGCAGACTGGTTTTTTTTTTTTTTACTAAAACCTGCTGTTAAGAGTTCTAGTAATAATTATTTTGTGATGTGTTTGTGTGTTTGTAAAGATATTTGACTGCTCGCATAAGATTCCTGCTACCTAACAAGCAACATGAATGAAAATGACTGAAAATGTTTTGCGCCCGTTAGTTTCTGTGTGCTTTGGTTTCCTCTTTTTGTGCTCATAAAATGTGCTTGTTACACAAAAGTAGAAGGCACTGACAGTGTGCAGATTACTGAAATGCCATAAATCAGTACCTTAAGCATAGTAATAGAGAGGGAATCAAATTTTAAAATTGAGAAAGGCAGGGGAGTAAAAATAAGATTATTCTCCCCCTGTAAACTGGGAGACCTTTAGTTAGAGATAACTATGGGATGATAGCCCCACTTAATTTCAAAGCATTATCATTACAGAAAAATACAGATATTTGGAGTAGTCTGCCTTTCTTGGTGCTGATATTTCAGAAACTTGAACTCAGAATAAAAAAAAAAAATGCTGAGGGGAGCACTTCTGTTGCTGCTGTCATCTTAGCAGCCTAGTAAAAACTTTGACTTTTTAAGTGTAGCTGCTGATAGAAATTTCTAATATAATCCATCTCTCTAAAGTTCTTAAGAGAACAAAAGCTGAGAGGTGAAACCACCTTTAAAGTCAGAAAATTATTATGGCTGGCTATGCATAAATTTGGGCTAGAAGGCTTATTAATGTTCAGAGCTTTGAAGTTAATTTTTGAAGAAAGAGTATAAGACAGGTAATTATGTGAGAACTTTTTAAAGGTAAAATAAAAAAAAAGGAGCATAGGATTTATGTCATGCGTCTAGAGATACTGCTTGACTCGGGACCCGTGATAAGGTTAGGTTTGCTGTTTCTTGTTGGCTATTATATTCTTGCCAGGGTTAGTTATTTAATAGAAATGTTGCTACATGTCTCTTGTTCTGACCTAAATATGTGAGGGAAATTTTTTCTATCTGTAGTGTGAAATGGTTTACAATTTAGGAATTATCTCTAACCTACAGACTGACAGTAATTTTATTTTTTAAAAAAAGAGTCTCTATTACAGGAGGTGGGATTTAGAATCTAAATATGGAAAAGTGCATACTGTAAGCCTCTTCAGATTACACGAGTACTTCTTGAGGATTTCATGTCTGGAAAAGTGTTGGTCAAGTAGATGGTCATTTCTGTTCTGTAACATGGTTTTCTAGGAGGTTTTTAATAATGCAACACTAATGCAATCCAGAAGTTAGATTATGCATTGTCAACATAATTGGAAAAGATTGTGTAGTGTTTGACCTTATATAATGAGCATTAATTAAGTTCACCCAATTGTTTTGCTGAGGGGGGAGGCGGGGAAAGGAGGGTTGGGGAAACTAATAGATGTGCTAAGAGGGGCATTTTACAATTTGATCTCTTCTGCAACAAAAGCTGTTGGCTGATAACAACGATTAGATAAGAAGAGGATTGTCTTTAACCCTGTTTTTAACTCCTTTCCCCACTGTTCTAGCCATTAACCGACCAGATATAACGGACACAGAAATGGAAACTATAATGGACACTATCGTTGATAGTCTCTTCTGTTTTTTTGTTACACTCGGTAAGTTTTCAAATTCAAAGGTATTTTCTATATGTTTTCCTTCTAGAAAACATACTTCACTCAAACGCTGCAAAGATCTAACTGAAATAACTCAAGGAATAGGAAGATACATTAAATTTACTTGTTTTATTTTGAATTTTCTTGATGCTTAGCTTACACATTTTTCATAATGATGACATTTAATCTAAGTTCTCACTGAAATCAGTTGGTCAGTGATAGCATTCCTGCAAGGGAATCTGGGGATCGCTATGGGGCTGTCTGTTCAAGAGATATTCCCTTAGACTTATTGAGTTCTTTCATGTGTTAGCGTGATACAAATTAGATCTCTTTTAGTCAGTCACTTAAACTCAGTGGTATTGGAGTTTTCGTATTTATATAGATCAGTGAGAAACAGTAGCTGAAGATTTTGAAACCTGAAAGCCAATGGAAAATGTGCATTTGAAAATAATGTTACCCTACAGTGAATTGTAACTGATATATTTTGGCAGTGGTGGCGTTATAGTACTTTATTAATATTGCCTTCAAGGGATTTCTAACCTTTTGAAACTAACTTTTAATGTTTCTGTATGAGGTAGTATGTCCCCTCCACAGTACATTAGTTGTCTTTCTAGTGTACCACTATACTTCTTATAAATTCCTGTATGAGGTATTCACTTACTTTTGTAAAGCTTTATTTAATATTTCTACATAGTATTTTTATTTCCTACATAAATATCTGGAGATAAATTTAATATGTTTGTATTGTCCAGTTGAAAAATTTCATCTCTGATGAAACAATGTTCTGATGTTACAAAAAATTTGTTTTATGAGTAGACTAACACGTAATGTGAAAATTATAATGCAAGCAGAAGTCAATATATCTTTTTATTAGGAGCTATTCCTATAATCAGATGTTCAAGAGGAACTGCAGCTGAAATGGTGGCAGTGGTAAGGAACTATTTTCTAAACAGATATCATTGTTTTAAAACTTTCCTAAGACCTTCGTTTGCTTTTTTCATTACTGGACAGAGAAGTAGTGTCATTGTATCTTTTGCTTTGTGAAGGAAACAAAACTGGGAAGGAAATACACCATTTTTCCTTTCTGATTTCAGTGCCACAGAACTCATCTGTAGAAATTGTAATATTATGGAACCAGCTGATGAGAAATTTAAACACAAATATTCATTCCTGATTTAGAGTTTATCTAGATTTTCTGACAGGCATAATTGCAACTGGTAAACTCATGTCTACACAGCTTTAAAAGTGGCTGTCTGGCCCGGGTTTTCCTATGTATCTTAGTAAGAAATTTTTATCTCTTATTGAGAAATCGTAGTACAGGACATTTTTATTATATCAAACTAAACTGACATTGAACTTGATTATCTCTACAGCAGTGTCTTCCTGCAGCCAAGACATTTATAACCTACAAAACCAGCACAATAAATCTTGAAATGTTGATCATCTAAAGCGATTCAGAAGCCATTGGTTTGTTAAAAGCTGTTTTGTTTTTCCCCCTTCAGAAGTTAGATAAGAAGCTCAGAGAGAATCTAAGAGATGCCAGAAACAGTCTTTTTACAGGTGACACGCTTGGAGCTGGCCAGTTCAGGTATGGTGGTAGTAATAACTATGCATATATGAGTTTATATTCTTTTATGGGCATTTTCCAGTCTTACAGTGTAACAGGTTTAATTTTTTAGCTAATAAGTCTGCAGTCCTAGGACAGTGAGACAAAAATTATTTAATGAACCAAGTAGTTTTGTTCACCCTCTAAAACTTTAGCAAGAGCCAAGCTCCTGCAAATACACTCAGTTTACAGGACCACAATATGGAGCTGAATGTCTGAACATATCTGTTAGCAACCTTTAGTACATTAAAAAGAAAGAGATACCCTTTTTCTCACTTGTAAGCACTGTTATAAGTTGTGGTAATATCAAAGGCAAGTGTTTTTCAGGTGATCCATGGATCTGCTAGAGGAGGACTGCTTAAGGACTACTGCTTGGATAATTATATAGTTAAGGACTGTTTAATCATGACCATTTGAAACCTTCAGTGTGAAAGAGGGGTGAGAAGAGACATTGTGGATGCTTGCATGCATCTAGTAATGTGTTCTCAGTAGCCTTCCATGTATACCATTGCCCAACATACTCCACAGGCTGCCTTAGGAAAGTGTATGACAGGAGTTTACACTGTATATGAAAAGGTGAGGAGATGCATTGGGAAGACTGTAGCTGAAGTAAACAGTGATGATCTCCTAAATGGATGTAGAATATTCATAATATTTTTATCTCAAATTAAGAGCAGGACTTGGATAAAAGACACAAAAATCATTAAGGGTGACAAAATGGAATTACACTGAAAAGTGTTAGGAGAGGGAATACTAGTGAAATACTGGTTCCCTCTTTTTCATGGGAATTGAATTGTGACCACTCTTTTTCCTTCAGAGGGATGGCTTGTTTTCCTGATGGTATGGCTTGATTACTGTCAAAAAATTAAAATGGAAGGAAAAGGAAACATGGGAACTTCTAACCAGTTAAATGACTTCACATTTTTAGTTTGGTTTTCAGAATAAGGTAACTAAGGCTTTTGAGATCATAAATCTACATGAAAATATTTAATGCAAGGACATCCAGAGCATGGAATTAGCATACTTTATCACATACACTGTAATTTAGGTGTCCCTTTACTGTAGGGTTAATGTGCTTAAGAGAAATGATTGCAATAATGTTCTGTCAATTCACAGTGTCTTCACTCTTAAATTTTTCATGTAACCATAACCCAAGACACTTAGGCATGTCTGCATTCTTTTTTCCAAAAAATTGTAATGGATTTATCACAGTGCCTCTCAGAAGTTCATACATTTTCCTTTATGGACTTCATATAAAAGCAAAGAGAAAAATGAAATTAAAAACACTTGAAAGAGGGATTTTATATCTGAGGTTCTTCATGGGGATTAAGGTCGAGTATTACCAAATCAAACAGTTGTTTGGAACTCAAGTGTATATCCATACAAAGAGATGTTACTGTCCAGTGTTTGAATTCTGCTCAATATTTATGCATTGGTAATTTCACTTAGTACAATATAAAAAAATCTTTTTATCATTGTGAAGACAGTGATTCAGGGAATATCTGGAATTATCAGCCCTAGATGCTTTGGGGAACACTGGAAGAACTTTGCAGTACATAGTTTGGCTTTTAACTTGAAATATGATGCAGAAGGTGGCTGATATCACTCAGTATGTTACTAGAGTGTTCTAAATATGTTTAAAGAAGTGCTAATACAGTGTCATCTTTTCAGCTTCCAAAGGCCCCTATTAGTCCTTGTTGACAGAAACATAGATTTAGCAACTCCTCTACATCATACTTGGACATACCAGGCTTTAGTGCATGATGTTCTGGTAAGAGTCAATCTGATTTTGTTACCAAAACTACTTTTTCACTCGGTTTGTTATTAAAGTTAATACCAGATTCTCTCTTAATCTAAAATCTGTTTTGTTTGTTTTATATGGAAGTTCATTAGTAAAAAGCCCCTTTGAAGATTTTTCTCTAGAAGGTGTATTTAGCAATAACTTCTGAAAGGGTTAAAAAGTTGAAATCTTGATATTATCAAAAGATAAGTAATTCAGCAATCCTAGCTTTTTCTTCAGTACTGCATTATCTTTTACGTAAACTCCAAACTGCATTAAGTGCAGTTCAGTTTTGAAAAATGTTTTAAATGAGTTCTTGAACTGATTTTAGTATTAATTTCTGAAAATACCTATTTCTGGTTTTCTCCACAAGGTGGTGTAGGTGTTCAATATAGAGGTACCAAGTGGTATATGAACCTGCTCTGAGGAATCTAAAATAGATTTTTTAGATTTTTTTTTAAGTTCAGATAGCCTTATAACACTTCTGTTTCCTCAAGTTTGACTTGTAAAACTAGTAGCAAAAATGTACTTGAATGAAACCAAATACTGTTAACCTAGGATATTTGCATTTCATATATAGTTAGAATATAAATAATAGAAGATAATATCAGTGAGAATAATTACGATCTGGATTATTTTTTTAACTGTAGAGGTAGTCATGCAAATCATTTCAATACTTAGTTTTGAGAAATAGTTTGATTTTATTATTGAGAGTGTTAAGAGAAATGACAGAATGAAATCGGCACATGCAAATATATGTATACAAAGTTGGTTGTGAACTGTAGAGTCACATGTACATTATTGTCCAGGAATTTGCATTGCAATGATGAAAATATTTTAGCACTAATGGGATGATTTAGGACACTTAAATTATTTTTTAAGTAGTTCCTTCCTCTTAAACTGGAGTGCTTTGTATAAATAAACAATTTTGGGCCTGTTTTCTTTAGGAACGGCATGTACAAAAACCTCACTGTTTGCACTGTGTTTTCTCTGATAGCTGTTGAACTGGCTAGAGTTTTGCGAATAGGAGTACTGAATTTCTACAGGTTTCTTTTGAAAACAGTGAAACAATAGGGGATGGAAATTCGAATTAGAATTTTTACAGTGGTAAATGCTATTTTACAAGGTCTACACTTATTTTGGTTTTTTACCTGCCAACTGTTTAATTAGCAAATTCTCCCTTACTAGCTAGTAAATCCATGCGAAGTTCCATGTACTTGCCTCCTACTCAGCTGCCAGGTATCGAAGGTACTGCCAGATGGCCTCAGGCATGTTTTGGGGTAGGACTTTGGTGCATGAAGATGCAAAGGAGTCAAAGATATAGTGGAAGATGAGGACAACTAGTGCTACAAATATGAAGAGGTATTAGAATAACTCTGGAAGAATGATTCGAGGATCACTAGATATTTACCTGTATTGCATCAGGTTTCAGTTGTTTCTCTGGAACAATTTGTTAAATGTTGCATCTAATTTTTAACTGAGTTGATAGGATTATGAATTTGTCTGGTGGAATCATAGCCAAGTGGCCTGTGATTCCATGTAAAGGGCAAAAGTTTAATTTCAAAACCAGTCCATTTTTTCAGCTTTAAGACAGATGTGTCATATTCTTCTCTTACTGAGCATATTTCTTTAAATAACCGCAATAACCTTTTAAAAGGCCATAAAGTGTAACTGTGAAAGTGTTACCAAGGCAGCGATTATGTAAACTGTACTTCCAAATAAGTTGTTTTTCATTAGAGCTCAGTTATAATAGTCTAGGGATTCTGTGGGGTATCGAACTAAATGCTAACTCAGCCACAAAGTTGTGTGCTACGTCTGTTTAGGTTATAATGGTGGTATTTCTACATATAAACAGGCTTGTATGAAGAGATTCCCATTTCTGAATAAAAAAACCTTTCAGAAGCGAATACAGAAAAATGAGAGGCATGGATAAAAAGCCTTATAAAGACAAAATTTGGAGATGAAAAGAGGAATGCTAATCAATAAGAATAGTTTTGATAAAATTCCTTGTAAGTGTCAAAACTAACTTGGAAACTCAGGTCATTGGTGATTTAAATTGAGCCAAAACATAGATCTCCATTAAAAATTACAGCTGAATTTGCAATCAAATTATTTTTTTTCCCTTTATGTTTTTATTGAGCATAATACTTGAAAAATATTCTTTTTTTGCTGAAACATTAAAGCACATCTTATATGATGAGATTTGTGCTCATTGACTGCATGACTTCCTTTGAGTAGTCGCTTCGCTTTCTGTTCTTGCATGGATCATTTATAGTATTTCATTTTAAGTGTGAACTATGCCAAGGGATAACTAGAAAAATTTTAATTCTTTTTTTTTTTTTTACTCTTTCACTTACAGTGATCTAATTCTGTAGTCTGTAATGAACATAATTAAGTAGTTTCATTTCTGGAAAAAATATGTGTTCTAAAATATTCATGACAGATTCTGTATAGTTGAACATTCGATTCTCTCTATCATTATTTGCCAAGCAAAAACAATTTTAAATGTTCTTAAAAAGTGTTAGAATAAAGTCAGCATGTGGAGTACTTGTTAATCTTTTTTGAAACCCAGAGGGAATATGTATGCTGCAGTGGGGGAAAGAACCAGAAGACATACAGGGAGCAGTGTGATGACATATTATGTGAGCATGATTGTGTCACGTAACGAAAAGATGTAATTTCTAGGTTCCTACATTTGTGGAAGAAGAAAAGCTATATGGAGAAATAGCAACTTTGGTGAAAGTTGTTGCTTTATTATACACTCACTATTTCACTAGTGTCTAAAAAGTAGGGAAAGATCTGTGAAGGTGTAGCTAAATAATCCTCACAATTGATATTCCTCTTGCTGATGTTGTGAGCATCTTTACAGCTTTAATACTTTTGCTGTAGTTGTGTAAGTGAAATTCAGCCTTAGAAACATTTTTATCTGCAACACAAACTTTTGTACTTTAAAGTTTTAACCAGTTGCTACACCTCAGTTATTACTAAATGATTTATTTTCCATACTGAAAACAGTGTTCAGAGTTCAGTGTCAGAACATTACTTGGATGTGAGACAATCAGAGGTCTTTGCTTAACATTTGTTCCTTTGGGGGGGGTGTTCAATAAGTGTGTGTAATTTTGGTGGTCTTATGTTGTTGCTGTTACTGTATCTACTTAGTTGACTGCTTCCTGAAATTCTAATAAATAGCCCTGTTAATATTTTTTTAGAAAATGTTCTAGAAAATGATTGATTGAGTATAAAAGATTGATCAAATAACTGAAAACTGTCCAATATCTACATAAGAGTCCACTTCTTTTAGGATTTCCATTTGAATAGAGTTAACTTGGAGGAATCAACAGGAATGGAAACTTCTCCAGCAGGTGCTAGACCTAAGAAAAAAAATAAGAAGTCCTATGATTTAACTGCATCTGATAAATTCTGGCAAAAGCATAAGGGCAGGTAAGTTCTATAGGTACAAAGTTTATATTAGTCAATAAAAATTGTTGTTTTCGTACTAGTTCTATTTTTAAGCTTCTTTGAAAATATTTTTTGAGTTTTGCAGGGTTTTTTTGAGGAATAATTGTTTTCAATATATGCTGTCCATATTGTGTATTAGCTTTTTGTTACAGAGCACAAAATTGTTACTATCAAAATGATATAAAAATATTGGAAACGGGATTTATCTTAAAAAGTTTAAGTAAACCTACAGTAAGATGTCATTATTTTCACTGATTTGATACTGCTGTATGATTTTTGTGTTGATATTTCTGAAAAAGTTTTCATGAACATCTGGGTCATGCAGTCTGTCTGGTTCTAGTGTTTCAGTTTGTTGATTTAACTGAGCCTAATGCAGAGTATTGTATTAGTCCTTTTCCAGAAGTAGCTGAGTCTGTTCAGCAAGAACTGGAATCTTACAGAGCCCAAGAAGATGAAGTCAAAAGACTTAAAAGTATCATGGTAAGTTTTATCACCTATATGTGCTTTATGTAAAGCATATTAGGAGTTGTTACCCCCCCACACACACATATCATCAGCACATGCTGAATTTTAGGCATAATATGTTCTTAAAAGTAGGTCTAGAGGTACCATTTTTCATGAGAAGGTTCCATTTTTTTGTGTGTTTATTTGCGTTAAATTTATATAACTCATAACTTATAATAACTCTAATCCAGACCATTATGAAAGAATAGATTCTAAATGTTTTGACTGTATTTGCAGGTGTGTATTTATTATGACTATTTCTATTCCTCTTTCCAAACACTTCCCCAAAACTCAGGGTATAGAAGGGGAGGATGAAGGAGCAATAAGTATGCTTTCTGATAATACAGCTAAGCTTACTTCAGCTGTCAGGTAAGTAATCAGTAATTATTGTTTAATTAGTTTGGAACTATTTCTAATTCTTTTATTATCCTTTGAAATAAATAGCTTTCAAAGTAGGCTGCTCAGCTCATTAATAGAGTTTAAATACTTTATAATTCTGGTAAAGTTTAATACGGTGTCCTAGACAGGTACGTGCACTCGTAGATTCCACAGCATGTGTGTGAGCCCTTTACACATGGCTTTGAAGTGTTTCCTCAGCAAAGCTGAGTAATCAAAGTGCATCATAGATTTGCTTACACTCTTCCCCCAGAGAAAGCCAGCTACCTACCTCTGCATTCCTTCCTTACCAAAATTGTTTGTGAAATCCAATTCCTAAAGCGTCTGCTTGCTTTGCACAGTGGGTAATTAATCACTTTTTGATTAATGTAACATGTCTTGGCAAGATTATAGTCATTACGAACTCTGCATGGGAAATTCACTCTCCTGATTTTGGGACCTAGCCAGCATGGATGACACTGAAAGTCTGAGATTCAGACTTGTTCCCCATTGTAAATCTGTCTGTCATTCCACTGATGCTTTGGGGAAGGAATATGTTCAGTTTGCTGCCTTTTCCTAAGACCCTAATCAGAAGGAAGAAGTAACGACTGTTATTCTGACAATAGATGGGGTGATAAGCCCAGTGTCCTGTGAAGTCCAGCATGTGTCTGCGTTAGTTAGTCATCTCTTTGTGAGTTTCAAAGTGGTTTTGTGTGCTGTGTCCTGGTTAAAATTTGATTGGAATTGCAAAGGATGTGCGATAGATTGGACAGTTTCAAAAAAGTGAGCAGACATTTTAAGCTTCCCCTGTAAATTTTTGAAGTTCTCAAGATTGTGGATTTCAGCTTAAGGCAGCAATTTATGAAAGTGAGAAGTGTCAAAAGCTTTAAACTGGTAGCAAAAAAAAGAATGAAACCATATAAGTAAAGCTTCATCAAGAAGTTTTACTGTTCAGTTAGCCTGTATATGACTGTTTTCTGTAACCTGGCATTAGTAGGGAAAATCCTGGAAAATAGTATAACTCAATAAGTTCTATTGCAATGTTTCAGTTCTAATCTTTAGGAATATACTGAGAAGTCCACATGGTTAAGACCTTCCATTTAGGCATGTTTCTACTGAAAGAATTAAACTATACTTTGCTGGTTTATTGTCCATCATCTGAAGGTTATCTTCTCCCTGCTAGCTGATGACAGGCAGCAAAACAGCAAAGCCTACTTAGGCTTTACAATTTCTATAAAACTTTGAAATATCTATTAGTAATTAAAAACCAGAAGTTTTTTTAAAGATGTCCCTTTATCAAGGCAGTACTCGTCACGTTCCAACTATATAAGGTCATTAATAGCCAATTATCATAGATAACATTAATTTTGTAATTGCTTAAAGGAGGAAAGAAAGTATGGTTACTTTACTTCGTGGTTCTTCAGAACATGCAGCCAGTGTCATTAAGTGCCTGCTGTCATTATGCTGAGTAAGACACTGTCCGGGGTGCTTTTGGATGTGAAAGTATTTAGACCCTGAGCAGTCTTTTATACATGATGCCCGAATTCCAGCAGTGAAAATCACGTAGATCACAACACCTTAAGTAACAAATTCTCTATGAAGAGAAGTGAAGCCACTCAGTTTGCCATTTCACAAAAGAAAACATTTCAGTCATGAGTCCTGCATAGAGGATTGTGTTCTGTGCAGAAGCACCTGTGACAAATTCCAGGACTTCCAGAGGTTCTGTGTTTATTTAACAGATATCATTATTATTGTTGTTGTTACTGTTGTTGTTATTATTGTTATCATCATCATCACTACTACTTTATTACTATTATTAAATATTATTTTATGTTTATTTGACAGATATTATTTGGCAGAGAGTGACGCTTGTATGTGTATCAGACGAGAATTAAATATTGATTGCATAAGCCATAATTCTAGTTGATTATTTGTTTATTTAAGCAGGGCATATATCTGTTGTTGATCACAAGCTCTCAATATGAATATTAAATTAGCCACATTATGTGCATTTTTTGCTAGTCAAGGTAAAAACTTGTTCTACTACATTGTGTGTGTGTAACATCCTTCGGTTATGAGAATCATTACTTCTATACTTTGTAATTTATTGGTTCCAATCCTACTGTATTCTGTAATTTTAGATTTTAGTAGTCTTTAAAGGTCCATTCCAACCCGAACTGTTTTATGAGTCTAAAAATTTTTTGTGCCAACACTATAAAATACACAATTCAGCTAACTGCAACTTAGCAGGTTAGTTTGTATTTAATCTCTGCAGCTCTCTTCCAGAGCTTCTGGAAAAGAAGAGGCTCATTGATCTTCATACAAATGTTGCAACAGCCGTTTTGGAGCATATAAAGGTATGATTGCTCTCCAACTTCATTTTTTTGTAAGTAGTGCTCATTACTTGGAGGAATATGTTTGAGCAGGTGAAGGTAAGAAAGTGAGCCTTCTCAATTGTGCTACCTTTTACAGAAATCACTGTATAACATTACTTAGTGTTGAAAGATGAGAGGGAATGAATTTTTAGTGACTCTGTATAGAATGCAAAGTAAAGATATCAATTTTTTTTCTCATCAGAATTTACTAGTATACTTTCAATTTTTTTGTTATGGCCACAACCTTTATTGTGGGTTGAAGTATTTATAAAGTAAGTTTATAAGTGTTTTGTTTACTTTCGAGACATGTCATGACAAATTATGACTTCAGTCTAAGGAATTTTTTGTTCTGTATATGTTTATCAGAAGGATGCTTTTTACTGTTCACCAATGAAAATGATACCCAGAGGCATGGCAATAAGGATGCAGGTTACTAAACTAGTCTTTCCAGCAGGGTCTATGTTATATTTCCTTTGCAAAATTTATGTACTTCAGAAGGATGATTGTCCTCTTTTCTGTTTAAATCTGCTGCTCTTATATTAATGAACTTGTAGATGGTTTCAGTATCAAGTAAAGACCATGGTTACTACTAGGATAATTTGGACAACAGATTTTCACAGTGTGAGAATGGAAATTATAGATGAGACTTTCAGAAACACTGAAATTCTGGTTTTGAAAGTGATGTAAGCACAAAGTCTCACTGAAAGTTAATAGTTTAGAAAATTTTACCCCATGCTACTCATGGAAAGCAATGTTTTATAGCCAACTCTGACGTTTGTACTGCTACTGAATTTTTTTAAACTAAGTACTGTAAATTAACAAAGGATTCATTTTGAATTTTAATTCAAATAAATTGATTTGATATGTATATAACATTGGGGAAGAGATATAATTGTGCCTGTGCTTGCCTCATTGCCGTAGGGGCTAGTTTACCTGCTTTTCCAATATTAGGCATGTCGATTTTCATATCTGGCAATTTAAAAGCAGTACATTAATGCCATTGAAACAAAATAGAAGTTGACAATGTTGATATTTTATTTGGTCCCTTGTCTGTAAATTCACTTTTCTAAGAAATATACTGAGATAGTAACATCAGACTTACACCAATAGTACTTCAGGTATTATCTGTTGGATGGAAGCCAGGTTTCAGAGCAGGATGTGGAATGGCAATAACATCAGTTTTGATCACCAGCATCTTCTTGGCAATGGACTTGTTTGTTCTTCGTTAGATGATAGTTACTCAGGTTTCTATTACCTTGAGGTGGAAGGAATTAGCACTCTACTAGGCTCCCTCCTCTGACAGGGAGCCTGCTATTAAAAGAGTTCGCAGGGAGTGGTGATCCATTGCTCTCTCCATAAATGGTTCTTAACTTGTGGTATTGTGAATTACTTAGGCTCCTAATCTTCTTATTGTATAGCTGTCAAAGAAGATTGTGAGACAAATGTGGGTGCAGTTTCTTCAAGGTGTTCAGGATATGTGTATCTGTATCATTTGATTTACAAAGAATCACTTCCTTCATCTTTACATGTTTAGGGAACTATCCTAAACTCAAACTAACACAGAAGCGCTTGTGTTTTCCACTGGAATTTACCCCCGCCCCAAAGCCTTCTCAGTGACTGAATGTAATGTTTCTTCCAACTGCTTTGTCCTGTCCCTTGTCTCCCCTCTTTTCACTCTCCAGTGAAGTATCTTTGTATCTCAAGCTGTGGAATTCTAATGATATGCTACCTAGAGGATTCCTAAAAAATTCTCTCAAAAAGGGCAGTATTGCAGCTAATAATTTTTAAAGAAATTCTGATGGCACCTTGAGGTTCTTGTTACTTGATTCTAAATAATTAAACCAGATTAGAATGAAAAAGAATTTTTTTGCCTAATGAGGCAATGAGAAGCTAATGAGGCAACAAGCCTTTCTTCAGGTTACTATATTTTCACTTTTAAAATAACCTGGAAGCGTGTTTGTTATGGTTTAGCCCCTGCCAGCAACAAAGAACCATGAGACCACTCGCTCACTCCTCCCCATCCTGGTGAAATGAGGAGGAGAACTGGAAACAAGGAACGTAAAACTTGTGGGTTGGGATAAAATAAGTTGAACAGGACAACAAAGGAGAAGAAAAAACAATAACTGCAATAACAATAAAAGGATATAGAAAGCGAATGATAACCAGTGCAAACCACTCACTGTCTGAAAAGCTGATGCTCCACATACCCCTTACTCAGAATCTGTGAAACTGAGCTGTGACCCATCGCACCAACCATGCTGTGAACCCAGCCGCAAACCATAAACCTAACCCCTTTCCCATTGGCCAGCTACTCCCCCCTTAGATACTGAGCATGATCATATGATATCCCTTTGGTCAGTGTGGGTCAGCTTCCCACCCAGCCACCACTGTGATCCCCCCAGCTGTGTACCCTCTCAGCGTCTTGTGAAAATCACCTCTATTCCAGCCAAAGCCAGGATAACACCCATACTTTAAAGTAGACTATTTGTGTTGTCCATTATGGGTTTTTTACTACATCAAGTATTTGAGCATTTTTCTTCACTACATATATGAGAATCAGTGCAAGTAATGCTACCTGCTTTAGATATACTAAGTAAATTTAATTTTTTCTTGTGGTCATATTTTAGTGTTCAGTTTACAGCTGCTTTCCACATTCTCTTGGATTATTTTCTAAGACACCACAAGAGGAAACCAGAAATTAATCACATACTCAGAGGTCCTGGCAGTTTTCTGGCACATCTGAGTGTTTAGTGAAATAATGGAAAGAACGCATCACTTGTTTCACAAAGTGAACCATCAAGTATTTATTGTCAGTGCTTAGAACAAATGCATCCTTGTTTTGCATTGATTGTTTTTTCTCTGAAGGTGATGACTGAAGGACTGTGCCCAATAAATAACAGATTTAGGACTAGAATTATGGGTAACTTGCTAGCTGCTTCAGAGTCTCAAGTAATGCTTATCTTTGCATGTCAAGATGCATAAAGATGATAGGAGCGTCTCCCACAAGTCCTTACAAAAAAGACCCTCTAAGAGATTTCAGTGGGTCCTGCTTCTCTGCTTAAAATAGAAGGAATTTTGTATTTGTTTTGGAGTACAGTGCTCAGGTAGAGATTCCTGAAATAAAGGACCTGAAGTTTTAAGATTTCCAGTTTGTTTTTTTTCCTCAAAGAATGTGAAGTTCACATTTCAAAGTAATTGTCCAAAATTTTTTAAGAGAATGAGTGTATATATACCATTAATGTTTCAGTTTTAGGCTCAAAGTAGAACAAATATATGCAGCCAGTGAGTTTTCTTTACTGCAGTTAGTTTGTTTTGTTTGGTAGTCTTAGCCAAACAGTCATAAAGTTGCAAAATGGTTGAGAATAATTTTGTTTAGTTTGTGCTCCAACTTAGTTAACAACTCTAAATCTGTTCTTACAATTGAAAGTATCTCATGTTTTACTGATGTGATTTTACTTAAAATTCAATCTGTTATCATATATAGTGAATTAATATATTTTTTAATGTTGTATGTTTTTACGTGCCATCTGAATAAATTTCTCTTAAACAGATCACCAGCTAAGATAATACAGGCATTGCCAAATTCAACAATAATGTATTTACATTGAAAAGATGAATTTTCCAGATTCAAAGTCAATGCTTTGTTTGTTGGATGCCTTTTGTCTGGGAAAAACATTGAATATAACTTCATGTAGGGAGATGCAAATGTAGTTAAAACACAAAAACAACTGAATGTAATGGAAAGACTAGAGAAGTTATAGTAGTTTCTTTGCAATTGTTATATCTCTCTAGAGAGAGTTAAGGAAACTGTTAGGGAAATAGCTCCCCAGCTCAAGAAATTCAAGGAACTACTGGAGAGAGTCCAGCACAGGGGCACAAAGATGATTAGGGGACTGGAGCATCTCTCTTATGAGGGGAGGGTGAGTGACCTGCGTCTCTTTAGCTTGGAGAAGCCTGTCAGAGGATCTTATCAGTGCTAAATATCTAAAGGTTGGGTGTCGGAAGGATCAGGCCGAACTCTTTTCAGTGGTGCCCTGTGACAGGACAAGGGGCAGCAGGCACAAACTGGAGCACAGAAAGTTCTACCTCAACATGAGGAAAAACTTTACTGTGAGAGTGATTGGTTACTGGAACAGGCTGTACAGAGAGGTTGTTGAATCTCCTTCTCTGAAGATATTCAAAACCCACTTGGATGCCTTCCTGAGCAACCTGTTGTAGGTGAACCTGCTTCAGCAGGGGGTTTGGACTAGATAATCTCCAGAGGTCCCTTCCCGTTCTGTGATTTCAGTCTCCCAATGGGTATGATATGGAGCTGAAACACTTCCAAGGCGACAAGTTGGAGATCCACTTTGCCTGTCTCCTCTTTGAGCCAATATATAGCTGAATGTGTCAAAACATTGCAAGCCTTTGATCTGAAGTAGCTTTTTGAGTATCAGCCCAACTTGGCAGTTGCCAGCTTTTCTCTGGAATGATTCCTTAATCTATTTAGAAATTTCCCACCTTTATCTGCATTGAGTAGTTGCCTTGTTGACTGAGAAACTTGAGGTTCAGCGTAGATTTAACGTAAGGATCACTTGAGCATTATTTTTTCCTGTTACAGCGTGACACTGTAGTTGTAGTGGCATGTAGTTGTCAGCTACTGCAGAACCATAGTTGAAAACAAAGCTCTGCTTCCAGTTTAATGTGAGACATCCCTTACTTAACTTGCATTTTCACTTTTAATATAAGTCAGTTTTCTGGGAGTTAATAAAAGCATAGTATAATGCAAACGTTGATTATTTTTACTGACAATTTATGCTAACTTAAAGTATATACATTTTTAAAGAGGAAATATGTTTTCACAGTGTTAAGGTGTTAACCCTAACATTTACTCTTAAACAGAGTCGAAAGCTGGATGTGTATTTTGAATATGAGGAAAAAATAATGAGCAAATCCACTCTGGATAAATCTCTTTTGGACATGATTTCTGACCCAGATGGTAAGTAATTTAAATCTGAACTTGGTATAAAATTTGTGAAGATATGCAGTAAATCTGTAACTACTGGGACTTCATAGTTGGTAAAGAGCTTATGTGTAAGCTGTGCAAAACTTGTAAACAGATTGTTGTTGATTTTCGGTAGTGGTCTAGAAAGTTTAGTATTTCAGTTGAGTAACATCCAAAATACTGGCAACTTTTTCAGCTCCACTAAAATCCATTCCTAACTCTTCCTTTCTGATGGTCAAAATATTTCAACTGTCATGCTTCTTAAGTATTACTATAGCATGGAATTGTGTGGTCTGAACAATACTGATTATTCAGAGTCTTACTGCATATTTTATAGCCTAACAAACAGAATGAAAAAGAGCATTTCATAGAATTTGGTTAAGTCAAGGGATTGTAATGTGGGTAGCTCTTGCTTGTTTGAGGAAAAAGATGGGTGGTAGAAGAAAGCAAAACGTAAATTGGTCAGTTCACTGAGAAGCTCACCTGAAGTTTTGCATGCATTGACCAAGCTGTGGCATGTCTGTTTTCATCTTCCATTGGTAATATGAGGCTAATAAGAATATGTATAATCTGTACTTTTATTAAGCATCAATCCAAATATCCTTTTCTATATTCAGAGTGAACTGTTCATGTGCTATTTTGATTTCAACTTCTACATTTGCATGAACTTATATACAAAACCAGAAATTATTGTGCTTAATATTATTTCTTGCTGAATCAATTACTTTTTACCTGAATCCACATTTTGTATGCATTTTTAGATTACAGTATAAAACAAATTGTTTGTTTTCAAGGCCTGATGTATCAACATTCCTATTAACAAAGTTCCTGGATTTTATGCAAGTCCAGCCATACCTGTCCACTTACTAAACCAGATCCCTGAGAAATTCGTCTACCCATCTTTTAAAAACCTTCAGAGATGGTGACTCAACCACCTCCCTGGGCATCCTGTTCTAATCCCTGACCACCCTTTCAGTGAAGAAGTTTTTCCTAATGTCCAGTCTAAACCTCCCCTGGCACAACTTGCAGCCATTTTCTCTCATCCTATCACCTGTCACTTGCGAGACCAGCACCCACTCCATCACAGCCTCCTTTCAGGTAGTTGTAGACAGGGATAAGGTCTCCCTTCAGCCTCCTATTATCTAGGCTAAAATGTCTGAAATCTAGTGATCATCAAAGTACTGAAACAAGCTATAAACTGGCAAGCTGGAAATCGAATTTCCAATTCTGTTACAGAAACCAAAGTCATTTACCCGGTATTTAGAGTGTTTAAGTGCTTTTTTTACCCAAGTGAACTCAAGTGGATGTCTGTGTTGAAAGTTGATGTTTGATTTAAATAATGCAAAGTTCCTTCAGGTCTTCATCTTCTGGCTTACTGGTATTTGGTAAAGGTTAATAAAATTTATTTCCCAGAAAAAATTGTACAAAGTCATAAATATTCATCATGACAGTGCTTACTCTAAACGTCTGCCAAACTAAATATATGCTCACATATAAACAAAAGTTGCAGATTAAATTAGATGATCCCCTGCTGACACAATCCACATTCCGTAATGGGGGAAAAAATCCAAAACAAAATCAGAAAAAAAATCATCTTTTTTCTTACTCACAATTACAAGAAAGTTTATTTTTATGAAATATTGTACTATATCTAAAGATGTCAAGCTTTCTTAATTATGTATTGGATTAAAAATTTGAAATGTTTTGCAAAATTATACTTCTGAAATCTTTATTTGAAACTATGGTCTTTATTAGTAGTGAGTCTGTTCTAGAAAAAAAGTATATGGTGTTCAAAATCTGCTGTAACACAGGCACAGGAATGGCCACATCATCGTTTTTATCTGGCAGAGGTGAATTTTGATTGCCATTGATAATGCTTCCCAAGAATTTGTAGCAGTGTTTTTCTCCAATAAGTGGTATAACAAAAGATGATTGGAGGTGAAATCCTTCCTAAAGGCAAGTTGCAGGATTTTTTTTTTTTTGACCAAAAGTTCACATACGTGCTTTTGCAGCCCTGGGTGTTTCAGTACAGTCAACAAATTGTAAAGCTAAAAATAATGTGTTGTGGCTTTTACATTTATGGCTTTTCTTTAGTCTCCCCTCATGGATCTACTTCTTCCTAATGCTTGCAGTCCTCACATACAATAAGGCATAATGCTGCTACATAATTTATTTAGTATGTTATTTGAAGAACAGTATTCACTACAAGCAAAAGGGGAAAGTGGGAAAGTGTAAGTAAACTTCCAGAAATAGTGAACCAGTCTAACCCAAGTTTTAATAAAATTGCTAAACTTCTTTCTGTGTTTTATACTCTGAACAAGGCCATGACTGTAGGTAACAACTATTGTAATAACTAGAGGTCTGTATGTGTATATTATTACTGAAGAGCAATTAACATAACAGCATAGTTAAAACTGTAGAGTTTTAATTTTTTTTTTTTTTTCACTGCAGCCGGAACTCCAGAAGACAAAATGCGATTATTTCTTATCTATTACATAAGCTCAGCTCAGGCACCTTCAGAGGTATGTGTGCTATTTCCAGATTCCAACACCAAATTCTACCACATAGGATTTTTTTATATTCTTTCAGCACTGAATGGGTATTTCTGCTTGTCTTTGAAGTGGAGTATGAAATGCCCAGGAAATATTAAAACTTTAAATACATTTTTGTAATATTATCAGGGAATCTGCTCACAAAGCTTTAGCCACAATTTCAAAAGATATGAATGACTAGTAAGAACGAAGGTTATCTTTTGAAATATTTAGTTCAGAGCTACTGCAAGACAATATTATGCTACTCCACTGCTCAACGGAAGTAGATCATAGAATGGTAGAATTATAAGGTTGGAAGAGACCTCTGAGATAATCAAGTCCAACCGTGCCTGCCTCCCTACTAAACCATATCCCTAAGAAACTCATCCACCCATCTTCTAAACACCTCCAGGGATGGTGACTCCACCACCTCCCTGGGCAGCCTCTTCCAATGCGTGACCGCTCTCTCAGTGAAGAAATTCTTCCTAATGTCCAGTCTAAACCTCCCCTGGAGCAACTTGCGGCCATAAACTCTTGTCCTATCGCTTGTCACTTGCGAGAAAAGACCAGCACTCACCCTGTCACAACCTCGTTTCAGGCAGTTGCAGACAGTGATGAGGTCTCCCCTCAGCCTCCTCTTCTCTAAGCTAAACAACCCTAATACCCTCAGTCTCTCCTCATAGGGCTTATTCTCCAGCTCCTTCACCAGCCTCGTGGCCCTTCTCTGCACACGCTACAGCGCCTCAATGTCCTTGTAGTGAGGGGTCCTAAACTGAACACAACACTCACTTAGTGCTAAGTACAATCACCTCCCTGCTCCTGCTGGCCACGCTGCTTTCTGATACGGGCCAAGATGCCATTGGCCCTATTGGCCACCTGGGCACACTGCTGACTCATGTTCAGCCAGTTGTCAACCAACACCCTGTCTTAGTTTGGATGAAAAAAAGCCAACCAAACCAACCAAAGTATGCTCACCTTCAGGCCAGTTTGTAATAATCTCCAGGATCCCAGGGCGATTTAGTTTTCCCATACGGGCACGTTGTGTGATCAGAGCAGCCCATTTGCTCCAGGTAGCATCAGTGGCATGATGTGTGGGGGCAGCCCGTCCACTGAACATCCACCTTAGCACTGGTAATCGGGGTGCCAGGAGGAGCTGAGCCTCTGTCCCTATTACCTCTGGTAGCAGAGGATGGTTTCGATCCATCGACCTCTGGGTTATGGGCCCAGCACGCTTCCTTCTCTGCCAGGCAGCTCTTCCCCAAGCCTATAACGCTGCGTGGGGTTGTTGTGAAGCGTAAACTTTAATGAGAGCTGCTCATGGCAAATTACATTTTAAGTTATGTTTTCATACTTGGTAAGAGGTAGGGTCAACACTCATAGTTACTTTTTAGCTTTGGTTAATGCTAGAACTTCACACTACTTTTTTAATATTTAGGTAAGTATATCTTATCTTTCCATGTAGACTTAATAGTGGTTTCAACCTTTTGCAATTCTCCACTTGATCATTTCAGATTGATTTGGAGCAGTATAAAAAAGCGTTGATGGATGCAGGTTGTAATCTTGCTCCTTTGAACTACATCAAACAATGGAAGTAAGTAATTCCTTTTTTTTTTTCCTCTGTGAAGCTATAACTTGGTAATTTTACAGAACTCATCAGTGCTAGCAAAGAATATGTGTTACTTCTCATACATTGTAAATTATTCTTAAACATTTGTTTTGGCACAAATTTTTTCTGTCACTGTTATGGTTAATACACACAAATCTTATTTTAAAACTAAACTCTAGTAATGCCAGAGTGCTATTGAACAGGACACACAGTAGGTACTTAATGATCCAAGATAAAAACAACTTACTGAGTTAAATGAGAAGTTGTGCTAATTTAGACTACAGATTTTTTCTGGTTTGTACCAAGAGGCCATGCTACCTGTCAGTTATTCTAGTTTTACGTGTTATCAAAATAAAGTCACTGTCTTTAAAGTACAAAATCTAATTCCTTTTCAGTTCCTTAACTATTGTATTTCTAGACAAGGAGGGTGCATGTCATAGAGTTACTTCCTGAAAAAGTTTGAGAAGCAGAAGTTCGTTCAGTTTCAGATGCCCAGAGTGGAACATTCAACAGCAGTACGTGCCATGAAATAAGCATTTGATTTCTATACCTGCTTTCACAGGGCTTTCACTAAGATGGCTTCAGCTCCGACCAGCTATGGAAACACTACAGCTAAGCCTTTGGGGTATGCTTTTGGTTAATTTTCTGTAAGCCTTTGGGTTCTTTTAGCTTACTTCAGTAGCACTGAAAGTGTGATTGGTGCTATACACGTCCCAGAATAAAACATTTCCCTATTTGTAAAAGTTTTAAGTTACAGACAATTTTAAGAACAGTGCGTAGGATTTACACACAGGAAAATAAAAGTATCTGTGACTAATTCCAAAAGTAACTTAGTACAGTGATATCTGCACCTGCACATTACATCTACAGACTCTCACAGGAGAATAATTTGACACCAGGAAGTAGATCTATGACAGCCGTCATTTTGAGCCTTATTTAGTCAATGGCAGAAGATAAGAACAGCCCTGTATATTCAAAACTCGTTCTCTCCGAGTCTTGGAGGCTGTTGGGGGTGCAAGAACCCACTGCTTTTTTCATTAGGATATCCTAGACTGGGTGTCTGTCGGTTTGTTTAAAGGTGTAGTTAGTTATTTCAAGACATGAAAAGAAAAGATAATGACTATGCTAAGGGTACATACATCACATTCAGGATATGGGACTTGAGTCTTTCCATGCTTGAGAGGATTTGAAACCCCATTACTAACTTTACTTTCAGGAATACACTGTCACAAGGAAACTATGAGAGAGAGAATTACAGTGAGAGAATTTCAGTTGAAAAAAATGCTGTTTGATTGGGTGGAGACACTGAGCATCTCTGTTAAGTCTGGTGATTAGGACACTTACTTGAAAGGAGCACTCAAATCCTTGCATTACTGAAGTTGTATAATAAACTGTTCAATGGATTAAAGACTAGAACTCAAGACTCCTATTGATAGGTGAGGATTTAACTGCTAGATTATAGGCTTGTTCCCATACACTTGGTTGCTGTGTGGTTTGAAGAATATATTTCATGACATATTTAATGACTCGGTACCTAAGTCCCATCAATTTTAATGGTAATTGGATGTCAACATAAAGTTTAAGAATACAACCTGTAAAAAATTATCTTACACGTCATCTTTATTTTGGTTTTCAGTCTGTTTTCGCGTGTTATGAATACAGGATCACAGTTTGTAATGGAAGGAGTGAAGAACTTGGTACTGAAGCAACAAGTAAGTTTAAATAACAATTGAAGTATTGCATAAGCATTGTAAACATTTAGAAAAACAAGTTTTATACCTCTGTCATATTAATGAAATTAGTGGTACAGTAAAAAAAACAAACATCAACCTCTGCTGGTGGATAGGTCTATCACATACGTAATGTACAGCAACCATAATCTTGAAATGTGTTTGGAAACCAAAGTGTTTTTATAATGACATGACCACCTTCAAATATTCTCTTTAACTTCAGAAAATATTTCTGTGCATAACTTGCATACAAATTTCAATGTACAACCCCCAAAACAAAACCAGCAACAGAAAAAAGAGGCGCTGGTAGTATAACTCATCATAGCTGAAATTTTGAGCTATGGTTTTCAGAAACTTGCGTCCCCATAGAGGATGTATTATTTTGTCCAGTAAGCATTTCCGTCAAATGGCATTAAATAAATTCTTACAGGTAAAAATCTTGATTCTGTACTATTTTGACATCAAGATTTCCAAGAAAAAGATCATTTGTAATATTACAATTCTTAGAGGAAGAACTAGAACTTAATTTAAGAATACAGCATATCAGAACTAAATAAAATGAAATCTCGCTTCTAATTAGATGTGCATCGTTTTGACATAGTTAATTTTATCATAGTTGTTTAGTTATCTTGTTATAAACATAAGTTATGCATTAAAAGTATCAGCTATCACATAAAAATTTTAAAAATTGTTTATGTAGCTTTTGTAGGGTAGTCAATGAAAATAATTCTGCGGGAAGTTCGCTATGATTAGATATGATAAGTTGCATTGCGCAGTTCAAATCAGTAGTATGCCATGAAACACAGTTAAGGAAGCTTTTTAAATGTGCAGCTTGCTTATATGTTGCATGTATTTTTATGTATTACAGTGATCTTCAGACAAACTGTTACTTGTAACAATCTATAATAATTATATTCTAAATGAGACTTGCTGTTCTTGTATTAAATATTTTACCATTTCTTTATATGTGTGACTTTTAAAAGTCAATATTATTCTTGACAAAATAGCTTGCTTTGTTTTGGGTTCTGAGTAAGAAGCCATAATGCCAATGTATTCAGCATGTTTTCTTTCTGTCTTTTAATTCCTTCTTCAAATAAAATGCTGTTCTTCCTCATATTTTTAAGCTTTATGTAGGGGTGTGGGCATTTGTTTTGAAGTTTACTTTTTATTTCTCATTTGATCATTCCGGGATTTACATTGTTTTTTTCCTAAGTGTTTTTCAGTGCTGTTTTTAGATCATCCTTTGGAATGTCCTTGTTTGATATATTCTGTCAACAAGACACATTTCCAGTTCCGTTGCTATGAAAACTCTCTCTCAGTTTATTATAACTAAAGTGATTTGACTGGTTAATTTTTAAGATATTTTGTCCAACCTCGCATTTCCTATGTTAGATAGGGAAAAGTAATCTTGAATCTCACCTCAGTTTATTAATTTCCAGTTCATCCAAACATTTGTTACCCAAATTGCTTTTTTTACCCATTTGGCAACAGTAGGGCTTTTTTAGAATCATACCCTTAATTCTTATCTTCAGCTTTAAATTTTTTTCCTTAAACTGCAGAGTATTTTTTTAATAAGAGTTCACACATCATCACGTCTGTATATATTGGTAATACCTAAATACAACTCTATTTCTATCTTGTTTATTGTACTTTTTTCATACCCTAGCTAGATGCTCCTCAGATGTTTGCATCTTCTCTACAGGAAAGTAATTTAGGTGATGATAAAAATGCACAACCTTTAGAAACTATAAGAGGAAAAGTGTTTATAGTATTTTAAGTGCTCTGTAAACTATTCCATTAATAATAGTGCACCTGTGAATAAATCTTAGTAGGCATTTCAGTATTCCATTAATTTCACATTGTGTTTTACAGAATCTACCAGTCACACGTATATTGGACAACCTTATGGAGATGAAGTCAAACCCTGTGAGTACAACTGCCTTCATGTGAAAAGAGATGGAACAAATGAAATCTTGAGTCTGTAATATGTAATATGCCATGGCTATTTTTTTCATGATAATGCAGTTTCTCAAGAATAGCCCCATTTTCATTACTATTTCATGGGATTTTTTGCATTAAAATAGTTTCTAAACAATGACAATTTATTGGTCTTGGTGGTTTTGAGGTTTTTCTGTTTGGAGCTTCTATTACTCTTGGTGCTATACTAGTTTCTATGGTTCCTAAATTTCTAGAATTTAAACTGTGGGTTTAAATTTTCTTTGAATCAAGGTGATGTTTTTTTAAGAGCAGGGTTTGACAAATAAAGCAGTTACAGAGAGGTATGATAGAGAAAAAATTGTTTCCCACACCTTTAAAGCTTTGCTATTTAGAGGAACTTATTGTAGTACTCATGTAGTCTTTCAGTTTGCAAGCAGAGTTGGTTTTATATCAGAAAAATCCTCTTTTCCCCTTGTTTCTGTGAAAATTTACTCATACGTATGTAATTTACAGGCTTCTGAAACACTTAAATGTTAGCTAGATGGTCAAGATCTTTGCTGGAATTTACAGCTAAAAATAGCCCTAAGTCTTTTATATGTAGTGTCATCAAAGCAGTATTTTTTTCTTGCTGTGTATTTCATTCCTTCAGAATGCTTACATATCACCATCCTGTGCATAAATTTGTTCTGAAAAAATCACCTGTTAACAGTCATTTAGAAAGCTTTACTATTTTTGCTGCATTGTATTGGTCTTCCTGGTTTAATGGCATCAGCATCAGACAGAGAAGTACAATTCTAATATCTCTCACTGTTTAATAGATTTAAAACCTTCTTAGTCCACGTTTACCTTCAGATATTAACTACATGTAAAGAGAGATAAATAATGGTAAAATATGAATATTATCAACATGCAAGTAATCTTGTCTTTGCTTAATCTGTACTTCATAGATAATGTATGTCATGATTGTTGGCAGAAAATTTGCTTTCTCTTAACGAACAAAGAAATTGACGCTGTTCTCAAGGGCAGTGGATTGTTGTCCCTATTTGCAAGACTTGGAAAAGATGTACAGGGCTATTTCTATCTAGTTAGCCAGTAGAGGTCACTCAGAACGCTTAATACAGAAAGCTAAAATTAAAAACTACAGATAACTTACAAATAGCTGAAAAATGAAACATTTTTTTTAAAAAACTAAACTACCTTCATCAGGCTACAAGTGTAGGAATTGGTTTGAAACAGTTTACAAGTCACCTGGAGGGGATGGCAGACTTAATCTTGTCACATTTCACTTAGCAGAGCACAGCCGTGATCACTTTGATAATTTGGAGGAAACATTATCTTCTTAATCGAAAACACAGAGATTGAGCCAGTCTGTCAGACAGTGGCTTCATGTTTCACTGCCCTGTCAGAGTCTGGAGTTCATGGCTCACAACAGGGACTCCTGCTTCTCAAGTCATAGGAAGCCAGGCAAGCCCTAAAGAATGGTCCTGCTAACCTGCAGGAAAATTGGCAGCAGCTTTTTGAGTAAGTTTCAGCTAACAGAAGCAAGCCAGAGTAATTGTGGAATACATTTAGACTTGCTGTAGCATCAACAGAGCGAAATGGTATCTGGAAAAGGACAATACATAGAAATACACCACGGTGGCCTCACTTCATCCTCTGATGTTTGAGATTCTTCTCTATTCCCCAGAGTAGAAAACTATTGCTCTGCAAGTAAAATACAAAGGGAGGGGGGAAGGAAAAGCTTAAGATTTTAATGTTCTGCAGCACAGAAAAAAATCTCCTTTGTAGTTTATTGAATCTTACTAACCACAGGGATCAGTGTATGAAACATGTATACAGATAAAAGCTGTAATGCAAAATCAGAACAAATTATTGAGAAATCAAACAGTTATTACGATGAATGTAAATACTTTCAAATATTTTCTAGTTATAAAATGCTCCAATAGAGCAAATATATGAAATGTACAACTTATACGACCAACACTGGCAAGTATTACTGTCTGTTGAAATTTTAAACCTATTCAGAGTGATATTCTGTGCAAAACTCTGGGGTTGTCTCTAAATCACTTTGTGTGTTACTTGTCCCTGGTGCTTCTTTTGTCTCACAGGGACAGCTACCAGGAAGGACAAATGAGTTTACACCTGTACTTTACAGGTTTTTCAGAAGCAGGAACAGATAGAACAGTTCTTACAGGCAATAATACCATCCTGTAATTTTTTTGATTTGTCTAGATTGTTTAATTATAGTTACACTTTTTCTTGAAGTATTTATTTAGAAACATTCATTGATGGCCTTAAAGTAATCCATTACTTGGGTTTTTTAATAGTAACACTTATTGGTCAAAGCAGATTTTTAAGCAGTTGCTTTTGGGATTATGTTTTCAGAAGGAATGTTTTGTTCATAAATCTAATAACATAGTTGCTTTGATTTGGTATTGCTAAGTAGACATTAAAACCTTAAATTTTCCTAACACAAAAAAAATCTGTGTCAAGTATACACGAATCGGAATTGTCAGCCACCATACAATTATGGAGGTTCTTTTAAGTATCCCACAAAATGGTTTGATTCTTGAGTAAGGACAGTCTTTGATAAGTAAACCTTTAACATTTTTTTGACCAAGTCCCAAAGAAGTTTAGCCTCTGTCAATACAGTGTGTACATTTGTATTAACTTAAGAGGTAGATAAATCTTATTTGTGATACATCTGAATGGAACCATGGTTTATATCATACCTTTCAGGCCTAAAATATACTGTACAATTACTTTTCATGCATTACGATAAAAAAATCTAAAATGGGGAGGTTTCCTTAATTCAAACTAGTTGTATTAGCTTCTGCAGAAAAACAAATACAGGTTGAAAGTCAAGGATTTATTTCCATGGGTCTTTTTCCATTTTAATTTGAAATCTTGAAAGTTAAATTTATCATTTGAAAGGCATGAATTTTATTCTTGAATTGCTTAGGGAAGTCACAAATTCAGTTATATGTAAGGAGTCTGCTATATCGTTGTTTTTATTGGCAAACTGTCTTATTTCTTAAAGCAAATAAAATCTAGTAGGGTTTCTTTCCGTGCATCCTCAGAACTGATTTCAGCAGGAATGTTTGTATTTAAACAGCAAAAAAAATAAACTAGCTTGTCGTATTTCTATTACTTTACCCCTTTTCGTATGTCTAGTTACACAAGCCCACAGTGAAGTAACACAGCAGTAATACATTCAGGAGGAAATATTTGCAATATTTTTTTTTTAACTCTGATTTTGGTTCTAGTATTAATCTGTACTACATTTTGACAAGCAAGGAGGCTGCAGCTCTTTATCTGAATTAAAGGTTTCTCAAATACCTCTCAGTTTTGGTCTAGCAATATCTATCCATTAACAGCTCTCTCATTACTTCAAAGTTGCTGTATCATCTTTATGAACAAGGCTGTCAAAATCATGGATGCTGGCAGACTTTAAAAATACACTTGAAATTCCCAGTGGAGCATATCAAAGCATTTTACAGAGATTCAATGTGAAATTAGGTCTAAATTATATTTTTTAAAAAGTCAATCTTGAGAATAAAAGACATATTTTATGTAGCTGCATAAAAATCCTTAATATCAAATAGATTTATTTTCTGTGTATCTAACAACCACATGTATACTAAACATTTTGTAGTATTAGAGATAGCTACACTTTGAGAGATCTAATAAATTCCCCAGATATTCAGTCAACTACTCAATAAGAATTATTTCTGCACTACAAAATCATCAAAACACAGAGATCTCACATATAAGGACCCAGATGAAATCAGCTGTAGTCCTACATGCAGTTTATCCACAAGCTAAACTTCACAGTACCTGGATTAAAATGTAGGGTAGAAACAGAAGAAAGCCAAGTAGTTGTCAGAAGGAGTTACTAAGAAGTTTTGGTTTTCATCCATAATAATTGGCAAAAATCCTCCTTGTGTCCAGTAAAAATATTGGAAGCGTCACAGTGTTTTGTGTGAAGAAAAAAAATTTTTGTATAGTTTAGACAGTCGGACTTTTCAAATTCTTGTGGGACTCATTTCTTCCTCAAGAGCTCAATTTTGGTTTAATAATAGTCATAAATCATGAAATGAAAAGGGTAAGTTACATAGCAGTAGCAGATTTTGCTCTGCCTTGTATTTAGCCTTCATTGCCATAGAAATGTTTTGTTTCATAATGTTAAATCAATAACAGATCTCTGTAACCTGAAAAATTTTAGCATTTGTAACTAACCATCTGATGTTTCTCTAAAGCTGGTAACACCTTAATGTTTCTTTCTGCATGCTGCCTTTCTGTTGGGATTTATTATGCAAACCAGTGTATTTTTTAGAAAGTGTGTAATAGTTTTAGATGAACGAGAAACAAAAAGCTCAGTAGCACCCTTTAGAGTTCTCTCGTTGTCTGTTCTGTACTGGTACAGTTATGTGCAAATACTGTCAATATTAGTGGACGCTACAATTAATTTTGTAGCTAGATTGGAAATTACATTGATTTGAATGATGTTTAATGTAATAGATACAAGCTGAAATTCATTAGCCAAAATGCTGATCTTTTGAGATAAAAACATACTTTTTAATAGGAGACAGATGACTACCGGTATTTTGACCCAAAGATGCTACGAGGCAGTGACAGGTGAGTTTTGCTTCTTTCCTTGTACCCTGTGAAATCGCTAACTTAAGAAACAGTTTTATTTCACTTGCTCACTACAAGTAATTAATTTTAATCATTAATTGTAAGTCAAGACAGTTGGTGTTGAAGGACTTCACAGTGGGAACTTGGATCAACCAGATGAGTTTTTATAACACTGTAGAAAAAATGTTTTGTTCCAGTGACTGAACATGCTACTAACATGTCCAGTGTCTCAGTCACAGGAATGTAGACTTATATTTAGCAATTATAAATGCTGAGAGTTCTTTATAGTTGTACTGCTTGGTTTCTTTGAAACTTCATGGGTTTTCACTGTTAAATTAAAAAGTCATCAGATAGTGCACCCAAATTTCTTTATCGCTTTTTGAACAGTTAAAATTTTAATTTGAATACAAGCCTGCTTTAGTAATTTGTTAATAACTTCGCAAAAAAATCATGAAAAGTTTACTGTATTTGCTCTTGTATAGGCAGGTGCACATCTTCTATTCATGTGCATATGAAGGGAGAGTTAGATATGTTTATTTTGCCAGTAAAAGAGAGGAAGAGGAATTACACTACAAGTTTATAAATTTATATGTTTTGCTTTATGTTTTTGACTGTGGCTTATAGTATCACCTCTAATATCCCAGAAACAGAGAAGATACTTAATGTTAACATACCTTCTAATAATAATTTTCATATAATCTGTGGGAAAACAATCAGCACATTTAGTTGCAGGACAAATATGGATGAAGTAGATCCAGACTTAGCTTTAGATATTTGCATTAAAATCTGTCCCTGCTTCCTGTATTCTTGTAACATGGAAAGTATATTTCCAACAGCATAAGTAATAATAGGAAATAAATTTCAGATAATATATATGTTCTATTGGAAAGCATTATTGCAGACTATATAATTTCAAAGATAAGCAGGTTTTGAAAGCATCAAAGAAGAAAATTGCCAGTATTTTATGTTTCATTTTCATTCCAGCTTTCCTTATTTTGTTATGCTTTTATAGCATTCTTGCAGGATTTTGTGCAGAAGTACAAGATTGTTTTATTAACATCAAAGGGTTTTTCTTACATAAATGTGCATTTTTACCCAGTCCATGTATTTCTTACATTCAGTAGAAAATGTGAATTATTACTTCAGTTCTTACCCATTTACAGCAGTTCATAAATGTGCCATTCTGTGTAATCATCACAGGAAAAAACTTCTAATTTCTGATTTGAGGTTTGTTTGTGTTTTGTACATAAACTCAAGCTATATTCCTTAAATCAAGTTTGAGAATGACAACGGAAGTGCGGTATAGCCATATAGGAGTTTGTCTAATTCTCCCTCCAAATACTTATGTAGATGATAAAAACATATGTTTAGCTGGCTTGACAAGATATTAGTGGTTTGAAATAACTATATCAAATAGTGTAATTAATGTATTTATATTTTTAAATTATTTAATTTTATTCTAACGTGTTCCTGTTTTAAGAAATAAGGCATTTCTACCTATTCTTTTTTAAATAAAATAGGAACTGCACTCCTGTAACTTAGTCTTAGCAAAACAGTATCTTTATATCCTGTGTAAAGCTTACAGAAGCATAAAAAAGCCTTGCCCTCTGAAAGGATGAGACAAAATGTGTGTGAATTTGCCCTACTGAAACAACAAAAGAATTGGACCACCAGTTCTATTTATGGGGAGTCTGTATATTCATGATAGATCAAAACAAGATATGAGAGATAAAGATAGCTCTTCCCTCTTCAAACCTGTTTTTCTGATACACTGGAATCTGTATTGAGTCAGTGGTTGTTGGTCACTCAGAGAAAACTTACTGAAATAAGGGAAAAGATAAGTTGAAGGGAAAGATGCGGTGCTTTTAGTCTGTGTTAGAACATGAGATGTGTTTGCCTACGTGAGGCTGCATGCCAGGAAGGTAGTGGCAGCGTGTGAGCAAAGGTCAGGAGAGCACACTGACCCTTCAGAGCATTCTTTTTGCTTTTTCCCTTCCTCCTGAAGATGCAAGGTGGTGCAGAAAAAGAGGTTTCTGCCTCTCTCCCTGCTACCTCCCTGTCTCTAGGACTGTGTGTTCAAATGGAGAGTCTGCACCGCCGAAACTTACCTCTTCCTCCTTAAATCATTTTAATCCTAAAGTTGTTGCTGTGACTCCTGACTGCAGAACATACACCTGTTGCCTGTAGTAGTTTTTGAGATTTTGAAGCATCAATAAGCATATATGCAGGCACTGTAAACCAACTGACTTTCCTGGTTAAGGTTCCAATAGGCAGGATTTTAAGTGTCATGAACTGTGCTAATGCTGGTGATTGTTTGTACTCGTTCTATTTGTTTCTAGCTAGAAGCACCATAGTTAGAGCTTTTAAGCTCTAGAAGAAGTGTTGACATAAAGCTTATGATTCAAACAACAACCTTAAAACTGACTAAGTAAATCTATTTACTCGTGTATTCAGTCCTGTAGAATGAATGGTTTTCCACAGCAAATTATTTAAATAAAATGAATGAATGCAGAAGGGCAATTATTGTTCTGGTTTATGTCTTTGTCTGATGTTATATAGTATTCCATGAGCATAATGGGTACATGATACTTATTTCGCATATTTCTATTAGGGTCTAATAAAATTTAAGTTGAAGTTTGTTTGTGTTTCTTTTTATAGCTCAGTTCCAAGAAACAAAAATCCATTCCAGGAGGTAAGCCACATAGAAATTATTATTCAGTGTTCATGTGTTAAAAAAAAATCAAATCCTGAAGTACTAGTCATTTTTCATGATTGTGATTAAGAAAATAAGAGGTCTTGTTTAGAAAAAACACCTAACTAATTATATGTAGTATAAATTTATTTAGTATTAATTCTAATTAGCTGTTATTCTGAAGAAATCTTTTCATCTTCAAAGGACTATGTAAGCATTAACTAATACTGGGGGAAAAAAAATCTAGAAAATTCTTCTGGAAGTAATTACAGGGATTTATAAATATCATAATTGGGTACTCTACAATTTTAAATCCCCATTTTCATACCAGATCTTTAGAATGCTCCCCAGATTTCATCCTTTGTCCATCCTCAAACAGCAGTGCTGACCACTGATTTATTTAAGGGACAGTATTTTAAAAACTCCGCAATGAAAGGAAAAAAGCCAGATAACAAATATTGCCATTTTATACAAATTCAAGTAATAGTCTTACTTATCTGGCCTTACTAGCAAGTTTCATAAGTAAAATCATTGCACTGGCAGTACACAGATGTCTCAGATTTCTTTTGAAATGTCCTAATGATCCTCTTGAACAAAAGGAATACCATGTGATGTAATATATATGCAGATGGTCATAACAAAAATGTCAATACTAAACGTAAATTCGTTCAGTGTAGTCAAACAATTTTGGATAGTGAATGGTAACAAAAATTATGCAACTCTCAAGTCTCCTTTTTCTAATTATTAATTGTTCTCTTTTAAACATAGCCTAGAAAATCCTGATGGCCTGTACCTATAATATTATAGATTATTACCAGTAATAAGTTGGAGGGACCAAAAAAAATGAAAAGTGTATTCATTTATAACAGCAGTATTTATTTGTGTCCCAAATTCTTAAGCATCCATGGAAGTATTTCAGCTGATCCTTTGAACACTGGAGACATCTCTGCATGAGAAGTGACATATTCAAACTGCATGTTTCAAATATTTCTTACTAGAAGATAGTGATATGTTAAAAGGTCTCAGCTTGCTGTTCTGCACTCTACTAAAAGTCTTAACCTCTTCCGAGTGGGAAGCTAGTGGTTCTATATCCAGTTCTTATTCGACTGTATTGTGATTAGAGTGATTTTTGTTGTAGGTTTAATGATTTGGTATATATTTTACTACTGAAATGTTAAAAATTTGAATGCCTATTCTGATTATGTGTGTGATGTCTTTTAGGCAATAGTATTTGTAGTTGGAGGAGGCAACTATATTGAATATCAAAATCTTATTGACTACATAAAGGTATGTCTACGTCTTTTGACTGTACTCTTGAACTTACTGATAGAAACAAGTTTTAGCAGGTTTTCTGTGACATTTAGTATTAAGTCTTTAAATTAGCCTTAACATCTGTATTATATACAGAGTCTGGGGGAAAAGAGTGTATAAGAAATCAGTAGAAAATGTGGATTATTAATTCAGACCAACAAAGAGTTACTGTTTCTGGTATTTTTTCTCATATTGTACTTTTGAATTGAGTAAATAATCTGCACTCTGCTTTATTTTGTCTTCATTCACGCTAATGTGGTTGAAAACTGTCAGCAGATGTAGCTAACTGAATTAACCTCTCTTCTGTACTGATACACCAAATGCTATCAGTTTGGCTGTTCATAGCATTTGAGAACCCTTTTACTGGTTTGTGTTTGCTATCATTAAATAAAGCAGCATAGCATATGCTAGCCTTGGAAGTAAGGAACTGCTGAGAATTCTCTTGGTTTTATAGATTTTACAAAAGAGATACACAGTGCTTTTTCATATGCAACTTAGCAATACGAAGTCAGTTCAAAACAAGGCCTACAGATAACAGTATCCTACTTTACAACAATCTAACTGGAATGTAATGTCTGTTGTTTCAGAAGTCAACATAATGCAAATACTATGCTATCTGTCAAAGCAGAGATTGAATTGACATCTGTATCTAAGCATTTATTATTTACCCCCATTTAGAAGTTTTCGCTAATGAGTTAATGGAAGCTCATTCTTGATTATGCTGTAACATTTGATTCTGTGTAGAATTTTTAAGAGGTGTCATATGCACAAAAAAGAAAACATGTAACCAACTATGTAATGCTGCTGTAACACATTTAATTTCTCTGAGGTTCCAGCCGTCCAGAGTACATGTATACCAAAACTCAGTGGATGTGAAAAAGTAACTACATCAGTTCTTGGGAGGTCAGAAGGGATTCAAGCACTTCCCAAGAATAAAAAATACAAAAGGAATCTTGATAAATTTTTGGATTTGGTAATAAATTATTTAAGAGCAGCAGCATACCATTCTTCCTTCCTGATCTTAACCTTGTTCATGGTATGATTGTCCTGTCCTATAGCGGACTGGACTGAGGCTTTTCACATAAAAGAATAAATATGGAGCATTAGTCACCGAAAAACACTTCTTCCACGAAAGAGTGCATGAGAGTTTTATGTCCAGGTAAATCTTGAAGAACAGAAAGTCAGAACATGCATGCTGAGTTTTTTCCCCCCCTCTAACAAGCAGCCATTTTGGAACAGAGCTGGTTTGTTTGGGGGAAAGGAGAGGAAGAGAAATATAAATTAAAGAAATTATTTACGCTCAACTTAGTGCTTATCACTATTGAAGGTAACTAATTAGAGCATTCAGTGGGGCATCTACCTGTAGCAGAGTGCTTTTGCAAACTTTTGGCCTGCTCCTTGGTTTACCCAAAGCCACTTCCAGGTGCCATATCAATTCAAAAGATGCCCAGCAACATTTGTATTTGTGACATCGGTTTGTTACTTCCTACAAAAACACAACTCTGAATCCCCTAGAAGCTAATGAACGCCTCTGATGTGTAGCTGCATACTGACATGTATGCAGGCATGTATTTGTGTGATGACAAGCACTTTGTATGAAGTGGCAGGAAGGTGACGTTTCTGAGGAGTAAGAGGACAAACAGGAGGTCATGTGTTAAACAGAGAGGACAGAAGGAACTGAAAACTGTAGGAATGGTAATGTTAGATCTTACAGAAAGTCAGAAGTTGGACATAGTTTTGCTTCTGTAACCCATAGACAGATTTCTTCATCGTTAGTTGTCACAGCTAAAGGCTGCTTTGTGTCTCTCCAGTCAGACTGTGTATTTGGTCAGTGGGAGATGACCTCCCAAGGGGGAAGACTCCCCTTTATTCCAATTGGTTGTATGCTCTTGAAAAAGAAGAAAGGTTAATGGAAGCTTTGATTCCACATCCCACCGCTGTGGGGACTTACCTGCCTCTACCAGTTGACTTTTTGAGGCTTATGCAATAAAATTGGCTTTTCCGTGTGGTACAGTCTAGCATCTGTTGTTTCACCAGATGTAGCTGATTAATTATTCTAATATTCAATCTGTCTTCCTCCAGAATAAAAAAGAGAAAAATCAACAGCTCTGTTTTTGCAAGGAGATACCACAAAGATTTTATTCATGGCTTTATTTTTCTAAGCACTATCTATTTTGCCAGTTTGCCTCTGAAAGCACAGAGAAAGTATTTTAAAACTTTCTAAACAGGAAGCAATGTTCATTCAGCTTTGACTTTCTGGGGTTTTTTTGTAGGAGAACTAAGAGGAACCCTCAAATCCAATTATTTTCACTTTTGTGCTAGAATGGACTGTCTCACGTTGTCAAAAAGCAAATATTTATGTCAGTAAGCACATTGTACCTTGAAACAGATATATTTACCCCATGGAATTCAACATGTTGAAAATGTGCCATCAAATTTGCAAGCTATAGGGACCTTCTGAGAGGAGATTAGCATACTGTTTTGTTCAAAAGATTTTAGCAAATTTCCTTTAGTACATGGATAAAAGGTACTGTTTGATAACCTGTTCCAATCTATCTGGTATAGGCATTATCATCTATTACAAGAAGTTAAAATCCAGCACATTTTTCTCGTCATTAAAAAATACTGGACTTCGAAGAGTACTGAAGTTATTTTTTTTTAGATATTAAGGATTCAGTTTGGCTCCAATAATTATTTGAAGATATATCTGTTTGAATGGACTGAGTAATTAACTTTTAAAATGTGTATGCCTTTATTTAACATTATACTTTTAGAAGAATAGATATGACAGACAGGAAGTGTATATTAATGTGTTTCAGAGCTGCCTGCAACAACAGTCCCATTTCACAATGATTTGCATATTTTTAAATTTTTGGGGTACTAGGCAGAAACAAATATTATTCAATCATAGTACTGAAAATGGAATCTGTCAGAATACCAGTTTAGATCAAAAACAGAGCTGCTCAGGCATCAAGATATAAAAAAGTGGCCCAAAACATGGGCTGATGCAAACTCAAGGTGTGCTGTTCAGCAACAGGAGTAACTTGGTACCACAAACCACTCCAAATTAATAAAGACGAGGACTTGAACCAGGATTACCATCTCCTCAATTAGCATGTGACTACCAGCTAAGGACTGTTAGAATCTGCTTCTGCTACTTTTTGCTGAAACAGCACAATTGGTAATATGTGCAAAATTATTTCGTTGAGGCTTGTTCCTGTTTTGCTCTTTAATAAATGTAAGTTTTACCTAACTAATGTGGGAAAATGCAACATAATTTAACAGTGAAACAGATTTCTCGAGCCTGTGCTTGAACTTTGAGGAACTGTGGGATTATTAGCCCAACACTGGAAATAAACTCAATCTGAAACTGATTTTAACTTCCAAAATGCTAATACAGCACTTAGGCAGGTTTGCTATCAAGTGAATAGTTTTTCACTACAAATGAGGTTTATTATGCATCTGATTGAAATCAACATCTTGTTTCCGAATCCCTTTAAAAAAAAGGCTGGTTTTAACATCATCATGTGGAAATTAATTACAGATTGAAGTTTTCAGGCTCCAACACAACAGAAACAGAAAACATGTTGTTCTTAGAGCAGTGCTCCGTTATTTTTTTAGGGAGCGGGGTTTGCTCAAGGAAGGGTAACTTCCCAAGGAATTCATAGATATGTCAGAGAACTTAGCATTCCTAGTGAGTTTAAATGTGTAAAATGCCCCATTTTTTCCACTTTCTTTCTTCCACTGGTCTCTCATTTTCCACTTCAATTTAATTATAGGTTTTTTTTCCTCTGGTGGAACAACTATTCTTTTCATAGAATCATAGAATGGTTTCAGTTGGAAGAGACCTTAAAGACCATCTGGATCCAACCCCCTGCCACGGGCAGGGACACCTTTTTCCAGCCAAAAGTATAGGATTTCAGCATCATCGAGATTTATTTTTTTATATGTATACAACTAGTTTAAGCCACTTGTGGTTCTCTGTTAAACATTTGATTTATTCCCTCCTTTTCTTTTTTTTAGGGAAAGCAAGGCAAACATGTCCTGTATGGCTGCAGTGAACTTTTTAATGCTACACAGTTCATAAAACAGGTAGGTACCTTTGATAACCTCTGTAATATTTAGTTGTGTGTTGACTTGTTTACCTTAACATCTCTCCATGGATTTGTTTTTTTAAAAACCAACTGATTTGTGAAAGATTAAGACATGTTCTGTTATGTATTTTCACTTGGTTGAAGTGGGAGTTTGGAGTCATTATATTCAATTAACTTTAGAAGGCCTGTATTGTCAGTGTGAGTTCATATGTAATGCAGGTGAACAAGTTCATAGTAATTGCCTTAACATAAATCATAATTAAAAAAAAAATTACTCAGTTCTTGATACTTCCACCAGTAGCATGTCTTTCCAGGATATTCTAGCAACTTTTACAAGTTAAAAACTGGTATTCAACCGTAATCTTTAAACCTTTCTCCTAAATTTTGCTGTTTATAAGTACTGGCCTAGTGGAGCTTGATGTTGTCCATACCTATGTGAAAATCAGCATTACAGTGCTGTTAAAAACATTCTCGTTGCCATTAGTTCTCTGTGCCTCGTTCCAATACAATTGCAAAGTAAGTGTTATTCATGATGGTTGGCAAATACAGCATCCCTTATGTAGCTGTCACCACCTGTGGTTTTACTTCCTACTAAGATGAGATTGTTACTCAAAACTACATGTTAAGGAACTAATTCTTGTTGCACTTGAAGGATACAAAAGGTACTTACCAGCTTATAACTCTTCAGTCAATTAAGTTTTTTGCTGACTTGACTGTGTATGCTGCACCTTTACCTCTGAGATTTATTCAGCTTTTAAGACTTGAAGCTCAGATCCTCTTCTCTGAGAGTATGCATTAAATATTCTATTACTTTTGGTTTTAAGAGACAACCAAAGCTTATAGGACAAAAATATTTACTGTATGAACTGGATGTCTTTGACTGAAAGAATAAGATGAGCAACCTAATGTTTTTCTGTCTCTTCTTGTGTAGCTGTCCCAACTTGGCCAAAAATAAGACTGAAACACCATTACCTGGATGGCAGTGTGACAACAAAGATTTGTTACAACATTCAGTTATCTTCATATCTATGATTTTGTCATTCTATTAGGACTTAAACCCATTTCATCAATATGATAACTTTTAAAAAAAGATCTGTAATACAGTGTATATCAGTATTTCAGAAATAAATCTTAAAACCTGCTGTATTTTTGGTGGGGGTGAGTTTCACATTATTACATTTTAAATGCAGTATTAGCTACAATCTATGACAGAGCTGGCTGAAAAGCATAGCATTTTCAAGTTCTTATGTATAGTTTTTGTTACAGTAAACAAAGCAATAGCTGGAAGAAAAGGTCAAGTCTGTCTTTAGGAGATGTGTTCTCGAAAACCAGACTGTCTTTATTTAACAAAATTGAAAAGGACAAAACCGCCTTTGGGGACCACGGACAAACAGCCTCAGTGAAAGAGAACTACTAGTTCTTAACGCTTTTATTTTTCTAAAGTCCTTATACTTGTACATAGATTTGTGCAGTCTTCACTTGATGGTCCAAAGATGTACTTGAAGATACCTTCAGTACAAGTTTCTGATATAGCTTTTCTCTTAAGGTTAAGAGAAAATTGCTAGTTTACACAGTCAGTTTCAAACTGTAAAATCTTTAGTTATTTTCTTCTGCACTTTTTATTGTAACTTCTTCAAATGTTAAGTTTGGAAAGAAACCTCTTAACTGTTATATATGTACCAACTTAAAATAGTTTTTAACAATTTTATTAGGTAGGAGCAGTTTAGTTCAAAGAATCTCATAATATAACTTTTGCCAGTAATAACAGTTTTTGCAGAGTGCGTACAGGAATTGAGAGAAGATTAAAAACTTTCTTTATAGATGTAGGTCTCTGTTTCTAGAAATGTCCTTTCTGGAAATGGCGCTGCTGCTGGTGAAGCAATAATATGTCTTCAAAATTAGGCCTAACGTACTCAGAAAGTGAAAAGAAAGCACTTACGGGTTTGTTAACAAACTGTGAGATCATAAGAATTACTGACTTTCTGTAAATTGTTCAGCAATGGTTTTTGCACTGTTCTTCCGTGTTCAATGCTAATTTTGCTCTGAAGGCACACCTTTTTCCTACCTTTTTTTTTTCAGAAATCAATACAAGAAATGCAGTTGTTCTGTTCCTTAAAAGTGTCAAAATAAGAATATGCATAATCCAGACCAAGTTATCAAAAGGAAAAGTGTTATTTAATTATCTCAGCTGAGTGATGTAAGCTACTCCACACCACTACTATAAACTAACTTTGCCAAGTAAATAAATAGAATCATGTTATTAATTACAGTTATACGTGACCATGCTCCCATATTTCAGCCAGCAAGGTCTCACTGTGTCAAATGCAGTTTGTTCTAATTCCCTATATACACACTATATTTGTTAGTAAAACAAAGTGCATTTGGAAAAGAAAATTACATTTAAGGTGTCTGTTGCTTCCTGTGGGAGTTCATTCCAGGAGTTTGAAATATTATCCCCAAGAAAACTGTGCTTCCTATGAAAAGAGTTTTAGCTGCAGCTGACAACTAACTTCTGAAAAATCTCTCTTTTGTCTGGATCTTGTGGCAGCTTGTGATACTGCTCTTTTAAGCCAGGAGCACTTCTAAATCACAGCTTACAGAATTTGATGTTTAGTAAACTATGTAAAGATACCTGAAATTACTTTGGTGCCTGTGTTCAAAAACTTAATTTGCAGTCCTTACACTGCCTCGGGAGACAGGTGTCATTTGTGCCCCACTTTATAGCTAGGTCTTCAGGACTGTAGTGTAAGCATGCACTGGTCAATTCGGGGTTTGTTTTTTTTAAAAAATCAGTGATACAGTTTTACTACTTCAAACATTCTTCTCTTTCCTCTCCAAACTAGATTTTTGGGTTTGCTGTATTAGTGGTCTTAAAGCTCTCTGTTACCATTAAAATCTCAGATTTATCCCTCTGTCTTTGTAAAAGTGTGATCGTGTTTCTTCCCTTCTGACACAACCTGAGTTACAGCATGATGGGTTTTGCTACATGGCCCTTTTCCCTGAATACCTCTTGTGGAATTAGGAAAGTAGAAGGTTGTACGAGAAATCTTCATGGTTTATGTAGTGGCAAACAATGTTAAAAGGAAGCTGACTCTTTGGCAAGTTTATTCAATTTATAGCCAGTCACTGTGCCCTTCACATCCTCAAAGGTCCCTCAAAGCCCTGTACTTAAAGGAGAGGTTATGCCTGGCTGAGTCTTTTAAGTAAAATAGTACCACAACGTTCTTTTTGCTAATAAATGTTTTAGATTGCTGCATGGAGGATGGGGGAGTTTTTGTACTTTCCTAGCCTCTTCTTTGTTACTAAACCTCAGGCAGGGCTGGCTGGCAGGGCAGTGCCAACAGCAGCGCTGCCTCCCGCACAGCAGCTTGAACTGCCATGTCTCAGGACTGGCAGTTCTTCATTGGGATCTACCTTCCTATTTAGGTTAAGTGAAAGTAGCAGAAGGCTGAGTTTCAAGTGCTGTACTTGCTCAGTACAGTGTTCTGCTGTGGAAAACTGGCACATCTGTCTTTCAGGAAGCACAGACAAATCATACAAATGGTTTCATATACTTGTCACTTATGAAATAATTCACAGTTTGAAACAATAACGCTTCACTTGCATTCTTGTTTTAATTTGAAGATTTTAGAATATTTAGATGGATAATTTTTGAATTAATGATGAATTCAGTGCCTTTGTTTTTCAGAATTAAACACTTATAAAAAAAAAAAACAAAAACAAAAAAACCCGATAAAATAGGAACCAGTCATAAAGGAGAAGAGAAACCGCTGCAGATGACCACTGGATTTAAATGCCCTTACTAGTATAATGCTATCTGATACAACTCAATATTTCTTTCCTATATTAGAAGAAAATTTTGCTAAGATTGATGATGTTTACATCGATCTGAATGCAATGTAAAATATCAGATTTTTCCCAAAACACATCAGTACTTCCAGTAATAGGAATGCTGCAATCATGCAGTTACAGACCCAAAAGTGCTATGCATGCAAAGCCCTGTGACTGGACTTTTTAAAAGTGCAGCACTTATCTTTTCACTTGAATGGTACAGTCCAAAACAAAATTGCTTAATGGTTAGCCCAGTGTGTTGAATGGAGCAATCCTAAGAGTAAAAGGTTTATAAGTAGGTACATAGGAACCAACTTGAAACCATCACAACTGAATTCTTCAGATCTGAAATAAAAGGTGTTGAGTCAAAACAACCTTCTATGTCTTGTTTACTGACAGTGGAGAGGCCTATTTGCTCTTTTTGATTGGATGATTCATTAGTTGTTACTCATTGCTGTGGCTCTGGCTTATAGAAAGTCATGGGCAATGATTTCTCTATAACTTTAGAGATCAGAGAAAATATTTTTTTAATGGATCAGTAGATGGTTTGAACCACTTCTATTTTATTTGAAAGTGGTTTAAGGACCCCACTCTGTGTAGAAATCTCAGTCATTTTCAGCAACATTTAAATATATTCTGTTCCTTAATGTGGTCACGTTACTGAAACATGCATGCCCGTCTTCCAAAGACATTCAAAAATCTACATATTCAATCAACCAGTGCATTGTAATTTCTTTTTCCAAAGTTATAAACCCTTAGGTAGTTCAATTGCCACAAGAATTTGAAATTCTTAATTATAAACTCTGTAGCTTTCCCTTTATCTACCAATGTCTTTCTCCTCCTTGAAAACCAAGAAGGACCAAATTTTACCAATGTTTAAAATGTTATATTGAACTTGTAGCAGCTGCTTCTTGTAATTGCATAGGTTGGCTTTCTTGGTTTGGCAGTGGAGGAGTGATCTTTATCCTGTGAAACCAGACACATTCCCAAAAGCCTCAGGACTATCATTCACCAGTCCTACTTCAGTCTTCCCATCTCATGCACGTGCATTTCTATTTTTCACAATCTACAGGGTAGATCATACGCATAACACTTTTAAAGGAAATTGCTTTCTAGCACCTCAGCATGGACATACAATATAACCGTTATTTACTGCTCCAAATTCTTCCTTGTATTCTGTAAATATCATGAAAATAAATGGATTAAAATTAATGTGGATAAGAAGTGCCAGAGTGGTGCATAGCTTACCTTAGCAAGAATTGGTGTGGATTCTTTCCCTGTTTGCTGGGAGGATTTGTTTTGGATTTAATAGTAATGAGCTGATATGAATACAGTTTTCTATAGCATTTCCTATAGCTAAAACCATTCTCTCCCCGCCCCCCCCCTCTCTTTTCTCCCTTCCCTAGTAAATCTATAATATCTTCCCTCTACATATGGACCTTCCTAGGTTTTGAAATTATACTGAAGATTTATTTTTATCAAATAATAGGATCACTTCTACTTCATTTTGGGGAGTAAAATTACACAGGTCAACTCAAATAATGTTTTTTGTGGTGGACTTAACTGAGCTGCTTGGTTTACTCCCTGAAATGAAATAGGACCATTTGTACACTCCACTACAATGGCAAAGCTTTCTGAGTTCTTACTGCATCTCTAAGAAAGAGAATAATTGCAATACCTATATAAGGTGCCATATTTGCTCTACTCTGAAATGTTTATCACAATGCAAGCATAGCATTAGATTGATTTAAAAATAGAATCCAGGTATTCAATCTGATATATGCCTCTCAAGAGACTTTTAAACCATCAGCACATACAGTTCTTATCTGTTTCAAATGTGAATAACTGTTTATACACTATTTCTAGACCTCAAGTATGCATCACGTGAAATAGATAGAATACGAGCAACATTTTCTTCTATAAATTCCACGTGATGGTTGTCTTCCAGCTTAGTTTGTTTTTTCTTCTATGCATTGGTGTTGTCTGTTCAGTGTTCATAATGAAGTCTGTCAAATCAGGTCACAAAACCATATGAGGGAGAGGCATCAGCCAAAGATGATGGGTTATGGCACAAAATGTTTCACAGACAAGCACATGATTTATTTGTGTAGAGCTTGTATATTAGCAAAGCTAACTGTTGTATTGCCAGCTTTGCTAGCACTGAAATAAACCCTCTCTTTTTATGTGAATGAAGTGAAACACTACTGGTGCAATATTTTCTTCAGAATCCCTTTCCAGTATGTTCCGGTTCTCTAGGAGGATCCCTTTTGCTTCGTTTTCCTGGGATTGTTGACAGCTAAACTACTGAGCTCCAGCTGGGATGTGAGTTCACCCTTGAACTAGAACATCCATCCATTTCCCATAGATCATTAATCAGCCATGGGCTGTGTTCATTCAGATACAGTTTTAATTGGTAACTCTCAGGGAAAGATTACTCCTGAGTGGCATAGGCTATCCAGCTGCAGTACTGAGGATAAGAACTACCATGCAGGGACGGTAACTGTTTAACTTGATCTTCACTTTTTTTTAATGTCTCCATCAGTCTGGAAGTCATCTTTATCATAGGAGGAATATGTGGTGGTTTGAGGGAGAAGTGAGAGGCAAAACAAACAAGCAAATAAACAACCAGGAGTAAATGCACTTGCTTTGTAGACCCTCACTGTACGCTGCAGGATTGTTCTGCAGCTCTCATTGGGCAATCGTACAACTCTTTGCTAGCCATGTCACCAGCCTTCTGGTGTTTTTGCAAATAATTTTTCTCCACGGAAGAGGAATCTGGTCCTTTAATCTTGATTTGCACAGGAGGGGAAAAAGCTGTGTTTACCAGCCCAGGGTTCTCAGGGAGAAAAGTGAGTGCTGATGTCTTTAGCCACGCTCCCTCCTCAGTGGAAAAGTTGAATTTCTGCAGGCGTCAGGGCCCGACATGAAAATAGATGAACTGAAAAGAGGTCACCCTTCTGCAGAGCAAGTTCATTATTTTTTTTATGATAAAATCTCTCACTTATTAGATAGAATTAAGTTTCTGTCTTTTTTTTCCTTACTTCTTCCCCTCAATACCAATGATCAAAAGCTCAGTCCCTGTGCTTTAGGATAGGATCCAGCTTAGTCAAACCCTCAATGAAAACCTGATGAAAACTGATGTAGTTTTGTGATTGTGGCAGTCGAACCATGAACACCAAATGCGTGATGTTTTCCAAATTCTTCTTCCTCCTTGAGGTGCCATTAGTAATTTGTTTTGCTATTCTCCTGGCCTGGCCTCCCTATGTGCCATCTCTATCTGGTCAGAATCTGGGCTTAAAGTGCCAAGCTCACAAGTATCCTAGCCAGGCTTTTACAAAGCCTGACAGTTTTTCACATCCATTCAACACTGGCGAGAGCCCTAAATTACATAAGGGCCTTAGAAAGCTGCTCCAGTGTCCCAGCATAGACAAGGATTTAGCCCTCGTATTGATACCTCAAAGGAAACAGCTATTTCCCTTCACAAAACCACAGAAGCATTTGTACATCTCAAGTTCCTGAAGCAAAAACACATCAGATTTAAAAGAATATTTTGGCACAAGATGACCTTGCTTTCTGTTACCTTATTTCTAATAAACACACATTTCGGGAATGAAAACAGTGCTAAGAAAATAAATGCAACTCTGGCTGGCTTAGATCCAGAAAGGATGAAACCTGGACTACATTCTTCAGAAATTTTCACAGTAAGAAATCAAGAACAAACATCTCTTATCATTTAGTTAATACATTGCATTTTGATGCTGTTCAGATAGATATGTATATTTTCACAATGAAAACAGAAAAGCTAAATGACCTCAAAGGGTATTCACTGAAAGGCAATCTTACTCTAGTCTCCTTCTTTTACTTGAAATTATTACATGAAAAGTGTCCAATTTTGTTCAAGTGGTTTTCCCGATTCCCCAAAATTTACCAATACACCAATACCCAATACACCAACTTTTCTGACCATGCCTGGTGCTCCTAAATGTAAGAAGACTTCCACTTCTACAGCTGCATCCTAAAGAAATCTGTAAGTAAGTGAGCAGCCACTGTGTCCAACTTCTCTAACAGGTTTGTTGGTTTGGGGTTTTTCTCCCTCCTCACAAAGCAGGTAAAACTGGAGATGGATGGAAGAACTGATTGCAATTTACAGATACATCTTGATTACCTTCTTAGTTTCTCTTGTTCATTGGAAAACAATTTTGGCTATGTCTGCGACCCTTGTACTGGCCAGAGCTGCAAACCTCAGCGCAGGACAGCCTGGATCTCAGCTCCACAGCTGTTCAAACTCCAGCACATCCAAGTTTGCGGAGCACTATTCAGTAGGGCCCAGTGTCACAGTCTAAGCCAGATAACACAAGAAGCATTGCTGCTTGGGTAGGGAGCTTGGCTGGCATCAGTAAGGGCCAAGGGGGACCATGAAAGGGGAAGGCCTCGATGAGCCACCTTTCTTCTCCCAACTGAAGGCCCAGATCAGAAAGCGTTAGGATAACACAAGCAGGAGGGAGGATTAGGGGGATGGCACATCTTGGAGCCAACATATTTGGTTTGTGGAAAGTTCTGGAACCATCAAATACTAAATGGTCATTGTTCAACATGACCACAGGTGAGGACTGGTAACTGAAAGGGTTTCAGCCTGTCTTACAAAGGGAAAATGCAGAATCCGGCCTTCCCAAGGCATCAAGTTGCAGAGATTGCTCAGGCAGTAGTGAGGGAGGGGAAGGGATCATAAAAGGACTCCAGCACAAATCCAGGAGTGGGAGTCTCTCCTGAAATGAAAGCCAAGGATAGAAAGTAATGCTGTCTGTCAGTGAGCCTACAGAGACACACTGAACAGGCTCCCACACCCTTTCCACCGTAGCCATGAGTAGAGGACCTGGCAATAACAGTGGGGCCCATCCCAGGTGATGGTCAAAGGATAGGGGCCATCTCTCCCTTCCTCCTCTCTCCTCAACACAAGCATGGTCAGGAGAAGAGTGGGGCACTGAGCCATGTACCACAAGTGACCATATTATTGTCCCCAAAGAGAGCTGGGATGGAGACCCCAGCATCCAAAAATCATAACCCACTGAGCTAAGGATAAGACTGGGGCACACTGGCATTCTTCACTAGAAGAATCAGCTACCAAGGAACTAGTGAATAACTTCACATATTTAGGCACAGTACTAAGTACCAGGAAAAATGAACACTGCCTAAACAAAAGAGGATTTGCAGATCTTTTGTCAACAGGAGCTATAGGTACAAAGAAAACACAATTCAAATGACTACAGGTAGCTTGCACGTTGTTTGTTGCCACAGCTACAGTTCCATTGTGTAAAGCTTCGCAGGTGTAAAAAAGATTCAGTGTTTTGGCAATGAATCAATAAAAAAAGGTGGAAGTTACAAACATTAGGTTTATCCTGCTGTTCTTTTATTGGAAAGCCTGGATTGAAGGAAACAAAATCTCAACCATGTCCATGTATCAGACAGCAGTTGGCTATAAACTATGATCGTCTTTTCCTGCAAACATCAGTACTGCTATTTTGACAGGAAGCATGAGAAAAGATCAGTTGATGCCAACTGGCTGCCTTGCAACACATACAATCAGGTTCCCAAGTCTTTTTGAGAGACTGGTACTTCTACGAGAATATGTAACCATGCAAGTCAAATTCTTGAAAAAATAATGAAAGACCAGCAGTTGAGGAATATCTACCTGCAATATCTTATACTGTTTTGTGTTTTCTTTTATTTACCCCCCAAATTCATCAAAAACTCATCAGAAACATCAGTGCTTAATGTACTACAATGATAGACAAGCAATATATATTTATACACACACATAAAGGCAGAAGCAAATTTCATGAATAAACACAAAACATGGGTTTAAAAATCTTAATATTTTCCATATCATCACAGACACACTAAAATGTTGCCTTCCTTATGCAAGCCATTTTTTATTGTATTCAATACTTCAAAGGTCTGAATATGTCTAAATTTAAGAAGTCAGTAGGTGAGGTTTTTGAGATGGGAAAAGAGTTGACATGATGATGTGAATTAAAATAAAACCATTAGTAATCAAATGACATCAAGGTATTTTACTTGCAATTTACATTAAGCCTGACTAGCAGGCAGGTATTGTGACCCATACTTAAAAGGGAATGCAATTAATTTGAAATAGAGATTTTTTTTTTGTTTTTAATAAAAGTGTTTTTCATAAACCAGTGTTCTTTTTTCCTTTCCCCACTGTGATCAGAATTTTACTGTCTGAAAGTTCATCTGTCAGTGGAAATATTATTTCCAGTTTGCCTACAGATACAGTTATTTCTCAGGGGCTGGCTCATAGCAGATGCTTTTATAGATAGTCTTTAAACTTTGCCATTTCAGAGGCAAACCTTCTTGATCAAAGGATGAATAAAAAGAAAGGCCTCAGGAGATTCCTTCTCCACTGACGACCTCCAAAGAGTCCTCTCAGGGTACAAGCTCTCTGAATGAAAAAGCTACCTTCAGTTACTATTTTTATCTTCTAAATTTGTAGACCTGTAGCCCTAAAAGCAACAAAAGGGCTTCCTTGTAGAATAGGAATACTTCAACTTATTTCACATGCTGCTTCTAAGGAGAGAGGGAAGGAAATTGTGGATGGAAGCCAATGCCATAGTGTAAGCACTCAATTGATCTGGTCATTTCCTACATGTTGCTCCATAGACTGCAGAAGAGGATATGTTTGAAGAAGAAATACATGGTATTTGCTTTGAGGGATATGGGTGAAGAACAGAAGTTAGAAAGCAGCAGACATTTAGAGTGATGGTACAAGGAGCAAAGGGAATATCCACTGCAGCCACACACATGAATACCAGGCAGTAAGACAAGAGCGTAAATGCAACTGAAGGAATCGGAAAGAAATAGGGAGCCATATGCACAGTTGGAAAGAACTGTTAAAGAGGGATAAATATAATCCATTTGAGTTAGATTACCTCTTAATTGGAGTCGCTTAAAAGAAAAGATGTAAAATAAAGCACAGGCATGCACGCATACAGAATTATACTTGTAGGAGGAAAGTTTTTCCTGCTGCAAGAGAAAAGAGCCCTATTCTACTAAGAAATACTGGCTATTTAATAAGACATAACAAAAAAGAAAAAGGAGCATTTGAGAACAATGTGTCTATTATAGCCTTATTTTCCAGCAGATGTTTTGAGGTGACACAGAACAGCTTAGTAGCTGGGTGTTCTGTTTTAAAGACCATGCTGTGAGTCGTTCCGGAACAGAGCTGTTTTGGCTATAGAGGGCTTTTAAATTACCATTTTTAAAGTGTACTTAAGCTGTTAAGCTATGTGTAGCTAAAGACTTTTGTTTGAGGAAGAAGGGCAGGAGGCCAAGAAAGGTACCTCCAAAAGGAAAATGGGCTTTATTACACCAAAGTGCACAAACAGTACTAATCTTATCTGGTTTTCATACATCAATGTGCAGCCTCAGTAATATAACGTATTTTGCTTGAATTAAAAACTAACATTTCTAGCACATAGAAAAAGAGCTTTTGCTTTGCAAAAATATTTTTGCAACAATCAGGTGTCTGAGCGCACTTCCCAAAGAATGGCACATGAAGTGAATAATGATGCTGTAAACTATGTTTGACCTTAAATGGCTTTCATTTTGAAATAGGCCTTCACTGAAGCAATGGCACCATTCATAACGAAAAATAGGCAAAGCTGTTCAGCATCAACTTAGTTTCCAGAAGTTTGAATAAATGAACCTCTATTTAACTACCAAGAAACTAAAAAATTTCCCCAAACTCATTAATTCTTCCTGTCTGACAAAAGGTCTGGGAGTGGCTGCATGGCCGGTCTGCAGGTATCTCTGCACTGCTCTGGTTGTGGGTGGTCAATGTTCTCCTTGTACCCACAGTGCATGTAGGTTTGTGGGCAGCAAAACGTGACATTTTACTCATATGACACCACAAATGCTGCCAAGCCTCTGTGCTTGACCATCACCTATCACATAAATATAATTGAACTATTTCCAGTGCGTGTCTTGCCCACCGCTGCCTGAAACACCTTTGTCCAAAAATCCCTTGTCCTAATACTTCTCCACCATCAGTGCTTTTACAGAATGAATTTAAAATAACTTCAAATCTCTCTTCAACACCAGCAGCAGTAAAATATTCAAATACATATCCTATAATTTAAAATGCAGATACTTGTTTAGGAAGAAAATTGCTTTTGGACAGCAATATTCGCTGTTGTACTAACTTCTGCACACAGCAAACAATTGGAAAAGAGCACTTTCATTCTGTGGTTGAACACACAAAGCATGTTTAAGCAATACCTTTATGGCAAGATAGCCATCCAGAAATTGTAGAGGTACCTCTGAAGATGCTTAGTTTATCTGGAGTCCTGAATTAATACCATGAGTTTCTGAATGCATCATGTTTGCAGTAAAAAAAAATCCAAATATTTGAGATTTATCAGCTGAGCTAAATCTATTTAAAATCCCACATCCAAGTCACAGGACAAATACAGGTTTCTACAGTTCCTGTGTGAAGGGTGAAGGAGTCCTGACACAAACGGGGTATTGCCCAGCTGCATATACCCTTGCAGTGCCCATGCTCCTGAGGAGACTACACTTCCATCAACCTCTTTGGTAAGCACCCATGCATGCACTTCAACAAGCTGGCATGCAGGAAGGCACCGTGTTCTGCCATTTAGTTGGCCAGAAACTACATAAATGCATAAATTACTGCAGCTATTAAAATCTTTGGTGTTTCAGTTTAGTTATTTCTATGAATAATGAAGAAATCACAGACACCATCACCACCACACTGCCAAAAAAACCCCAAACTATTTGTATATTTACAAATAATTCACTGCGGTTCACTGAGAAAATTATAACGTTAAACATTTAATAATAACATAGAGCAATTAAAATTGTTTTCAACCAGGTCTGTTGCATGTTTGTATTCATTGTCAACAGGTATCATGTGCTTTAAAGGCCTGTATGTTGAGGTCAAAGGCAGACATGCACAAACTACTTTGATTTTACTAGAATGTGCACATGCTTTATATAAAAACACATAGATTTTTTTTAAACTGGTCATTATCATATTAATTCTACTGCAACTAAAGTCAGCAAAACACAGGCAGCAGCAACATTCATATTGGCAAGACCAGGCAATCCGTCCAGCCCAGCATCTCAAGTATGATCAGCAGCTTCAGAGACAAAATATTCCCGTAACCCAGAAGCTGGATCTAATGCAAATTTCCATCCACTATTGACTGGTAGCAACAAATCAATCCAAGCTATCAATATTTCATAAATCATAATCAAAATCCTTGTCATTACAATTACATTGAGAATTTGATGTCATTGACTCTTTGCAGATACGAACTCTGTGTCCTAGCTGGCTTGATTTTTTTTTTAATCAGAAGTTCGAAGATAACAGCCCAACTCGAGCTCTTCTTGAAAATTCCTAATATACCTGCATAACACACAAAAACATTTTTTCCAAGTAAAACCACTATGTCAGTTGGGAGTTCAGAGTGAAGTATTTGCAAAAACCAAGGACAGTACAATATATGTCTCTGCCCATGAGACGAGGTAGAGGCAGATCAACACAACAAAATCCCAATTACCTCTCTTGCTTCCTCACAGTTGAAGGAAAGAGCAGAAATAATATGAGTCTTTTAAAAATCAAACTCTTTTTGAGAGCTGTGGGAAAGAAAACCAAAATTTAAAAGGATGGCCACCACTGCTAATGGATCCTTGAGGCATTATTCACCACCAGGAGAGACAGAAAAGATAGGCAATCAAAATGCAAGTAAATATTTAGTGTCTCCTTATTTTCTTGAAAATGCAAACCGTATAACCTTATTAATCATAATTGTGGCTTTTATCATTTCCACATTCACTATGCTACTTCTAGGAAACTAAGGAGACATATTGCTAATTTTCTCCAGACAAATGACTGTACTAGCTTCTTTTCCACTTTGATTTCTTTTCTCTGATGGCTCCCCAGACATTTTCCACATACAGATTTTTTCTCACTTAGAAATCTCCACTTGGTATTCCCTACAATACTACGGGATGTAGTTAAAAGCCAGAGGATTAAAATCCATTTAAATCAAATTAATAGAAAAGCAAGAACCTGGAGGGATGGGGGAAGACACTGAACTGTTCTCTACTGGCCTAATGGCAAGTGTCTTTCCCTGAGAAATCCTACAGGTTTCAAGTAGAAAAACCTTGAAAATCCACCTCCATTTATGGGAATATTTTTGTTTAGATCTCTACTAGTATCCTAAACAATTCAATCACATAAAATAGGAACTAATAGATATGAACAGTCTTAAAATGCATCCTCTGCTTTCAGGCAAAGGTAAAATTCTAGTGGTAAAAACTGTTTCTTTTCTTGTTGACAGCCTCGTAATCCTGTTCCTTGCAGCTGGTCAATAATGCCCTCTGGGCTTCAAAAGCTGCATCCCTGGCACTCCACAGCTGTGTGTCGACACAAAATTCATCTTTATTGAAGATGTCAATTGCTCTGCCTGTTTGCTTTGCGTGCAAAAGTTTGTGGCACACGTGAAGAACTTAAAGTAAGGGTAATAATCACAAATTCAAAATTGGAAAATAAAAGGTTCACAGACTAGATTGAAAACTAGTAATTAAAAAACACACTGAATCATTTGACATTTCTGCAGAATTTCTGGAATTTCTACATAGTACCACAAAATTGAGAGTCAGATTACTGTTACTACCCATGGCTTTGTTTATGTGTCTTTCAGAGTCTTTTACATATGTGGAAACTGTTCTAACAACAAACTAATTTCAACCACAACTGCTTAACCATTATCAGCAAGAAGAGAGTCTACTTAACACTAGTTGCCAAAGCTAACAGATTAAGTCAACATACTCATCTGGAAGTTCTATACTGAGCTATTTTGGAGATATAATGAGCCAAGAGAGTTCGGAAAATGCTCAAGCGATGAGTTAATCTTATTTTTCTGAAGTAGAAAAATTTCCCAAATGTCATTTCTAATTTGTATCAACTTCACCAAAATAAAATAAAATAAAAAAGGAGCCCTATTGAAACATCACAGACATATCAGTTTAACATTTTTCATCATGGTAAGGTCGGTAAATATGAGAAGTGAAAAGCCAATTTTAAACATGGAGGTAAGGTCAGTCCCTCAAAGCAAATGTGGAAGAAAAACAAAAGCAAAATTATTTAGAAGCCTAAAATACTGTTCTACAGAAATTTTTCATACCTACTACCCTAAACCACAGGAACAAGGAAAGAATGTTAATTTCCTAGCAGGTAAGCTAGTAGAAATATTACAAGAACCAGGTTCTCCCGCCTCCTCACCTGCCAAAAGCTTGATCTCACAGGAAATTCAGACTGGAAGAAACTAAAGGACGGCAGGTTTCTGTGGGAGGAAATCTATGTACTCCTCTTCCAGAAGCATACAGCCTATGTCATTTTTGGCCAGCCCTGTGACAAGGAAGATTACACCCAGAGTAGGTATAGAACAAATAATCCCAGAAATAACAAAAAAAAGAAAGTTAAAATCAGTGGGCAAAACAAATCTGAGAAGAAATTTATGTGGAGAATAAAAGCGACATGTCTGGCCACTAAGGAGCAAAATGAATTATTTAATCAGGAAATATCCCTTCCAAAACACCTAACAAACAGGTGTTAAACTTAAGTCACGCAGAAAAATAAAACAGAAGAGGTTTGGGGATTAAGACTAGGAATAAAATTATTACTAGATGTTGAGCACACTAAATAGCATTCTTGAATTTCACTTGAAAATACTGAGTAGATATTCATCACAATAAAGATAAACAATTTTGCTTAACACTTGCTGGAAGACCAATTATTATTGTGACTGTCAGGTGAGGAGTATTCTTCACAACTTATTTGAATAGGATAGAGTTTGTCAGTTATTTAAAAACAATAATAATCTTGGATCAACATGATTTAAAAATTTAAGCAAACTGTCACTGAGAAATCAGACAAAAATTAAATAAATAAACAGTGCAATAAAATAAGGATGGAAAGCCACCTACATTTTTCCTGAAAAATGATGGTTTTTCAATGTCCAGGTTTTTTCTGGCTGCTCATGAATTTGGACTTATCCACATTCTAAAAATGTTCTGCTTTCTATTAAAGCTTAATGGGCATAACAATAGCAGAAAATTTTTAATAACATGCACATTGAACATTTCAGCTATGAACACTCAGTGAAGCTTCTGGCCATTATGAGAGACATTAAAACCAGAATATAAAAAATAACTTTCTTTGCTCAAACAGGTTTGCTTCAATCCCCCCTAAACTTTTCTCATGAGCTAGTTATGAGGTTGATGAACATATTGGGGGAGATACAAGAAAAGGGCAATTCTACTATTGTCAGAGGTCAATATTGGTATTAGTACACAGTAAAATCTAATGTTTTCACGTTGCTTATGTTTCCAGATGAACCCTGCTGCTGCTGTTCTTAAATACACACTGCAAAGTGCTGTCCCTTTTCCTCTAGTCCATCTGTTGTTTTCCTCCTGTTTGCATCAAAACCATGTGTACTTCCAGGCACCGCAAAAGATTTGCCCTTTGCCTCATTATACTTTGACTCTCTGTTCTCCCACTGCTATAATTGATGCTACTCAGAAGACGGCTGGTGTCAACCAGGACTTAGACCCAGAAAAGAAAGCTTTTGGAAAAAAAGCCTTCTGGAAAAAAAGCCAGAGCTGAGCTGTTTTATGCAGGGTAAGGTTTTCTGCCTTCAGTATTTAGGGTTAAGGAGAGACCAGTGATCTCTCACTCCAGGCAATCCATCACTCAGAGCCCTTTGCTCTACAGGCTGTCAGCAGCTCTGATGGATGCTTCGTCAATCAATTCACACTGTAGTAACCAGCTGCAACAACAGCAGGATGCAGAAAATGCAACGAAGATTCTGGAAACCTGTGAGGCTTAATGCCTTATGCCACAACTGCTCTGGTCACAGGGCACCAAAGAGGCAGGAAAGAAAATGCTAAACAAGGCTTTGTTGTTAAGATAAGGAGTTGTAGAACCACTTGCACACTGTGGAGTTCTTCCATCAGCACCAAAAGACTTTCCAACTAATCCAAAGCACTTACCTCAGAAACTGGAGCATTCTCCAGAGCACGTACAAAACCCCATCAGACTTCAGACTCTACATTAACTAGAGTAGATCTGGTGACATGGTACTCTAGGGGTCACTCCAGAAGACAACCCTCAGAGCCAAAGATCTGAAAGGACTTTGGCTTGCTTTTAGCTCATGGAACTCTGAAAACTGTAATATTCTTTTTTTCCTCTCCCTTAGTCCCACTGGTTTTAGAGTTATATTATGTTGTTATCTTTTTTACTCAAAGAGCAAAATTACCTCTATTAAATACGTTAAGTAAACAGTTTGACTATTGCAGTCAAATGAACATAAAAACATAACTAGCAATGTCATAGCATAACCCAGATCAGTCTCAAGAAAAATCAAACAAACATGCATCTAGTTGAATTGCATAAAAAAATTAATGCCATTAAAATATGGTCTTTATAATGTTTTTTATTATTATTATTTCAACATAACCACTTTCAAATAGGAAGTGTGTGGCTCAATAGCGTTTTGACTGACAGCCTGAAATCTAGTGACAAAGAAGCTGAAGAGAACACTAATTGAAAAGCAGCTGGTAGATCACAGGTAAAGCAGATTTGTTACAGCTGGATCATCTGTTTGCCACATTAAGCAGATCTCAGTTTTCTAGTCAGTGAAGACTTCCACCTGTATGCCCCTCCCCTCCTCCTTATCTCTGATCCATCCAAGCAAACTCTGATATGCCAGCTCTGCTGATACCTAGCTAGCTTATGGCAGAGCTCTCATTCACATAGATATGTATAATCAGAGTTATGCTAGGGTACAGCGCAGCTGGTGGAACAAACATCCCCAGAGAAGTCAGAAATGTAGTTTTCATGGGTTTATAGCAAGACTTTGCAAAAATCTGAGGAATGATGGACCTGTTCTAACACTAGAAAGTACAGCAGGCATTGTTCATTTTGCCTTATTCGTGATGACACACCTAGCCCACACAGACAATGTAGGGTACGGCTCTCACTTTGCTTTTCCAAGGCTCACTCCTTTTCATAGTTACAACTGATTGAAAGAGATACCCCACCCTCAACGCACTTACTACTGCTTATTTTTTGCTTGCACCTGCCTCACAATTGTAAACGTGCTGTTGGAGTTCTGTGTTTACTTTACCAGCCTGGGAAACATAATAAGAGTTGAAGATTGTGTGCTAGGTACATTTTCCAAAATAAGTACAGCTCTAATAAAATCCTTTTAATCCTTTAATCTTCAAAATAACCCAGGGATGTTTCTTGGATCCTTCCCCAGCTTCTCTACAAAAAATGAAACAGCTGTATTTACATCCTCTCCTGATTTGCAAGCACCCATTTCCCCACAGTGTTATTTATTCCTGTCTTCCCAGATATCACAGCCCAAGACTTCTTGCTCACATAGACAGCCATAGCGAATAATTATAGCTACTACTTAGCTGAAATGCTAAATCATCACCAGAAACAAAGTTTTATATAAACAAATATTTCACAGAGAGCTACACTAGCAATAACTGAAATCAGCAAAACAAGTGACTGAAATAGTACTACACTGCCATCTCATAACTTTTCCTACTACCATTTTCTTCCAGACCTCCTTTGTTATACTGCCTCCTGCCATGTTACTCCTCAACCTTTTTTCTAAATTAATTAAATGTGTTTTTTTCTAAACATAAGATTTCTAGCCTCCATGAAATGAAGCATTTTGAGGTAGTCAGATTAGCCAAAGAAATTTTTAAGCATCAGGGGACCGGAATACTCAGATAAACAGTTCTATCATAGCCGTGAATGTCAGTTTCTCAGATTGGAATAATTTATTTTTACACAAGCTTACAGATGTTGCAAAATTACCATTTAATTTTTTTTCTAAAATATCTACCAAAATTATCTTCTAATTATTCTAAAAATGATAGATGAATAAACTAGAAATGGCAAGAAGGAATACCGCAGCTTTTCACTCCATGGGCCAACAACGAAAAAAACCCCAGGCGACACATTCATTTATTCTAGGTATACTGTTCCACTGAAATACACCCAAATGTATAAGAAGTTCTCATACTTGACTATACATTTTACACCTTCTGCCTGCATAAAAAAATGTATTTGGAATGATTAAATGTCAACAGATTTAGTGCAATATGTTATAAACCATGTAAAACAGACATTGGCTTACAAGTGGTTTACATCCAAATCTTCAGAATGCCCTTAGATACAGAAATCATTTTAACAGAAGAAAAGTCATGTGAGTAGAAAGTCTTTAGTTCGAGCCTAGAGATTTTCACTTAGCTGAAAAGAAAAAGAAACTTATTAATTTAATTACAGAAAGGGTTATGGAACAAACTAGCCGACAAATAAGATTCCCCACCTGAAGTAAATTGCTAGAACTTCATTTATGTCAATCTATACCAGCTGAGGTTGTGTGCCCTAAGATCACGTGGTTTGTAGTCCCTTCTGCTGGGCAAGGATCAACTCCTGTGTATGTACACTGGAGTGTTTGAACTGAAGGGAATAAAAGGGGAATGAATTCAAGTTCAGTAGAAGAGGTGAGGTAAGTCACCACCATGATACAGTTCTTGCTGGCTATATATGCTTAACAGCATGCTTCTTAGTTTGGGTCTTAGGTGCACAGTGTAAAGGGCTTGTTTGGCATAGGTGCATAAAAGTTGTTAAAACAAGGATATCAGTACCCAGCCCCCAACTGTTAGAAGGAGTTAGAGAACTGGCACAGAATCTGCCAGCCAGCAGCACTGCTCTAAACAAGCTGGAAAAGGCTGGCACCTAAGCAGTGGCAACCAGCTGATAACACACCCCTCAACAAACCAGAATAGAGGCTGTTCCACAAAAGAAGAAAACAGTCCTTTGAACTAGACAGATCTTGACCCATGGAAAAGCATATATAAACATCAGTGATAAACCATGAATCTCAGGAGACTTTAAACCTTTCCTCAGGGAAATACTCTTGACCCTAACCATCTCAGTCTCAGAGGAAGAACCAGCAAAGCAACTGGAGCTGATGAGGTGGCATCAGACTTGCATCATTGTATACATAAGGACTGACTAATACATTAATTAATGTCTGAGGTTTAGTAGTTAACAAAAAAAAATACCTATTACCTAAGCAAAAGCAAATGTTTGAAGTTTTGAGGTTCTGCCTGGTCTCTAAGTCTCTTGAAGTACTCCATGCTGGTCCCAAACTTGCAAATAACAGCAACAACGTGCAAGCACTGATGTCTTAACAACAAACTCATTAAACAGAGAATTACCATCCTATTTCAGATAAGAGGAAACTGAGGTATAGAGAGGTTAGCTGACTTTTTTCCAAAACTAGCAAAGCTAGTAACAGCCCCAGTCTCCCAAGAGCAGGCTGAGTGGTTCTGCAGAGGACTGATGCAAGCTTTGTAAGAGATGAAGGCCAACATGACTAGAGGCCTCCATACAACTGACAAGGATCTGTGCTGCCAGTCCGGACCACAGTTCCATCTGGCCCTGTCAGAAATCATAGTTTGTCCTGATGATCAGAAAACCACAGAAACTAGTTATTTTCAGTATTCTTGCAAATTGTTTTCATCTCTTACTTTGTACCTCTCAACAATGCCTGCAAAATGTAACTGTTGACCTATCATGCTCTGATACTTTGTGAATTATTCCTAATTTCTTGGTAGAATATATCTACGTTATAATTCAAGAGTTTCTTGGTAACATTACATAAACTTTCATGTGCCACTTCTTTCCAGACCACAGAGTAACATGATGGCAGAATGATCTGTAAACCTATATATATATATGTGTGTGTCTCTGTGTATATGTGTGTCTTGCTCTGCCAAGCCTTGTAGCTGTTGGGCAAAGTTCTGACAGTTTGGCAGGCGCAGGGCTCTAGGATTAGTTACAAGAGGACATTTGCATATAAATCTGTCTCTATTTATGAAGCTTAAGAAGAAACGTGTCATTGGATTTTGCTTTTGAGAACAAAATATGAAAATCTTTATATAAGCTGAGAAAGTTAAACCTTTTTTCTTTTAAGTTGAAAGACTGTGTTAGGTTTCAGTTAGTTTTCTAGACACAGAGACTATATCCTTATTTTTAATGACCCACGTTTGCATAGGTGTTCACATTGCTTCTATGGACATTGTGTTCCCTTTCCTCCTTTTGCCCTGGTAGATCTTCACCACTTACTAATCCAGCTGGCTTTCTTCATGCTGCAAGTCATCTTGAATATATTGTGTAGTTTGGATTTGATTGCAAGCATCTAGATATAGTCACCTATTTTAACACTCAGTTACTACTTTCTGGGAAAGAAACTGGGGCAAGAGAGACACATGCAACTAAGGAAGACGGACTACAGGCTATAACAAAGTAAGGTGAACTATGATGATGAAATTCAGAGTATAATTAATTATGATAATGTCTATACCCAAGCTGCATTAAAGTCGGTTTGCCTTATATGACCAAAAACTAGATACCTCTGTTGAATCACTCTTTCATTAATGCAGAGCTTCCTTCTGAGATGCTCTTGGGAACCAAGAATGCAAAAATATACTTCAAATTGATATTCAGTATCATCTGCTACTACTGCAGTAAATCAGCTCAGAACTCAAAAGTCATTCCTGATGACTGGCACTCCTTTTGTGAAATTATCTATTTTTAATTTTAAAAGCTGAATTCAAAGGTTTTTCCCAGTAACTATATATACCAGAATCTCAGATGAGCGTAGCCTCTGCTGCTGTTTTGAATTAACAGATCAGTGTTAGAAATGTGCTTTTAGAAGCAGTACTTTATGACACTGTTGGCTTGTTTCTGTTTATTTTTGAGAGTCCCTGTCAACAGATTATTTTTGCAGAGATTACTGGTGCTTTTAACAGCCTCATCAAAATGGCAGTTTCGTAGACCTCTTTCTTCAACAATACATGTAAGACATTTAGCTTTCCTCTTTTGGCCCATTATTCTCCTTCTGGAAAAAAAAAGTGATCATTCTATTAATGTGTACTTAAAAGTTTACAGAAACATAACTTCCTATATCTCTGCTCCCTCCATGAAATAGCACCTGCACTAAGAAAAGTAGCAAACTCTCTCACCACTGAAGTAGTATGTATCCTCATACCAAAAATGACAAAACAGTAAAATGAATCCCATTTTTACTGGAATGGCTGTTAACATTTTTCCAAGTATAATAGATCAACTGCAAGTTTAATAGTTTTACCAGTAGTTTTTTGTTTGAATTCACCTTCAGTACAGCTTTAAAATAATTATTTGATTAAACATTTCTGAAATGCAATGGAAGCAACGTAGAAATTATTTTGACACCCACACTGATAGTCAGTCAGTTTTGCAGCATAAGAACCAAGTTTTCTATCAGCAATTCAACCTTTCTTTGCAGACCAGTAAAATTCATATCTGACAACCCATCTTACAAATTGCTGCCATTATTCCTGGAACAAATTCTGCAAGGTTTGTTAACTCCCACAGCACTAGATGGGAATGACAGGTGGTCAGAGGGCTGGAAATTCATCCAAGTGTAGATCAGGACCTATTAAACACAAGACCTACTGTGTTTTTTAATTCCCAGGATCAGTTTCTGACTGCTTTATACATATCATCAGGAGGATACAGCTGTTGCAGATATGACAAAGCAGACATGAGCAACCTGACACCAATATGGAGAAACAGGGTAACTTCTCTCTCCTTGGAGAAGAGGCTGCTGCGCAAAAAATACGAAACAGGTCAACATGAAGAAGACGTCTAAGGTGATCAGAAGGAGGAAATTTCATCACCTGGGATCCAAGTGCTGGATGTGCCTGTGAACGACCATGATCCTCTACAACAGCAGATAGAGGGCAGAGGATAGATGAAGGGCTTTGATAGTCTCAAAATAATTCAGGAGAGTTTTATGAATTGAAGCTTCATAATTCATGCAGTTCAGGTCCAAAAGAAAGAGACCTTATAACCACAAGTCTATGAGACAGAGAAGATTTAGAAGTTATGGCAGCACTTAATTAACAAGATGAATAAAAGCAGTATTTTCATACTAAATAACTGAGCAGGAAAAAATGAAGAGACTAAATATTTTTTATTACTTGTAATCAAATGACATACATCTCCCTCTACTTCTTTTTCTTTGGGCTCAAAGCTTCTGATTCATAGAGCTATTTCTAAATCCATCCAGTTGGTCAGGTTGGAGGGTAGGCATTGCTTGCTAAGGGGCCACTCAAACTGGTTGAATTCATGTTTCCTGTTCTTACACACCTTCACAAGCTTTCTATTCCCAGCCAATGAACTATACATAAATATTTCCAATTTTAATATTATAAAAATACTCTGTCATGTGACACTTGTGACACATAAGACATGAGTCCTAGCTCAAGAGAAAAACATTTCAAAGAACAGATTTGGTTAATTTAAGTGACTTAGTGAATATGCCCAAAATCTCTATTTTTAAAATTTAAAAATTGCAAATTAGAAACTAGTTTAAAAAATAATTTTATAAATTCTTTTTATCTAATCAATTTTGTGACTCAAAAACAGGAAAAAAAAATGTTGTCATAGAAAACCCACTCACTTGAGATGTCAAATATCTTAAACGCATCCAAAAATTTCTATTAGTTTTTAAAGACATCTGCTTTAGTTATGCACTCAAGTCAGAAGTGACTTTCATGTTTTTTTATGAAGAATAGTCTCAGTTGCTAACTTTTGACTGCATTTCTAATTTTTCCTGTGAATACACAACTGATAAAATCCAATATGCAAATATGGAAAAGAATGGTTCATGTAAGACAGTTGCAGAACTATGAATCAGGAGAGATATCGCAAAATATTATCAGACAAAAGAATCTAACAACAAATGACCTTTACAGCTTTAGTGAGTTGGGGTGAGGAGGCGATCGCCTCCTTCATACCCCTGGTTAACACCGGTAGAAAGAAGCCTATTGTTTTCAGCAAGAACAGGATCAAACCCATAGCTGCAAAGATATTAATGGCAGCAGAGTGCATCCTGCATTTGGGACTGCTGTGCCAGGTCAAAAGACGTTGGCATCAGCTGCTCCTTTTCACCTCCGGCTGTGTGGTCCTGCTCTTCCGCTGCAGCTTCCCCCTCCTAGCTATCCCACAACAACTGCTTGTGGGAGCAGAGGGTAAACCGGATTGCTGAAAATAACCCTTTTGGGGAGTTATTTTTAACCTGGATCATTTCGCATCATGTCAGGGTGGCCTCACAAGACATTGTGTGCATGGAGGTGCGTAATAAGATAACAAGATAACAGTAGTAGTACCTTCCAGATAAAAGTAAAAATATGTGCACACCAGAAAAGAAGCCACTTTCCATAAGTAATGAAGAGGGACATAGCTCTGAAAAATGCGAGAATAGAGCTGTACTTGAGGTACATTCCTATCCACAGAGACAGAAGAGGTGCCTATACCCTTGCACAATAAACGCTGGAAGAAGTGAGACAAAACTTTTTCCTAAGAAGGTCTTTTTTTTTTTTTTTTTTTTTGATAGATAAGTCCTATTCTTCTTTCCCAGAAGTAACTCTCTTCTCCAGGCTCCTGGGAACTAGGCACTATGAGGAATTTCTTGAATAAAGAGGAGGTTTCCTAGCTCAGAAAACGGCAGCAAGAGAAAAGCCCACATCCTCAGATTGGCTTTTGTTTCCTTAGATTTTTCAATATTCACTTGGCCCTTGGCTGCCTGTATGAAGGACTGACCACAAAAACAAGCTGTAAGAACAAATAGTTCAATTGGTGCCTCTGTACCTAAACAGGACATCGATATTAGCTATTTTAATCTTTATTTTTAGATTATTTTTAGTGCTTTCACAACTGTTGCTCTCGGAGATTGATCTGGGATTTATATTACAGCCAGAGAGGATTTGGGGTTTTACTTACTCCTGATCCTTGTCATGCAGCTAAAAGACTTGTTAACAATATTATACTGCAGTTCAGTCAATAAATCTTCACCATGTCTGCCTACTCCTTCTTGTAACTCCTGGTTGGAAAAAATCCTCAAAGCATTGGAGGAGAGGAGAGTAAGATCAATGCTTCAAGTGATAAGTAGGCAAAAGAAACAACAAATCCAGCCTGTACAGCCAGTTCTCTTCTCCTTGCCTTTTCTCTCCTTCTGTATCCCACTTGTCATCTTTTTTCAACACCTCATTCTCTGCCTCTTCCATTTTCTGTGCTTTCCTCACTTGGTTGCACCATCATTGCCAACAGTTTGCTGCTTCTTTTTCCAGACTCCAGGTGACATCTTGTTGCCACAGCAATAGCAGACATGAAAGATTACATCTGCAACCAACTGCTGTTCCAGCAAAGCTTTGTAGCAATAGGCCTCACCTACAATGCTAATACTTTTGAAAATTCTTTTGCCCCTAAGATTTTCAGTACTAACCTTTTCACTGCATGCTATTTGCTCTGTTAAAATTAACATGCTGAAACTCTTCTGCTAACACATAATATTTACCCTTGTAGTTTCCAGACTTAATAAATAGATGTCTATATATGATGTGTAGATACATGTTTATTTAAGTACCTACATCAATTTTTAAAACACCCCCTCAATTAAAGCCAATGCATACATTGACATGTACAATACTACTTCCTCCAATTCACAATTACATATATAACACCTGAAGACCTGTAGATTCATCTCTGCTTTTCCTGACTCCTCCTTTACCACTATCATCTGCTCTACCCCTAGCATATGAAAACTTTCATCTTGCTGACATTATGCCAGCACCTTTATTTCATCTTTCAATGCAAAATCATCTCACATGTTCAACCTCCTTTTCCCTAACTCACATCCATGATGGTGTGTGGAAATCGGCTTTACTCATGATAGAAATCCATGCTTTGCTTCCTACTGGTTGTGGAGACGGGATTTTCATGACTGGCCAGAATCCCTGGGTCACCCCAGCATTGCAAGAAACAACAAATAGAGTCACAGGCACCAGATCAGTAAAAGCACTTGCTTATGGAAGAGAGGATAGTTATCTCCTAAACTATGTTCTTCCCTCTGTGAAGATGTCAGCCACACTAGCGAAGGGTTCCCAAGCTAAGGGAGAGCTAGGCTCCCTTGGTTCCCTTTGTTTTCAGTGAAACACATCTGAATGAGACTCCTTCTATGACATTGTCTTCTGTACTACCTACAGAGAAAGCCAAAGTTATTAACTTCTAAATGATCTGATAACCTTGCAGTTGAAAATAAGGTGGTAATGAATACTCCCGAGAGAATAACAGCCAACACTCCCGTTTTAATCATTACAGTTTCTACCAGTCAATTACATCCATATGAATCACATCTAACATGGCCTGACGTCACCGGGAGGTGTATTTGTACAACACATCGCTGTATGTATGTGGCAAAATTTATACTACAACATATGCTATATATATTCTGTATTCTTCAAAAACCTGCAAATTATGGGTTTTTTCATTGTGTTTCCTAATGTGAAAATTGTTTCAATTAACTCAGTATCACATATGTCCCTATGAAATTATCCCAGTTTGGACTTTGAAATTCTTATGGCAGTTGAATTGCAAGACTACAAATTAAATACTTAAATTAAGTAGAGAATATTAAATTTTTAAATAAGCTAATAGTTGGCCATTATGAAAAAAAACCCTTAAAATGTGTACCTAGAAATTATTCCAAATTAAAAGAAAGCATTATCTCCAAAAACAAAGGACAGAATAGGGAAACTCGGCAAGGGAGGGACAGCACAATATATTTTTTGTAGCTGAGGTTATGAGGAGAGGTTGTTTGGGTTTTTTTGATTTAGGCTTTTTTTCTCCTGGAAACAAGGAAAAAAAATGGTTAGATGTGGCTTTGCATATGCCAGATGCGACAATGAGATCAAATCCCTTTCTGCAGAAAGAATTGCTTCAGAGAGCAAGGACTCATTGTCTCTAAATTTTGCTGGATACCGATAAATGCTGGCATTAGTGTGACATTTCCCTTTGAAAGCTGGAGTACAGAATTAATCCTAATAAACAGTGCAAAACTGCAACCCTTGCTAAGACAGAACAGTGGTGTCATAGACTTCAGAACGACTCACATGAACATGACTATTGGTTACGGGCTGTGGGTCTTCTACTTACAGCACTTCCATTTTCTACCTACCAGAAGTTTTTTTCTTGTATTTAGGATGTCTTTCAAGCACCTAATGCATTATTAAAATCTTCCGATGAAGCACAGCATTCATACTGATAGTTTACACATATTCAAGCAGTTTACCTTAGCAAATGTTTGTAGTATTTGCTAAATGATTAAACATTTCTTTGGAGAGGTACTACAAACTACCATCAAAAATTTGGATATATATGTCTTGTGTTCTAACAACTGCTTGACTTACCAAAATTTGGGGTTTTTTTAAAATTGTTTCTCTCTGTGCCATAACAGGTTATCTTTAATATCTCTCAGATTGGACAGAGACAGTAAACCACTGTTTTCTCTCCTGCTATACAGCAAATGGCTGTCTAAACACTTCTGCAAATATTCTCTTTCAGGCAAATAAAAAAAAATGTTCATGTGCTATCTATTTGTTGGTGGTCTTCAACCTGTTTTCCCTAGATTTTTCATACACGTACATTTCATAGATGCATTTATATTGGCCTTGAGTTCTGCACATGTATCAGTCAACTTGTTTTTGGTCTACATTGGCCTTATCCCAGGTCTTTTGGACCTCAGTGAGGAGAAAAATGTTTATAAAACTGAAGAATGGACCTCCTACTAACGTTCTTTTAAGAAATTGTTGGCATTTGGATCAGAAACATTTAAAAAGTACATTTAAGCATTCCTTTAGCATAATTTCCTGGAAGACATTCTTAATTTTAATTTAACAAATTAATGTTATTTTAATAAAAAAAGAAAAGAGAAAACAGTCATCTTCCCCAGTAAAATTTAGAGATGCATATTCACAAAAAATAAAAACAACCTTTCTCAGCAAGAAGTGCTTGCAACAAATCAACTTCTGAGGCATCTATTAGCTCTTTGTGCAATGTTGTGTGACAAATAGAAAATCTGAACATGAAGTACCGTTCTTGGGAAGAAATTTGATAAAGCCACTTCATTACGGGGAGATCAACTGCTGCTAATAAAAGCTAAATCCATGGAAAAAAATGTGAGGCTTCCACGCCTGCCACTGGCAGCTGAAAAACAAAAAGTACTTGGCTTTGTGGACACTTGAGTCCTGCAAGTGTCAACTACAGATTAACCTTACTGACAGTTGATTTGCCTGTTAAGTAAGGATCCAAACTTACCCAAAGGTACCCTTGGAACCAGGGCTGGCCTCGTTAAGTAACCAGGATATCGGGGAACTGTTATCTAAATACCTGCCTAGAAGACAATGTTCTCTGTTCACCTTTTCAAACATGGCCAACTAAATTTTTTTCTTTCCAGGACCACTTTTCAGTGAAGAGGCAAAGTGGTCTCTCCAACATAAGTGTAGCAATAGCCCCCCTGACAGACAAAGCACACTGCCAAAAGTCCCTGTCCCCACTCCAGCAGCCTGAGATGCCCATTGGAGTAAGTCTGTTGGGTGTCTAGGGATGTGCAACCCTCTGCAGGATGCACAGTTACCCCAGCAAATGTCCAACCCTTGCATGGGGCCTGAGTTTGCTTGAAAAGGAAAAGTGGAGGGGCACCCGCTAGGGAACCTCAAGGCTTCCTCAGTGACTGGCTCTTTCCACTTATTGATTTATCTCTGTGTCTTTCATATTTCATCCACATTTTCTCATCACATTTTTTTTCTCCCTTTACATTCATAGCTACAAGACCCCTAAATAAAGATTCTGATAATTTTTATGCTCCTGTTAATTACTTCTCCACAGATTTGAAAAACAAAATTTTCCTTTATGTTCTGATTTTTCCATCTTGACAGATACTGACTGATTCACACACAGAGAGTTTAAAAATTCAGCATGCCTGTTTTACTTCTTGCATTGGAATCACCTACTACATCAAATGCTATGTGTAAATATTTCTTCCTGAATCTATTTCATAAACATAAGCAAATGCATAAAACTGCAAAACCAGCTAAGGAACTGTAGTTTTCATGAATGGTGAATTAGTCAGGAAACAGAACTGCAGGGAGACATTCTACAAAGAAAGATGAAATCTGGTGAAAAGATTCAGATTTTCTATCTAACTAATAATAATATTAGAACATGTCAGAGTAAGATGTTTCATTTCAGAAAAGGAAGAGGGTTTACTGGTGCTTTAAAAATAAAACTGATTATATTTTAATTAAAGTTTGATTTGAAAAAAGAATAAAACAAAATCATTAATTTGGTATTAAATTGAAATAAAATGCCTCAATTTTTAGTTCAGATATGAATCAAAAATCTACTGTTTACTCTTCTAACAATAATAAATCTGTGGCATAATTGTTACTACAAAAAGAAATTACATGCATCACAGTAGAAAAAGTCGTGATATATACAAATAAAGGTGTAATTTGGGCATAGTGAATGCTGATAATACTTGAAGTAAGCAAATGAGAACTTCAAATCCCACACCACACTCACATTTTAAGAATTAACCGGTCGCCCTGCCAAGCTGGAAGATACAAGAAAATACTTCCTGTCTTTTGATATCATGATCTGAGTAAGATTTTAAGAGCCAACATAGACAACACTGTCAAAAGAAGGGAAATAAATATCAGTTAAACCAGAAGGAATTAAAACAAAAATCTGAGAACAAAGCGTACGAGTTTAAGGCTTTTAAATCCTTTACAGGGTGTAAGTCCTGGAGACATCAAGGTAAACACTGTCATCCTAAACAGTTCCAACTGTTCTATCATAACCCATGTTACTCCTAATATTTTTCCAAACACTTCTAAACTTAGCAGTTCAGAGAGATCCTAGTCCTACAAAAATAGGCCATCTATATGTGAATAAAGTATCTTAAATTTATATTGCAAAGGGTTACAGCAACTCCATTTTTTGAATATTCTCTCTGGGGGAAAAAAATACATGACCACTAATTTCCGCACTGCTTCTTCTTTCAAAATATTTTGTATCAATAGCTGATAGGAAAAAAAAGTTTGCTCCGAAGCAAAAAAAATCTGTATTCACAATTCAGTATGCCTTTTTAAAATAAAAGAACTGTTGTTTTTCATGTCTTCTAGTCTCTGCTGTCTCGGAGGGGAAAATATTTCCTCTCTTTTGACTTCATGATCTGAATAAGTTTTTATGACCCATTTACCATGACAGAATACAGTGTTAAAAGAAGAAAATAAAATAAATTAAAACAGAAGGGACTAACACCTAAATCTCTGGTGGCTGAAAACCACCATACACTCAAACAAGTTTTAAAGACATTAATTCTTCACTCCAACACTGTGCTGAATACTCTCCATATAATAAATCATCTCTCTTAACTGACTGGCACAGGTAGATCTAGAAGCCTGTTTGCTTTCTCCTCTCAAACTTCTGTTGTTTCAAAAGAAATCAGACTCATCTCCTCTTATACCAGGGCATACGTTGAAATGGCTCAAAGAGCAGCCTCACAAAAGACAAAACAAACATGCTGTTTATATGCCATAGGAAAAACTGATCACAGAGCATAAAATATGAAAAGCCTGTAGCACATCCTTAGAGGACCTTAAAAACATCTACCCTTAATATTAAACACTCCTTGGAAAAGTAATGTTTCACTGCCAAAGGTGACCGTGTATTTCAGCAACAGAAGCAGTCTGTGGCTATTCAGAGCTACCTAGACTAAGGCCATTACACTTAAAGGAAAACATTTTACTCATCCCTGTGTAGATGGCATCTTTGCATTTGCCCTCTTATCCATGGCTGCCCTCCAGTCATCTGCCCAAGCAGAGCCAATCGAGGAATCAATCTAAGGATGGGTTTCTGAATCATTCTGGTTTTAAATGATCCTTTTGTTGCAAAAAGTATGCACATGGTACAGTCTTGCTTTTGGCTAATTCAAGAAGAGGTATCTTACCAGAGTCTTACCAAGTGCCATTCCACACCTACACAAAACCAGACACCAAACAAACCTATGCATTCTCAGGTATTCCTTGATGCCGCAAACTGTCCACAGCTCTTTCCCTCTGCAGGGAAAACAAAGGTGGACACTCACCATTGCCTTCAGAGAAGGAAAAACGTAAGCAATTTACTTTCAGCTCTTCAGCTTGCCCATCATTTTCATACCCTAGATGTGGTTACTGATGTGGTTGTACTTTTAACACTGCATAGCTTGGAGTTACAGCAAATTCAGTGTTGCGGTAGGTATTTCCCATGGTAAGAAAAGATATTCAAGTTAGCGCTGAAGAGGAAAAAAGAAAACTTAAATGCTAACAGGGAGGAAAATGAGTAGTAATTCAACTGCAAAAAAGGCAGAGACCAAGTCTACCACTAACTGATGAGAGTTCCAGCTGAAATGCCAGAGGAGCTGAATTTTGGAGTATCAATCAAATTCCAAGTATAAAAACTCGTGAGTCAACAACATAAATGGCTAGACTTTTTTAAAGTCACCAAAATATAAACATATATAGCTATATAAAATATTTTTTAAATATCTGTTTATTTAGTTATTATTAAACTTCTGATCAAAATATTCCCAACAGAAGATTATAATAAGAGATGTTTTAATGACTGTTCTTTCTAGAAGTTGATAAGTGGCTCTTTTCAACCTACTGTATATATGGTTAAATAATACTCAGCCCAAATGTCTTTTTTCTCTCACTGAATAAAATATAACTAGGTTAGACTTTCATTAGTTTATGATATTCAAAATCTCAGTGAAATATAAAAGAACAACAAATAGTTTTGTGTGATTCTGATTTTGGGCAATCCATCAGTGACACATTTTTGCTTGTCAAAATGACTGGGCACTCGCTACTTGTGGCAACATGTACTTTTCTGGAATAGCAGTAAATGTACGTTACAGAGGGTCTTTGCATGTTATGCACCTTTATGAATATTTCTCATTAATTTATTTTTTTCTTCATGTATCACTGCAAAGATACCAACTGAAATTCTAACCCAGGGATATTATTTGTCCCATTCTGCTCCAAATCTAAGGGGTTAAAGTGGATAAACTGAATTCACTGTACCTTCACTTTATAAAGTTAATCAGAATATGTCTTCCATTTACAAAGCCTTGCAAATATTGTGCACCCATGAAGGAAAGACAAAGAACACATGTTTTTAGAATGGCTAATCTGTGTGTGTGGTACCCTGCATTATCCTCAAAATGTGCAGATGACCATTACAGAAGGAAGTGGAAAGAACAGCATGTTCACCAACTGCAGAGCCAGGAATAACAGAAGCCACACATTCAACAACAGCCATGTGACTACAGGAAGGCTCTGACCGGGCACTCCCCATTCAGGATTAACATAATGTATACATGAAGCAGAAAAATGCACCTTGCTTATCCAAAGCTACACATTTCTCTGAGAAACGCATGCCCCTGCAATAGGAAGTAGTACCTCTGGCCTCTCGACTGAACAGAAGGGTGAGCCCTCAAACTACAGGTGCTAGCTGCAGAAACAGGCTTTGAAATGGTCAGAAATCATCATTCGTTTCCAGAAATCATGCCTTGGGTTTCATCCTGAAGATCAGCATCCTCAGATTTCAGGGTAAAAAAGAGATGTTCTGACTGGCAGTTTGCTCCTCTACACAATGTTCCTGCTGCCCAAAGTGAAACTGGAAAGCGAATGGGCAGCAGAAGGCAGTGGGGCCCCATCCTTGTCTTTATTAATTATCTAGGAGTCCACAATGTTTACATACAGAAAAAAATTTTCAAAATGCTAATAAAAATAGAACTCTTGGCTAACCAAGGTCTTCATAACATCCCAAGTTAAGCACTCAAGCATGACTCCAGAGTCATTAACCCCTTATGAAATAACTGTTAAAAGTTTTATATGTGTTTTTAAAATTCATATGTGAGGAAAATTTAATGTTTGGTATTGGTTTTATTATTTTATCCCCAGGTTTCATTTTTAGCCACATGTTAGTGAAATGTGTAAGGCAATTAATACAGTAACAGAATCCACAGTAGCAAACGTACTTTTAATTTTATCTTAAAAAAGATAGTCTCATCAGAGTCCCTCATAAGAACCATCCTCCAGGTTACTCTGAAGAGCACACAACAGGACGAGGAAGAGGCAAGCTCAGTACTGATCGCCAGTGAGAGGTGGCTGGTACTCTGCTCCTTCACGGGGAAAGCCCTGATAGGAGAGGAGACAGGCTCACATCTGGTCACTTATCACAGAACTCGTAGAAAATAAACTACTATAGAAAATAAACTACTAATATAAAACCTATGAACTGCAGGTAGACAAGGGTCTGCTGCCCACCAGGAGCTGTTTGCTAGCAGTCGCGATTGAAGTCTTAGGAGGAGAGACCTGTATGTAACTACCTGTATTCCTCAGGGATCAAGCTGGTTCAGGCTGGTGTGTTGGAGGACAGCTTAGCACTGCCGTGATTAGAAGCTGTCTGCAAGAAAGCCTTCCCAGAGAGGACTCCAGGCCATGGAATGCCTCGTGAGGTGCCTGCTGCCTCTGAGGTGCCCCGGCAGGCCTTGGCCAGCTGCTGCAATCTGGAGCCTGTCCACGTGTGAGTGCTCTCTGCCTCCAAAAGGCGGTGGTGACCTAGTCCCTGGGGTAGAGTAATTCCCTGCACTGAGCCCTGGCTCGGAGCCTGGCAAGTGATGGGGCCAAAGGGCTGCCAAGAAGCATTTTAATAGCGGGGCAGGAGCAGTGGCAGAGCTCCAGTGCTTCAGCCTGTGTTCTGGTGCTGCTTAGCATGGTATGTATGTGTGCATGTATGCACATATACATAAGCACTTCACCTGCCCCACACTGTGGTGAGGCCATAGCTGCATAGCTCAGAGTACCAAAAAGTCTGGTGTTACATGGCTTTTGCTTTAGGTGCTTTTCCCACCCTTCATCTGCTTCCTTCTTCTGGCTTAAATGTTTTTATTTCTTCTAGGTGTTTTTCCTAAGTGGGTATGTTTATGTTTGATTTACTAACAAGCCAATAGTTCAGGAACAAAACAAAAATAGAAGTTTCATAAAGGCTGATGATGTGATTTAACAAATTGAGCCCAAGTGTGTCAGAATAAGATCGGTGCACATGGTCACTGTAATGTTTGACATGTCCCTCTCGCACCCCTTCAAATCCCCTGTCTCTACAAAGGCACCAAACAGCCAAGCTACAGGTGACTGTGCAGAGCCAAGCACATATGTGTTCTCCACCAGTCTGCCACCAGTTTGCCTGTCGCATACTGGCATTCATGACAACACCTTAATGACTTTCCCAGGACAGCATAGTTTCAAAACAAAAAAAAAATTCAAGCACCACTCAAGAACTCCTAAACATAAAACTGAAGGTGATGCACAAAAGTCAATGCAAAACAGTTTGGAGGATTTAATTAAGTAGCGTTTGGGAAGAAAATGTATAGAAGATCAGTGTAGGTCTAAAAGGAATGCAGGGCCAAGACAGAAACATAAATCCCCAGAAGATGAAGGGAATCATAGAAAAGAAAAAATGTCAAGAGGAGGGAAAGGAGGACTGTAGTGAGGATGAGTGAGTGTATTTTTCCAATGAGTGAACTGCAAGGCAGGGAGCATTCATGAAGTGGGCTGAAAGTTTAATTAGTACCTTCTTCTGTGCTTTTTGATATTTGCACAAAGCCTTTCTTCACACAAAGGACAGAGAGATTTCTGTGGGGCTGCATAGGAAGGGCAGCCAGAGTCCCTCGGTTCAGGCATTTCCCGTATATCCCAGAATAAATGGAATGCCTCTCCTGCCTTTCCCTCAGCCTCGGGAGGCAGACATTCCCGGGAATGAACAATTTTTCTGCAAGGAAACACATTAACCTATGTGAAAGCAGTTCCCCGGTGCGTAGTTTTCTCTCGCCACCAACTAAGATGTGGCAGAAACCCAGGACAAGCCAACACCCTCTCGCTCCCCTCGACTCGGCCTGAGCTTCTCTTTTCTGCTTCCTTTCCTCGCGAAGCCCGACTGGCAGTGGGGAGCAGCAGGATGCCTGCAATGGGGAGCGCTCGGCCCCTTCCGTCTCCCAGCGGGAGCATCGGGAAGGGAGGGGTGAGGTCACCCATCACCACCGTCGAACTAAGGAAAGAGGGGAGACCCGCCGGCGGCACTAGCAGCTCGGCTCCCCTCTTTCTTGAGGTCGATGATGGTACCCGGCGATCTAATACGCTGCTCGGATTCCCAGAATATTTTCTCTAAAAAATAATTTTAAAAAATTAAAAATAAGAAAACCAAATCCTGTTGTCTCTAACTACCGCAGCTCTCAGAAAAACGTGAATCGAGGGCTGCTGCAACAGAAAGTGTGAACCATTTCTGAAGGTACAGAATACCGTCTTCATCTGTGGGGAACACCTCAGGGAGAGGCGATCTCAGGAATGGAGGATTTAGTGGCCATTGCCAGCTCTTTAATTGATGACCGAAGGATGAGCGACCCCCTCGGGGCAACCTCTAGTTGAGAAGGGAGCCTTGACAAACTTTCGCGGAGAGAAACGCTAACAGAAGTGCCTTACATCTGCACCATGCCATGAATAATTTTGCATTTGAGAATTCCCGTAGGAGAAGACCCTGTCATGAGGAAAGCATCGCCACCTTTATCCTCTGTGGGAAGCACTAAAATGTGTGGGGACGATCAAAGCTGGGGGGAGGTGGATCATGTTCTCACCTCTTCTGCTCTTTGTTTGAATTACACTCCCCCCAAAAATAAAAGAATTACGAATTACTGAGACAGTCTTTCTTATTTTGCTATGGACAGCGTTTATGTGAACGGATCGCGCAGTTTTCAGATAAAGAAAAAAAAAAACCCAAAGAAAAAACCCAAACCAAACAAAAAAAAGCCCTGAAAGCGGGTTGCACTGAGTAGCTCCCTGCCGTGCCCCCTCGCTGACTGCAATGTCTACACTCAGTCTTTTGCCCCGGCAAATCCGTTAACGTGCTAATTCCTATGAATTCTGAAAGTGTATTTATATTTGAAAGTCTATTTGTGGGAGCAGCCATCCCAGCAGAAGTTAAACAGCGAGTGCCGGCAGCCGGGGACAAGCACGATTTGAAGGCATTCGTTGCAATAACCCCCTTTACCGCCTCTCTTCCCGCCCATCCATAAGGGATCTGCTCCTTACACACTGCTGCCAGCTCACACTTTACACCGCATAAGCACGTATGCATTGAACTACGAGAATCAAGCAGGCTCTAAAGTGGAGGTTTTTGTTTGATTGGTTTGGGGGTTTTTTAGGGGGGGAAAGGGAGGGGTTGGGGGGTTTTGTTTGGTTTTTTATTAGTAAAGTTTTGGTAAACGTAGGTACCTGTAATAGTCACGTTAACATTTTAGACCAAATACAAACGATACAACAACGCTAGTTTGGGAACTTCCACCTCTTTGAAATACTAAATTAGGCTTAAATTCCCCATTTGTCTCCTTGGCAGGGCCCCGCGGGACGAGTTGATGCTCCCGCGCTGGCACCGAGCACGGGTGGGCACGGAACGAGCCTGGTCAGCACTCGCGAAAGCTTTGCCCCTTCATTCATTTCCGAAGAAGGGCCAGGAGTTCTGGCGAAGCAATAACGACTAGCTTGTTCGCATTTCTTAGGACAGCTGGAATAAAGATACCTGGAAAAAGGTATCCAATGAAAATAATAATAAAAAAGATAACTGACGCAGGCGCTCAAAAGCCGTCGGCAGAGGAGAGTTAGAGGAGCACGCAGGCAGGTTTGGAAAGGCAAACGGCAAAAGCGTCTTCGCCGGCACGGGAAGGTCCTTGTGCCCCCACTGCCGGCCCGGGACGGCGGGAGGCAGCGGGGCGAGGTGCTGCGCCCAGTCGCTCGAGGCGGCTTTGGGGCGCCTTTCGCGGAAAACCCGGGGGCGCCCAGGTGGAAGGAGCTGGCGGGGGCGGGAGGGGCAACAGCACCTGCCGGGCCTCGCGCAGCAACTGGGCAGCCCAGCCCAGCCCAACCCAGCTCGGTCTGGCCCGATCCAGCCCGCGTCCCTCCCTTCCTCCCCCCGCCCAGGCACTCACGCACCCCGGGAGGCGTTTAAAGCGGGCGCAGCGGCTGCTGGGGCTTGTACAGCCGTGCGGGCCGGACCTTCGGCGCGGAGCGGCCTTACTGCTCTGCTCTGCTCGCCCCTGCCAGCCGCCCCGGGGTGCGGGCTCGATCCGCCGCCATGAGGTTCGGCCCGCTTCTCCTTGGTGGGTACCGCGGGGAGCGGCGCGGGGCGGGCGCTGAGCATCGCCCCGACCCGACCCGCTCCCTGTCTGTTCGCAGGCGCCTTCCTGCTCTGCGGCCCCGCGCGAGGGAGCGACGGCTCGGGTGAGTGGCCCGCTCTCCCTCCTCCACCTCCCCGCAGGCGTCTTCTCCCCACGGCCCGTCTCTGCCGCCCCCTCCCCTGCCCCGCGCCGCACCGGGAGGTGACGGCGCCCGTGGGTCCCGGCTCGGCGCTTCCCCGCGTGCGGCCGCCTCCCAGCGGGATGCGCTGGAAGCTCCCGGCAGACGGAGTGGGGCAAGCCGGAGGTGTCCCCGGGGAGGGAGCGCGGAGGATGCCCAGGGACGCTCACAAACTCCCTCCTGGCACAGGGTGACGAAAAGCTGTGGTGACAAGCGTTCCCCATCGAGGGGAGCGCTGGTAGCAAGAGTGAGTGGGAGCGTGTCTGTGTGTTACAAAGATGCTCAGTGCTTGGTAGGTTGAGAATCTCCGACAGATTTTTTTACTGTGGAATCGAACTATTTAAACCTGCCCTGCCGTTATTTTGACCTCGGAAGCGACATAACGTGCTTAAGGTACCCGGCAGGGCAGGGCTGCCTGCTGCACCGTGCCCTGTTGGACTGCATCCCTGCCCCTGGCGAGCAGGCTCTGCTGGAGCCGCAGTCAATCCGTGGAAACTAGGAGCTGGAGGAAGCAGTTGAAAAAGTAATGCACCAGAAGGGCACAAGTGGTCTGTCTGCCCATTCCAGTTGAATCTTTCGCCAAAGGAGGGTAGAAGCCTTCAGAAGGATGTGCTTCCAGATGCAGGCCTGACCTGCAGAAGGTGAGTGACCTCAAGCTTTTTTGAATGGTTGTTCAGGATTTCAGTTATTATGAAGCAGGATTTGTTGCTCATTTTGTGTTCAATCAAGCATTTGGAAAATTTTTTTGTGCAAAACTGATAATAGCTGTATGTCATAGGAGTGCTCTGGTTAAAAAAAGGAAAAAAAAAAATCTACTCCAACTCAGTTTCTTTTCCTTTTTATTTTGCAGGTGCATTACAGATGAAGTGTCGGTGAAGTTTTCTGTAATGCTTCCTCCCGGGGTTGAAGAAGAAGCCACTGTAATCTTAAGGTATGTGGAACCAGCTAGAATAACATTAAGAGACTATTGGTAAAGCAGAATATTGGTACCAGGATGTGTTTGTAATATAAAAAGCAAGCTGTTGCTGTAAGATACTGTCTCTTACCGTGATTCTGAGCCTAAGTTCAGCAGCATTTGGTTATTGAACTAGTATTCTTTGTGTAAGATATAAAAAAGGCTAGTTTGAATCCTCAAGATAAAAAAAGGACTTCAAATTCTTTTTTTCCTGAAGAACAATACTAATTAGTAAAAGGTGTAAGTGGCATAATAGGAACATACTTCCCTATTTTGAGCCATAAAGCTACCTTAGTCTTAGGAATCTCTGATTTTTTTTTTTAATTTTTTTTTTTAATAGTAATGTACATAGAGTTTAAGAAAAATCCCTGCTTTTCCAAAGCAATGTGTGGAAACTTCAAGGTTAGAAAAGCTCAGATCTTGGCCATGGAATTTATTTTTCTGCAATCTTTTAAATTAGTGATTCCTGTCAAAAATCAAGTGATAATTTTTATAAGTGAGCATAACAATCAGCTGGTCAGGGTGGCAAATCAGAGAACATAGAGCTGATGGAATGATTGAAAGCATGGCTATTGAATGGATGCTTTAGGCAAGAAGTAAGCCTTTGTCTTTTTTCTTCTTTTTTAGGTTGCCAGTGATGGAAGACATTCATCTGTACCTTTAAATATGGCTTAAATGAGGAAGAAATACAGTTTCTTTTCTTTATACTTTGCTTTTGTACTGTATCCTGATGTAGTGTGCTTCAGTGAGACTTAGAGTGTGTGTCTTGACAGAATAGGATGATGGTCATTTTATTTCAGTTCTGAGGGCCTAATTTTATATCACATACGTAGGTGTCTAGTCTTCATCAGAGTCCAGAATGAGTAGGACTGTATTCTTTCAGGCACATTACAAGCTTATCTTTCCTTCTTCCAAAAATACATGGATTTAGAGTATTGGATTACATAAATATCTAGAGAAATGCTGTAACTGCTACTGCTCTTGCTTTCTTAAATTACAGTGATTAAAACATATGTGTTTTACCTCAGTTGCTTTATAGGTATAGCTCTCTGGCAGGTTCTGCTATGGTGAAGTATTTTGACTAATGAAAACAATTATCTTCTTCCATTTTAATAGTAAATCACATATGGAATTTGGGAGAATTACATTTTCTTGCCAGCTTACATACTAATCATATATTTTCTAGTATTCAGACATGACTAATATGTTTTCCTGTTAGCAGTGGACTGTTTCAGGATAGCTGTTGATGCATTAGCTAATAGTGAAGAGTAAAATACACTGCAGGTTTCATATCGTAAGTCTTAATTTTGGTACTTAGGCCTTCTCATTTTGATACTGCTTCTAACATTCCTTATGTTAGTCTCAGTTAAAGAACTGTAGCTTATAGAAAACCACCTGCTCGCATAGAAAACCAAAATGAAATTGTAGCTTTTTAATTAACAGCACCATGTACTTCAGAGTGTGTGGGTTTTACCGCTGTGGTGATCCAACAGAAGTATGAATTGCTAAAGCACCTAGCTCTGTAGGTGCGTAGCTCTTCATTTCACACAGTGGCAACTTGATCCCTTCCCTCAGAAGTCCTCTGTCATGCTGTAGGCAAGGATCATGACAGTCCTTAGACTGCCAATACATCAAAATCCCATGACTGCGCTACCACAGACTTCTGTGTTTTCACAGCCAGGGAAAACACAGCAAGATTTTTCTTTTCCTCATCTTCTGTGCAATGGAAAATCCTAGTCTTGACATATGACTGCAATTAGTAAGTACCTGGTAAAGAGGGAAATACAGATCTCCAAGTGATAAAAGGTTTCTTAACTCGCCATGTCTAATTATTGTCTCTGTATAAACAGCCTGCCAAGGAATTCAGTCAAGTACTGTACATTAAAAAAAAAAAAAATGACAGATATTAAAACTCTTTGGCATCTTGCAGTTTTAGAGGCTGGAAAAAAGTTGCAGGGTACATGGCACAATCAGTACTGCAAGAGCAGAAATTACTAGTGATGCTTAGTGCAGTGATTCTTCCAAGGGCATCCAGCCTTCCAGCTGCTGTTTTATTCTGATGGTCTTGGAAGTTGTCATTTGGCAGATATTAATTAGTGGCTAACATATTTATAGAAATTTCATCAAAAGATTAAGGGACTCGAAGTTGATTTGCTTTACTTTTTTAGCATAACACCAATAACACAGCACTTTTAACAATGAAAATATGGAGCTTCTAGATATGAGCATGGTGATTCTGCTTGGGTTTTCACACTTCTGTTCTTAAGATAAATGTATAAAGCAAAACATCGAGGGAATGTGAGTAAGTAAGACTAAGTCCTGAAAGAACTTCTCTATTTCTTAGGATACTTGAGAATCAGATTAAATCATTTTACAGTGTCTTGCTAGGTAGAGAGCTTTTACTAACTTGAGAAGGGACAAATGGAGAAGTATATAGTGCTTTATTATTTTTCTTACTCTGGACTGTGTAGACATACTGACCCAATTTAAGTCACATCTTTGTGCTAAGAAATAGCAGCAAAGATTTTTCAGGTAGATGTGATTAGGTGGTTCAATGTAGCTTCAGTGTATCATTAGTGAGGATTACATATGCTTAAGAGTAAAACAACTGCATGCCTGGTCTATGAACATGTGTTTGTTTTATGCAGCCAGAATGAACAGACAGTTCCCTGTGCGCTTCTGGCTGTAACTGTTTTGTGTTTCAGTTATAAGCTCAGTGGGATTAGCAGGAGGTATGGTCTTTTCCATCCACTGATGAGGTACAGCGTATGCTCCAAATACTTTCAAATACAAGCAGCTTATGTTGGGGTCAGTTGTTGTGACCCAAACTGGACTGCCCAGGGTTTGTCGTGGAGACCCTGGTGTTCCCCATAAGACTTGTGTGTCTGTTCCCTTAGGTTAGAGTGAAAAGAGTGAGCAGGGGAAAGACAGGTCACTGATTCCCAAAACATAGTCTCCTTGGGATATAGTGCTGTGATGTATGCAGGAATACAATGGACCACCTCTGTCAGCTCTCATCTTAATCTTCTGAAAATGTAATACTCAAAGTGCATATAGAAAAGGTACTTGCCCCTTCTAGTGTGAGATGTTCTCTTTGGAAGTTCAGAATACTCAGTCATGGGTTGAGCTTATGATGGTGAGTTGATGTTGATCTAAGACGGACTTCTAATTTGTGTGCTCTCCTGTGCGGTAGAAGGATGGTAGATAAGTATCAAAGGTAATGACCTCTAAATTCTCAAAAGAAAAATCATCAATTTGCTAAGCAAATTTATATACTGGTGTAAATCTGTTCCCTACATTGGGCACGTGCAAGCACAGCAAAAGCTTAATGATGATAATCTGAGGAACAACTTTTAAGGGGAAAAAAAAAGTTCTGTGGGAAAAATACATGTGCTTCAGCTGAATAAATAAGTTCTGTCTGGCTGAGTGAATCTGACAAGCCTTTGGACAACAACAACGATGTAAATGTCATTGCAATGAATTGATATGAATGTTCTAGTTGTTACCCATCTCCTTACTCCAGTAATACAGTATTCCTTTTTTTACATTGGTCTCAGTAGGATTTATTGTAGAGGCTAAGGGAAATGCTGCTGTCAACCTGCTTCCTGAATGCCACTGGAGAGAAGATTGAGTTTCCTAAGTGATTAATAGATGTCCCATAGCTGGAGATTGCTGTGGAAACATCAAAGTCATTTAATTTCTTCCTTGTAGTGTGTCACCCACTTCTGTGTTCCTCAAAGGTCTTCCCCTTGCTCTTCTGTCTCTGCAGTGAACTTAGATGTGCATTGCCTTTCTCACTGTAATGTTCCTTGGGGTACTACTTTAATGTTTTACTGTTGTTTGTTTATATTTTTAAATGCTTTTTACTTTTCCTGCCATTTCTTTTCTATGAATAATTTCCAAGTGTGTTGTTCCTTGTCATAACTGTACATCTGTAAGCTCCAAAGGTGTCTTTACAGATGCACTGGAGCATAAGATGAGACAATGTACCTAGTAACAAATTCAAACATTGCTTTAAACCAGACATACAGAGAGACTGAAAAAACTAAACAACAACAAACCATTAATATTTTCAGATGAAAAGTTCTTCTTTTTTCGTTAGCTTCTACTGCTATCACGTGCTTTACAAGAGGACTTGACCTTAGAAAGGAGACAGAAGATGTCCTTTGCCCAGCAAACTGTCCTCTATGGCAATTTTATGTCTTCGGGGATGGAGTTTATGCCTCTCTTTCCAGTGTTTGTGGAGCTGCCATACACAGGTAAGTCAGATAAAAGCCATAAAATACACACTAAACATTTGAAATTATGTTTAGGGGGCTATCATTACTATTTAAAATAGTAAATTTATATTATAATTTAATAAGACTTCCAAAATTCGGTATATTTTTATAGTATTTAAACTCCAACACAAACTAAAACCCCTCTTTAAATCTGATTTTAAAAAATAGTTGGGTTTTGAATAGAAATTCTGTCTGCAATCTCTCAAATACTGTAAAGGAGACTAAGACTTAAGGTAGCAGTAGCTAGAAAGAACTTAGGAGGTATTGTGGGGGTCTATGTATATTTGTTTTTAAAGCTTAAGAGTTGGTTTCAAAGATAATTATATGTCTCCGTGTGTATTTTATTGCTAGAACAACTTCCTTTCGATCCTTCTGTGAAAAGAATGAATGCCTCTATTTGATGTGCTTTAAGTGTGTGTCTTCATGAGTGCTTTTTTAAAAAAAACAACAACCAAAACATGTTAAATCTCAGTTCCTCACTTCTGGTTTAATTATATAAAAAGAAAGAATATCTAGATCAAATGTCTTTTCTTAAAAGAAGTTTTACATAGGAAAACTGGGAATTATCCTTTTTTCTAAGAAAATGTTTGTATTAGCAATGCAGGCGTTTATTTTTAACATTCTGCTTCTTTACTGATTGCCAGATTCCTTTACTTACAGACAAAAAGCATTTGCTATCAAGATCTTTTTCCAAAGGCACTTAAGACTTGAGTGTTTTGAAATGTTGCAGAAGTTCCTAAACAGTTCAACTAAGCAGTGATATGAAACCTCCCATGCCAATTGGTGACTGTTTGACAATTGGAGAAGTCCCATCAAGAAACTTGGTGAGGGCTCAGTTCCCCTGCAACTGGGAGCTGATGATGTGCCAGCTGCAGGAAAACTGCAAGCCTCATACAGGAAGGCTGCAAGATCTGGTTTACTCCAGATTTGTACCTCAGTGGCATCTCTTATTGACTCCTGATCATTTAAATTAATAAAAGTAGAATATTGAAATACTGAAAATGCTGAAAAGTGGAATACTGAAAAACTAGAATACTGAAAATGCTGAAAAATGTTCACATGATCTAGACTTTTTAATAGAACTTTTAGATGAGCACCAGATCAATGCATTTACAAAAGGGGGAGGTACAAGAAATGGAAGAAGCAGATTTCAGGATTTTCATAGTCTTCTTATATACCACTTAGGTCTTCACTACAGTCTATACCTCATAAGTTATATGTACTGTTGTTCTTAGCCTAGGAGTATGGGAGCATAGAAAAATAGATTTTTCTGTAATCGGTGTCAATCTGAATTATACTTCTTTTGAAATGTGCACCCCTGTTTGTAAAACCTGCCTCTAACAGTCTATCTCTGCAGCCACTGCTAGAATAAAGAGAGCTTGAATAGCAAAGAAGGGATTAAAATAAGCACACCACTTTAATCTGTCTCTTACACTAAAGATGGACATTGGCAATATTCAAGTCTTCTGAATATGATAAACTGTGGTACAGCATTTTGACAAAAGTAGATTATAGGTGATTAAACCTTCTGTTTTGGAGAACTGCAGGTTTTTGGAGACTATCTTTAAGATGATCGCTGTTAGTCCTGCCATCCTTTCATGCTTAGAATTTGTTGCATGAGAATATTTCATTGGTTTTGCTGCAACTAATAGCAGCCATAAATACTGGTCCTAGTCCTGATATTAAAAGAAAAAAAAAAAAAAAGGGATTATTGGATGGAGAGGCGATAGCTGTTTAATTCTCAGCTAATTTCAGTGCAGGCTTAGATATCCAACAATAACATACCAAAAGCCTTGCTCCTTCTTGCTCTGTGTTGCATTGGCTAAGCTCCATATTGATGTCAAAGTAACTCCCAAGAATATACTGCTATAGCTAATTGACCTAATTTGCTGTTATTGTGATGTAGATATATACCTTCAGAATTTTTTTCCAAGTAACTGAAGCAAACACATGTAGTTTTCAATTAGGTATGCCTGATGTTACATTGTATGGGGAATGTGACATAGCTCTATACCTTAAGCACTGCTGGAGCATCAGACCTGTGCCACTACAATGACTATTGCTTTTGTCTTATATAAAACACAGTCAGACAACTATCCACTGTTTCAAGTAGCAACAGTCTTGGTTTTATTTTTTATTTTTTTTAAATGGTGTGGTGAGCATGGGTCAAATTTTTTTTTCCCTCCACATGCACTCCGGTTTGTGTCCAAACTGAGGCCTGATTCCTTGATTTTTGTATAAACTAAATAATAATAATTTCCTCAAAATACCAGAACTACTCATAGGAACAAACATTAACACCAATAAAATACTATACAGTGCATGTGATGAATTTAGCAGAATTCAGCTATGAATAATTCTGTGTACTACAGATGAATAAGCTTTCTGCCTGTTTCAGTTTGTTGTATTTGGCTTTTTCTCTTCTTATTTTTTGTGCAATTACTCTCGGGAAACTGAATATTTATTTAATATTGTTCTTTTTCTGGGCAGAAGAATAAAATGTTTGTTGGGAGAAGAATGGAGAACCTCCTACCAAGCTGACACTATACAGGCATGAAGAACTGAGTTAAATCTACCCGAGTGATTAATTGGATTAATAATCAGAAGGCCAAATGAAGGACTGGGTTCCAGCTTGTGAAGTTCTGTTCTAGTGCCAGTCCCACTGAAGGGAGACCTAGCCTGATGTGGTAGTAGTTAGGTGCTAAATAGACATATACATTTTTCTAATATTTCCCCAAAACTAGTCACAAGGTGGAACCATTTCTAATTAAACACTGAGATCCCAGAGCTCAAGTGTAACAAAAGCATACGATGGTATTCCAAGCTGGCCACAAAGTGACCACAAACACAGATGATGACCCCTGAGCTGCCCTAGTGTTTGCTAGAGGAATATTGACAAAAATGTTGTCTGGCCAGAGGGATTTCTGAGCAGCTGTGGATCCCCTGGGAAACTTTGGTATAGTGCCTGCTGCTGCTGCCGAGCCTCCTTTCCTGCCAAAAGCAGTAGGGGTGCAGAGGAGACAGAGCACAGCCGAGGGGCCAGAGGATGCTGGCATGAAACACCAAGCAGTTCCATACTGGTGATCAAAGGCAGTCAGGCAACGATAGGACACTGCAGTTTGGAGAAGGGGAGGAGTGATGGAGAAAGGCAGATGTGGAAGAACTTTGTAGCTTCTGATAGTAGGAAGGAAAGACGGAAATTGAAGGAATTCAACTGTCTTAAGTCCCTGAGGATAACTATTTTAATATAAGGATCCTGTAGGAAATGCCAGCTGCTATCACAGCCAGCATGCTTAGCAATGGAAAGAGGAATTTTCAGGACAAAATTATGCCATTGAGTAGCATGGCAGGCCTTCATCTTGTTCTCCCACTTCTGCTGAAAAAGCAGATAAGCCTACCTGTAGAAATATGTAATGAGCATGATGGTTAGCATAAATACATACCAAGTAGGTTTCTGAGCAAACATTTTGCTTCTGGATTGCAAGACAAAGTCTGCCTAATGTGTGCTTCTTCTAACAGTCCAGTTGCTGCCTTGCTGCCCTTGGGCTTGACTCCCTTCCTTGGAGTCAAACATTTTGCTGATGTTCAAATCACTCTTGTAACATTATACAACAAGGGGAAATCTCTGCCTATTTCACTGACAATGTTTTGTTATATTTAGACAATTTTTTTCTAGCTGATCCTTACCTTACACTTAGAACTAAGCCCATTTTAGGGAATCATCTTGGCTTCATCTCCCACACTTTTAAACAGGTCAACGGCTTATAAGCATGTTGCAAAAAGTACTATCTCCATCAGTCAAATCTGTTGCATCTACTACAAATTCTAAGAAACAATAGAAAACTTACCCAGAAGAAAAAGATTATTCACAAGGTGAAAATATTTTGTTTCCTTTTTCTTTTAACAGAAGATAGTGTTTCAGCTTTCTGCTGTCTAAGATTGCTGACTGCAGTAACGTCTGTAAGGGTCGTCTCCTGTGGCTGGAAGTGTCTCTTTGTGGTCTGGGCATCAGTTTTGATGTGCAAGCTCCTTCAAAAATTTAAATTCCTTGAAAATTTAGCAAAGGCAAGCCAGCCCTTTATCCCTTGCTCTGAGAGGGCAGATATACAGCTCTTGCACTTTACTTTGAGGATGTGCATGAGGTGTTGAAAAGCTTCAATCCCATGTGCCTGCCACCTCAATTCAGATTTTTAAGTATGTTTTGGATGAAATTCCTATATTTCATAAGATTTTCCCATATCTTCTGCTGCCCTTGGCCAGTGTACTTCCTCCCATGAGCTATTATGCAGTGAGCTGCTGGATCCTTGCTTGCTCATGTATCTGCTTTTCTGTTTATTTCGTGTGCATTTTTGAGTGAAAATACCATTTGGGTATAAATTTTTTTTTTTTTTTTTTTAAACAGTGAAGCTAGGCAAGAGCAAGAGAATGGACTGACAACTTTATATAAAGTTGCTGTCAAGCGGTGTTGGCAGTAGCATGAAACATAGTGAGTAAGGAAGTGAAAGCTGTTCCTGGAAAGTCTCCTGAGTTCTATTTTAATGAAAACAACCATGGCATGCAAGTCAATCGCACAGAAGCAGAGAACAATGGTGAAAATCAAAACAGACTGTAATGACATAAATCGTTCTGAGGAAATGCATACGCATTTCTTCACTACTTAAATACCACTGCAAATCTACAGAGGATGAATCTCACTTTTAAATTCAGTCATAAATGATTGCAGAAAGGAATTTGCCAGTCTGATTTAGAATACAAAGGCAGACTGACAATGTGGTTTTTTTCTGCATCAGCATATATGAGCATGCACTCTGACTAAACTTGCTGGAAGAAAGATCGCAAGTGAAAATGATGAGCTTGTAAATGATGACTTGAACAGTTGTTAATTTACCTACAGAATGAAATGGCAAGAGGAGTAATTCATAAAGCTATAGTCCGTGCTATATTCACATCTAATATCAGCACCACACTTACATTAAAAATAGCAGAGCCATTATGTGGAAATAGTGTATCTTCAGTCCAGAGCTTTGTGACTCTTGATGAAATGCAGAATCAAATGTTTTTAATAGATAAGGAACAAATAAATCTACTCTGATTTCAGCAGAAAGTTTCCAAATTCAATGAAGACTATCTAGGGTTGCTGGGTTTGGGTTTGTTGTTTTTCTTTTTTTCTCTGAATGATTTTATGGCAATCCAAAATGAAAGAAAAACAATAGGCAAAATGGAACAAAGTTGGTCACACTGTGACTAAAATAAGCTGACATAATTGCTTTCAGGAGTAATTCTTAGGCTGAGCTTTCAATTTGAATGTGTTCTTGAGTTTAATTCAGCCAGCACTCAAAATTCCAAGTCCACAACAAAGAAAGGAGGAAGGCATACTAAAAGCTTCTCTTGGGAGCTTACTTGGGCACAGATCAGGTTTGCTGGTGTAAGCCCTAAGTAGCTTCACTAAAATTTCAAGCATAAATGTGAACTAGAAACTGTGTCAATTAAATGCATATATTCTACAGCTGACACGTTTCCTTATCCATTAAGACTGAGACATTATTGAAAGCTTGAATGCCAAGGAAAGCTAGGTACTGGAGAAGGAAATTATGTTCTGATCAGACTGAAATAGTCTAAATACATTAATATGTTATTTTTCTCAAATATAATTTTGCTATACTAGATTTTTCTGTCATTTAAAAATAACCAGGTAGAGGCTCTGGTGCGATCTTTTTTTTTTTCCTCACTGTTATTTTAAAGAACTGTAAAGTGCTGTTTGTATTTATCAACTTTATAATCTGATTTTAAACTTATTCAGGGTAATTTTGCTAAAGCTCCCCTGTATACAGTATTCCTAGATGAGAAAATACCTGTGTATTTTGAAACTATGTTCATAATCTTGTAAGCTAGAAAAATTAACTATATATAACTGCAGTTCAATTTAGAAATGCAAATCACGTCCATGAATGAGGAATGTATTTTAGGGTAGTCTACAGGATTTATGTGGAAACTGCCTTTGACACAGATACCCAAAGACTTTATTATCAGAAATACACACAAGATTTTCTAAACTGTGGTCTTGATTATTCTACTTTCACAACATTATAAACCAGATTCAGCCAGGACCTCTTTTCAAATAGGAAGCCAAACAGATAAGAAAAATGAACACAAACATGTGCATCGCTGTGTTTAAATAGTCTTGAAAGGGTTGTTTGTCTCCACAATACTGCATCTGCCAAAGTACTACAAAGCAACAAACTTTTATTTCATCTTAGAGAAGCTCAGCATTTAATCTTGCCCTCTAAAAATAGTAACTGTTCTTTCAGTAGCACATAAAAAGAGATCTAAACAGTTCTGATGCCTATCATTGTCACTTGAGGTATCCAAATGCAAACAATCACAACAGCCTCTCTGCCTGCAAAAACAGTGATGTTCTCTTTGGGCTACATTTAAACTTGCAGTTTCCTAAATGCATAAATCTGTTGTCCTGCTGTGTATTCACAAAATTCTCAGCCCATAAGCATCAGCAAGATTTTCAAACTAGCTATTCCTTCATTTGTCTTGGATGGCATGAGAGATGGCAATCTCAAAACCTGTTTGTTGAATCATGAAATGAGGCTCAACAGGGGAAAAATGACAGTGGCTTTCTTTAAGAACTAGACTATGACCTCTTAAAAACTTGTCTAGGGTCTGGGTGTTTTAGGTTCAATCTCTTCTCATTTGCAGAATACCCCCTTCATAGATTTTGCTACAAGTTTTCCTGTCACTTCTTTGTTTCTGAACTGACCCTTCTAGTAAGGCATTAATAAGTATAATAGTTTTATAATACTGAATATTAATAAGACATTTCAATCAGTACTCTTCTTGGTATTTGCTCTGGGTTTTTAAAATTATTATTATTGTTACCACTACTACTATATATTAAGGATGCATTGCAGTATGCTAATGAAGATAGCTATGACTTGTTAACCAATACCTTAGTATTCTAAATTTTGAAGCTGCAGTCTGGTATGTTACTCTGCATCTTGGTCACTGAGAATTACACAGTTGAATTGCAATTTCCAAGTTCAGACTGAAAGCAATCTGGAATCTTACATGGATTGAATTATTAACTTGCATTTATTTCATTTATTTCAGATTTCATATTTAGTGTTTACTACAGGTGACTAAGAAGAATGAGGTAGTTCAGGCTCTGTTTTTATAATTACCAGTAATCAGATGGCTGCTATCAATATTGTTTCAAATGCAGAAGCTCAAAGCAGAAGTTTGTTACCTGACTTCAGCCTGTAGTTGCATAACAAGATATCCTACATATGCATTACTACTAGCAGCAGCAGTTTTTCTTTCCAGTTTTCTTAGCTTTGGTCATTTTGTAGCTAAGCACACCCAATTTTTGTTTAGTCACAAATATTCACGAGCTCAAATATATTTTGCTAGGGGTCTTTCCTTTAGGAACTGCTATGTCTTTGAAACATTATTCTTCTGCATCAAAGTGAACACTGCCAGAATTCTGGAATTTCCTGACCTTTTTCTCCTAAGTTTTTGTAGTGTTCTACAGAATAGTTTCTTTTAAAAATCTTTTCAGCAAGTTATAGCTTATTTTAGCCTGAACACAGCCACCTGCCTATATGGCACCTTTTTCAGGAGGCTGTTTTCCAGCATACTAATAATGATATAACTGTGTTGCCTTTTCTTGTGATTAAAACGTCTGATTTGTAACAACTCTTTTCGTACCTCAGGGGAATGATCACCAGTGCAGGAGGAGCTGTAAGGGTACAGACTCTCCCAGGACAGGAAAACTACCCTGCTGTAAATGCCAACGGAATCCAGTCTCAGGTGCTCGCTAGATGGGCTTCGTCTTTCTCAGTGACTCGTAGGTGGATCACACTTATAATTTTGCAAACTATATTTGAAATAATAATAGAACTCTAGGAAACTTCATCGGTGCTCCTGTATGCATTAAAAATGTGATTACTATCTGAAAGGTAGTAAAAAAATATTTCACTTTTAACTCATTCGTTTATCTTCATTTTTCTACAATTTCCTTAAAATACTATTCCAGCTAGACTAGCTAGTCTGTAGCTGAACCTGGTACATAAAAACAGATCATAGTTATTTAGAATATAATGACATGCTAGCAGGCAGTTGACAGTGCAGTTCCACGACAGTTTAAACTGATCTAAGTCAGTGCTTTCATCCTGCTATTGTACTCCTGTCCACCTGCTGCTTCCAGCCATAAAATTTTATCCTTTCTCTCACCCTGCCCTCCTTTGTGCAGGCAGTAGCGCCTGTTGGACCCTTCAAAGAACTTGTGCAGCATTCCCTGCAAATGCAACACTGACCCTCCAAAAATAGGAATTATGTCAACTTAGATGTGATGTGGTTATTAAGCTACAGTGTGACAGTGGATTTTTTTAGTTTTTGCCCTCATAGTTGAGATACTGACCCTGATTGCAAACTGGTTATCACATCTTGCTGCTTGAGTGAGGTTAAACCTCCCTCATAAGAATGTATAAAGCCACCTGCTGGTTATATAGGTTGTTGTAGTTTCGAAAATATTAAGGTGTGTGAGTTTTTCTTTCAGTGCTTGGGAAACAGAACTAAAGTGTTCTTATTGTTTACATAGCCAAAATTCAGCCTCCTGTCTCTAAGATACTAGTAATCCCTGTACTATTCATTTCAAATTAATAGCTAAGAAATTGGAATTACAAATGCTTTTGTGAGGTCCTACATGAAATCCACTTCTTCAGATAAAGCCCTGAATTTATCTGCTAGAAGTAATGTTTGCCACAGTTCAAAAATTCTCTTCAATTAGTTACTCTGTAATTACGTATCAACTGTTATTGTTTCAAATGCAGAAGCTCAAAGCAGAAGTTTGTTACCTGTAAAACAAGGAGTGTAATACTGGATTGCACCAAAGATCTGTCTAGGCCTGCATCCTGCTCCGAGAGTAGCTAATGGCAGATGATGAAGAAATGGTTTTGGAAATATAGCACTCTTAAACCGTTTGTAATTTCATCTAAATACACTGAAATACAGTAAATTTATTCTTCCAATATTTTAAAAGGTATCAAGAACACGGCGCTTGAAGCAGTTGGGCGATCAGTATCAACAGCACGTCCTTCTACAGGTATGAGATCTCTGTAACAAGGGAAGCCTCCTGTGATAAGATGTGCTACAGTGCATGAATCCCTGACAAAAATGCAGTATTTCACAGGATTTGTTTGTTTTTAAGGAAGAAAATATATACAATATCTGGTTTTGCAGTATATCTTTCATCAGCAAAAAAAGGAATCATTTGTAATTGAGGAGATATTGATTCTGACTTCAGTAGCGTTCATGTAATTTAAGAAAAACTTGAATCAATTTAGAAAATTAATATGAATAAAAGAAATGAAGGACAGGGTTCGTGAGCCTATGTAGTATTCATTCCTATTAAGTGACAGAGAAGATAGATAATGCATTCCTTCTTAGAGAACTACTCCACAGCTGAGTGCTGTCAGAACTAACATAGCAGAAATTTAGAAGTTATGTGAATTTGTCCACAGAAAATGCTGCCACTAAAAGGCTAGATCGGATTTTGTGAAGGTTAGTGGTACATAAATACTGGACTTGGATCTTGTCTGTGAATAGACCATTAACCGTACAGTTGAAGTCACAGTTTGCTTCCAAACCATCAAAACTGCACACTCTACAGGATTGCTAACTGAGAAATGGTAGCACTTTGGATGGTGACCTACAGCTACCCTCACAGCTTTCGGCTTTTCGGTAATCAGCTAGGCAGGCGTAGAAAGGAAGCTTGAACTGTTTTATTTGAAAAAGACTACTCTCTAAGGGCTAAAGCAGTAGCAGTGCAAGGTTAATAATTAAACTGATTGATTGACAGTTCTTACTGCAGATAGATTGCATTGTATTTCTTGGAGTCTGCACTTTTTTCTGGTTCAATTCTGGCTGCTCATCCTGTTGTTCTTAAATTATCCATGCTGTTTCTTTCATTGAAGGGAAAAGACCTAAGAAGCTACTTGATAAAAAGGCTGGAAACAAAGGTAGGAACCCACAGATTTAACTCTTGCAAGGCAAAATCCTAACATTTACTTGGTGTTAAGTAAGTCTATTTATTCTGGATGTTCACAGATTGTAAAGCTGATATTGCCTTTCTCATTGATGGAAGTTACAACATTGGCCAACGTAGATTTAATTTGCAGAAAAACTTTGTTGGAAAAGTAGCTGTGATGTTGGGAATTGGAACAGAAGGGCCTCATGTTGGAGTTGTACAGGCCAGGTAAGAACAGATCTATGCAAAATATAACTGAGTGATTAATAAGAGAAGTCAATTAATATATCACTCCCTATTTTCCAGAACAGTTCTCACTCAATAGTGGCAAATGAATAGCAAGAGAAAGCAAACTCTTTCCAGCTGTAGCACTGTTTGTTCTGTGCTACACTGAGATATCCATGTGAGATGTGAAAAGTTCTGCCTCTGTGATATTTGATATTTGGATAGAGAGCTGCTGGACTTCCCACAGCCCCTCAGCTACTGATGGTTTTGTAGCTCATCTTAGTAAAACAGCAGAAAGTGCTCTGTAAAGGAGATATGGCTTTTTTAAAAACTGTAGAGAGAATTATTACAAATTGTGTATAGTACATGTACACAACAAAAAACTGCTCTTGCCAACATATAGGTTACTACAGCTAATATTTTAAAATGGTAAATGGTCATTTTTTTATTTTAAGGCTATTCATAGTACTATGTATGTTTCAGGGTTGCAAAACAGTCTGAAAACCACTGCAACATGCAACACATTGGTAAAAGGTTTTTTGGAGACACAGTTCAGTTTACTACTGCTTAGCAGTAGTAGTTTTCCAAAGCTTAAACACTTTGGCTATTGCTTCTGGAATATGAAGCACAAAGAACCCTTTAACTCTCTTATTCCAGAAAGATGAAACATCTGTTAGATTAACACAGGGTTCCTCTATCAAATCTTTCATCATTAAAGTCTGTTCCTAGCCTTTGCCTCTACACAACTGCAGAGTAGATCTCTGCATCTGATTTAATGACCTAGGCTTGCTTTACAGTCAGTAGAAAGAATGACCACATTCATGGTGCAAACCTTCTGAACCACTTTGGCTGCCTCTTTTAGGATGTGAGGGATTCCATCCTGAAAAATCCATTTTCTGTTCACTGTAGACATCAAAACCTAGGGGAAATGAACCCCACACTTCCTGTCTTAGGCTTAAATACCAAAAGGTGAGGAACAATTCATGGATAAACTGCGTAATAAGTTTAGCACATTAAAAGTAGACTCATAAGCTTGGAAGAGACCTTTAGGATCATCGAGTCCAACTGTACCTGTCTCCCTACTAAACCGTATCCCTAAGAAACTCATCCACCCATCTTCTAAACATCTTCAGGGATGGTGACTCCACCACCTCCCTGGGCAGCCTCTTCCAATGCCTGACCGCTCTCTCAGTGAAGAAATTCTTCCTAATGTCCAGTCTAAACCTCCCCGGCACAACTTGCAGCCATTTCCTCTCGTCTTATCACTTGTCACTTGTGAGAAGAGACCAGCACCCACCCTGTCACAACCTTCTTTCAGACAGTTGTAGATAGTGATGAGGTCTCCCCTCAGCCTCCTCTTTTCCAAGCTAAACAACCCCAACTCCCTCAATCTCTCTTCATAGGGCTTATTCTCCAGCTCCCTCACCAACCTCGTTGCCCTTCTCTGCACACCCTCCAGCACCTCAATGTCCTTCCTGTAGTGAGGCGCCCAAAACTGAACCCAGCACTCGAGGTGTGGCCTCACCAGTGCTTAGTACGGGGGCAACAATCACCTCCCTGCTCCTGCTGGCCACGCTGTGTCTGATACAGGCCAAGATGCCATTGACCCTCTTGGCCACCTGGGAACCCTGCTGGCTCATGTTCAGCCGGTTGTCAACCAACACCCCCAGGTCCTTCTTTGCCGGGCAGCTCTCCAGCCACTCTCCCCCAAGTCTGTATCATTGCATTCAACTCCTTTTCCTTAGGAATTAATTTGACAAGCAATAGTCCTTTTATCTCAAAATGTATAATTTTGACAGTTATTCTGCATTAAATTCAACATGGCAGACCACTCTGCTTGTCACAGGAGTTCATTCTGCTCTTCACATGACAAAAATAACTCAATTTCTTTTTGTTTCCTACTGTAGATCAAAATCTGGAAACTTAGTGTAGCTAAAATCTTTCATTTCTTAAATGGAGTCAGTAGCTAGCACACCTTAAAACTTCCCAAATTAAATAACTCAAACGGCATTTCACAGGAATTTTTTATGAAGAAAGGTGTTTCTTATATAAATAGTAGGAAACCTGCCCATTTTCAATTACACGAATGCATTTAGTCTAGCATCTCTCAGGTTCAGTGGTTTTTCTGCATATATTTTCAACCAAATGTTTTCAGCTGCTTGATAAGCCTAGGAATCAGTCTGTTCTTTATTTACCAACACAGGTAAATAATTCCTTTTGCTAAGGATTGTGAAAATTATTAAGCGAGGAGCATACTTTTATTTTAGTAACTAAAAATATAGAGAAGAATATGTATTACCAAGAACAAAATGACTCAAAGTGTAATTTGGCTTGCTAATGCCATAGTGTTATGAAAAGTGAGCTACCTACTTCACTACTGTATTTTATTTTTCCACAGTGAACACCCAAAAATTGAATTCTATCTGAAAAACTTCACTGCTGCAAAAGAAGTTTTGTTTGCCATAAAGGAATTAGGGTTCAGAGGAGGTAATTCTAATACAGGTGAGTTCATTTCATTTGTGGTTTCGCACAAATACAAATTAGTACTTTACATATTTATATAGATGTGTATTTATATATGTGTGTGTGCATATACTGAGGTTCTTATAATTCAGTTAGGTAAGAAAGTGTTTTAAATGCCATGCTTTTCTTGGGTATGTTCAATATTTTTTCACTTGAACACTGCCACATCTTGCATTTCATTTCCAGAAGTTAGGGTTGCTTATTACACTTTTAATTAGAGTAGAAGTGCAAATATCACTTCCTGTGTTTAAATGGTAAGCAACATTTCACTGTTAACAGAGTGATATCTTGAGACAAATTCATATCTACATAGCTTAGCATTTCATTCTTGAGTTGCTAGTTAAACAGGTAGTTAGAATAAACTTTGAATAAGTAGTAAGTGGTTGTGAATAGATGCTTGCCAAATGAGGAAACTGAGTGTTCCAAGTACATTGCATTTCACAAGCTAAATTTAGGTAGCTCCTCAGCATTTGGCAGGCATTAATGTATTTACTATATAGTACAAAACCAGACCTGTGTGTGAAGAAACGTCAGTGATTTCTTCTGCCTAGCTTTATCTGTGGAAGTGTTTTGTGGTGATGGTTTGGGTTTTTGGAGGGGTTTTGTTTTTGTTGTTGTTTTAATTTATAGATTGCTCAAGCTTCGTTATTATCAAATTTCCTGGGACACTTTCACTTTTACACCAGCTGAGACCTGTAATCATAAGAGAAATCCAGATAACTGGTAGCAAAATGTAATCACATGTGTTCTTAATATTCTTTTTCTGTTTGAAACTAGGGAAAGCTTTAAAGCACACAGCTCAGAAATTCTTCTCTTTGGAAAATGGAGCACGGAAAGGAATTCCCAAGATCATTGTAGTGTTCATAGATGGCTGGCCCTCAGATGATATAGAAGAAGCCGGCATAGTGGCCAGAGAATTTGGAGTCAATGTATTTATTGTATCTGTAGCAAAACCCACAACAGAGGAGCTGGGAATGGTACAAGACATTGGCTTTGTTGACAAAGTAAGAGAGAATATCATTATACATTTTTCAGACATGGGTATGATTCTAGAGAATTTACTTCATGCTAAAATCCCCATGAACGAATTCTTAATATTTGTATCTCTCTGTCTCGGGTGACTGAGGCCTGCCCTCTCCTCCTGTATTTTCATCTCAGTCAGATTAGTTATCAACTTGGAGAGCTGATTTTAAATTTAACTCCTTTCTCAGTCACTTTGTACTTTACATGCATCTTATGGAAGCCAGAGGAAAAGGAAATTTTACCTTGGATTACCTGTAGCCCAACTGTATTTCTGTGTTTATGACATAATAGATAAAAAAATTAAGAGATTACCAAGTTCAAAGGGAAAACACAGAGACTAATTTTCAGTAATAAGCAAAACTACAGAACTTCAAATCCTTTGGATATTCAGTAGAGGCACTTAGTTCACTTTCAGGAAAAAAATATATAATTTCCAGTTGTTACAGTTCTTATGAATAAAGTTAAATTATTTGAGATTTCCAGAGGCTGAGGGGCAAGGCTGACTTTACTATTGGATAAAATAAATAAGCTGTATTATAACTTTCATTGACTTAAACTGAAGGTATTTGTCCTCATTTTCTTTCTTTTGAAAAAAACCCAACAAACCACCAACACCCCCTGCCCCAGACTCCCACTATCAGGCTCCATTTCTAACCTGCCTTTGAAATAAAGTAACATGGATTTCTGATTATTATCCATGCACTGACTGCGTCTGTATTCACCTGTTGACTTTTTGTTTCCAAACAGGCTGTCTGTCGAAACAATGGCTTCTTTTCTTACCAAATGCCCACCTGGTTTGGTACTACCAAATACGTGAAACCTCTTGTCCAAAAATTATGCTCACACGAGCAGATGTTGTGTAGCAAGACATGCTACAACTCCGTCAACATTGGTTTCTTGATAGATGGTTCCAGCAGCGTTGGAGACAGCAATTTCCGTCTTGTGCTTGAATTCATCAGCAATGTTGCAAAGGCTTTTGAGATCTCTGACATTGGTTCCAAGATTGCAGTTGTGCAGTTCACATACGATCAGCGTACTGAGTTCAGCTTCACAGACTACACCACAAAAGAAAAGGTCCTCTCGGCTATGCGAAATATTCGCTACATGAGTGGTGGCACTGCTACTGGCGATGCCATTTCTTTCACAACCAGAAACGTTTTTGGGCCAGTGAAAGACGGACCTAACAAAAATTTCCTCGTTGTTTTGACTGATGGTCAGTCCTACGATGACGTTAGAGGACCTGCTACTGCTGCACAAAAAGCAGGTAAATGACGTACGGAAGTCCATGTCTAGGCTGTATGGTAAACATCAAGATTTTAAACAAAGTTTGCAAATAACAGCCCTAGTGAGTGAATCAAGTATCCATACCTGTTTTAAATTCAGGAAAATGTGAGCTCTAAAGAACTGTTTTTCATTAAGATGAAAAATCAGCACTGTGTAGCGAAGTATAAGTGAACTCACTCATGGCAGCTTAGTTAAAAATATACAGCCAGTCTTATTTTCCTGAACAGGAGAGAAATTAGTAGATTAAAAATAAAGAGCCACGTAGTAAAGCTCCAACCAATGATGGCATCCAATATGGCATCACTCCTGTACTCCATCATTGTCTAAAAAGGAAATAAGTGGTTTTGGCCAGAAAGCTTATTGGGCTGCTGATGCTTGAAAACACTAAGTATACACAAAGGATCCAAATTTATTTTCAAAATAATTTTACAGTGTTACTTGTGTTCCAAGGCTGACATCATAACTGCTACATTCATGTGTGTCCCTGTAAAGATGACTAACACAGTAGCTCTTAAGGAACCCCATGTTTCCTTTAGGATTCTTACTGAGACAAATCTTCCAATTCCTGACGTTAAGTGGCAAAATCTAATCACCTTTGACAGACTGCAAGCATTGAAACGTGTTTTGCCAATCCAGATTTAAGTTATGGATGTAGAATTGGCTGCTTTTCTTATATCTTATTAAGACTATTTTGCCTAAACTATTTTTTTTTTATTACTGTACTGTTACATTATAGGAATAACAATCTTTTCTGTCGGTGTTGCCTGGGCACCTCTGGATGATCTGAAAGACATGGCATCTGAACCAAGAGAATCTCATACTTTCTTCACTAGGGAGTTCACAGGATTGGAGCAGATGGTTCCTGACGTTATCAGAGGCATCTGTAAAGATTTTTTGGACTCTAAACAATAAAGCAAAAATCTACTGTTGGATATTACTGCTTTGAAACTAAAAATCATGAAACTGAAATGTCCCTCTAAAGTACAGATGTTTTATTCTTATATATGCTATCATAATGCCAGGGAAGAAGAAAGGCTACTTTTTGTTTCTGTAGTGAGTCAAGGATTCTTGTGAGCTTGTTAGAAGTTGTACTTAATATTGGAATGCAGAATTTGGCCAACAGCTATTATTTTCAATACGTACATAGTATCCCCAAGTTTAAAGTTATGCATATCATGCACTTAAGGCTATTGGATATCAGCAGAGGAAACAGTACAGCTCTGACTTGTTTCCTGTCACTTGCTAGGTATCTTCTTAGAAGTTAAAAATAGTATAATTTTAAATAAACAGTACTATCTTCTGTAAGCCTTCTGTAGCTTACAATTCTGCATCTTTTCAAGGAGGTCTCCTGATAGTGTGAAGTACTTCCAGTTGTGCAAAATCCATTGTTGCCAGACAGTTTAAGAAGAGGTATGACAGATTGTAGCTAAACAGTATTTTACTACTTGAGGTTTTCCTGTTGTGAATGGTACTGCTATCTGGTTGGCAAAGTTTACATCAAAAGATGTTTAACATCTACCCCCACATCTCTGTGGATCTCTGATGTTCAGTCCTTTTGGAACAGATTTTGAAAGGTGTTTAAGATACAGTAGTTCTTTTTGAGGATCTGGATTCTGATATATTAGCTGATACTACTGCTTCCTACACGACTGAATTCAACAGTGATATTCTTAATATAGCTGATAACTGGATTTATTCTGGTCTACTGCCTTGTACTGTCTTGATTTTACAAAGTTTTTATTGGCTTAGAGACAGGAATCTTGGGCAAAGAGATGAAATTAGACCACACACTGGGAACTGAAAGCATTCAAATCCAAAGGTATCTCAAATCTTGAAACCAAGATGATTTATATCACGTTACATTGTTAGAAAAGAAAAAAGTAGGCAGTGAGATAAGTGGGATGCTGTAGCTCACAGAATAACAACTTTTAATGCTAGTAAAAATATCTTTCAAGATGTGCAAGGTTCTCTGAAGATGAAAGAATAGTTTTCTTTAAAAAAAGGCTTTAATTTGATTACATACCTGGTAATGTGTTGCTATTTTTATGTCTAAATACATGTGGTTAAAGTGATGCAATGTATCACTGAGTTATTCCAGGTTCTCAGAGTGAATAAAAGACTTCAAGTATTCTTCAGAAAACAAAATTTTTTGCAAGTAAAATATATAGTAGAAAACAAAACAGCACTTTTCCTCTCAGTCTAGGGTTTTCCTTTTTTCATCCCATCCTGCTGTTGACTGTAAAATTCACAGTAGTTATGGAGTGGCAAGAAGAGATTGTATTCATCAGGCTTTTGTTGTGCATTTTTTAATAACTTATGACAGGCTATATATTACACTAAACATAAATGGCAAAGGTGCCTTGTATTTTTCTATTGTTATCCTTAATTTTGTTATATGTTTATAGATAAGAGCATTCAGTTATTGCTGTATAAATTCATATGCAATATCAACTTTGTGCAAAAGTTTAATTCATTTAGTTTATAAACTTTTTATAGAAATATATATTGCAAGAAAACTGGGACTGCTGCTGTTTCTATATCCTGCAATATAAGTCTTTATGATCAACCTCATGTTGTCTAGCTTGAGTGAGTTGCATATTATGCTTCCTAACTGTCTTCATTATCTTAAATCCCAGTATGCAAAAGATAAGGCCTATATCATCCTCAAATAGCAAGGATACTATTTAAACAAATATTTTAATTTGAATGAATCAATATCAAAATTTTAGTCATTGTTCATACTATGTATGACGCTAGATGAATCAGAATATAAATTGCACACCAGCTAGTAAAATCACATTTACCCTCCTATTTTGTTTTCACTGTTGCAGAGGAGGAGGCAGCTTCACTCATGTCATTTGTTCATCAAGGAAAAAGCAAGTCTAGATCTCTGGAACACAGAAGACTGCCAGAGCTAACTGTCCAAACACTTCCATTTCATAGGAGTGGCGATGACACATACTGTGGGTCTAGGACAACTCTCATGGCCAGCTGTCCATGGGGAGCCATGAGCACCCAGCAGCAAGCAGTCCAGCGGTCTTCTACGCCTGGTGCACACTGCGCTCAACAAGCCCTTGAACCCCTTGAGGAGTCTCTTGCCAGGCTTTCAGGGCTCCCCATGCAGAGTTGTCCCTGTGGAGAGTCAGCCCTGTAGAGGTGCCGAGCCACAGACAGCTGGCCCTTTCCCTTACTTGCACCCTTTATACTGCCCAGTTACACTGAGGAAGTAAGTGGTGGGTACAGAAAATACTTTTTTAAATATACAAAGTTTATATGGAAGCAAGCATCTGTGCGCACAGTTTTGGTTTGGAAAAAAAAATTGGTGGGATACAAATAAAAGGATTGAGATCTGTTGAGGCACTTTCCAGGGTGGAAAGGATGTGGCCTGTACTATAAGTAAAAGGTAAGTTTGAAGGAAGAACAGCATAGTAGAGGGTAGCAAACATGATATGAAGTTTGGTCTTGGGTAAGACGGTGGGTAAAGACGCAACATGAATGTTCAGTTTTATGCTGCTGGATCAAGCAGTAGGAAGAATGCGAACAGAGCTGCAGCTAACATGACTTGTGCAAGCTCCATTTGGGAACACTGCTGCAGGTATTGGTACTACCAATCATAGATATAGCCTGCAGGGAATCAGTTCTGTTCTCTAGTGAGACGCATGAAAACCTATATGTTGAAAACCAGGTCAGGGGGCTGGAGTAGAACTTCAGAAGGTCTCTTGCAAATCAAACCATTCTGTGATTCCCTATGAACTGTCCCTGAAAAGTACTGGTAAGGCTCAGCAGGCCTCAGATTTGCAACACCACCGCTGATGACATACCGCTGCACATAACCCGCCCCCCCCCCGCCCCCCCCCCCCCCCAACCAGTTAGGATTCTTTCATTCAGAATAGAGTAGAAGATTCCAAGCTTACCAGTTTAGGTACTTACTGCAACTCTGAGAGATGTTTCTGAATTTTACATTAAGTAGTATTTAACACAGTCCAAAACTCAACCTTCCCAGTGGAACTCCCAGAGCAATCTAAATTTACAAAATTTTATTAATTTGCTGTCCTAAAGAAATTGAAATTACTTTTTGTACCATGATAACTTCTAGTAAGGGCTGCAACCCACAGCTATCCATTGATTAGGACATACACCTCAGCACTGGAATCATTCACTGCCAGAAGACCAAGGAATACATCAAATCTGTCTTAACTTCCTGGGTGAAGTCTTTCCTCATAGGATATTTTGTAACTGAAAGAAGCACGCAACTTCCTCTTTCATTGGCAGTACGCCCTTCTCAGTCCTTGAAGGAAACACAACAAACGCTTATCTCCAGGATGAGATTGTAAATCGGGGATTATACACACACAACAAATTTTCTTGCTTACCATTTCTTGTATGCTACTTCAGCAGGGAGGTACAAACAAGGTGTCTGTACAAAGCAACTCCCTGATGAATTTGCAGGCCATTCATTGGGAATTTTTACCCCAAGGTGCTGACATCGCACCAGCCTTTGCAGAGAATGCCTCCATGCCAGGGGAGGGTCTCTGACTCCAGTTCCAAGGCACCTCAAATTTTTACCTTGCACAAATCTTAGGCATTTAGATCCTCTCTGACCATGAATCACCTTGTGTATACATCTTTTGGTAGTGGACGTGTTCTAGATGTGCACTCATTTGACAAGTGCACTCTACAGGAAAAGCAGGTATGCAGAGAAGTCTTCATACTGTCAGATGTGTAACCTGGTAGCAAAAAATCACATCCTCAAGCAGAGGGCAAGAAGAACAGGTCTCAGAAGTTGACCTTTATCACTGCTTGGTAAACTACTACTATTGAACCAGCAAGGAACAAGAAAAATCAGTAAGACCATCCTAATATTCAGAAGAGAAAAGAATAACTATTTAATTTGCCTTTCAAAATCAATGTCAATAAAGAAGAGCTACAGAGTAACCAGCTAAAACACATTTGCATCAAAAGCCAATGACTACACTTCTCTACAACTTATGAGGTAATTTTGAGGTGGGAAGAGAGGAGGAAGAATGGGAGGGGTTTGGTATATATGAAGTAGAATAGTGTTGCCTGAACAGTTTTTTGTGCCATAAATATACTTCATTACTCTATTCAGAGTTCATATTGGTGTTGTCACATGGGCCTTCTACCAGGTATGTCACCATACAACAAAAATATTATATTTTCTTTTCCCCTGTTCTGAAGAAGAAAAGCAATGACCACTTTTTATGTCTTGATTTTAAGCCATATTTCTAGTGGGGCAGCTCTCAGTATCACTACAAAGCTCTACCAAAGTAATTGCTTTTAAATGCAGAGATCCTAGCTTTCTCAGCATTTTTCTTCCTTTCATTAGGCTGAAGGGTAAATCACCTCCAGAAACCATCAAAGCAATGAAAAATCAGAAAATTTCTCTGTTGCACACAAGTGCCATAGAAGGTCTAAGTACACTGTCAAAGAAGATCAGCTTGTACCTTTAACAAACGGCCTGGAAACTGGAGGCTTAGATCTCCAGCCTAGTAAAATCAATAAAAAAAAATAAAATCTTACTGACTGGCTTTCATTTGGGTCCGGGACAGTAAACATAAAGGGTTTGCTTGAAAAGCTGAAGTGGAATGTATTTGCATAGCTTGTGATCAGCTGTCATCCAAATATAGACACCAAATACATGGAAATTTCTACTGAATAGCTTATAATTTAAGTATGAGTAGCTTTCCAGTTATATATGAATATTAACTGGAGCGGACATTCCTTTGGCTGCAACAGGAATTTTGTCTCTGGCTTCAGCTGAAGGAAGAATAGGTCCTGAAAATTTGCAATCTATGCAAGGGCTTAATTTTCTCTGCTTTGAAGCACACTGCCCACCCCAAATTTAATCTCATTAGGATCAAAACTTACTCTCCTTTCAAACAATCAAGTTTGGTTAGTGAAGTATCTTTGATCATAAGCCACTTACATTACCCACAGGGCATTTATTGCTTTATTACTCTAAAATTTATTTACATTGTCTGTGTCTACGTACAAATGAAAACTGTCCCCTTATTTTTCTTTACATCCCACTACTGGAGCAGCCTGCAAACACCAGCAGGGTCAGCCAAACTCCAGCCAACCCAGGATAACGAAGGCAAACAGCACTGCTTTGGCCAGTTTATTTACTACAGCCAAAAGGAGCAGGTAGCATCGCTTCCTGGCTGCCAAGAAACATAACCTCACGCTGAGGGCACTCTCTTAGAAGCCAGGCACTGTCAGTTTGAATATGCCCTCAGCCTCAGGGTATAACTGAACCTACAGCTATGGGACCGATTCCTAAGACACCAACACGAGAATCCTGCATAGCTTTTTTTGCTAGCTAATGCTAACTAAACTTCTCCAACCTCCGCTGAGGTCAGGTAAGAGGCTTTACTACTTAACAGCAGTCAGAATGTGGTAGAATGTAAGCAAAGGGATAAGAACTATTTTTCTGCCCTGGTGTATGTGATCAGATTACAAATATTATAAACAATTCTCTGCCAACAAACACAAGTTAGAGACAAGAAGTCAAAAGACAGAAAAGACTGGAAAGTTGTAGGGAAAAGATCTGAATTAGATAGAAACCAAAAGTTAATTACTAACTTTGTAAGCTTCAAAGCAAACGAACGATACCATTAAAATAGTCTTGTTTTTAAACAAAGCTAAATTCAGAGTCATGTAATTTCTGGAATTCCCTGACTCTTACTCTTGGATATTTTAATAATAAACTACTAGCTCAGAAATGGAAGATGAGGAGAAAACAGCTTTCTCCTACTTAAATATTCTAAATGAGGTGAGGTACACAACTTTGTCCTGTTCAACTATTAGTTCTGATGAGGACTAGCAGCAGATCAGAAACAAACCAGAACCATCTGGCTCAGCATGCTGGTAGCAAATACATCAACAAGGACGTTACTCCCTAGTGGTCGGATTTACTCAAATCTAAACAGAGACTAGACTAACACACACAATTAAGAGAAAGTGACCATGATCAGTTGACTCTGTAAACCCAAATATCTGCCCCCCCAAAAGCCTCACTGAACGTAATGCATACAGACCATGGAAACTGTCAGGTATTGGATCTCCCAAGACTGAGGGAAAGATTTCCAGCCTCTGAGAAATTTTTCTGTACAGCAACTGTTACCTGAATCATCTTAACAGAAACCTACACTTATTAAGACTGGCAGACTGGGTTATCAAAGGAAAAGCTCAAAACACAAATTTAGGAAGGTAAAAGACAGCTCTTGTTTTGCTAATGACTAGCCTAGTAATGAAATGGTATTGAAAAGCATTTTAAAGGATACACTGTCATTAAGCTGCAATGGTGTTTCTAAGTAACACAAAAATACTTCAGGTAAGGCAATCCAGGGGAAACCTCTGGCTACCAAACAGTCCATAAAAAGCACCAGGCACATAACATAGAGCCATGACACAGACTTCACCATACTGCCCCTGCATGTAGAGTGTCTGCAGGACCTTGCAAAAGCTTCTGGGTTTGAGCTTTTGCCACCAGCATTTGTGGCTGCCAATTGTTGTTTCTCTCAGAGGCCAGATCCTTCTCACCAGCTGAGCCGCCGCAGTCTGCCTGCGCACGTGGCAACAGCCAGGGCCCCACAGCCTTCTTGGTGCCTCCCGGCCTGCTGTTCACATGGTATTTTCCCAGGGCAGCTGAAGGGTTTGGATTTTCTTGCTCCCAGCTGTTGCTGAGATTTCAGGGAAGGAGGATATTAATTTACATAAAGCTGGACCTCTTTATTCCCACTGAATTGGAAGTTTGACAAGAGCTTAGACGCAAAATGCCCCTAATCAAATGAGAAGCCTTTTCCACAGAGAAGCTCTCTTTCTGGAAAGAAAAAACCCACACAGGAGAGGTAGGACACCTGAAACAACAGGAAAAAAATCTGCTTAAAAAGGCCAGTCACCAGGAAGTCACAAAATGCACACGACCCTGTTGGCTGGCCCTCATGCATGAGGAAAAAACATGTCCCCTTGGCCAGTTGCTGCTCATGAGCGAAAACCCAGCAGCTCTCAGGCCCCATATGGGGAGCGCCCAGATGCAATCCATCACTTCCCCTGCCCAGCCTCCAGACTCACCAGGATCACCTCAGGCCAGTTGCCAGAGAAGCAACGGCTCCCAACAATCACAGGCAGGCAAAGCTGCAGGTGGAGGCAAGTGTTCTAGAAGCCTCAGGAAATGTACCAGGTGTACGTGACCAACAGCAGCCACTAAAAGAGCTGCAGGTAGGTAGGGCAATGTCTCTCCGACTCTGCCTCCTCACAGCCTGCTGCTGGAGTCCTGCAGTCCCATGGTGCCCAGTCTAGAAGCAGCCACTATTGCCTTCTCCAGGTGGCACGGCCAGGTGAGCCCCACCAGCTCCACCCCGCCCACAGCAGGTAAGCCACAAGTTCTGTCCACTCATCGTCCTCTGAAGAGTTCAAATGGGTATAAATTTCTGTAGATCCCACAGGGATTCATGACCTAACTTTACATGCGATACTCTTTCCTCCTATAGGTTTCCCACAGCCACTGGACATTTCAAGAAATGCTGAGTTCAGAGATGGAAGCAGATTGGAGAAGGAAGTTAGCAAGCCAGCTAGCACTGATGAAATCTTAAGACTGAGCAACATTAACAATCTTTATAATACTATCAAAAGTGTTCAGCTGGTAAAAGGTCCTCTTCAAGTTACACTGAAAACGGATTAAAAAAATTTGGTCGCATAGCTGATCCTATTATTTTTTATCAGAAATGAACCTGAGGATAGAGCTGCAAATCATTCTCTAATGGTGGTGGTATTCTCTCTTCAGGTCAAAGGGTCTCTAATACATCCAAGTCAAAGACATCCCAAAAGCAAGTACTACTTGATCACCAAGTGAGATATTCATTCACAGGTGTACAGTGCTCTCTGAAGCAGAATGGAGCTTTTCACCATCAGTGGTTGTAAGTCTCTCCTCATACCCTTTGTGATTGAAATGAATAATTCTACAAACCACATAATTAAGCTGGCATTATCTTTATTACTATTTGAGAGACTATTCCTTTTCAAAGGATTAGGGCCGTTTGTAAAGAACGGGGCAATATCAATACTACTGAATTTAGCTAAAACTGATACAAGTCCCAATAATACTTGATTTAAAACAGGCAGCCTTTAACCCACACAAGTCAATGGTTGGACTCGATCTTACAGGTCTTTTCCAATGTAAACAATTCTATGATTCTGTGATTAAATTCCTACCTACAGTCTCAGTTTTACAAATATATATAAAATTACAGCAATGATTCTTTAGTTTAGAAAGTTTTAAATTCTGTAATACATCCATTAGTTTCAATCAGTTTAATATAGGAGAATCAAAAGTCTCCAAACACGTTTAAGACTGAAGTAATAGAACACTATATTCTCCGTGTAACTGAAGACAACTGTTTGTTGTTTGTGTATGAAGATATTAAACAGTTACAGTTGTTACTTGCTATCTGCTAAAGGTCTATAGCTAACAGCATCAAGTGGAGCCATACGCATGTAGTAATGTTTTCTCTCCTCCAGTTAGGAGAACATTCTAGAGGTTTAGCATTACTCTGACAATGTTACATTATAGCACTACATACAACCAAAGCAATGGCTCCTCTACTGCCAGAGTAAATGCCTTAGCTCTGCTACTACAAAGCTGCAGGTGTACTAAGATGACTAAGGGTTGGCTAATGGTTGGTCTCCCCAGTTATTTTGCTTCAGAAAAACTAGACCAAATCAGCTGGAACATGACCTTCCAGAAGGAAATATTATCAATACCAAATTCAAGATGTATGGGAATTAATAATTAGAAAATTAACTATCTCCTAATAAGGTTCTAGACCACAAAAAAAAAAAAAAAAAAAAATCAGGCCTCACTGACATCTGTTCAATTTGATGTGCATCTAAGGAAACTGAGCTATATCTACCGTTAAAGTACACATAAGCAACTTCAGCAGAGACTTTTACAGCAAAGAAGTCAGGTTCAATGATTCTTGAAAATGAGCCTTATGACCTTGGCTACCTCCTTTTCATTACTAAAGACCTCAAGAGGTTAATTAACTTCCTTAAACTCTGTAAAAACTCAAAAATACAAGTATTTTGTTGCAATATATGTGCTTTCAGAAAGTCTAAATGGCATTTCTTGTCGGGGGCCATTAAGATATCAAGGTAGGAGTAAAGAGACTGAAAAGAAAGTATGTTGTTTCTCATTAGTGAGTCAGTCAAAATTTGGTTCTGTTAAAATTATAAAACAAAGCCATGTATTTTTATGACAGTACTAATGTTTTCATAGAATCGTAAGGTTGGAAGAGACCTGAGACTATCGAATCCAACCATGCCCATCTCCCTACTAAACCACATCCCTAAGGAACTCATCTACCTGTCTTTTAAACACCTCCAGGCATGGCAACTCCACCACCTCCCTGGGCAGCCTCTTCCAATCCCTGACCACCCTTTCAGTAAAGAAATTCTTTCCAATGACCAGTCTAAACCTCCCCTGGCACAACTTGTGGCCATTTCCTCTCGTCCTATCACTTGTCACTTGTGAGAACAGACCAGCACCCACCCTGTCACAATCTCCTTTCAGGTAGTTGTAAACAGTGATGAGGTCTCCCCTCAGCCTCTTCCAAGCTAAACAACGCTATTTGCCTCAGTGTCTCCTCGTAGGGCTTGTTCTCCAGCCCCCTCACCAGCCTCGTTGCCCTTCTCTGCACACACTCCAGCCCCTCAATGTCCTTCCTGTAGTGAGGGGCCCAAAACTGAACCCAGCACTCGAGGTGTGGCCTCACCAGTGCTGAGTACAGGGGCACAATCACCTCCCTGCTCCTGCTGGCCGCGCTGTGTCTGATCCAGGCCAAGATGCCACTGGCCCTCTTGGCCACCTGGGCACACTGCTGGCTCATGTTCAACCGACTGTTAACCAACACCCCTTCTCTGCCGGGCAGCTCTCCAGCCACTCTCCCCTCAAGCCTGTAGCTGTTTTGTAGCTTAACTATTTATTTTTAAAAATCTATTAATATGAGCCATTTGGTTTGCAGATAACTCAAGGATGCGTATTCTCAGGGTATAAACAGACCAAGTATTGAATATGGAACTTAAACCTTCACACATGCTCACCTTAAATGTAGCATTTCAACACAATTCCAGAGCCTTCTGGTTTTATTTATTTTTTTTTTAAATAAGTACATATACACACACATGCTCTGTAGTGAAACCAAACGCTACTCAGTCATGTTTTCACATGTGTTTTATCTGGAAAGAAAAATGTTACACATTTTCCCATCAGGAATTATGTAGACCAGCCCTTACCTGCGTGTTTAGCCTCCCTGTAAAAGGCCCAGTTGCTCAACTGGGATGGATTTTTTTGAGACGCCTTTTGTGTGATATGGTAACTAGACGGAAGAGCATTGAGCACTGCGTGACCAAGAAGCTTTCCAATAATTTGAGATGTGAAGTGCCAGGGAATGATACAAGAATACGCCAGGGCGGAGTGTGCAATCAGTTTTAAAATAAATCTATAAACATAGGAGAAATGGACCATCTTTGATAATGTATGCTCAAGCCCAGTTTTCCCACTAGGAAAATTTATTATCTCCTGGCAAATAAGTTCTTTTGGATTTCTAAATTAGGGACGGTTCCCGATCAGGGCTCATTACCCCTTTTTTCAGATGTATTTGATATTTATGTAGACAAGATGCTGGACTACAGTCACCATGCACCCACTTAAAACAGTTCCTACAATAAAAAGCAAGATGTGGAGTAAGTCCATTACATAAATCGTACCCTAAATGCTAAAGATATTATTAAACATGTTTAGATACCCTTTCATTCAGGTTGTGAATGCAAGTCCTTTGGGGCTTACTTAAAAAAGAGAAACAAATCAGTCCTTTTGTAAGTTGAAGTGTTTTTGATAAATGAAAACATTTATTTCAGCACTATCAATTTTTCCCCATCACAAGTACTACAGCTTTTCTGTTCTAAAACAAAACAAAACAAAATCCCCAAAATAACTCAAAAAAGCTTTTAGCATGTTATACCCTATAACAAACAAACTAAGACTATATTAGAGATTATGGTCAATATTAAATAGATGAAGCCTTACTACAGCATTTGATCTACTATGCATTAGTGAACTTAAATGACCCTTTTCAATTAAGGAAAATCAGCAAATATTTTTGGTTTTACCATTTCAAGTTTAATATAATTAAAAAAAAGTAAATGTTATGCATGGCAATGTTTATTAAACAATCACATTTCATTTAAGCATTAAAATGCAGCAGTCTGGAAAAGCTGCCAGAAACAACGTTTGGCTTCAGAAAAGGCGATTATGAAATTACTTCCAATAAAATTCAGATACTCTCGTCTGTTGATTAGTTGAATGCTTTAGACTGGAAGGAACAAAAAGTGCAAATCAGCTGAATGTTACTTTCAAAAGTAAAGTCTTAGTGTCCTACAAGCAGTTACTGAAAGGCCTCACCTCAGTCTTCATGATAAAGGACAAAATTCTCCAATTTCTATACAATTATAATTTACCATAACATTTCAAACAACGTAACATTACTAAAACAAAATTAATTTCAGAACATAATTGCAGTATTCTGCCTACCATGAGCACCATTTTTTCCTTTTTTTTTTTTTTTTTTTTTAATCAATTTGCTTGACATGAGATGGCATAAGATACATCCTCATTGCAAAACTGGAAACTTACATGGAACAATACAGTTACAACCACTTATAGGAACATGTTCCAGCTTAAGATAATCTACATCTAGGCACAGTATTCTACACAGAAATCTAAGATTCATATGGCGGTATTCTGTTTCTGCTGATATGCTTTCAGGAAAGTGACTCCTCACAGAGTAGCTAAATGTTAACCTGCAGCTTTGTCTTTTGCAAAACAATTGCCCTCTTGTGCATCACCTTTATTGGAGGATTTGTAAGGAAGTGAACAAGGGTTAATAGGTAACATTTGACATGAGTGAATTTTAAAAGCATTTAAAAATGATTTCTTGTTTTAGAATTCAACATAATGATTCAGTGACAGTTTGGAACAACAGTACCCTTCTGGCACTTAAATCACTTGAGGATCACTTCATACATAGAGAAACTGTGTGATTATCATCTTGTAAAGGCTCTAAGAATACACTAGCAATTCTCAATATATTCTTGTAAAAAGCTTTTAAAATCTTGCAGAAACATGTTCTTATATGTGGGTACTGCTACTTGAAACTGAACAGTTGGTTGACATCCAGACAACGACTACAATTTTCCAAAAGCAAAGCAGCTTATAAGCATAATAAACAAATGGTCATTTTGCTAAAATTTAGACCTAATTTAGTAATTTGTAGAATGACACTTTCAAACTGTGCAACACAAAATAATGTAGCCAACAGTAACATACAGGTACACCATTTAATATTTATTATATGCATTTTATATACATTATTTTTCAACAGCTGTAGTTTTGTTATGTGGTACAATCTTAAAAATTTGCTGATTCATAGTTTGTAAAACAGAAACCTTACAAAACTCATCAAAACTCGCAAACTGATCAGAAAAGTTTTGTGGAAGACTAGAAAAAATACTTTATTGTATTAATCATGCATTACACAAACAAAATCTTTAGTTACACCATAAACTGAAGCACATCTGAAAATAAAATAAAAGCAGGGAATAACTAGTCAAAACACAGCAGATTTATGAATCTTGAAATCACTACTTTTGTACTCTATTTGAAACGCAAATAAAAATATTTTTCACTCCAAAAGTTCTGAAACAGGATTGTTTTTTGGAATCAACTCCACTTCAGGTACTTAACCGGAAGAAATTCTTGGTTTTTGCAACTTTAGAATTATCAAATGTCCCATTTTCTCATCTATTTTAGACTGTTCAAAGAGTGCCATAATAGATATACAGGGCCCTTTAACACACTACATAAAAGGATATAAAGACCAACAAAAAGTGAAATAAATAACAATAGGCCATTAGCAAGATGGGTAATCCTTGATAAATAAACTCGTAAATACAGTAAGATGTACAAAATATCACATAGTGATAGGATGCCAAGATTAAATTTTTTTTTTTTTTTTTAAAGAGTTCATTCGGGGGTGTTAACCCCTCTGTGTTTCATTTGAACACATTTTACAGTCCTTTATTTATGAAGACAGTTATGCGATGATGATGAATTAGCATCCTTATATAAGGACTTAGCTGAGCTGTATTAGGCAAAAGAAGGGAAGAGTGTGGTTACACGGCAGCGGGTCAGTGAGATCTCTGTGTTTTAGGGTTCTATAATGCAGAAAAACATTATCAATACAATCTTGAGCACTGTTGTGACAGGCTAAATATATAAAAAGACTTATAAAAACTAGAATTTTATCCAAACATTTTGTGCAACTAATGCTAAAATATTTTAAGTTAAATTTCCTTTTCTTTAAAGCAAAATAAAAGTTTAAAAGGGGAATCTGTGGCATTCAACTGATAAACAGAAGATTACTAAGAGATGAAAAGAAAGCTACTCTTGGAGCTCACTTCCCCCCACAAGAGCACCACATTCCTAACCCTAAGGCAGCACACAGAGTCCAAAATAAAAGTCTTTTGTAAGATCAGACTCCACGTTTGCTTAAAGACACCTAAAGAACAGACATACGCTCAGTTCATATCCAGTCAAGGCTACAAATACTGGTTTTCTTTTTTGTATTTCTCCCCACCCCCCAAATACAATAATTACAGTTAAATGAATGAGCCTGACATTGTTCAAGATGTGGTGACTTTTCACCAACCTATACCTGCCCCACATAAGAGCCTTCACCTAGGCAGATCAGATGTAGTGTCTTATTGGTAACCTTTAATAGATGGCAGTGACGCATTCCCTCTTTTTTGTCCAAACAGACCTGCTGTTATGATGCAGGTTTGTTCTGCTATGTCACACAAATACTTTGGCAAGGGCATCAGCTCCTGCACTGGCAATATATGCTTTTGACGGATGAAATGCTACATCATAAATTGATTCATCCAGCTTTTTCCTATGAGCTGTTATTTCTTGCACACATGTCTTGCTGTCCAAATTCCATAACCTAATGGAACAATCATGGCCTGTTTAGGAAAAAATAAAGACAAAAGACAAAGTTAGATTTGTCAGACACTTAAGTGCCTCAGAAATGTAAAATTTATAAAGCATACATAAAATTAAAAAAATCCTTACTTCCAGACATTAAATAGATTCCATTAGGATCTACAGCTAGACTTGTGACAGCATCCAAGTGAGCAACCATAGAATGGATCATTTTACCTAAAAGAAAGGCAAACAGTGAATTTCCTGTGGTATTGTTTCTTTTAAAAATAACATTCCTGTTAAATGTCATCTAGAATAACATTTATTTAGATTCCAACGATATCTGAATGATACAATTCTATTAGAAATTACTACATTTCAACTGCAGGCTCTTCAGACTCTTGCATAAGCACGCCAGTAAATGGCACAGAACTTTCAAAAAGGCATTCCCATTATAAGCACATTTTTTATCCATCTGGCATCTTTACTGTCCACAATAACAATGAAGACCAATCCTAAACTGACTGTGTGAGAACCTAAATTTTTAGTCCCTTAGATGTCCTAATACTGTCATTGCTAGAAGATATGGGTGCTAAACCAGGGAAGCAAATTAAAAAAAGGGACGATAAACAATACTTGCCCAGAACACTCTCAGCTTCTAACAACTAACTGTTAAGTTATGGCACAAACCAGAGGCATTACCTCGGCATTCAACTACTCTTACTGCATCTCCTTACAGTGACCTCCATTCTCATACTGTTAATAACATCGTTTAGCATTTCATGATACTTTTTGAAAGGAGTTCCAAAACATTTAACTGCACATTATAAGAACAATCACATCTTTCAGTTTTGAACCTGTCACGTGTTAAGGGTTATCAACTGAATCATAGTTCCTATCTTGGAAAAGAGAGCAAATAAAGCCCTGTAAGGCCACGACCAACATGAGGAAGGTATATCATCTTTGTCCAGTTGCCTATCTTCCTGAAGAATCTCAGCCTCTTTAGTTTCTAAGATTCTTCCAGAAGAAGCTAAAAGCTACTGAGGGTCTCTGATCATCTTTTTAACAGTTCTCTGAAACATTTTCAGTTGGCTCTATCTCTTTTGAGATAAGGGAGGCTGGAGTAACATGCATGGGGATACACAAACAAGTCATATTAAGGTATTATTTTGTTGTTGTTTATTCCTTTCATTCCTCCTAACACTCCTTTTGCTATTCTGACTGCTAAGCACTAAACTGACATTTTCACCCAACCTCTTCTAACTCCAAGGTTTTACCTTGAGTAAGAACAGCCAGCTGAGTGATTATTATTTTATATTATGAAGTTTGGTGTTTCTTACATGCATTGTTTAACATCTACCCACACGGAATTTAATATGCCTGCTCTTATGTCTATTAAGATATTCAGTTCTTCCTTGTCAGCCTTTATTTTTAATACCCTGAATTAATGAATGTCAGTAAACTCTCAACATACTGTCTCCTGTCCAGACGATTCTTATTATATTGAACTACTGCTGATCTCTCCGGGACCTGGTAATTTTTCATTTCACAAAGTGACCATTTACAATATTTCTACCTTTTGTTTCCTGTCTTTGACCCAATTATTTGTTTATGTAAGATTTTTCTCCTTTTACTACAGCTTCGCTTCTTTAAAGTCATAATTTTTAATTTCAGGACAATCATTGTAAAGTATTTAATAACCACAATTAAAACACATATATTCATGGCAGGTGAGAAGTGGAAAAAAAACTCCTAGATTTTTGCTTTTAAAAACAAAAACCCCAAGAACACCACCTCCCACTCTACCCGAATCAAACACTTTAAGCAAGTATATGTGCAAACCCTCTGTTTCAAGTCAGCTTCTGCTGATAACTTTTTTTTTTTCCTTCAACTTGGCAGGGTAACATTCAGGAAGTGACCAATAATTTGACAAATGGGACGTTTATGTTTCTTCTTAAAATTATTCCAAATCTTCTTGCCATGACAGACTGTGCAGTTTTTCCCTATGTCTGTCTGTCTTTCTCTTCCTTTTTCCAGATTCTTTTATAAACTTTATCAGCACCTTAACTATAACACAGGATACCATTACTACAATGACTTCAGGGTTATTTTCTTGACCTGATAGGTACTAAGAAATGTTCTTTACTACTGAGAGTTGAAAAACATAACTGATACATGCTTACAGTTAAAGGCATGGGGAAAACAGGAAGAAAATGGCAGACTTATTTCACAAATTATTAATAGGACCTTCTTGTCCCTCCCAACTATCTCTGCCTGTTTTGAGAGAGCATTTTTGACTGTTTGTCACAACTGCAACAGATAGAACAATTTCATAGAAAAGGTACTGAAATGGTTTAATCTTACAAATAGCAAAAGTTCTCCTGTGTGAAAGTCCATCACTAGTAAGCTTTCTACAAATTGATTCTATGTGCGTTCAGATTTACTTAAAATATATTCACACAGACAAGTTAGCTTCTGTTTTATCCTCACCCGTTTTGTTGTCAAAAAATTTGATGTGTCTATCTTCATGTGCTGTAATAGTTACAGGAAGTGTGGGATGACTTACTACCTTGTTAATATGATTATTTGATTGTACACCTGAAAACAAAAAGAAAAAATTCATCTCCATTAAAGACAGGATTAAAGCTAAAATGAGACTATTTTAGCATTACAGTTTAACTAACTATATTAACTAATATTATACAAATAATATTTTGGGAAGAGCATCAATGAATCTCCCAAGAAATAAATAATACCTAATAAGTAAGTAACTGAAGTCAATCTAACCTATTAGATTCTGTCTTATTTCAAATTAAATAAGCAAGGTTTAAAATCTCTTTAGATGTTTTTAGAATACTCTTTAAAAAACATTTTCTTATCCTGATATGCCAGTGTTCTAAGGCTTGTTCCCTTTACTTTGGTGCTTAATGCTTGCTGATTTCATTTAAGCGTCTCTCTTCAAACTAGGAAAGGTTATTTCTCCAATTTATGAAGTTTTCTCACCAATGTCAATTCTTGCACCAGCTACCAAGAATATAGATTTTACACAGATTTGTAACCTGTGTTGAAGTCTTTATATAAGCTACTTAATACTTACATAACCACTAAGTAAACTGGACTACTTTTGTAAGAAAGAAATGACCAGAAACTGGAGGTTTTCCTTATGGAACACTTCTATAGGTTCATAAATATAAGGCTCCCCTATCTAGAGTTTCATCAGACACATACAGTTCTTAAAAAGAGCTATACCTTTGTAGCACCTTATTTGTAGCAACAGAAATTCTAAAACTAGAAGTTCCACAGGAGGTTTAATCACAACCTCTGCAGAATTCTACAGTGAACTAATATCTGGCTTAATTCACTTTATCTTGGTATCTTCCATGTCAAGGCTATATAACGAAAACTGTGTTTTAATATGCAATTCAGAACACTGAATCTTGAGAAACCTTAGCTTAGAGAACAAAAACTGTTCCTTTCACTATCTCTAACTGCTTTCAAATCCTGCTAGTCCACAATCTTTTCTATCATGTCTTTTCCAAGCATCTTTAAGCATCTAACCAACTTTCAAATCACATGATGCAGGAGAGCAGCAAAACCTTTATTACATGGCGAATTAAATGAAAAACTTGGATAAAGGCACCTCATACAAGACGGATATTTAAGACAGAAGAGCTTTTACTTACCAGATTCTATTTGTGATGAAAGCATTACCACTGACTGTGATGTTTCTAAATCATAGATGACCGTGCTGCCAGTGTTAAAAGATGCCACCATGTGAGCAGGGTCACAACCTATAAAGTCAACTGATGTAGGTATTCCATGCTCTAGAAAGAGAAAATGTTTCCTTTAGAAAAAATGAAACATACATAATTCTTGACACTTCGAACATTCAGCTTGTTTTATGCTCACATTCTAAAGAAGAAATTAGCTTCCTTCCACAGAATAATCCTACAGCACCAGGCTTACTTTATTAAAAGACCTTTCCCTTTAGTTCTGTTACCTAGTTTTAATAAGTGGAGATAACCACAGATTGGTTTGGGTTAGAAGTGACCTTCGAGACTGTCTAGTTCCAATCCCCTGCCATGGGCAGGGACACATTCCACTGGATCAGCCTGCTCAAAACTCCATCCAGCCTGATCTTAAAAACCCCCAGAGTTGGGGCAACCAATTCCAGTGCCTCAACATCCTCACAGGAAAAAAATGTCTTCCTGGTGTCTAATCTAGATCTGCCCTCTTACAGCTTAAAACCATTACCCTTCATCCCATTGCTGATACACTGCCTGATAAAGCCCCTCCCCAGCTTTCCTGTAGGCTCCTTTAAGTACTAGAAGGCTCCTACAAGGTCTCCGTGGGGTCTTCTCCAGGCTAAACAAGCCAAACTCTCAGTTTGTCACATGATGAGTCTGGATGCAGCATCAGCTGCCTCAAAACAGATTTCCAAAACCACTGCAAAAACTTACCTTTCTCTCCATTATAAGTGCAAATACAGGGCATTTTTTCTGGTGGGTTCCATAATCTAATAGTGCCATCTGCTGAACAAGATAGTAAGTGATTCTTTACACCACTGTAAGCAAGACCCCAGACTGCATCTGTGTGAGCGATTAATGTGCCAGCTAGAACGTTTGGCTCTGGAAAAAAAAAGTTCAGGAATGAAACCTTTTTAGTGACAAAACACTAAATAAGCATTTCTTCTTTAACACAGATTAAATTCCACTGTTACATATCCCCCCCAGGCTTTACTATTTAAGCAATAGCTAGAACATTACACAGGTCATTTTCCACAACCACTGCCAGCTTTCTCAAAAAACATCCAAACCCCAAAATCCAAACACACATCCACATCAAAAAAAAAAAAAGGAAACCTAAACAACCCCCCGCACCAAAACAATCAAAAAATTGTCCTTTTTTCCAAAATGCCTCAGAGAAGAGGTGGTATCAAACTTATGTCACTTGCTTCTTTCCTCCAAATTCACCATCTGAAAGATTCTTGGTCACAGCCCTTTCTCTGCACTATGTGCAAAAACACCTAACAGAATCAGTTTTCCATTAATGCTGGTTTTACTAGCACAGTAGCATGCTCTAGAACTCTTAAGCGTCCTAATAATTACAAGACAATTTCAATCATGAAACAAGTAAACACATTCTTATTTTCTCCTCCCTGATATTTTACAGTTGTCTTTTATGGGGGAGGGAGGCGGGTTTAATCTATTCTCTACAAGGTTTTGAGTACAGAAGTGAGAGAAAAATAATTAAGCCAGATAAATCACTAAAATTTAGTTTTGCAGAGAATTAAAACCAAGTTGATCTTGCAACCTAAAACCCTACTAACAAGCTTTAGGGAGGAAAAAGATCCCATTAGAGCTCTCTCTCTGTAAAGTAATCCTTACTCGAGCAGAGACAGTTCTGTCTGAGGCCCATGAAAATTATACCAACAAATCTACCTGCGCTAACAAATCAGAGCATTTTCAGTAGTTAGACTATATTCAATAAAATTTTACGAGAGGCTCAATTTGAGCTATGTATTGATTTTAAGAGTCAACATAGTGATTTTCCTACATTAGTGCAAGAGCACTGCTTCCCATACCTCATCATTTCATGCCACAGATTATGCAGCCTCAGTGTTGTATTAGCTCACTCAATATACTGACACAAGGGAGAGAAGATGACATGTTGACTCTGTCCCATTCAAACTTCAGTCAACCACGGAACTACACCCTTAGAATTACACTAAACACAAAATGCTCATCACTATCAATGGCAGGAGAGTGATGCATAGTTTTTCAGGAACTTTTCAGCTCTTTAATTCTAGAGATCAGTTATGGAAACTGAGATGAAAACTAAAACATGGGACATATAACGTGACTACACTTATCTTAGTTTTCTGAGTATTTCCTAGCAGAAGAAATAATCATTCAAGAATTTGGAATTTTTGTTCAAAGTGGTAAGTATGCTTCCTAAAAAATAACTTATGATTAATTTTTTCTTTACTGTTTAAACCTCAGAAATTGCCAATCTTCCTACTGCAGTTCTATACAAAGTTATGTCACCCATGCAAGTGGGAATTAATGTTATCATACAGAAAGCTGAAAACACACAACTTAGTTATTAGTAAATGGCAGTTACATTTCACAAAAGCTCTAGAAAACACATGAGCATGAAGCAGAAAATACATTAAGACGACTATTGTCATGAGTTATCTTTTAAAAGGTATTTACCATAGGTATCATATGGATCCACATTAGGGCTAGGCATGTTCCACCACTGGATGGTTGCATCAATACCACCACTGAAACACTGTTCTCCATTGGAACTAATGGCCAACGACAATACAGGTCCACTACAGGGACAGAATAAAAAACAAGTTTATTGATACTGCCTACAGCATAGAAGAGAACATGTGGCTATCTACTTAAAAAAAATGTATTGGATTAAGTAGTTAAAAAAAAGATTTTAACTCCCAAGAAAAATTCTCTTAAAACTTTTTTTAAGTCTCAAAAAGTGATACGAACTTGTATTAAAATGTTCTTAAATTAACTAAAACTATCCAAATTCAAGCAATTCAAAGAGCGCCATCTTATTTGTCAGAAGCAACAATAACTACACCCACAAATAGTGAGTTTTTACAGTGCATCCAATAGTTAGCTTTGCTGAAAGAGGTGGCTGTAACCTCCCCCCTCAACTATTTTCTTATATGTTTTAGGAACTGACAGTAACATATGCACCAGTAAAGCAGCTCAGAAAAATTATACCAGAAAGAGCAACTGAGGCAGGTTTAACTGTATTGTAAAACCATATCCTCAGAATTTTATGCCTGGCTCATGGTGACAGGCCATGCTCAGGATATAAGGAGTTCACTGGTTGTTCAAGTGCAGATGGGCAAACTAGAATGAAATATTTGAAGATGGTGAAAATGAAGGCTATTGGTTGAACCCATCTACGTATTTAGCAATGTAAAGAATAAAGATGGGCTGAAAAGAAACGTTGTGCAAAGCCTGTCTGAAGGGAAAAATAGTAAAATTGCCTTGTTACCAGTCTCATTAGAAGTCACAGGGTGGGGATCAGTTCTGTACCAGAACTTCCCCAAACTTTTCCTTTTGGTATTCAGTAACAAAAGTCCAAATAAAAGCCCAAATATAGACAAAGAGATCTGAACGCGAATTCAATTGGCATCTATCACTAAAAAGAATACCCGCATTTAAACATGAGGACAAAAAAGCTTTATGCTTTAGATAATAAGCACAAGAATAAAGATAAGTTTTACAAAGTAAGTGGCTTGACAGAAGGAGGACCATCACAATAGTACATGTAGATTTCCCTTAATTTCTTTTTTTTTTTTTGTCAAGGACAGCAGAGGAAGTGTTATCCACTTCCATGCTTAAACCTACCAACTGGGTTGCGGACTGGATCCTTAGTTATAAAAGCAAAGTACACTCAAACCACTGTGACTGGCTATGAACTGTGCATTTTTGTTGTGCCTTCTTACTGAAAGGAAGCAGAATTCAAAATGCGCAAATAAAGCTCAGGCAGTAATAAAGTAGTTAATACGAGTTGAAAAATCACTAGGAGTTTTACAAGTCCCAGCTCAACTTGCAAGTTTTACTAACATTGTCCAATTTAGCTTAGCTTACTGTCGTCATCTGCCACAACAAAGACTTTCCTTATTTCAGAACTATTTGTGCAATTTGCTTTGCCAAGATCTTGGGGTGGACCACAATCAGAAGTGAAAATATTTGTTATGGTACATAATGAACCACCGCCTGCACACAAAGCAGGCAAACCTGAGATGTGAAAGGAGGAATCCTGAGCTGACGCTGCAAGAGAACTGACTGTAAATGGCAGATCTTCACTCAGGTTTTAATCAGTTTATCTTACTGATTACCAGGCTTCCCCACCCACTTAAGAGGCATATGTATGAATTAATACCCATGCATTATGAACTATTTATTATGGCTTATACTGGCAATGAAATTTTATCTCTTATTGTTATTCAAGCCCCTAAAAAAATTCAGAACCCTCCTAGTTGCTTGATGTCCTGAATTTTCACTCTTCAAATCCACATTCAATGGGGGTTTTTTTGGTCCTGATAATTACATCTGTAATTTTAATTTCTCAAAACTGTATCTGAAGATTATTGGTAAGACTAATAAATTCTATCTTATTTATCTTCTTCACTCATTATGTATAAAATCCGAAGTCCAAGATATGGGCATCACTCAATTTCATTATCATCTTCTATAGTCTCCCCTTTCCATTGCAACTAACCACATTCCCAATCATTTTATCAACAACTGTGCAATTCATGACAGGGACTCAGTATTTACTTGTTTTTACAAAGTATAATGTTCCTTGTCAATATGACGCAAAACCAGAACACATCTGTGGCTTTTAAACTTAAGTGTCTTCTGAACCCACAAGACAGTACATTGATTATGCATTATGTCACACACTTACATGTGGGCCCTAAATGTGTAGATGGGTTCTACATCTAAAGAGGCACTCCTGAAAGAGAAAGGAGAAGTTATTACACTACAAGAAATCTCTACCGAAAAACTCTAAAAACACAAGTTTAATCAGTTGCAAAGGCATTTAAAACACAATTGATGTTTTATAAAACCCCATATACTTGCTTTTTGGCAGGAACTGTTTTCTGCAAATTCCAAAGTTTTAGGGTATGGTCCTCAGAGGCTGTAACCAGCACAGGCTCTACAGGATGAAAAGCTAATGCCCGCACTCCATCAAAATGACTGCGTAGCGTATACTTCGGGTTCCATGTCTTTCTGAAGGCATCTTTATTAGCTGGCAGCTTAAAACAAGAAAAGGAAAGGACTAATTTCACTTTGGTTTTAAAGAAACAAAATATGTAGATCTCCCTGCACTTTAGCCAAACACGCTATTTCTTTATTCAGCTAATGCATATTCAATCTTAAGCCTGACTTTATCTATTGATCTGTTTATATGCATCCATAAATCTCTCTCTGGCATGCAAGATAGTCTGCAATTTTTTCTATTTTTCTAGTTTCTTTCATCCCAGAGTGGACTGGAGTAAAATGCTGAATACACAGACAAGAACCTTTCATTTAAAAAAAGAAATGGTTTTAATGCTTTTGTGCAATGATACTTTAATTCTTATTTCCTGAAGACAAAAGTTTCATTGCTTATCATGCTTTCTGCACCCAAGGAAGAGATTACAACTGTCAAAAGCTCATGTATCACTTAAACACAACAAAAATAAGCTTCAGGTCCCTAGTGACTGATCTTCCTCAGATGAGTAACTTGCCTGAGAATGACAGTACACAATTCTTGAATATTTCTACACAGAAATAGGTGATCCAAATTCTGATAAGCATTTATCACAATTTTAAACATATTACATATAAATATTTTTTAAATCTTTAATGATGTTTAAATATATTTGTGAGGCAATAACTTAGTTACTATGTGAAAAAAATACATAGAAATTCTATATTTACATATTATGAACATCCAATTCATACTCTTAACCTACAGACTGTTAGGTTAAAATACAAAAGATACAGCTGCTTAATATTAATTATAGGTAACACAGAACAGTTACCAGAAAGCCTCAAACTCTTTAAGTGACTGTGGTAGACTAATTTAGAGCTTTGAATACAACTTATTGTATGTGAAGAGTAGACCCTTAGACTGCTATATCCCACTTGCCCTAAGACTCCATCATAAGGAGTAATTATGTAATTACAAGTAACTATAAATGGAGTTTAGAAAACTGGCTTTAGTTGTATCAAAATTAGCAAACTAAGAATTAATGGATACTAATCCTATCCTCTGCCTTACACACTATCTGCACACTGTTGAATTGTTAAAGCATGTTTCTCAACTGTAGGCCAGAATCTCCAGTAGCCCAAGATGTTTTAGTAAGACCTGCTGCAATAGAGCAAGAGGTAATGGTTTTAAACTACAACAGTGCAGATTTAGACTAGATATAAGGAAGACATTTTTTCTGATGAAGTGGGTGAAACAATGGATGCCCCATCCCTGGAAACATTCAAGGGCAGACTGAACTGGGCTCTGAGCAACCTGATGCAGCTGAAGATGTCCCTGCTCACTGCAAGGGGGTTGGACTGGATGACCTTTACAGGTCCCTTTCCACCCCAAATCATTCTATGATTTTCAGCCACATTATTAAAGAGATTAAAATCCCTTACAGGTAATAAAGCTTACTACCTTATATCTGTTAGGACTAAAAATAAAAATCAGACCATAATATAACATATACTGCAATAAGTATGCTTGGACCAAATCTATATCCTGGACTGAATTACCACTACTCACTCAAACTAAATTTGATTCTATTCCATCAAAATAAATAGTTTCAGACAATAAAATTTACTGTTCTGAGTTACAAATGTGCAGACATTTTCTCTTCCCCTACATTAATATAAATTTCTGGTCTAAGTGCAAACTGTGCCAAATTCAGATCACAGAAAATAACTTGTTATACCAGTCATGTAAACTGGATTTTTTTTCTTTTTAATATCATGCAAATACATTTCACAACAAAGCATTTTGTTTCCAATACCCCTACATTAGAGTATATCAAATACCACAATATTTTTATTGTTATTTAAGTTATTTAGCACTATACTGCATTACATACAAGCTTCATAAAAAGATAAATATTTTTTCAGGGAACAGAGTGGAATTTTGGAGTTCTGCATTAAACTTGACAGAATTAAGCCCAAACTGCAAATTTATTCACCTCCCCAATCTAAAATGGATAAGAGAAGGAAGGAGGGGAAAAAAAAGGGAAGGTATTTTTCCTGCAAACAGACTCCCTTGATATTCTTAAGCCTCATGAAGTAATGCATTCATCCATCTGGCTAACTAACATTGCCTCATGCACTTGTGTCAATCTTGGACTTAAAAGAAATTAAAGCCAAACAACTCAAATAGCACTGGCTAATTTTAGCACGTCATTAGACAGAAGACATTGATTCTTTGGGTGTGATGTACATCCGCACCACTGATTTCCATTACGGTTGTGATAAAGAAGAAATCCAAGAACTCAAGAGAACCAGGATGGAATATAGTGGTTCTTATTTTTGAAAAAGAGGAATAGAGTTCACTGAATCTTTTTTGTTAAAATGGCTGTTGCAATAGCAATTTTGTTCTCAGTAGTTGTCCTGGTTTCAGCTGGGATAGAGTTCATTTTCTTCCCAGTAGGTGGTAGAATGCTGTGTTCAGTATTTAGGATGAGAATTATGTTGATCACACACTGATGTTTTATTTGTTGCTAAGCAGGGTTATACTACGTGAAGGACTTTTCAGCTACTCATGCCCTGCCAGTAAGGAGGCCAAGGGTGCACAAGAGGCTGGGAGGGGGCAGAGCCAGGACAACTGACCCAAACTGGACAAAGGGATATTCCATATCACATGATAAACTGTGGGGAGTGGGCAGGGAAGTGCCACAGCCCAAAGACTGGCTGGTGGATGGTGATCAACTATTGTACATCACTTCTTTGCATATACCTTTATCATCGTTACTATTCCCTTCCTCTTCTGTCCTATTAAATTGCCTTTATTTCAACCCAGGAGTTTTACTTTTTCCCCAATTATCTCTCCCACCCCACAGTGTGAGAGAATGGAGGGCAACGAGAGAATAGCTGTGTAGTGTTCGGCTGTCATCTGGGTTAAAGAGCAGTTCAGAAGAATCTGCTAAAATGCAAAATACAAAGTTTACAGAAATTACAAAAAATAAGGTACATTTCCTATCCTAAGTACAGCTTTAAAGCCTTATTTTCTTTTAAAACAGACTTGAACGTCTTGGTTCTTTTACATGACACTACGTACACCTTCCCAGAGATCTAGTTATATATAAGCCTCTTTTCTTCTTGTTTAATTCTTTTCTGCCACCCAGTGAATCTTGACATCCTTACTGCAAGAGTAAGAGAAGAAATGGCATGTCTTTAAAAAGAGATTCCTGCAACCTGTAAGGAAAAAAGCCAAGTAGTCTATCTAAAAAAAAAAAAAAAAGTACACCTCAAAAAACAGTCAAGGACTTGGAAAAGGGATTTGCTGATTACAAAGCATGAACGTGAGATACAAAAGAGGCCAGAAGTATAACAAAAAAAGAAGTAAAACATGACACTGCATATCAGTGTTCTAAAGCGTAACATCTCAAAAGCCTCCCAAAACAAAAAGTCATGAACACACTGCCCCACTGAGTCTTAATGTTCTACTGTAAACCCAAAAAGAAAGTAATGGGAAAACAGACTATGGAATCATAAAATTCTACTGGCTCCTTCCATCAAAGTTTAGGGAAAAAATGGAGACTTTCCTAAACAGGACTGAGAGGGATCAGCTGAATCCTTGATCCTAATCCCCTGTCAGCAAACAGCCACAGAGTAGATGCTTAGAAGAGTAGATGCTTAGAAGAGTAGGGTCTACTAAAAGTAAGAGCTGTCCCGTCTGAAACTATCTACCCATCCACATGCAAATGAAAACTCTGTCTAGGTCTTTACCACAAAACCTCCTTAAACTTAGAGCAAAATAAAAAACCTACAAACTATACACTATTAGAAATTGTTAAACAGATTAGAGGAGCAATTAGAACTACAAATAATTTATAATACTTGCTCAGTCTAACCTAATAAAAATCCCTTTCTGTCTTCCTTTCGTTTGTCTGTATGGGACACATGCAACCTATGCATTCTGCTTTGTAAACCAGCAGCAAATCAGACTGAAAGAAACTACAGCTGACCTAAACTAAACAAACCAAACAAAAGCCACAAAAAATCCCATGCCAAATAAAAACCCAACACACACAAATGTCAACTAACAAAAATACCCTAAATCCCCCAACCCCCAAAATACTTCCTTCCCCAAAACAAATAACTCCTCCCCTCCAAAAACCCCAAACAAAACAAAAATCTCATGCCCACCCATCCCCCCCAAAAATTCCCCAAACTAAAAAAGACAGCAGGAAGGGAAGCTCTTCCTTGCCCCTACAGTCAGCAGAATCCTTACAACATAGTAAGAGATATGCATTTCTCTATCTCAATCAACTACTCATCTACAGCAAACAGAGGAATTAGAAAGTAATAATTAGTAATCACATTTTTTTAATGTTATTTTTTTTCTTGATAATGTTGTGACTGTTGTAGAGATTTCCACATTCAGATGCTCTGATAAATGAGAACTTTCCACTTCGCAGCTAGTCCTACAGCAGAAAACCAGCACCATTCTGTGCAGCTATGGAAACCAAGAATATACAAATGGGAGTATCTAATTTGTTGACAACACTGCTCTCTCAGCATATGAACAACTACACATGCTGAGGTAAAGACAAAGCAGTTATCAAAGAATACACGACTTGAGATGGTCTGCTTGGATGTCTTGCAGACAACTCATGCACTAATTCATTCCCACACAGAAAAATTTTCGCTATAGTTGAAACTAGTAAGACTTAACACTTACATCTCCATTCCATCCACATCCTCTCCTTTTCAAAACACAACACTCATGACGGAGTGATACATGAAAGCTAAAACCCTGCTGTGACTTTACTCATGCACCACAGTGGCTAGTACAGGCTATTTGAAGAACATGGTCTTACTGGGAGCAACATCCAAAAAGTGAGAATATTAAGTGTTTCAAGTTTTTTGTTGTTGTTTTACGTAAGCCAATAATGTTAAGCTAAGTTAATATTTATCTGGACATTTACTAGAAGAGGAGGTGGCTTAAGCTAAGCTCACAGGGGCATAAGTTTAAGATGCCCTATGAGTAGTGTATTACTGGTACAGGTAAGACACTCCTACTGCACTGCAGATCCACAGTTATGCAGAAACAGTCTCAGAAGTTAAGAACTATCAAGTAATTTTTAAACTGAAGGAACACTGTGATGGAAAACTACTATCATCTGAATTTGAGTCTCTTCAGATCCAGGACAGAGATTCCCTTCTTAAATAAAAAGACAGAAAGAAATTCTTTACATTCTTTACATACTTAAAGTTTTTATTTTCTGACACACAAAGTCAGAAACCACTAGACATTTTTCAGATACGCTTTAAAGGATAGCAGATACACTAAGAGCACTGGGAAAGGAGGACTGGATAGGAAGCAGTAAAACCAAGACACAATTATTGTCAACCACTTCTCATTCCTGTTTGGTGAATGATCCATTCAGAAAGCAAAACCTTACTTCTACCTTTGGTCTCCTCTATCAGCTAGATACAAAAGGATAAGATAACCTCTTCCCACACACCTTCCAAACCTAGCTGTAAACAAGCCTCTAACAAAGGGTCTCAATAAGAAAATTTAAAAAATCCAACTATATTGAAGCAGTACTATCATCCTCATCTACAGGATCACTAAACACCTTCAAACCTTGAACAAATATGTAAGGTACTGCCTTCTGCTGCAAATTCTTTACTAGCTCAGGCAGTAATTCATACTTGCACATACAACACCTCTATTCTCTGCTTTTATCTTCCCAACAGCAATGGCAACTGCAGGTTCTACTCTGCATCACTCTTCGCACAATAAAAACTGTATTGTGAGGTTTGTGACAGATTCTCCTGGAACAGTTTTATCAGTTGGAGTCAATTACATTATCATTGCAATGCTTCCTAAGTTTGTCTTGGCTCAGCTGTAAATACTACTTCTTGGAATAAACAAAATGGCTACATGCTATTTCATGAAGAAGCTATATTTAATAAAAAAGAATAACATACTGCAATGTTGCAGTTAAGCATGACATTTTCCTCAAGACTGATCTTGTTTCTCAAAGTCTCTCACAGGGCATGCTCTACAGACCAACTTTCCCTACACTACTAGAGCTCTTGAAGGAGACATCACAAATTTCTTATTTTAAATCAATGATACCCTTGCATTCTCTTTAACATAGAAAGAAGTATGGCATGTATTTGCCATTTGGTATCAGAATATATTAACGATTGCAGTATTTTGATCTAAGATACTTCTAGCTCAGCATGGGCCTCTGACAGCAGCTTAAAACCAACCAAAAATGCCTCCTAAGTAAATAGCGATACTTCTCACTGTTCTTTCAGACTGCTATCATTTCAGCCTAGGAACCTCTCGTTCCTTACATGTATAATTCTCAATGGACAGTTAGAGAACAACAGATAATAATAATCTATAATCAAGATATAAAGTATTTAGCTAATACTAGAGTTGTACAGACACTGGAATGTATGCTATGAATTGTGATTGATAATCATTGTCATGACATTAAGAATAGCCAAACATGAATGAAGCCATGCAAAATACAATACAAAAGACCAACCCTAAGGGGCACCATACTGGTTAGTCCAGCGTACAGGCTGACCTGGGGCTTTGGTGGCCAAAAGAGGAAAGAAGGGTGCTTAACAAGTATTTTAGATTTTTAAGAGAAAAAAAGAATCAGAAAATTCTGTGATTATAAACATGTGCCTTAAGAGCCAAATGTTATCTTTATAAATGCAATGAAGGTCAAGCATGACCCACCACACCGTGATACTCCAAAGTTCTGAACTTGGGAACAGGACAGACACGGAATGCAGTGCAATGGCTAAACAAATCTGAGATATAATCTAAACAGCTGCAGCTACCTCGCTCCTGAAAGTAACCATTAAGCTTTTTGTTGTCTCATGTGTGCCCAAGTAGCTAAGAAGCCCAATGACATCTTGGCCTGTATCAGAAACAGTGTGACCAGCAGCAGCAGGGAGGTGATTGTGCCCCTGTACTCAGCACTGGTGAGGCCGCACCTCGAGTGCTGTGTTCAGTTCTGGGCCCCTCACAACAAGAAGGACATTGAGGGGCTGGAGTGTGTGCAGAGAAGGGCAACGAGGCTGGTGAGGGGGCTGGAGAACAAGTCCTACGAGGAGCAACTTAAGGAACTGGGGTTGTTTAGCCTGGAGATGAGAAGGCTGAGGGGAGACCTCATCACTGTCTACAACTGCCTGAAAGGCGATTGTAGCAAGGTAAGTGTTGGTCTGACACTTCTCAGAAGTGTCAGATGACAGGACAAGAAGAAATGGCCACAAGTTGCACCAGGGCAGGTTCAGATTAGACATAATGAAAAACTTCTTCACTGAAAGAGTTGTCAGGCACTGGCACAGCTGCCCAGGGATTTGGTTGAGTCACCACCCCTGGAAGTGTTCTTAAATGAGTTTGAGGGACATGGTTTAGTGAGTGGACAAGGCATGGCTGGACTCGATCTCAGAGGTGTTTTCCAACCAGATGATCCTATGATTCTACATTTACTATCAGTAAAATGGGAACAACAATCACCTGACAAGTTCAGAAGCTTGATTTGCGATTCTAAACTGCTTTAAAATATATATTTTTCCTCATGCAAGTTAGCATTAAATCAAACTTTAATTCTTTAATGAAGATACAGACAAGCACTTAGAAGCTATCCAACCAAGTAAATACAGCACTTACGTAAAACAAATCCCCAAACTATATAACTTCATAATTCCCAGGGGATTTTACTACTAGTTAGGAATAGTAGTTAGGAACATCCAGTTCTGGATGTTTCAAATTTAAGCTGCCCTAAAGCATTTATAACTGAAGCTTCTGAAAAACTTTTCTTTGAAGTACTCTCGTTCATAGATCTTATAGAGTGATAGATTTTCTAAAAACAGTTCTACATGACTCTAAAGTCAGTCACATTTTACATGTCATCACACTGCAGATTCATCTAGACAGAAGGAAAAATCCTGAAAAAGATGTAAAGAGTTGAACTTGAATTCTGATATTAAGTTAATTCCCAGTAGCGCTGTCATTTGAAATTAATCAGACAACCTGAAGATTAATCTTTGCCATGAACAGGATGGCAAATTATACAAATTTAGAAAGTACTCCAGATACTTTAAAAAATCTCCATCACTTATTTTTATACAGTTCAGCAACAGAAGGATGGATAATTAATAATAATTTTCATTTGTTATTTAGGAAATAGAACTATGTAACATAACATCCTGCAGTAATGGAGGAATTAAGTATTAGGTCTTACTTCATTACCACAATTAATAATGCTATCAGTTATAAATACTGAAGGACAACTATGACTAAAAAAAGAGTATGCAGTTACACACAAGTATTTCTGGACCTTTTAAAAAGGCATAAGCAATTTACTTCTTTACTTTTCAGATTTTAAGATTTTAATAAAATTCATAGTAATGGTTTCCAGTACAAACACCATGTATCTAACTTGAAAAGTTATAAAAACAGAGAGGTACTTTACAACGACAATAACAACACACACCTCAACCTAAGACCACAAGGCATGTTAAATACAGTACAATAAATACACAGACTTACCTGAACACTTCCCTAACCAGCCATCAAATATCACTTGTCATTGAATAATTCATGTAACACTATTGGTAGTAACTTAATGAATATGATCAAAGGAATATCAGAACACTCTGCATTGTAACAAAAATAAACCCTAGATGCTTACATCTGAAATATACTACTATGTATAGTCTATGCAGTTAACACTACATAAACACAAAGGGGAGACCAGAAAAGTAAGTATATAACAATATTTATTTCTTATGCCATGTCTTCTCAATACTACATATTACTGTATAATTGTCATTTATGCTCAAACAAATTTATGTTAAGACACCACTCTAATGTCATAACACATTTTCCCAGTGAAAAATCTGAATTAAGTTATCTAAGTAGGAAATAAGTCATCTCACCTGATTTACATTACCCATATTACTTAGCCCATTCACAAGATGCTCCCTCCTCCTCCTCCCAAGTAGTAGTTTTTGCTAATGAAAAATCTGTTCTTTGCATCTGTAACATTCAGGGTGGGGAAGAGGGGACCCAACTACTATTGATTAAATTAAACCGTACAGAGAATTTTAAAATAAAATTGCACTTACATCATAACTATAGTCTGCATCATTTGTTACTGTCAAGTCTGCAAGGTCTCCAAGGCCCAGTACACTTAACAACACATCATCAGAACCCATAATAAATGACTTGCCTCCTCCAGGTGGAAACGTTATTGGCTCAGCTACAAAGAACAAAACAGTTTCTTTAAGTCTCAACGTAATAATTCAAACTGATGAAAAACTGCATTATTCATTACTTAAAAGCAAAGCAGAGTTTAAAACTGAACTTGTTCTATACACTGCCCCAACTAAAAAAAAGAGTACAACAACACGCACACACATGTGCAAACACACACACATATTAAATACACAAATCTTATATCATGCTTTGTTATTTGATTTCAACTTACTTTACAGAGATGTTCAACACTATTGACAAGTGACTTAACTGACATTACTTTACATTGCAATATCAAATATAATTCCCATTCTCCAAATTCTCAGCTAAATTTTTCATTCACTACGGCCTTCTATCTATCTGCAAATACGTCTCTGAGCTTTATACTAGTCAAATATCTCTACTTGCATGTGCAAGTGTTATTTCTCTCTCAGGTTTAAGACCTCACCCAGAACACCTCTTCTACTTTGCTTTTTCAGATGATTAAAAAAAAATCAAAACATCGGTTATTCATTAATTCCCTCTCTTACTTTCTCAGCATAATTTTAGATTCTAATTTAAAATACACTCAACTGACAGTTATCTTAGCTAGCTTGTCTTCCCGAAATTAAAGATTTCTGTTAATTACCATTTAGAATGAATACAAATGATACATAACCTTTCATACTGAATTCACATCTGAATAATGAAGTTACAAATATTCATCCATAACCTTTACAGCCTTCAAAAATTCTGTATATCTTCTTCTACTCTCAAATATCAATTCAGCAGCAAGGAATAGGAATGAAGGCTTAGACAATTTAATAATTTTGCATATTTTAGGAACTGCTTTTACTTATCACTATTCCTTTCTGTGTAAAAACTGACAATCGTTAAGCTATGTGCAAACATATGCAAAGTATGTTAAATCTGTTACATCTATTTGACATCTTTAAAAATTAAACTTGCGTGACTTTTGAATTTCAGTGATTTGGAATAGAGAGTTACGGTCTCGTTTTAACACCACCTCTTGTTTTTCAGAAACACCTTGAGAGACAGAGAAAATAATGTTTCCAGATCTGAAAAACATCCAATCTTTGTTTTTGTCTTACAAAACCAGTTCTAAACAGGAGAACTAATGATCAACACATTCCTGTTTTGAACATGCATCTTTATTACCGTGTATTGCCATTATCTGAATGGCAACCTAGTTATGTTCCACTTCAACTGAACAAAAGTAGCCAATACCAGGTCTAAAGTTACAGACATCTGGCATCACTGCTATGGTTAGGCAAAGAGGAGTCAGCCCAGAGAGACCAAAAAAATAATTTCTCAGGAATAAAATGAGATCTACTGTACTATTAAAATAAAAACGTAACCTTATTAGCACAGATTCTCAAACAGTTGTGTTGTCTAAGAATATGATCTATATAAGAATGAAGACTGCTGTTCCTACAACTGCATAAAAAGAACAAACAGTATTCTAACTATGCAGGATCGTCTCTTTTGAAAACATTCACAATCCATACAAAGGTACCGACTCATCAGAATGCTAATTAACAGCCCAAAATAGCCTACCATGCCCTGGTATGAATAAGCTTTTCATTTCATTTCAAACCCTCAGTCTGACAGTCTATTCAAAATCACTCATACTTCAAAAAAATCCATATTACTAGAAAACACCTAACTATTCTCCACGTTCCCACTTATTTACCTTATTATTGGTTTGAGGCTTTTTTAGGAAAGGTGAGGGGGTACCACTCATTCATGCTTATTAAATGAGATCAGAATTTCTAAGAATTGATTTCTTACTCAAAGTGTCTGAGCTGAGTATTAAAGGAGACACAAATAACACCTTACACGAAGCAAGAAATCAAAAGAACACCAAAAACATTCTCCAGGTGAAGCTAAATTGTGAAACCCTCAAATGAATTAAAATTAGCCCCTCAATTACTTCAAAGACAAGAGTTCTTTCTGGTTCTTTTCTGACAGAAAGAATGGGAGACAAAAATTATAAAGTCTACAAAAGAAAAAGAGGTTTTTTTCAGAGTCTTTGGTAGTGGTGGTTTTTGTCATCATTGGTTGGTTTGTTGGTGTTGTCTTTTCCTTTAGGCTCCAATACTTTTAACTGGAAGTACCGAAACTGTATCGCCTCTACTGTCTTGGCAAGGTCCCAGCCTCCCAAATACATCTATATTTACAAGGTAAACCTCCCAATTCATTATAGAACATAGCTGCTGCTCACTGGCAAAAGGAGGCAATATGCTCATTTTAAACTTGAGAGTACTTTTCATGCCTGTTGAGATGCTGTGACTCCTATTTGACCTTTAGGATCCTGAATTTGGCATGCTAATTCTTTTTGAAACTGAGGTCATCTGTCTTTAACCGGTCAACTTTCATAAGCTGTATACTAAAAATGAAGTGCTACCACACAAAACCACTACCACATAATGAGTCTAAATGTATAAATTTATCAAGCTTTGCTTGCAGAGGTGAATATCCCTTTACTTAAAGCTTCAAAATTGATGCTACGTGAAATTTAGAAGTATATTTCTCGATACTAAAGTTGCCAATATTTATGTTGTGTAACTATATTTTAGTTTATTTTAAAATAATAAAAATGTGCTGATAAGACATTCAAAAAAGACCACAAAATGGTTGCAAGTTGTTTGTATAAAAATAAAAGGCAGAAAAGTAATAGCATGAAAGATGTGTGATGTTATAATTACTAAAGAGATTCACAACTCTGCACATCAAAACCAATGCATCAATACATATATAAATGATAAAGTTAAACCAATTATTTACTGAATGATTTTCATCTTTAAAAAAAAAAATCCCACGCACAGTACACTCCTGTTCTCACAGCATAATATCCTCAGTTTAACTGACTTTGTAATCAATACATACCAAGTAAAAATGCAAGTGATAACACAAATTTCTTTCTAGGTGAAACCAGGTAAAAAATGCAATGAATAAATATTTGCTTGGTTAATCCTAACCAGCACTTCTTACCCTCAAGTTTTGACATAATATGTAAGTCAAAATCAAGCAATAATATTTGTACAGATTGAAACTGCTTTAATCTCTAATCTAGTATTCGTGTTCATACATGCTCTTGTCTACGATAAGACTGGGACATTTTAACCTTGTTTTTCAGAAAGTTGATATGTGGTACCCCAAAAGCAGCGATTAGTGCCCACGCAATTAGCTACTACGGCTATTTTTTGCCAATCTATAGACTGACACCCCTGCAAGGCAGAGATATTAAAAAAGAAAACAATCATAATTCTCTGTACAATCCAGTGGATGGAGAATCATGCTGCAGTTGATTCTGTTTCTGGAAGTCATGCAATATGGCGAAGCGGAAACTCCAATTTCTTATGGTCGAAACTATACAGTGTAATTATGGAATAACAATTTTCTCATCATATTTAATCAGGCACTTGAGTTAAAAAACAAAAACAAAAACACCAAACAAACAAAACACACCAACAAAAAACCCAACCAACCAAAAAAATAAAACAAAAAACCCCCAAACCAACCCCAAGCCCACACCTTTAGAGGTGTAAAAGATAAGTTTCCAGCCAATTATAACCACAGTTTACTTTCCCTGATCATCCTCCTCAAGAAAAGAAAAAAGTAGAGCTTAATAACACTTTGTTCTCTCTACAAAAACAAAATTATCAACCATTATCTCAGAACTCTAACACTTTAGAGCATAGCATAAACCTTACGTACAGTCACAAGAACATTATGGCTTAGTAACACTCATCAGCATAGGCTGAAAGAAAACCTAAAGCTGTCTGCAAAAACTAAACTTTTACAACACAGTTGAATAAATAATTGAGCAAAATCTGCATTTTATGATAATGACATATTTAGCCTTCTGTTAACAAGACGGACCTAGAAAGAATTCAAAGACAACACAAGGCTTGTTTGTTTGCAGCTTTTCACCATACGATATAGACAGAAAGTTAAAAAGCCACGTAGTATTCAGGATAGAACTTCTGATCAAACAGCAAAATTTACACTCTAACAATCAAGTTTAAAAGTTATGCAGAAACCACAATTAGCGGGTATGATGGTAGATAGTCATACTACTACTCTTAATGAATGAAACCCAAACTACACTGATAAGCTGAAGGCATATTAACACATTAAAAAGCATGAAAATATAATCCTCAAGGCACAATTTATTTGAAAACAGGGTGGACAATATTTGAATTGTAGCACAGTGTTTATGCTACAGGAATCAGACAATAAAAGTCAGTCCACAGCAAATTCAGTATCTATTTCTTCAGAAACATTGTTTTTTCCATCATTATTTTAAATGTAAAGTCTCCAAAAGAGACAAGATTTATATGGCCTGTCCTTAAGAATCAACACCCGTGTTCCTTTGCCCAACATGTATCACCTAAGATAAACAGCCTAAGACACAATGAAGGAACTGTAACTGCAGGGCCACATGCCCTTAGTACCTTAATGAGGCTAAAAGGCAACCTAAAGCACATAAATAATAAAACCAAACACAACCCCTGAAACATACATCCACAAATTTTAGCAAGTGGAACTTCAGCAGTAGGTTTTTCAATTACTCCACAGGTAAATGTGACACTAGTTCATCTTTAGGTCATAAATAAAAACAAAGATGAAAAGGAAGGCAATAAAAGAGAAGGTGGGAACACGACTTTGTAAATTAATAGCTTGGGAGAACAATTAAAAAACCTCCCTGCAAAACTGTTAATTTTCTGCTCACCTGATGACAGGTATTTGTGGGGTGAAGAAATAATAGGAAAATCAACTGATTATCAGCATCAGTAATAATGCAAATTCTTTTCAGTTTTGGTATAGATCATATCATGCCAGGGTTTATGGGTCAGGGATAATAATAAAGGAGCCAAATCCAATTTCAGCTGAGTATTCTGAATGAATATGAGTAGATGACAGAACGTACATAATGGTATTCTAATCTCAAAGTTAATACAAGGAAAATCATTTGTTTAAGACCAAACAAAAAAAGCTGAATACAAGATTCTGGACTATTTTGATAATAGTTTGTCACTATCTTCCACTGCCTGAGATAATCCTGAAATTGAAACCAATATCTTTGCAAAGAAATAGTGTCTTTGTACATTTGAATTCTTAAAAAGAAAACGTTAAACATGAGGAAAAGAGACAAATTAGTCTCATAACTTAACCACTTCTAAATTCCACTTTAAATCACAAACTGTGTATTAAATGCTAATACTCACCTTTTCTCCCCTTCAATCAGTAATGCTATATTTGTAAAAAATTTCACTAATGTGGGGGGTGGTGGTGTCTGCAAACAGGGATTGAATAGTTGATAGTTTCGGAACACACTGCTGTATATGACATTGTTTAAAAATACTTATGAAAATGGTGAGTTACGATAAGCCACAGAAACTCAAGTCACGTTCTCATAAAACCATTTGGGAAGAATTGCAAATGAAATAATGATGTGGCAAACCGCAATTGCATTAAGCTTTATAGAGGGGACAGTAAACTACAGCGTGTGTTTTCTAAACAAAATCTCCTGAAATATAATAAGTAGCTGAATTTTTTGTACCTTCCTCTGCTCTTGCACCTTCATGATCAGTCATTCTAGAAGAGGGTGACCTAGATTGATTAATGATTCCTGAAGGGATGTGGGGTATCTCATCATCGCCCAGATCAGCTATCATGTCGTGAAGTTTTGTCCTGTTGACTCCTGTAAATTAATGTCAGCAGCAAAGATTCATTTGGTTGCTACCGCTTGACTTGACTGAAGTCTAAAAATCGATTAAACTAATTAAACAAGAATAATTATTGATGGGACGTCCTTAAAACAAATACAATGCTTTGGGTTTGTATATTAATAAAATCAATCTTTTGGAACTCAAAAGGAGGAGTTAATACATCAAAGCTGAAAACAACATGCAAACAGTTTTAATTCACTAAATCAAATAAAACTCCTGTAGGTTCTGTAAATCTATTCTACAATTTCCTGTAGGAGAGAAAAAAAAAATTATCTTAAAGCCCTACTGAGAAGTCAAGTCAAACATTAGAAGAATATTCATTATTAAACAAAACACATGAATTAAACATTTGCTAATAATATTACACAACTTAAATTGTTTAGTATAGTTAAACACTGAAAAACAGAGTACAAATGAAAAATAAGCTTAAAAATGAGGGATAAAGTACAGACAACTCATAATGGGGGTGCAACGAACAATTAACTTTCCCTGCTTTTGAATGTTATTTAAATTGTATAAAGTGTTTATTAAACACAAAAGCAAGATTGCTTCCACCACGGTATAAAACTGTAGATGTATATTACCCTTATTAAATAACCATGCCTCCAGAAACAAAGCATACTGAATCATACGTGCATTTAATTCATGACATAGACACTTGAAAACAAGAATAGTATAATTTAATTGTTAATAAACTCATTCTTGCTTTCCAGCTTAAAGCTTCTGTGTCAAAATGTCAAGCTTCAATCATAAAGTGAAATTTCAGCGACAGAATCTCTTCAGAGAAAAAGAAACACAATGATGCCAAGATATAACTGGCTTTTAATTGATAAAAAAGTCCTTCATGAGACTGCAGGCAACTGTACTGTAGAACATTTAAAAAAAAAAGCTGACCACCCTATCCCAAAAAACTATGCTTTTAAGCTTGCTAAAATATAAGGTTTTACTATCTTTAAAAGGGCGTATTATAACTTCAAAAATATTCAAATATGCACATTTTAAGTAAAGCAAGCATTAGCAATTTCTTATACTCTGAAGTGGCAAGTACCACTTTTACCAAAAGGAAACCAAAACTAAAATAAGGCCTTCTTTCTTAATAAAGTCAAAGGTAAACACTATAATCAGAGATGACTTATCAAAGGCAGAAGCGTTCATTAAGCACAGTTAAGCACTAAAACACGCTCTTTAAAATAATACTGATAATTTCAATTTTTAGACCTTACTGACAAGAAATGGTTAAAATTGATGTGTTCAAAAATATATCTCCATCAATAAATGAATTCTCTGGAGATGATGGAGAATTCTCTGGAGAATGGATGTCAATAAAATAATTTCTGGAAGTAGGATCATAGCAAAAGCATACTATACATACCTCATGAGTGATGGTATATAACTGCTTTCATTAATACTTGCAATACATTCTCATTTTGCTAAATAATATAGAACACCTTACACTTTTTTTTGTGCTTCTGACATTTTTTCTTTTACAGAATACTTAGTGTTCCAATTATATCTACAAAGGTTTATACCCAGAAGTTATCTGAGAATAAAAATGCCTTTCAAAAGTCTCCCCTGATGCAACAGAACAGGTATCTTGAGGGATTAAGTTTTATTCTGTCTCATACAGAGGTGAGTCTAGAAACCTGCGACCTCACCTAATGAAGCAAATGTAAAACAATAAAAAGCGAGCAATGTCTCTTGCACCAACACTTTTTTTTGAAGCGGCACTAGACTGACAGGATTTCATTTCAAAGGTACAATACTTAATTGCAATGAGCAAGTGAGAACTCATAAAAAAACGTCATTCTTAAAGCAGCCAGGCGTCTATCATACAGACCACAAAGTTTGCTTTTGTCTTTACTCTTGTTGGCTGTCAGCCAGCCACCTATAGTGAACAGCAGCAGATACATTCTTCAAGATACTGTAATTATAAAGCAATCATTAAATGACAAGATAAAAGCCACGGCTGGTATCCTAAACTGTCTACTTTAATACACCCTTTGCTTTCCAGAAGAAAACTAATTTCTCCATGTCAATATGCACAAACTAAACTGTTCAACACATGGATGGAAAATGCCAAAACCTGCTTATAAACTCTTACTTACACTCAAACCAAAAATATCTTTTGGAGGTATTTTCACACCAAACATACGGGCATGAGAATTTTGTATCAGAAGACACTAAGAACTAGAAGTAGCCTTCTCCTCTGCTACCCTGAACCACCTAGCCATCTCATATGTCAGAGTCACAGAAATTCGGTTTGGGTTGGGAAGGGACCTTTAAAGGTCATCCAGTCCAACCCCCACCCTGCAGTGAGCAGGGGCATCATCAATTCAAATCAGGCTGCTCAGAGCCCCATCCAAGCTGGCTTTGGATGAATCCAGGGATGGGGCATCTCTGGACAACCTGTTGCAGTGTTTCACCAACCTCACTGTAAAAAATTCCTTTTTTTTTTTTTTTTTTTTATATCTAAATATAAATATTTTATATCTAAATATGCGCTCTTGTAGTTTGAGACCATTACCCCTTAACCTATCCCAAAGGGCCCTGCTAAAAAGTTTGTCCCCGTTTTTCTGGTAGGTCCCCTTCAAATACTGAAAGGCCACAATAAGGTCCTTACAGTCTTCTCCAGGCTGAACAATCCCAGCTCTCTCAGCCTTTCTTCATAGGAGACGTGTTGAATCCCTCTGAAAATTTTTGTGGCCCTCCTCTGGACTGTCACCTCCCCACCCACAACAGTCTTCCCTGTGCTGAGGGCTCTAAAGCTGGACACAGTTTTCCCAGTGGGAGTTCAAAGAACCCTACCCTACCTGAGTAGACTAGAGGGGCAGAGTCACCTCCTTCAACTGGCTGGCTGCATTTCATCTCACTGACTGACAGTCTTGTTTTTTAATGTTTTTCAGTACATTTAGTCAATTCTTGTCCTTCAGCCATAAGCTTCAGAACAGCGTTTAATCCATCATACAATACAGAAACTTCTTGCTGAAGTTTACAAAAGAGTAGTTGCCACTCCCAACAACTTTTCCATATTTCATGCTGAAAAATGTCAATATTGAAGACTGTGCCACCACCACAGGAGACTGAACATTTGTGCTTTCAACTCTGTGCAAGTGTACCTTTGTAGAATTGCTGAAGTATTGTAAATGTCACAAATTGATTTTTAAGGATAAAAATGTGCTGTCTCTGCATAAGCAGCTATGTTCAAGGCATGAGCTGGACAATTGTGTTTCATCCTCAAGAAAAGACTAGAACAAAAAAAGTAATCATTAAACACAAACCAGTAACAAACAAAAGCAAAACCACCTACAGCCCCCTTCAGTGTATCTTTCTTTGGAGATCAAAAGTAAAAAAGGTAACATTCAGTGCTGAGAAGTTAATAGTCTGAGGAGCCATAAGCAGCCTTCTGCTAGCTCCAAAATGCAATAGCCCAAGTCTGAACATGGAATAGGAGCCTTCTACATCAACAGGTGATGCTCACCAAGACAGTAAAATCCAAATCTATTTTCATGCCTATTAACTATTACACTATATTCCCAGTAATGAAGGCTAGCAAAGTGATTGGGACAGATAATGTTTCATAAGACAGAACAATTAGACTAAGGAAAAAAATGAAAGCAAGTAAAAAATGGTTAAAGTTTCAAGGAAACTAATGAAAAAACCAGTAAAATGATCTTTATATTAACAGTGGTGTTACATATACAATTTAAGAGGTGAAAACTGTTTTTCATATTGCTGAGAGCACATTACTCTGACCTGACAGTATGAGATGAGCTATGCATCATCTCCAATATTATGTTCTGAAAACGCAACAGACTATATCCGAAAAAGTAATCCCCAATTTACCTGCCAAAACTTATCAAACTTGGGCAAGAAATTGGCCTTAACTTCAGCATATTACTGTAAAAGGTAAACCTGGTTTTGTAGACATCAAATGTAATCCCTTATCTGTCCAGAATAAGTTGTGGTTGAATTATGGTTTTTCTTTTTTTCTAAAAATACCAGAACTCTTCCATAAACAAGTTTTAGGTTATTTGCAGCTGATATTATTAAGGCAATTAAAGTGTGGGGTATTTTTTTAATTTGGTCATGGGTTCTGTTTTTCTTTGTTTAAAGATACTTTCATAAGACAGTAGTATTTACACATACCATGGTGACAATCATGACAGCAAAAAACCAAAAGAACAAAAATGTGTATTACATTATGAAAATGTATGTGTGGACAGAAGATGACCTCAACTAAGGTGTTCCACCCAAAAATAAACAGATGAATATAGACCACAGAAATATCAAAACAGAATCAAATCTGTTCCTGTTTACTTACTTATCTAGGCAATTAGAATGAAAGTTACCATACCTGGGCCATGACTATGAAGATTCTGCTACGAAGAGAACAGTCTAAATGCAGACTATAGTAGCTACGAGATGCATATTCAACAAAAGAACCTGTTAGCATCTCTGCCCTATTTTGCGGTCTTCAAAGTACTGCAAGAGGTGATAGTCAATGCATGTTTATTTGAACTTTAAGATGATCCATATACAGCCATGCAACTAAATTATTATATTACTCAAAATAAACTGTGATCAAAGTCTGACAGTACACTGCAGAGCAAAGCAAGAGGTAAGTTCATGAATCACCATGAGAAGCAGGAACAAAGGCCTTTGACCCTATTTTCAGTCACAGAATGTTAAACAAGCTGAGAAAAAACTCTACTAAACAAATAAACAGAATTTAAACAGCCCTATACCACCTTACATCCATATTTTTACTATGCATGGTTATCTCATCCAATTAGCTCGTAATTTAGAGACCAATTTTTAAATCAGAAACTACTATAATGAATGTGACACAAGCGCAGAATCTCACAAACCACCCTATGAGACTACATATATGAGCTAAGGGTTTCCCAAAGAGAAATTTAAACTTAAAACACTGAACAGTGACTTATGTGACCTCACAGAGTTGTGACACAGTTGTGTCCCAAATATTCTCTTATGTGAACACAAGCATATTTCAAAATTACTTTAGATGAAGAAAATACTTTAAGTTTTGATAGTGGAACACATACTGTCAAAACACAATATACATCAAATAATAATTGATGGCCAACATGTCACACCATTCATAGAACAAAACTTAAATGTTATACCATTTGCAGCAACTGCAGGAAAGAAGACAGGAAGGAAAGGTTTGATAATAATGTTGCAAAGTTAAATTGTGCAGCTGGACATTCCAGACAGAATAATGGCTATTTATATTAAGTGATGGTTACAATCCATTTAATGAGCAATGCAGGGCACTAAAATGCCAGTTTTTGACAAAGTAGTTATTTTTGAAGGGTGAGAACTATGTCTGTCTTCCAGAAATGTTAAGATTTACAGATGGAAAATCAAAAATATGATGGAAACTCTTGACTGCATAGCAGTCAAGGAAGCAATGAGTGCACGAAAGGAAAATCCTTTCTAGACAAGCCAAAATAATGCCAACCAATTTAGAGGCCTGAGAAGAGGTTTTCATAGAATTTAAAATCACAGACACCACTTGCCTCTGTTTTATAGCTGCTTATCTTGCCCAAGGAAGAAACTAAAAACTAACTGGTGTGGTGGGTGCAAAAAGATAATCAAAACAAAAGGACAGTTTCAAGAACTTTCTGTACGCAATAACCTAAAGGCATAATGTTTGACAGAGAAATATAAAAAAACCCTAAATAATTACTTGGTTTTTCCCCAGAAATCAAAACATTTGCTGTTATTTTGCAGCCATTGTGCTTCCGAAAGTTTACTATGTGAAGTTTAATATGAAAAATTCAAATAATGCAAGTCCATTTTAGTATTAAAAGGAGGTTTCTAACTCTACAAAATATTTCACATGAATTTGGTGTCAGCTGCTGATTTACATGTTAATTAAGGATATCCATTAGCACCTAGATTACCTCTGTAAGCTCTAATCAAACCAAAGACTAGGTAAAAACTTTACTCCAGAGATTTTATATTTTTCTGTGTGTATGTACAAGTCATGCAAAACTGTGGAAAAAAACCACCACCATGCACTGAATTTTAATTTGTTAGCTGTTAAGATATGAATTAACTTTGTAACAATTACAGGATTCTTCATAAAGTGTTATAACTTAGTATCATTTAGTACATGTTCACAAAGTTTTTCAAATTGAGGAAAAAACCTATTTCTTACATCACCAGAAACCGTTACCATATAGTTTCAAAATAAAACCACTGCAATAAAGGAAGCTCCTCTACAGCAAAAGCCCACTCTAGAGAGTGTCCACTAAGGCTTTTTTATCATCGATGACATAAGTTACAAAAGCATTTCCACTACTGAAATTCGGTTTAGCTTACATAGTTCAAATAGGTCTAAAAATTCTTAAAAGAGTAAAGAGGCGTCAACCAAAATGTGGTGATCGCACAGAAAAGCGAAGGGTGCCATAAAACAAAGATTATATCCTCAACAAAGCCACAAAAAAGACTACAGGCATTTTTTAATTCTGATTGCCTTAGACTGTAAAAATAATTACAAGCCCACAAACAGTAATTACATCCTGATTCAAGCTCACGTTAAAAAAACCCCCAAGAATGCCAAAAACCTCACCCATAACAGTACCATAATATTATACTTTATGAAGCAGATAAAGTTTAAATCTTTCAGATAACTTCTCAGCGTAGTAATATCCTCAAAATGCAAGTTGTTCATTATTTTTACACTCACATTTCAAAGCATTTAGCTCTCTCTACTTATTTAACCTTAATTTTTTGTGTGCTTTTCAACATTTCTCATCTAGGAAACAGCTGGCAAAGGTTTTTTGACATATTCACATTCAGCAGGTAGAAAGTTAAAGTTGGTTGCCCCCGATACAGAAAATGATGCTTAATGAAAAAACAACAAAACCAAAAACAGAACTTGTGAGAAAAAATGTCTTCTAGATAGATAGGCAAAAAAGCGTTGCATTACAAGATTCAGAATCTGCACTTACTCTTTACCCCTTTCTTCCCCTTTCGTTCCTTCTTGTACTGTTCCTTCAGTTTACTTATTAGTCCCTGGTCTACATCCCAAACCTCAGCAGTTGGGGACAGGTCATCTTTGTCTACATGCAGCATATTATTAAAAGAAAAAAAATCAGCAATTGGCAATGCAAGCTTTTGGTGATTTACTATCATAGCTGTATAAGCATTAATAAAAGTTCTTAATAAATCTTTGCTTTAAAGGTGCAGTCTCAGTTTTAAATTTACAAAAGACTAAGTCTCATTTAATACAGTTTTCCAAGGCACTGTATAATATCAGTTATATATTTGAAAATTGTATGTTAATTTGTTACTAAGGAGCAAACAAATTAAGCTTCATAAGTAACTCTTTATGTTAGTTCAAAACACACGTAAATTCATTGATGTTCAAAAACGATTACTGCATCTTTAGAAAGACAGTGTTGAAGAAATTATTCAGCCAGTGTTGAATAAGCAAACAAAAGTATTCATGCTATATCACTCATGAAAATGCAAGCTAAGTCAGTGCCATTTTATTCATGAAGATCACCATGCATCCTCTCGCACTCATTCTACATGCACAAGAAAGAAACCTTGGTCCTACATATAACTAGAGAAACAAGTCTATAAATACAGCTTTTTAAGTAAAAATGAAGTAATTTGCATAGGTGAATAAATTGACATCCCATGGCACTCCAGCGGTTAAACTACCATTAGCAGAAATAGAACATTCTGCAGTAGTTTAGGAAGATGTCTTTTTCTGTTCGACAAATATTGCAGGCTCAATTATTCTCCCAGAAAAGTCAAGTCTTCACTTTTCTAAATTATCCATTGCAAATATTTCTGGAAACACAGAATTAGTAAAAGGATAAACTCCTTTAAGACAAGGGAAACAAGCAGGACTTCTGCTAAAAGACAACTAGACAGCAACCAAACTTGGTTTGTGTGCCAGCTAAGCTTACGCTCACAGTGTTTAGACATAAAATAGAATTAAGTTTCTCATTTCCCAACTTCCATCATACCTACAATATCTGTTTTCATAAATAATCAGTTTTTGAAGTTATAACCATTACAATCATAAAAGTGCACAAGAGTCATACACAGCAGAGACAAAGAAACAATGCATTTAGGATGTAAACCAGTAGGAGTTATTCCAAGTACACGTTTCATAATAAAACATGACAAGGAATTAGAAAATATCCTAGGATACTGATGCACTCACCAAAAGGTCCTCATTCAAATAGGGTCAAATAATGACCAAGAGAAACAATCTTGGATCAAAGAGGTGGAATACAGAGATGTCAAGGGTGGCAAAGGCTTGAAATGGGCAGCATAGTGGCAAAACCCTGAGCTGTCCACAAAACTGCGGAGAGGGGAACATAAAAACTACATCCTATGCCAAGCTGCAGCTACAACTACCAAATTGCATACACAAAGACCTCAGCCTTTATGATTACAGGGCCAAAACATGACAGAGAAAAAGAGTGATTAGTCAGGAAACACAAGAGGCACAAAGATAAGTCAGAGGATATGGCCAAACAAAAGAGGAAAGAAATTGGGAAAGACAACAAAAAAAGATCCTCTACAACTTCATGAAAGGAATTTCACTTAAGAACAAATTTAAAAGAAGAATTAAAGAAATATATATACACAAAGCACCATTAATAAAAAGGAAATAGCTAGGTGGCAGTGCTGCAGAGAAGGATTTGAGAATCCGACTGAACCAGAAGCTGAACATATATAACAGCAATTTAATGCTATTGTAAATAAAAAAAAAAAAAAAAGCCACAACAAAACTGTCATTCTGGTGTGTTTTAAACGGTGTGGTGCATTAAACCAGGAGTAGGCCACATAATTCAGTGATGGAGATGACAAAACTGAAGTAGCATGTCCAGTCTGTGTTCTACACTAGAAGTTTAGAAAATGCCTGTAGCTCGCAAAAGAAACAGGGCATTTAGATATCAAAGCAAAGAAGCTGAAGGAACTAGGCTCATTCAGTCAGCAGAAAACAGTAAAAGCACAAGCCTGCAAACATGAATACTCAAAAATAATGCTACTAGCCACTGAAATGTAGGTTGTAAACAGAAAACAAGATAAAACACTAACTCCCATTAGTCAGAGGCGCTGTGAAATTAATTTCAATAGATTTTTAGGAAAACCCAGCAGTGTTGTTCTAAGGAATGCCTAGATATACTTGGCTATTTCAGAACAGAGCCATGTAACTAGGAGAACTCTGCAATTCCCTCCTAGTAGGGAACTTCCTCAGATTCCCTGCAGTTTTTATAACCGACACTAAACTGACATCATGACAGAGCAGAGGATCCAGGATGTTCACTAGGCAATACCATTTAGTGGAGAAAGGATTTTTTTTATTTCTTTTTTTTTTTTTATTTTATTTTAAGGATGACCCAAAAGACACTGAATTCCAGTTATGCTTTGTCACCCAGAATTCTGGACACAGTCAGTCATTCTCTGACTCATGGCCCATCTGTAAACAGAAGTTGTGTTTCATGGATTGGAGAAACTCAGTGATGAACACAGAGTTAGTCATTGAAACCTTAAGCAGAATAAAAAGACTACTTAAGTCATATTTGTAATATGCAACGTAATATACAGTAATATGTGTTTTTTCTTGTTTGCTTGTATCACCATAAGGCACTTATAAATTTTTAATCTTAAATGGCACGTTCATTTTTGAATGCACTGCTTATTTTGATTCTTTATTTAATGCTGTGTGAATTCACTTATCTTTCACTATTTTGAAGATAAACTCTCCAGAAGTGAAACATCACATGATAGGACACTGCAAATTAAAATGTCTGAAAATAATTTAAGACTCAAAGTAAACCGAATGAGGCACTTACAAAAAAAGAATATATTTATAAAAAGTCATGTAAAAGGAAGAGAAAAAAAAATCGCATCCCCAACTTCCACGTTCAGTGGCTGGTTTGCAGAAGTCTCCAACAGCAAAAATGTAACTAAACTATCAAATTTGGTGATGAAATATTTTAGCATGTCTGAAGTTAGATCTACAGGTAATACTGTGATTATTAACTATCGAAAGTAATAATAAAGACTAGGTAATAGGTTTAGAGCCTGAACATCAGAAGACTGATCTCCACATACTAAATGAAAGCATTATCAAGAAACACACATGTAAACATTTACAATTTTTCAGAGAGCCTACATCTTAGCAAGAGTAACAAGTGACAGGAGAATGCCAGTGACAAAAATAAAACTGGAAGAAAAAAAAAAAGCTGAAAAGAAAACAGAACAACTATTTACATTACGAAGATAAAAAAAAAAATATATGAATTACAACTGAAATAAAAGTTGATAGCTGGTGCAACCGTTTAGAAAGTAACATCAAGTATTCATTTAAATGAGGTTCCCCATCAAAAATAAATCAATCAATAAATGGAACTGGTGATTTCAAGTAATAATAGTTTCATATATTTCAAAATAATGTGGCGGGCTAAAATAAATTGATTTAGGTGATATTTTATTTTAGAGGGCACTGAAGTGGGACAATATTTGAAACATTATTTTTGATAAGTAATGAAGAAGCATTGACTTTAAATAGTTCAGATTTACACACTCAACTCTAAAAAAGTGACACTTCACTCCAAGATCTGATAGACTGTATCCTTAAACATCTATTTAATGAAAGAACAGCTGTACCAAAACCAGTGACATACTATAAAAAACTCATTGCTTCTACAGTTGGAAGTATGTCCCCCCAACGTATTTAAATAGTTACTACAAAATAAGCAGTGGAGTTATGGATATTGTCTTCATATTGCAAAACTCAGAACACTACTTTTTAAGATGAAATTAGGTTTATGTTTATCTGTTCCTCCCTACTTCCTTGCCTCAGACATGAGTGTTTTGGTAACAATGGAATTACTGCAGTTAAACTAGTTGTCACTAAAAAGCTGTCACAAGTGCGTACAAACTCCCGAAGTGCTCTGCCTCACTTTTATTATAGTTTTAAGTGAACACATAGTGAAAGACATTCAAATTGTTCTCTGAAATGCGTGGTGGGTCAATTTGATTTTTAAAATACATTTTAGAATTTTATTGCATTTCATTTTTGAGTTCAGGGCAGCAACTGAAATGCTCAAAAACAAGTTTGAAAAAATTTAACTTGCAAAGTCAGCACTGCAAATAAATCAGAATCCCCTCAATTCCAGGTAACTCTCTGAGAAGACAAGAGATATAATGCTGGAAAGTAATCTTGGAAAGTAACAACTTGGAATTTCAGCAGACAAGCTAGTTCATTAAGTTTCAGCAGTCCACTGCAAAAAAATGGATAAATCTTTGACTGCATGAATTAACAGTACCAAGCTATCTTTCCTTTTGCATACAATAGTGGCAAGACTGAAGCAAGAACCACAACCTTCTGGATCACTATACATTTGAAGGGATGCTTGCAACTGAAGGTCAAAAATCTTTGCTTCAGGCCCTATGAGACATCTTATACTAAGAGATTTGCCTGTTTGGCTAAACAAAAAGATGACCAAGAAACTAATCAAATAACATTGTCTTCAAAGGGCAACAACATCAAGCAGCTAAAACGCTTCTAAAAAAGAAAAAAAAAAAAAAAAGATAGGCATTATCAAAACTAAAGGTAAATGTTTGGCCTCATCTTCCAACTAGAAATAAGACTGAATTTTAAAATAAAGGTGACTAAACTTTTGATACCATTTTCCAGGAAAGAATGCTTTCTAATCCTTGGTACCTTCAAAATCAAGACTGGATGATTTTCCTGGAAGTTTTGCCAGTATTTTGATTTCTGTAGATCTTTATAGTCTTTTTTTTTATAGTGTTTTAGTATGACAAATTCATTGTCTCAATGACATAAAATGATCAATCAAGATGATCTTGTGGCATGTTTGGCCTTACAATGAAAAACTTACAGTATGCAACTACAAAATCGTATGCCACAGTTCAGAAATTAAGATGGCCAATTTCCCATTTCAAGGAAGATGTGAATTACTTGGTTTACTATTCTTTCCTACCCAAATACTCTCCCCTCTTTCAATCTCTTCTTTTGAAATATGAAGTCTCCAAAAGTTTCTGACTTAGCATATTTTGTTTCACATCAAAATAATAACCTACTTAATTTATTATCTACTCCAAAATTAAATTGTTGTGCCAGTATAAAAGTATTTTTTATTCTACTAATGCAAGCCACATTAGCAATAACTTCTAAAAATCTCAGCCAGAAAACTTAAAATATTTTAATTGCTCATTTTCACAACTACACCAAAAGATTCATTTTACTAGAGCACAAAAGGTTTAAAGGTGCTGGTCAGAAACAAAGAGGAAAAAAAATAATCTTGGTTTGAAGGCAAATTTAACTGAGGTACAAAGACAGTCAGAATCCTAGCCTTTCTTACTCCAGAAAGAAAATATTCTCTTAGTTTCATAATCAAAACCAAACCCTGAAACAAACTATAACTGTACTTAAGGCATCCACAACAGCGCATATATATATGTATATATACATCTCAAAGCTTCAGCATCCAATACACTACTACCAAAGCATCAGCATTTGAACACAATCGTCCAACACACCCACACCATCTTAGTAGGTACTGCAGCTCTTACGTACTATAATGAACAAGTATTCCTTTATTTCTACATGCTTTTGTTAGCATCTTACCCCACTCTGTTCCATCTCCTGAACTCCGAGCTTCTCCAGCTCCCTCACCATCTTCAGCTGTCACTAAAAAATCAAATTCTTTCAAAGCTTCTTCGGTGTCAGGGTCATCTGTAAGGTCAGCAGCTAAACCTTCATTACCAATCTGCAAGCAGACAAACATTTTTATGCATTTGAATCATGAACAATTTTTTCTACTCAAATACTTATCTAAGAAATTATACAGACTACTCTCACTGAGTATCTGTACATACTGATTGTTTCACATACATCCCGGTCTTCATTTTTTAAGGCAGATCAATTGGAAGATTTTGTTTATTTTCCTATAATTGTTGATTTTCCTAGTGCTGCAGAGAAGCGGTATTTTCTACTGGTCCAGAAATCTTTTTTCACTTTTTACTTTCCAGTTCTATTTCAGTGTTACCATGAGCTTGGGAAATAGAGTGTTTCCAGAAAAGTGCCTTTTTACTACTTCTGTCACGGCTTCAACTTAAACCAAACAAGCAAATCCCCTACTAAAGCATAAGTAAAAGATTTTCTTTCATTCTGTAGGTGAAGAAAACTTCCACATGAAGTTATGTTTCTATGACTTGCACAACATTCTTAGAATTTTGCTGAAAGAATTTTTACAAAGACTAACCACTTCCACTTGCTATAGAAAAAAATGAGTGTAATGTCTTTATACATGCTTGGAGATTTAACCTATTAGATAATCTTTTTATCAGACTATCTACTGCTTTAGAACTAAAGAGATTCAACTGACTGATGATTAACCAGAAGCACAAGTTAATATCAAATGTATGGTGGAAAACCTTTTCCGACAAGTCACGATTGGAGATTTGGACTTGCATCAAGCTGAGCTAAGGCCACTAGCTATTTGGGAAAATTTAATGCAGCTAGGGGGGCCATCACGCTACAGAATACTGAGCAAAAAGTAATCAAACTGTCAGTACAACGTTCACAGATCAACCTCTTTACATAAAGAAATCCCAACAACAGGGAGACTCTTTCAGTACAGGAGAAAAAACTAAAAAGGAACAGGTAACAGTCTATTCTACCTAGAAACCTGCTCATAGAATGGAAAACTAAAGAGGAAAATAAAACAGAACAAAATTGAACCTTAACCAAAAGGCTACTGGAGACTAGTCTCTGCTAGGCTCTTAACACATCTAGTAAAAAGCTGCATAAAAAGAAAAATTAAACATGTATTTGGCATAATTTAGTTTCTTCTAAGGAATTATTCTTATCTTCTCCAAAATCCAGAAAGGATGCATACTGTTTTGTGCTAAATTTGCCTCATAAAGGGACTCAAACTATGCAAAGAAGCCAAGATGGCCAAATCAGTTCTCTTTCAGCAACTAATTCACATTTGCAAACAGGTTCATTGTTTGTTTTCAGATTTTCAAGGTAAATATGTAACTAAACCATCAAATTTACCAATAACACATCTGCTTACAATCCATTCAGATAACGAAGGTATAACAACAAATATTTTCACATGCCACATTTATAATCCCTGGAAAGAAAAGATTCCCCTTTAAAGGGGATTTCAGATGTATATAAAATATATACAAAATTTTATTTTATTTTTTCTTTTAAAATAAGTCTTTACTTTGTGTTTCTTATTTATCCGGTGCTTTTCTTTTCCTTCTGCAATATCTTCTATCATGTCACTCTCTTCTTCTTCATCACTATCATCTGCATTTTCTAAGAAGTTAAATGTTTCAAGAACATCACCAGAATTCCTACATAAATAAAAACATGAACAAAGAGTCTGGTTTACTTTCTGAAGCCATTTTGGATGATTAATCAGATTAAATGCAATTGCTACCTAACAGCTTAATAGTTTTAAAAACAGCAAAACAACAAGAAATGGTTCTATGAAGTTTCTACAGCTGCCCAATTCCTTATTATAAAAGCACCACTCAACAAATATTTCCTTAAAATAACAACTCTGAAGTGGCTATATGACAAATTCAGCTTAAATACATATTTTCCTGTATATTAATAGATAAGAACAATATACATACACGCATGTAATATAGATACCTATGTATAATTAATTTCAGTTAAGTTCATCATTTGTAGTCAGCTACACTCACAGGTGGTTCAGAGATTTTAAAGTTGAAAGTTCAATGTGAACTGACCAGTACATATCAATGAGTAAGTAAAACATACTTAAACTTTATGCACTTCTTGTCTCTTCACTTACCTTTTAATTTCCTGTCCCTTTTGTTTTGATGAAGGAGATTCACCCCCATTGAGGATCTGTTCCAAGTTCTTTGTCTCTACTGAACCATTTGGTTCTGAATTGGAGAGCCCAAGCAAAGACCTTACCCGCTGGGAGCGTACATCCAATATTGTATCTGTATAACCTACTTCCTGAAGATACCTAAATGCATTAAGAGAAAAGAGGGGAAAGCATATTTGAGGGAAAAGGGAAGAAATCAGTTATGACTATTAATGTGACTATTATTTATGGAAAATAAGTTTCATCGCTATACATTTCATATAGAAAACCTTACTCTGTACTGCTTAAAGCTCAAGACTATGAAGTCCTGAAAAGTGAACCACTATTTGCTCATCTCAATTACTCCATTTCATAGAATAAGCGTATTTACAGCTCCTTGTAGTTCAGGGAAAAGACTGAATACACAAACATTCAACAGTGTTACTTACTGTCTTAGTAACTGTCTTCCTTGTTTCCAGGTCAACTGGCTATTTTGAGGTACTGCAGGAACCTCTGTATCTTTGGTTTCTTCTGAAACACAGTGTCATAGTTGAGTGAGGGGTTTTGTTGGGGTTGGTTTTGTTTTGTTTTTAACATCAATTTACTTTTTATAGGACATCAGTGAAACTAAAAGCAAATCTTTTAAAAAAGCTTTACATTAGATGCAGTCTTATGCAGTGTTTAATTAAAAAAAACTATTCTAATTCTTTGCTGAAGCATCAAGCAAACAATTTATGAAATACAATCAATTAAAAAATCCTGACCCCTTACACGCAGAAGAGAAACTAGAAAACTATTTAACTTGTACACAAAGGAAAACTTTGCCCTCATCAGCTGAAGTGTTACTACTAAGAAAACAGGCTATATCTCTTTCACAAAGCAAAGAAGCTTAGAAAGCAACACAGAAAATACAGTTAAAAGAAAAGAAACAGTGGCACATATCAGGATTTGGAGAAAATAAACAGGTCCAGTTTAACACAAATACCATCTGTTTGCTATCAACAATTAAAATCTGGACCCACTGTACTTTTACTATGGCAGAATATAAAATACAGTACAAACTAATAGTTCAAGGATTTTAACAGTTAACTTATACTGCTTTTAAACACATACAAAAAAATCCATCAAGAAATATCAATAATTTAAAGGCATGTTACACAAATACAGCGTGCCTTCCCAAAGCCCTATGTTTTAAGAGAAGTCACATGCAAAACTGCTTATCAACTAGTCCAATGCTATTATGAAAAATGCTTTCCTCCATCTGCAATATTGTGAAGAACAAAACTTATAATCAACTTGATATGTATATTGAAAAATCAGATGCACTCCAGAGTAGCATTAAGGATAGCTAATTTTTCTCTTAGGACTTTTTTTTCCCTTGATTTAAGATAAAAACCAAAGTTCAATAACTTTTTTTCCCAGACCAGTGCAGTACAAGTGTTCATTTTTGCTCATTCCTAAAAAACTAGCATCCTATAAAAGCACCATAATCCAACTGTATTTCTTCTATTTACTCTATACATAAGCTTTCCTTCTACTTGGACGGCACAATGGCAAAAAAGTATTAAAACCTTCAAGGAGGGGTATTATAAGAAATAATTAGAAGCAGCAGTTAAATAAGGAATTGTCTAACTTTATTCAAAGCCTTCTTTGACATTCAGAGCTCTTTCAAAAAAGGAAAGGCCACTTAATTGATTTCCAGATTAAACAATATTGACCCAATACCAAACCTTTCCTATGTATCTTCTCTGTAACACACATAAGGGAGAGCGAGAAGAATGAAAGCCACAACAAATTCAACAGAGCAAATCTATAACAACGTATAAACAATGTACACTAAAACATGCTATTGTAAAAAAGTTACCTGACTCAAAAGTTGGCATTTTCAAATCACCTTGGTTCAATTCTGTGCCATATTTTAATTTATGATATTTTGCCCTGAAAAAGTATGCAGGTGTTTAACAAATTAGCATGCAATGTTTTTATTAACTCAAAACATTCTACTATTTCCATTTAAAATAATCACGCTAGCAGAATGCAATAATTTATCCTAATAAGTCCTGTGATAATCATTGCATCATACAATTATTTCTAGTCTTACAAGAACACAGCTTTGAAATAACCTTCATGCAATTATTCACAATTATCAAAAAAAACTTATAGACGGAGTTTGGTATGTTCTTCAAGAATGTGGATTTTTTAATGTGTGTTAGCTACTAAGAAAACCTTTCAAAAAACCAGTAGGTTTGTCTATACAGCAGAGACCATTTTTCCAGTTGTAGCAAGTGCATAGCTAGCCAATGTACTATGCCAAATGAACCTCTGGGGATTCCTGTGTATTTGCCACCTTCAATTTCCGCTTCAATTTCTCTCCTGCTCTATCTTTGCTTATGATAGAGATCTTTCCATCTGAAGAACCACATTAGCATGCTAGATTCCCTCATCACCTGTATTCTCTTACTCATTTTCTCTTCCTCATTGACTAGAAGCTTACATTCCAAACTCTGCTCAGTCTATGGAAACACAGCTCTCTCCTTCCAATCATGTGACATCTGACCTCCTAACCCCTCCTTCTCTATCACTTTTTAAAAAATTGGTCTTTGCAATACTACTGCCACACAGGTATGCATAAGCCTTCCAAATCTTACTGTCTACTCAAGTTACCTATCAAAACGTCTTCAGCTCTGTTTAGGGCCAGGAATATCACTTAAAAGTACCTACACCTATACCCTGCATTTCTCTAACTTTATCCTAGACATTTCACAATTTGACTTTTTCTCCATAGAACCTCTCCAAAAATACTCAAAACCTCAGGGAAAAGAACTCTATACATTCTGCAGTACAGCCAAGGTGAAAGACCTCTGTGAAGTTTAGTAGTCACATTTAAAGAAGGTTCTATAAAATACAGCTGTCTTCATAATTCCAAATTAAATATTTGACCAAAGTTTTAAGAATCACCGAACCATATTTAGCTTCCACTAATTTTAAAGACTACTCTAAAATATGAAACTTCCCAAGAAAAGATCCATAACAAAACACGTACGGGACAAACTTATGGATTTCCAACAAATTTTCTTCTCAAATGGCTGAGCCCGTGCTGCAAGTTTTTCCAAACTGAAGGTAAAAGTTCATCTCAAATGCTGCCTGACATATTTGATGATATAGAAGGTTTTCCTCTAAATTACAGAAGTTTCTGCTAAAACTGCAATCATGAAGCCTCATTAACAAACTGTCAGTAGATGGCACTACTGACCAGTAAGATAAAATCCCGCAACTCATAGCCATTACATTGTAATTGAAAACTAGGTATTTGTGTAAGCTAAATCTGACTGACTGCCAATTAAACAGATTCATTATTCTTTTAATTATTTGAAATATGTTCATATTTCATCCATGCACTAGTAAGACTGTCTATCCTAGGTGGTCTCTATGCACTGAGAGAAAGCTTTGTTCCACATTGTAATAGCACAGTGTTCCACTAAGCTTTCCAGATAGAAGTGTGCACACTATGATTTATATGCCCTAAAGTACTGTACATTTGGTGGTTAAAAAAAAAAAATTTTTGTTAAATAAAGCCCGTTTTTCTGCTCAATTCATAAGTGAAGCCAATAAATCACTGTACATGAAAAGCCAATCTAAATTTATTCAATTTAGAGCTGTGGAAAACACCTTTTAGGAGCAGTTGTTCCATTCTGGACCTACAATTTCAAAACATTAAAATTCTGCTTTAATAGTTCATTAGAGAAGATAATAATAATCTAAAATTATACCAATGACTAGCCATTACAAATAAAACAATATTGCTGCAAGTAATGAGATCAGTTATGTCTTTCACATCACACCTGACATTCAATTTCAATATTACAGGATGAAATTAATCTTATTAAATTTCAATTTGCACACACACTCCTTTCCATACCGTCACACAAACAAGGGTAATTATTACATATCTTAAAAATCACTGACAAGCTACAGTGATGAAACTTCCCCATGCCACATGGTAACAGAATTCTACAAAAGGCATCTTCTGAATCCTGCAGTTTGACTTGCTGTTCTTCTATGGCTAGTTTTCCATGAGTGAAAAAGTAAGAGGAGGAGAAACAGTGCCCTAAGTTGATTTAACTGCTTGCTACTATTTAGCTGTTGAATCCTATCACTCAGTTGCAAGGATGTAAATCAGCCCCAGTCCAAATCATATGAAGTCAAAACACAGCCACAGGTTTCTGATGTCAGCAAGTCTTAACAGTTTAAGCACAGTAACATGCTAACGAAGCGGCAGAGTGTCTCAGAGTACACAAAAGAAGTAGTCTGGCCAGGTCTTCAAAGCACCACAAACGAATACCCACTAGCTACCACCAAAAAAATCTCATATATATAACAAAGTAAGGCCAAATTTTACTACAAAAATATTTAGGGATATTAAAATAATAAACAACAGTTTCTTTCTCTAAAACATTATCGCACCTACTGTATGTTGCACACATACTTTGATACTTCTAGTACTTATTTTGTAACTACTACTGCATTTTATGTAATCTTAAACACTGATGTCCTGTTTCATATCCTTTTTCTGAGAAATCTCAACAGTCATCATTGGCTGAATGAATTTGTTTCTGACTCTCTACAATCTGATATTTCACTGTATTAAAAGTTTTTGATAGTATCAGGGAGTCAGCAAAAAGAGGAGGAGAAAGGCAGCAGGTGGAATCATGCAACACTGAAAAAGGCTATGAACAATTTTCAGCCCCGAAATGCTCAGAATTTATTTTGCATCAGGATTAGTTTCTTTTCATTAGTTGTGATTCTTCACTCAGAGGAAAACCAGCAAAATAATAACATCTACTATCCTCAACTCTTCATTCAGTGCAACAATGAAGAAACTAACATACTACCACTCCTGGGTGGTTTAATGACAAGTCAGTACACCTACTTGCTTTTGCTTACTTGATCCATCATACTTTTGCAACTACAGCTCCTCAAACTACTGGGCATCTGTAGAAAAAAAAATTAACAGAAAGCTTCCTCACTGCCTCCCACATTCACCAATCAACCCTAGAGTTTCAGTTCCTGTTTTTAGCAATCTTCATGACAATTCTGGCTAGGACTTAAGCAAGGATTTTTTCCTTTTCAGAAGCATGCAGTGCTGGCTTGTACCCACTAGCCACAAGAACTAAGCAAACTTTGTTTCTGCTATTCTGCTTCTGTTGTACATGTGAATACAAGTTTCTTTCCCATCAGATGAATTCTGGAATTTCATGGAAAGTCAAACTATAAAGGCAGCTGCATTTCAGGGTTGGGAGGCATGAGGTTTCACCAACACCATTTATCTTGAAATTCTGCCTTCTATGCCTTCACACTCCAGCTGTAACTACCTACCTCTGACTCCTCTAAGTAAGCAATCCTCACAGTCCTACAGGGTACACAGCTGAAGCAAAAATATTTTCCTTCAACTTCAGAAAGTTACCTACACCTAAGACACATGGGTCTGCCTAAAAGCATATGATTCCTTTGATATGTTCAATGCTCTTTAAAGGAAGAGTACACACCCCAACACTTTGCATACTTTTCATCTGCTTTGAAGTTAGAGTGACTTTCACATTACCAGTATGATATAACAAGTAACTTCGAGTCTTACACTGGTTGGAAACATTGAGTAACTTTCCATTTGCAGGACAGGGATGAATGAAGAAATAGAACCTGTCTAATACTTCAACAGAAAACACATGTGGATACAGCTTTCTGTATGAACATATGCTGTATCTGAAGCACCTTTTGACTAGACACTTCACACAAAGGTATGTAGCTATCCTTGTCAAAACAGTTTAACTTGAAACCAACTAATCAAAGTTATTTCTGTACTAGTCACTCATAGTACTAATTCATAATGTAAAAATCTATTTAGACATACTGGGACAACTAATGTAGAAGTGTCCAGGTGAAGCTACAAAATATTAAGTTTACTCTCACAGAAATGTTGCCCTTAAATCAAAATAAACAAAAAGGCTACTTATTTTGCTGCCTGATCCTCAAGATGTTTACGCTATTGGATTGAGCTGCTTTTTAAGAGCAATATAAAATTAAATGTAAGAATGGAGTCCATTACTGAAAGTACAGGCACATGAAAAGTGGTTTTACAAAATTACTAACTCCAGTCAAATGAAATAGCCAGGTAACAGAAGAGCACATCATTTTGAAGGACATTAGCCTGCATGGACTGAACGGAATTTTAATTTTTAAAGTTTTAAATTAACACAACAGAAAACACACCTTCTGAGACTAGACGTTCTAGCATTTACCACATGAAAAAAACATCCTTCAAAATAGCAAATTTCAAAGGATTCTGTTCTGCCACAAAATATAGTTTTCATCACGCAACACATACAAAATAATCACAGAGAATCAAGAGAACAATACTTTTCATCCTTTCAAGTTTAATACCACTGAAGAGCAGGTAAAAGCTTAGTAATATAGTATAAACATTTTTGTAACATTATTCTTGCTTAGTATACCATTACTCAGAAAAGGGAAATCGTACAATTCTAATTTTCTGTGTTTAAGATATGCATCCAAACAATTTGAAAATTAAGCAACTTTCTATTATAGCAGGCACTAAAGTTTACCAGAAAGCACAGTGTGAAGATGAGCAACCATAAAGACAGTTTAAACAAAATAATTGTGGAATCATCTAGTAAAGACAGTTTACATAGTGTGACAGAACTCCTTTTAGTCTGTAAAGTCTTTCAGGTCAGATAAAAGCTGAACAAGTTGTGTACCTACCTTTCTTGTTTTAATGCATATTCTAACATTTTTATTCTTCTCACTAAATCTTTCTTCAAGTTTTCTTGACCCTTTCTTTCCCCTTGTAAAAACGCTATCCGAGCCTGAAAACACACACACACACAAAAAAAAATAACTAATTTTATTCCATTCTGTTCCCAAAACAAAGTAATGAGCTCTGGCTTGGAGGGAAGGGAAAAAAGGGAAAAAAATGCCAAACCAACCCAAAACTGTTCTGCATTAATCACTTCAGTCATTAACAGCAGAAATATTTCTGCTCAAAAATACTTCTGTTCATAAGCGTTGAGGGTGTTGCCTTGAAATAAAGGTATCAAAGCTAGTATAGTAACTCTAAAATAAAGCAATTGTATGAAACATTTTGGTGAACGCACATATCTTTTTCCTTACAGCATTGTTAACAAAACTGTTACATACTCTCTTCCAAATCCAAAGCCATATTAAAATAGGTACAAAGCATATTTTAACATTTTCAATGTCAGTATATTAAACAGATTAAGAAATTGACATATAAATTCAAATACATAATTTACAAATCCATTACATAGGGAACAACTATATTTTATGGATTCACATTTTACTCAGTACCAAAGACAGCTGAATATCACAGAAGAACTGGTTTAAGTATGCTGTTCTATATGGAAGAAAACCATGGGTTTTTTTTAAAAAAAAGCATCAGTCATACTACCCACCCACCTTACAAACCTGCAATGCAGCTTCCTCCTTGCCTCCTATTTGAGTAGATAATGATAAATTCAGTAGAACATACAAGCTATCTCACCTAGTGTAAAAGATGCAGTGAAGACTTCTAAAGTAGTTGAAAAATAAAGATTGTCAAGTTTGTTGAGAAAATAAGAAGCGTCTTCACTGCAAAGTGAAAGGGCTTATACTTTGCCTTTTGAAAGCCAAAATCATAGGGAAGACAAGGGAATTCACAGATGTGAACACAGAATTTAAACAGTTAAGATATTACTAGGTTGGCCATCAATACAAGAAACCACACACTCATTTGTCCTCATTATGACTTAAAAAGTCACTGAAGTCATTGGGTAGCTAATTCAAGACAAGATTTCCTTGGAAGAGGAATTTTTAAAAAATGGAGTAAGAAGAGTAAAATAGGGACCACATTGCTCTACAGAGCTTAAAATCAACAACACAATTTCATTATTAAAAGGGGCACAATAGAAAAAACCCACTGAGCTATAATCAGTACCTAATCTATCCTTAAATGGTTTTTTTAAAGGGAGTAGTTGCATATTTTCATTATTCTCAGCCACTGCAGCTTGAAACAGTCTAACCAGCAGGATACCACTCTTGCATTGGTCCTTTCTCAAGAACAAGTGATATTACCATATAAAACTTAACATATCACACCTGATTTTAGTCCCCCTGGCCTTGTGCTCAATGGTAAACCAAATTAAAATATATTCTTACCTTGTATTAGCTAAATAATGATTTAAACAATTAAAATATAAAATCCTAGTGACAACAAGGCATGAGTATTTCAAACTCTCTCAACTAACCACTGCCACTTAGTGAGAAAGAGTAATGCACCAAACCATACACGATAACACACAAGAAAAAAAAAAAATACTGACTTTGTAATGACTGCACAGAAATTTCAAGATAAAAAGTAGACACTAAGATGCAGAATCAGCTATTTTAAAAAGTAGGCTCTCAACAAAAGGGAATGGAGGGAGTCGAGCAAACCTCCCAACTATATTCAACTGCAATGATATAATTTTAAATATAAGAAATACTAAAAAGATTAATCTAATCTAATAGAAAGTTAACAGCTTTCCGGAAAAAACTATGATTATACATGATTTGCACTCCTCTAGTATCTGACGACCAGACGATTTCAGAAACCCAACTTATCATCCCAGTCTTCACTAGCCAAGGATAAGACAACAAAAAGTAAACCGCGTCCTTACACGTAAATACAAAAGTACACATAAAATAGTTATAAAAGTAGGTATTTTGAAAAAGTGACGTTACATGCACATACATGCAACACCATACTTCAAACATTTCAAATTTACTGCATGCACACAGTCTTTTTACAAAAATAAAACCAGAACTAAATGCTTTGGTAATTATCATGCAAGGAAGGTTATGAAAGCACTTGTGCCTTTTGATTTCAATGCAGTTCCCAACTCTTTCCAAAACTCGGGTCTTCTGTAAGTGATGGTATTCTCCCCTGCTATTAGCCTCTCATTGCCTAGCACCCTTTTTTAACTATTTGACAAATCTTAGTCACCAGCTGCAACTGTTGGGCCTTAATTTCATCCTCAGTTTGCTAATAACAGAGAGGAAAATAATATAGCCATGATTAAACACAGAGGGAGGCATCAGACCACTAAATGCTCACAGGCAAACTATGTCCTTCTTCTGGAAATACCTCTGGAGTATTTGGCCAAGCCAATTCAAGTCTCCACATTTACTAGGTATTGCCTACATCTCTCACTTTCCAACCAGACAGGTTAATGAGCTAAGTGATGTTGAGAATCAATATACTACAGAAATCATGTTACAAAACCAAACAGAAACCAAAACTCCACCCTACAAAGTCCTTAAAAAGTCTTGTATATACAACAGTATTTATAACAAACTTCACAGGATTGAAAAGGCTGAACAGAAAGGTTGCCTCATAAGAATGCTCTTTGTAGTTAGGTTTTTGACTTTTTTGCCAATATTACCAGACTTATTTTAGCATCACTTTCTGTAACTGCTTGAATACACATTTGACTGATTTCAGGGAATTTTTTTTTCTCTCCATTATAATCACATGGCTAAAACCTATCAGAAGTTAAAGAGCTGGATCCTGAGAAATATGGAAAATCAATTTAGACTTTAGGAACACCCTCAGTACAAAAACAAGAATAAGATCACTACAAATTTGCTGTAAAAATTAAATCAGTCAACTTCCTTAAGCTTGAACTGAGAAATTAGGTGTGTCAGAACTACAACTTGACGTACTGCATGACTATGAGCCCTAAGAATTCACACAGAATTTTCCAACACCTACTTTTTTTTGAAGAGCAGTAAATCTCAGGTTCAATCAAAACAGATAAAGTAAACAGATCGGTCTCCCTTGGGGTTGTTGAATTAACTTAGGTTACATACACAAACACTTAAGAAATGCTCTCTACATAATACAACTTTCTCAACCCTTCGATATTCCTTTCTTTGAAACAATTCTCAGGAGAGCTAGGTTTGATATGATTTATAACTATACTGATGATTAAACACTGACTGGCACTAAAATTGGGAAACAAAATGGCACAGAACTTCAATACTCACCTTCTCTCCCTCCCAGTTATAACAGAATTCTTTCCATTGTCTTAAACCAATTTGTAGGTCTCCAGGCTGACACCAAGCAGAGCAGTCCTCCTTCTCCTACTTCTGTTCCCTCTACCATGCTGACTTAGTTGCTTCTGCTGCCACACACTAAGTCTACTGAGTAAATAAATTTACTTTTTACTCAGCTCTGAATTACATCAGTTTCCTGGTCTTACTCTGTATAGCCATGGGAGTGCTTACGCTGGCACATGGAACGCAAACAGGATACCGAACTAACAGCTCCTTTCAGCTACAACATGGTCTCACACCAGTCTAAACTGACCTTATCATAACCTGCATGTCCAGTGCACAAACGTTGCAAAAACAAGAGCAGAGGGGCTAAGAAAGTCAAATACGAGACAAGCCCTAACTCTTCTGAATTACAAATTCAAACCAAAAGAATATTTCTTAAGGGGGAGAAAATGCTATTCTACAGAACATATATGAAACACTAGTTCTATAAGCAAAAATATGGGGTACTGGTGGATGAGAAGCTGGACATCACAGTATCGTAAGGTTGGAAAAGACCTTTGAGATCATCGAGTCCAACCTATGACCCAACACCTACACCTACTCCTACTTGTCAACTACACCATGGCACTAAGTGCCTCATCCAATTTCTCTTTGAACACCTCCAGGGATGGTGACTCGACCGCCTCCCTAGGCAGCGCATTCCAATGAACAATTACCCTCTCAGTGAATAATTTCTTCCTAATGTCAATTCAGTTGTGTACAGATAATATTAGAATACTTTGCCCCACAGATAGGGCTGTGCTTAAGATTTTTCAAACAAGCTCAACCAGGAGCCTCTTTTTTCAGGGCAAATTCCTGCTCTGCTACCAGCCTGTCCATTTTCATGTTTACGGTATTCTCATGGACTTCTGAGATCCACTATCTTTGTACAAAATTCAGTAACACCGATAACTCTGGTCTCCCTCTACACCATGGCTCTTAGCTGTAAATAAGAATACCACCACATGAACTTGCCCAGTTTTATTACAGAAGTGAATTCAAGGAGCTCTGAGAAGCAGTTAAGAGTGACACATACTTTGTATTTGTGCAAGGATGCATAAAATAATGCCTGAAACTAAGCAAGACAGAATATGAGGACAAAAAGAATTACTGAACAGCTACTTCAATAGTATGGATCCCATGGAAAAGAATTGTCTGAGGTTAAATAACTACAGAATGCACACATTCTGTGTGCAAATTAAAATTAAGATTCTAATATCTAACATTCTAGACTTGGTAAACTGAATATTATTTTAATGGTGTGTTGTATTTCAGACGTACACACACTGCAATTTGTAGCTAGAAAGGGTTTTATCTTTAAAGTGGGAAGTCTGACCATGTGCAAACCATCCAACAAACTCAAAAGACCTCAAATAAACTGAAGTTTCCCTTGAACAGCAGAAATAGGTAAATCACTGATTACACTGACAGTCCACATCCCTAGCATGAAATTACACTGCTTGATCAAAGTCTAAGAGCAGACTTCAAGTAGTTTACTAGAGAACTTCCACATAACTTTAAATTATTAAAAACCTGCATTTCACATCAAAGTTGATAAATCAAAATTTAAAAAACATGTTTTCTGGTAAGAAAATGAGGACGTTTTCCTCTTCTTTTTAAAGAAGCTTGAAAGGTCCTGAAAGTTAACAATTATTGCTCTGTATTTCATACAGCACTACTCATATTAAAACTGCATTTTATTGCCTCAACTGCACAAAAAACCTGACTTAAAGACAATCTTCATGTTTAGGAAACACATTTCTCCTACCCACTGAGGAAAAAGGAGTTTTTGCAACTTTTGGGGAAAGTAAAATCACATATGCAACTCAGAAATTATATAATAAATGCATGTAGGATTTTATAGTTTACTTTATTAAAAAATCCTGATACACAGTATTTGAAATATTCATTCAACATCTCAAACCTAGCAAAACATATGAAAAGAAAAAGCAACACAAAGCCTGAACAGCAAAGCATGTAAAACTGGTTAAAGGACTTCTCTTACCCTGTTGAAACACTAACACTTTCCTGTACAATTCAATCAAATTCTAATGGATTTACCAACACAGGAACACACTCAGTTGGCTAATATACTTTCTTTCCATTTAATTTGTAAACATTAGCTCTTAGACTCTGGAAGTGTATTTCAAAAAAACTCAACTATAAGTAAAGCAATGCCAGCTGCAATGCAATGCTGAGGATTGTTTTTCTAAAGTCCATTCAGAATTACAGAAGGAAGGAAGGAAAGGCCTGAACTATTTTTGAAAGAAACGCAATACACTGAAGCAGCTTGAATATACACACCCCAGGCACAAGAAAGCGTGCGATTCTTCTACTAGGGCACATCACAAGAAACACTAGCAAGATTTTTTTAAAAAGCATTTTATTTTAGTCACAAGGTTATTATCACACAAAAAAGACTAACCAAATCTTCATTTTTAGATTATTATGCTGATGTTGAAGCAGAAAACTGTTTTATAAACTAAAACATATTGGGGAGGTGGAAAAATTGACTCATAACAGTAATTTAAGAGTGGACACACCTGTGTAGCTACTAATGTTCTAGTTCCCCTTCACAAAACTGAACGTAAGAGAAGCCTTCACCTCCAGTTTCCACAAACACAGTCTGAAATTTCATCTCATTCAGAACATCTAAACCACCATATATGTAAAAGCATTAAATATTTAGAAGGATTTCAATGTATCCTCACAGACCTAATTATGTCTATACAATTACTAGTAATCCTTAACTGAAGACTGAAAGAACTTGACTACCTTAAATAAACAAACCTAAAAATCTTTTCTTGCAAGATTTTCTCTCTACTAAGCTGTGCAGCAAGAAAGGTGTCACTGGTCATCAGGATGATACATGTTTCTAATATGCCACTTCTAAAGATCTTGTAGAAAAAAAAAGTGATTGGAAGACTTAAAAAATTAGAAACACCAGCTTCCATTGTTAAAAGAAAACTTTTACTTCATAAAATAAGTCCAGGTTAAAGATGTAGAAAAAAAAATAAAATTCAACAACTAGTGTACCAGTTCAAATACTAGTGTACATTTAAGCTGTCAGTAAATTATCAGGTCACTAACTACTGCACTTAAAGGAGGAATGGTGTTCTTGAAAGACTCACCTGACCACTTTCTGATTGCTTTTCAAAAGCAATTCCAAGCCACTAGAAAAGTGACACCCTTAAAAAATTGTCCCACAAGAATTGCAGGTACAAGAAATCCAGCTAGTTCTAAGCTTTCTGGCAGGTTAATGACACAAGTGACAGATAATTTACTCATCCTTAAGTCTCCTTCAGTCCTGAAACGGGTATGGCAAAGATCAGGCTTGAAAAACTCTCTCCTTTCTTGAATCTTTCCTTCCTCTTTTCTACCACCACCACAATCTTTCCCAGTCATTCAAATTCAAAAGTCTGGTTTTTTTTCACTACAGGGACAAGCACTCACAAGTTTCATCAGCTTCTTTGAAAAACTTACAGAAAATCCAGCCTTTAATTTCCTCTTAATTCTATGCTAGGGTCAAACTTCTAAGCCACAACTTAAATTCAATATAAGACAAGTTTCATTCTGTCACTATTCTTTACTAGAATTTTTTCATGAAATCATTTTTTTCTTATGCTAGGATTTTTATAGTCACTCTCCTAACCAATGTGACATTTAGAAATACTGGAGTAACAAGACCCATACAAGGCATGGATGCATTTCTAAAGACTAACATCCTCTACTTAGCCTGAAAACTAGGTAAACTAATTGTCCATAGTCTTCTATCCAGTACATAGAAACCAACAGCCAGAAAAAAAATTGTAAATTGAAACTACAAGTTCAAAATACTTAGAAGCCATTAAAAACAAGGAATTCAAACTGTGTCACAAACAGCATTCTCATCAAAGACTAAAACATACTCATCTAACAACTGAAAACTAAGTCATTTTTTGGAATAACATATATAAGTACTTCCAAAATTTATCATTCATTGACCATTATTGTTGCATAAAGAACATTTGAATACAACAGGATTCTAAAATTTTGTTTACATTAAAAACTTGTAAAATACTGAGCACAGTTTGATTTATAAATAAATTTTTCTTTTCAATTTCAGTCCCAGAGCCATTCCTTCAGGAAAGTAAGTTCTTGTCAAGGAATTTTTAAGAAGTGTCACCTTTCTGGAAAAAAGATTCTGTTCTAGAAGACTGAATATTATATTAACTTCATGAAAAGTGAAGTTAATCTGGTCATCATCATCATCATCAACATACTGTAACAAAGCTACTAAAATGATCCATGCCAGTGTGTCAGAATATAGGCCACTGTCCCCATATGCCAGCTCTCCCTCTCCCCACACACCTCAATTTCTGCAGGCATTTTATTTTAGACTCCTCCAACAGCAAATATGCGTTTTCCTTTGCACCCCACATGCAAATCATCAAGAACATCAGAATCTAAACAGACCCAAAACCCAGTAAATTTTAGCTGAAAGCCGTTGAACAGCCATAATTATTTCTTTAATCAACTGACAGTTAACAGGAATGTCTGGAGGCAATAGACCACCTAACCAGATACAAATGCTCACTCTGACCTCAAACTACGCTCACACTTTTACCTTCAAGTTATTCATCTTCAACAATATCAATTCTGAGAAATCAAAATCCTTCCATTCAAATATCAAATTAAATGCCATCACTCAAACAATTAAGTAGCTAAGTAAAACATAAGAAATGCTTTTACTGCTTACTACTCAGAAATACCATTCTATGAAGAGTCTGGACAGCATATTTCAACTTCATTCCTTTAGCAGGTTGATTAATCTGTGAAACACGTTTGAACACAAGCTCCTGAGACTTGGAGGCAGTCACATTTCTAATAATAATTTAAGAAAGCTCTGCAAATAAACGTAACATATACACAAACTAAGTTCTATCTACAATTACAACTGTTTGAAAATAGAAGTATCCTTTCTCAAGAAAACATGTACTTTGTGTAAAATAACTAAAAATAGATATAGCATTTTTATCTAAATTGCTATGGGACTTGAATTTGTTTCACACCAGTTTTTTTTTTAAAAAAAAAGAATATTAGTGTTCATATGTTTTTCACAGATTAAAGTTAGCACAAGATGTTAAATAGCTTTACATATCAACATATGGTCACTTTCAATGGGACTACAGAAAACTGTCAGAACCTGAAATATGCAGTTCAATCCACCAATATGTAGTTTGGTCACTGCCAAAATTTTACACAAAACACATTCTACATTTTCCTCCAGCCAGTCTTTCTTTATCAAACCAGCTAGCAGGTCTCTGTCACAAAAGCACAGATATGAAAGTTAGCTTTAATGTCCAAACTGGATCACTGCTGAAAGCCTCTTACATGTATTTCTAAGCAAAGCAAGAGGAATATACAAGAAAAAAAAAAAAAAAAAAAAAAAAAAACAACTTCCCAAATTTCTTTATCATTTAGCACAGCAGTGCTTGAGAGCATCCACCCAAACAAATCAGTGTCCTTAACATAACTGAGAGCACTCCTGCGGAGAACATTGGGGGGTACTGGTGGATGAGAAGCTGGACATCACAGTATCGTAAGGTTGGAAAAGACCTTTGAGATCATCGAGTCCAACCTATGACCCAACACCTACACCTACTCCTACTTGTCAACTACACCATGGCACTAAGTGCCTCATCCAATTTCTCTTTGAACACCTCCAGGGATGGTGACTCGATCACCTCCCTAGGCAGTGCATTCCAATGAACAATTACCCTCTCAGTGAAGAATTTCTTCCTAATGTCAAGCCTAAACCTCCCTGGCAAAGCTTGAAACCGTGTCCTCTCGTTCTGTCACTGGTCGCCTGAGAGAAGAGTCCAACTCCTGCCTCACCACAACCTCCCTTTAGGTAGTTGTAGAGAGCAAGGCGGTCTCCCCTGAGCCTCCTCTTCTCCAGGCTAAACAACCCCAGCTCCCTCAGTTGCTCCTCATAGGGCTTGTGCTCCAGCCCCTTCACCATCCTCGTTGCTCTCCTCTGGACACACTCCAGCATCTCAACATCCTTCTTAAACTGAGGGGCCCAGAACTGGACACAGTACTCAAGGTGCAGCCTGACCAGTGCCGAGTACAAGGGGATGATGACCTCTCTAGTCCTGCTGGCCACACTGTTCCTGATGCAGGCCAAGATACCATTGGCCTTCTTTGCCACTTGAGCGCACTGCTGGCTCGTGTTGAGTTTCCTGTCCACCAGCACTCCCAAGTCCCTTTCCGCCTGACCGCTCTCCAGCCACTCTGCACCCAGTCTATAGCTCTGCATGGGGTTGTTGTGTCCAAAGTGTAGAACCCGGCACTTGGACTTGTTAAACCTCAGGCTACTGGAGTCAGCCCATCTCTCTAGCCTGACAAGGTCCCTCTGTAGGGCCCTCCTACCTTCTAGCAGATCGACACTTCCTCCCAGCTTGGTGTCATCTGCGAACTTGCTGATGAAGAACTCGATCCCCTCATCCAGATCATCAATAAAGATATTAAACAGGACCGGGCCCAGCACCGAACCCTGGGGGACGCCACTAGTGACCGGCCGCCAGCTGGATGGGACACCATTCATTACCACCCTTTGGCTCGGCCATCCAACCAATTCCTAACCCAGCACAGAACATTCCCGTCCATGCCATGGGCTGCCAGCTTGTCCAGTAGTCTACTATGGGAGACAGTGTCAAAGGCCTTGCTGAAGTCCATGAACACTACATCCACAGCCTTCCTCTCATCCACCAGGCGAGTCACATGGTCGTAAAAAGAAATCAGGTTGGTCAGGCAGGACCTGCCTCTCCTAAAACCATGCTGTCTGGGCCTGATCTCTCCCTCATTCTGCAGGTGCCGCATGATCACACCCAGGATTATCCGTTCCATAATTTTGCCTGGAACCAAGGTCAGGCTGACAGGTCTGTAGTTACCTGGATCGTCCCTACGGCCCTTCTTGTGGATGGGCGTCACATTGGGCAACTTCCAGTCTTCTGGGACCTCTCCAGTGAGCCAGGACTGCTGATAAATGATGGACAGCGGCTTAGCAAGCTCATCCACCAGCTCTCTCATCACCCTAGGATGGATCCCATCAGGCCCCATAGACTTATGAGGATCCAAGTGGTTCAGCAAGTCTCTAACTTCTTCCTCCTGCATGACAGGGGGGCTGTATTGCACATGACATGATCTGTCAATTTGTGCTCACAGCCCAGAAGGCCAACTTTACCCTGGGCGGCATCAGAAGGAGCATTCTGCCCCTCCAGTCTGCTCTGGTGAGACCCCACCTCGAGTCCTGTGTCCAGCTCTGGAGCCCTCAGCACAGGGAAGACATGGACATGGTGGAGCAGGTCCAGAGGAGGGCCACAAAAATTATCAGAGGGATGGAACACTTCTCCTATGAGAGAGGCTGAGAGAGAGTTGGGTTTGTTTAGCCTGGAGAAGGCTCTGGGGAGACCTTATTGTGGCCTTTCAGTACTTAAAGCAGACCTACCAGAAAAATGGGGACAAACTTTTTAGCAGGGCCTTTTGGGATAGGTCAAGGGGTAATGGTTTCAAACTACAAGAGGGCAGATTTAGACTAGATATAAAAAAAGAAATTTTTTACAGTGAGGTTGGTGGAACACTGAACAGGCTGTCCAGAGAGGTGACAGAAAATTTCAAGGTCAGGTTGGATGGGGCTCTTGAGCAACCCGATTGAGCTGAAGATGTCCCTGTTCACTGCAGGGGTGGTTGGACTGGAGGACTTTTAAAAGACCCTTCCAGTACCAACAATTCTATGATTGTCTAATATAAGGGTGCTATAGACACATCCCCAATTCACATACAACACTACGTAATGGTTCTAACTTATATCACAAACGGATTGCAAAACACAGATTAAAGTGCAGCACAACCAAAACAATTTTAAGAGAACTTCTTGAAGAAAGGACAGGATTCTTTTGCAATTGGCTGTCTTAAAATTTACAATGCAAAGGTTCTTTTTTTCTTCCAATTTTCTTCCAATTTTTATTTTTCAAGAACAGCATCTAGCCCTGGACAGACATACTCAGCAAACCATCAACAAATTACTGAAGTACTGTACCTTGATACTGGCTCTCAGTAATCTGATTAGGTCTCTATTTTGGTTAATAAATGAAAAGACAAAGGAAATTTCACCTATTATGGTTGAGATAGCACTGGCTTCCTTTTCATTCAAGACAGTCATTCAATACTGTGAATACGCAAGATTCATCTCCAGTACTCTCAGGATCGAATTCCTGCTTACTACCGCAGTCTTCATAATTGCATTTAAAAAGGAGTGATACTGAAAATAAGCAAACTATGCATTTGTGTGGCTGTATGTAGTTATACACACACACAAACATATATTTTACCGGAATTTAATTCAGAGAATATGCTTTTTCTATGCAAAGTTGGCAATATATGGCACCTTTTACTGTCAATCTTTTAATTAAGAGATGTGTGACTCATTCAAGGTGCTAGAGACAGTTTTACAGAAGAGCAGTGCAGTCAACTAAAAATGCAGCTATAAGTTCTCTGTCATCTAGGAGGAAAACAATAGTCTTCTAGCTTCTCTAACAGGATACCTGGAGAGGAGGCACCTAGGAATGTGTTTTAAAACTAACAATGATGCAAATAAAATTGACTGAAAGAAAATCAGTTAAAGCAGTCTGACATTTAGTAAGCCATATTTCATTCAGTTATCTTTGTACTGAATCAAATGTCTGAGCTAAATTTTTAAAACACCAAAACAATCCCAATAAGCCAGAAAGAAATAGATTGCCCCAACTTCCTTGTTTCAAGGGTCCCAGTTCTTTTAAGTACAATGCTTTAGGAAAATGTATGGAAAGAATATATAAACTTAATAGTAGCAGTAGATTTGACAACAGAATAACAGATGGCTTATTTTGAACCTATTTATATTTCTTCTGTGTCTTCACATACAAAGGATTCATAATTTTTCATTGTACAAAAATCTTTACAGTCTGTTATGCACCTGTTGCCCGATTATTTCTTTGGCTCTTCTGAGAAGAAAAAAAAAAAAAAAAAAAAAAAAAAGCGCAGGGGGGCAGTGCCCAACTTCACACATGCATCTGTCATCACACTATCTAAACTCCTTCACTGGGAAAATTTTCTTTTCAGGTGAAGTTCCAGTCTGCTCTGTTATACCCCTTAAACTAACTTTCTACTTTGAATTAAAAAGCATCTGAATACATCTAAAACCCATAAAGACACCTAATAAAGCTACCTCTCAGCCTTCTTTCTGATTAGCTAGCTAGAGTGAATTCTACATAGATCGCTCTTCAAGATGTTATTTCCAGCCCACAAACTGCTCTTATGTCAAATTTTCAGCATTCTTTTCAAAATTACTGCTAAAGACTAGGACACTATATCGCAGTGTTGACCTTGCAAGTTCTGCACAGATCACAAGACAGAAATCACTTCCCAATTTCTATATTTACAGCTCCCTCTTAAAAGCCACAGATCATTCAGGGGTTTAATGAATTTCTTACAGCAGGAAACTCACAGCAGTCCAGGAGGAAAGCAACTCGGCATATTTATTTGAGCACAAGTTCATCCTTATATGCAATTTCTCATTCTGTCACTATCATCTGTATTTTCTACATTTCTCCTAAATGCATGAACCTTGCGAGTAACGTCTTTTAAAAAACTAAAACCAGTTACAAATCTGGGCCCCTTTCTAACCAAAACAATTCACACAGTCTTTTAAACTGTTGGGCATTTTTTGGAACACATCTAAACCAGTAAAAAGTTCTCCTTCCAAGAAAGCCACCACCACCACCAGTAAGACTAATTATACAGTAATGGCAACACCAAAACTCAGTATTTCAATTTGATAAGATTAAAAATCTCCACTGTCAGCATCACTACACTGGTGCACTATTCCATTAAGATGAAGCTACATTGTTAAGTTATACAGTTAATAATGAAGCACCACAGTTAGAACTTTGTTAGACAATTAATACTAAACAGAACTAAGAATATTAAGCTCATTTTCTTTGTTATTACTACTAGTTATATGAAGTTGTACACTTTGTATTGCAGCGGCTCCTTACAATTATTACAGAGTCGAAAGGGAAGGAAAAATCGCAGTGTGGCAAACATCCTCAAGAATGTACATTTCCTTTCCAAAAGCAGGAACATCTATTTATTATTTAGGAATACAGAAGGGGAAAGTATAATCTACAGCAGACTGTGAACACGGTGACCTAAACTGACCTAGACTGTTCTAGTGTTGAACATTCAAGTCAATGCTCATCAGCTTCAGGTCAGTAAGAACTACTCAAGTGTGAGAACTAAAATATAAGCAGCCATCTATATATACATAAAAGAGCACAGTTATTACAAAGCCTAAGAGCTTTGCAGCAATAAGGCAATAGCAATGATGACAATAACAAACCTGAACACATTCGAGTTCATGAAAAAAAAAAAAAAAGTTATGAAAACCAAAAAAGTATGACAGTTAAAATACAAGTGTATGAAGTGAAGTGGTTTAAGGGAGGCATCATGAAGTTGAAGAGGAAATGTTTAATCTGCACCTCCTAAACATTAATCTAGCCTCCTGGCACAGAATAGGGCCAGTCCTATTTAATTTACACCACTTTATCAGAGAGTGAACACAGCCAGTAGTCCTGCCTTCTACCAATTCAACTGTATAAATCTTGGTCATATAAATAGGTCATATAAAAATGTAAACACGTTTACATGTTCTCCTCAAATACTTCAGAGAGTTCTGTTTGTCCAAGCAGGACCTTCTCCTTTCCCAGGGTCTCAAGGACTTTGTTTCCACACAGCAGGGTCTGGGAGTTAAAGCACCTTATGCTCAAAGAAAGCAAACAATTTTAGTTTCCCAACTCTTGAATTGCCAAGTCTATTAAACAGTTAAACTCATCTGACTTGTTACCACTTCTTATTCTCTATTTTGATATACTGCAGTATCTGAAATACAAGCAAATGTACTGCAGCTGCCTGCTGGTAAACTCAGTATCAAGTAAAAGATCACAGTATTCACCTGGAAAATTGTATTTTGAGATAAAAAATATTTGACATATTAAACTGTGATTTGTTTCTATTAGATTCAAGCATTTCTAGCTGCTTATAGTGGTCACTGGTATAAAGCCAGGGGGTGGGGGGGTGGTGTTTATTTTTTTTCTTCTAGGAGTATCATAGGATCATCAACCTCAAATTTGCTAGCAGTTAAGGAGTGACCATATTTTCGGTGAAGAGAAACCAAGGCAAGAAAATGGAACAAATTTTACAGCACATGACCCACTAAAAGGAAAGAGATAATCAGGAAGAAGTTCAGGCATCTGGAATTTCTTAAATTTGTTCCTTATTTCAGGATCATTTCAATCAGCATTCAGAGAAGGACAGTTTTCCAGAACATTACAGCCAGCATATGCAGGCTTTTTCAACACAAATATATACATAAACATGCATAAAATCTTCAAAAAGGCTAAGAATGCACTCCATCTCTCAGTAACATTAAGTGGAGTTTACCTGGAACCCAGGAAAATGGATTTTTAACCCTTAATTGCTAACAGCATGTTACCTCTAATCAGCTATTTTTGTAAAAATCCTGTAGTGGCAGAAAAAACTAAGACTGCTTAAATTCATGTTGCAGGTTCAGGACTGGTCCTGAAGAACAGTCAACTTCATAATTAGCTCTTAACTGCTGAAGCAGCACAGAGGAAGGCAGAAGATATCATTAAACTAGATATCCTGCTGAGCCATCACTTACGACAATTCAAAAACAGTCCTACTGACAAAAATATAACTATCAGATAAGCAAACAAAGCTCTTCCAGGTCATCCATTTGTCCCAGGGATTTGCAAAATCAGTGGACAACCCAACTTCTCTATTTCCAATTAGGGATCATTATCACTTTCTCCCAACTTCTTAATTGACAAAAGGATGAACACACACCACTACCTCAAAACCTACTTTTCAGCGTGAAAGAAATTATTACACCACTTCACACCCCCCAAAAATTCCCCAAAGTGAGGTTTCTCAGAGAGCCATTAAACATGCATCAGCATGATGGCAATGACACTAAGAAATAAAATACATGTCCAGTATTAAAAAAAAAAAATTAATTCTTCACTAAGAAGTTTTATATAATAAGAGTTGTGAGCTACTTCTAAGTAAGAATGACTTTATTCCAAGAAATTATTTATGGAAGAGCAATTATTACACAGCACAAACATTTTTATCCAGAGTGTTGATAGAATGGAATTATTTAGGAACAATATTCCAGAAAAAAATACACAACCACTATACTGATCCTTATCTTCCCATACACAAAATTCATAGCTATCCAGGTTATTTCCTGTTCAGCTTCTACATGGATCTTTCTGTAACTCAGTGTCCCACATGCTTTTATTGCATTTTGCCTCTATGAGGTGAATACTGCAAAAAGATTATATAGAAATGTTAAAGATCTAAATAAAATGCTAAAAAAATAAAAGTGGAGAAATGGGGCATAAATGCAAAAGTGAAAACACTGGGGTGCTTTACAATGAACTCTCTAATTCTTCAGAGCCACAGACAGTACCTCGATTTTATAGTGAAAGACGACAAATATTAATGTACCCACCTTCTTTTCACAGGAGAAAAATCTCCTTATTCCCATCTCTCTTTAGCTACGTCAAGAAATTTCCTTATTTTAAATTTGTGTATGTTTTACAGTATGCTCTGCTATATAGCAGCTGCCTTTTAATTTACAATCAGTTCTCATCTGTATAGGTTATTCATGCATAAAAAGGAAGCAGCTCTGCACATTTTCAATTTGGAAGTCTTGTCAAGAAGCCTATGAGGAAGGCAAGACTTTCCCATACACAGAAAAGAACTTTCAACCTTCAGTGAAGAGGCACCTAAAGCTCTACCAAAGGCTATCTGCCTCTAACTTGGTTGACTAAACAGCATATAGAAAGCCAACAGTAGGAAAACCCTTAATTATGTCTAATTGCCCCCTACCCAATACACACAGAACTCTTGATTCAGTACTTTAAATTGCAAACCAGACTTAACTCCATAAAGTATGTAGCTGTTTTCACCATTAGCTTAGAAAAATGATTAATGAACAAAAGTTCTTGTTTTTTAACTTCTTGCTGTATGCTATTTTACACTGAAAAAAGCTTCATTATAAAAGAAAGGTATCAACTATTGAAATACTTTATTATGTGAATAAGCATTATTTATTTGTACAAAGAGGTACTTCTGCATCCTTGCTGCAGCAAGCACCTTAACTGCTTGCACAAAGAGAAGCTGGACATTTGAGATGCATGTATTATCCACAAATCTTTTAGCCCTTAGAAGTATTGCAAATATTAATGTTGATTGACTTCTACAACCCATTTCATTTTATACCCTTCCAGTCAGTGTTAAGTATCTCTTGAGTTTTTTAAGAACTGCTCTAGTAGTTACTGAAGCTTAATTTCAGAATAAATACTGAGATACACGCATAAGACCCAATGAAACAGCAGTTTATAAATTATGCATGCTTTACAATTTCAACCATCTAGAATGCATTCGATAAGCAGTGCATGCAGTTAGACTACACTGTGCACTTCACAACTGCAGCATCTGCATTTCCTACCTGGAACCTTTGCATGTTTTAGTACAATTAGTGCCCCTGATATCAATCAAGATTTTTTATTTAAGCAAGAGTATCAAGACATTACGAAGTGTATTTTCAGACAACCAAACCAAGGCATTTCGAAGCCACCTCTTCGGTCACGAGACTACATGAATGGCTATGTCTGGTCAGACCAACAAACGTATTCACCTTCATGCACACTGGAGTTACTTAAAAGGATGCACACTGTTTATACTGAAATTGTATGTATTTTGTTCTAAGTATTTATGTTTAATAATTATTATTAATCCTATCCATAAAATATTTGGAAGTAGCAATTATCACTCAACATATTCTTTTGTGATTCTGAACTACCAGAAAGTACCAGCCTATTTCTTCAACCTCATTTTCATCTAGTTCATAAAATGAGAAAAAAATGCACAACTGAGACCTCCATTCCAGCCAAGCATTCTCAGCCTGTAAGCCCCAAAATACAGTGGAACTCTATTGATTTTCCCAAAAAAGATGCATGTTTTCCTACAACACTTTTTTGACACAACTTTATCTTCCTTCTCTGGGAGTTTCTGTAGTGCATCTCCAAAGTCTTTTCCCATCCACATTTTTTTTTTTTTTTTTTTTTACGAGACTAGAGAGCCACTTACCTCATAAAGGAAATAATTACTTCTACCAAACATGCAACATCCAACAATATTGGCCTGCTGTAATTCCTCTAAAATGCATAAACATCTCGGAAGACATGGATTGAATTTATCTCAGTGTTAACAGCTACCAACATCAACACTGACAGATCAAAGTTACAGTTACAATTACACAACATTGTTAGAGTGAAAATCATTCTTTTAGTTCACAGAACAGAGAACAGATCCAGCCTATTCCTTCAAGCACTCAATACACTACGCAAGGCCAGACTACTTATTTTCATCACAGCAGTAAGTGCTAAAAAAGTTACTGTGGCAGCCAGTATTTTACATGCTCCTGATATTTGACATTTCTGTACTCAATACTGATTTGCACACACAGATTTGGCAAATAATCACACTGCCTCACTTGTGCAAACAGACAGAACAGCCACACACCTGAACAGCTGGAAAACACAGTGTAAAATTACTAACATTTAAGATTCGAAGTCTAATGTGAACGCAGACTTATGTTTACTAGTACAGAACTTCAGATCCAAAAGGGTGAGATCCTTTGTCAATCATTATGGCTGTGGTACAAACACCAAGATGACACAGTAACATGCAATTTAAATTTATTATAAAAATGTGTCTCAAAGATAGGCAGAACAGAACAAGAAGTTCATCACAAGATCCAAGAAAGAATAAACTTAGTGCAGATCATCTCCCCCGCATCCTCATATGCACAGAGCACCCTTACTAGGAGTGGACAACTCTTCCAATCACTTTTAACTACACAGGAAAAAAGGGGTGTGAGTGGGGAAATCACTCAGGAGTCCCATTAATTTTATACTGCAGATAAGAAAGTATCTTATTCTTTGGAAGAATAAAGTCATAAATTCAGAATAGGCAAATAAGATCACATATACTGCTAAGTCATTTGGGTTTCCACATATTTTTTAGAAAGCATTATTTGCAAAGTCATCTAGTTAACTTAGAACTGATACAGCTAAATTAACTTAGAGGGGACCAGCACTGAGAAGCAATGTTTAGAGAGCTTACTGTAATGTTGAAAGAAGGAAGTAACTACCTGCGTGTACCAGGAACCAGAGCAATCATTGGTTCCTGAAGGATTCTTGACTGAGAATCACAAGCATATGGACATCTAAGGCTTCAAAGGGCACTTCTGCTGCTTCTAACCTATTGAATGGTTCTGAAAAAAACCAAAATCCTGTCTGGTAGTGAGACTTAAATACGTAGCTTATAATGAAAACTAGACACGGTCTTTTTATTTCAGTTTCCAAGTAAAGTATTCTTGAGGGGGCAGTTCACAGGCACCAAAATACAACCTTCTACTTAAGAGTTTTTAAGAGCCTTATTTGATGTGTCTTCTTTTACACAGGGAGTACTGGAGTGTCTTTATCACCCTCTTTATCAAAACAATGAAAAGATTCCCTCACTAAACAAAGGCTATCATTGTCGTACTGAATTTTCAAAGGAAACTTAGAAACACCACACAGATGAATAACACAGCAGATTCAATAGCTATAACTGTTGTTTGGGGTCCAAAATATTACGGTTTTATCAACCATAAAATATACTGGGACTTTAAAAATTGAGCTGTAGGACAACAGAAACAACACAAGTCTGGTAAACATTTCTCTTCCAAAAATATTCCCAACACACTGCTGTATCACTTCACCACTGTACACGTTGACATTTAAAATCCAAAGGTAATGCCCTCCCCCCTTTCTATCCTGGGCTTCTGAAGTTATAAAAAAAACCCACCCTCACGCACACACACTGTGCAGTGACTCTGCTGTCTCTGTCCCATCACCCCAATGCACACGAGGGAAAGTGAATCAACACATATATAAGCAGAGTCAGAACTTCTACAGTACCTTCAGAAATAGACAAGTGAAACAGTATGGCCATGGATGACAAACAGCAAGTACAAACAAAAGCAGAAGACTTGGCAAGAACACATCACAGTGTCCAGAGGCCGCATGAGTTCACAGCAGCACTTTTTCAGTAACATAGAGTTTTCAAAGTCTTCAAACTGAGCTTTACACTGGAGTGCAGACTGTGGTACTTTGGTTTTAAAGTAACAAGTCTATACATAGAGCAAATATTTTTAAATAGTTTAGTTTACTAAACAATGGTATTAAGAAACTTACTTATACACATAGTGCTGTATTACTAAGAAGCTAGAGAAAACAAGAGAAAAACTCAATTGTTCTCTGCTAAAAAATGCCCACTCCACAAGACTTAAATTGGTAAGACAGGCAGTAAGTGAAGGAAATAGTGAAACGTTTTCATTTGTTTCCCTTGTTTTTTTTTTTTTTTAAATTCTTCTTAATTATAGTTCTAACAGAAATAGTGCAGAATGCATGCTTATTATAAAGCTTAGAAGTCCTGAAATCCAGGCTCAGGTATAGTTTTTGGTTCTGAAATCTAAAACTAAATACATGGCAAAGCTGGCAGCTGTTGCAGCATGCTATTAAAAACTCTAATTACAGTGCAATTTCATGGAAAGTCGCTTCAAGACAGTAAACATTCACTCAACACAAAAATCACCAAAAATCTTTCAGAAGCAATGAAGTTTGTTAACTATTATGCTCTAAATTTCCGTCCTATAAAAGATTGAAGACTCTTATGTGAATCCTTCCCATTCACTGGATTTTGTAATCCGAACATAAACTTCTAGTAGTCTACATGTAATTCTACTTTTGCGTACAAGAGTCATTAGTAGAGGTATCACTAAAAGCAAACATTAACAGCAAGAGATCGATACTGGAACTCCCGACACTTGCTCCTACCCTGAAGAGTTAGAGGATTTTTGTTCCCGAGACTAAGTCCGCACTTTCACGCGCGTTAAAGCGGCCGCGCTGCAGATCCACCAACCCCTCGCTGTTCTTCAGTGGTTGTTTCTCTCATGTGAAATCTCAAAGCAACGCGGCAGAAGGAGACCAAGTCCACGCTCGACTATTCTCAGTGCCAGAGCAGGTTCCCTCCCGCAGACGGACCCGCGCCCTCACAGCTCTCCTGCCTCCCCACAACCCCCCTCTTCTCCCCGCAAAGCGCCCGCTCGGCGGCGCCGGCCCTGCCCGGCCCCAGGCCCGCGCTCCCCGCACGCAGGGAGCCCTGCAGCCGTTGTGCCGCGGCGACCGATGAGGGTAGCGGTGCGGGCGTCCGCGGTGGAGAGCGCGCAGTTCCGTACCCGCCAGCGAGGCCGGGGCTGCGCGCGGGGCCGGAGCGCGGCGGGCGCCATGCTAGGAACCAAAATGGCTGCCCCGGGGAGAGAGCCCAGCTCAGGCCGTGGGGTTGCGCCGCCGCCGCTTCGCCCGCCGGGCCTCGCCCGGGCACCGTCCCCAAGCGGCGGCTACCGGCGCGGCCTCGGGGGCTGCGCTCACCCAGGCGACTCCGCTCCCACGGACCCGCGCGCAGCCCACAGCGCCCGCCAAGCCGTCCCTGGCCCGCGCCGCGCGGAGCCCTTGCCGCCCATACCTGCAGCTCGGCACGCTCCACCTCCCAGTGCGCCCGCTCCATCTCGAAGCGAGCCCACTCGTGCTGAATGTAGTGCAGGATCCCCGGGATAGTGTAGTGCTGCGGCCGGGACAGCTCAGCGGGGCCCGCCGCCTCCTGGCCGGCCGGGGCCGCAGGGCCTTGCGGCGGCTGCTGTCCTCCTCCCCCTCCTCCTCCGGTGGCCCCCGCGCAGCCCCCGGCCGGCTGCAGGGTCACGTTCCCACCCGCCTGCGGCGGCGACTGCTGCGGCCTCGGGGCGGCCGCCATCCCGCCGCCTCCTCCGGCTCCGGGGTGCTCGTCCATTGTCTGCGGGGAGCCCTCCTCCTCGTCCCGCGGCAGGGGCCTGGAGCAGGGGCCAGGGAGGGGGCGAGCGACGCTAGCTGGGGCGGGGGGGGAGGCGGGGGGCGGGCCGGGCACGGGGCGGGGGGGGGGGCGCTGCGCCGAGCGGTATCCGGGTGTCAGAGCAGCGCCGAGCCGCCGCCAGCCGCCATTACAGCCGCCGGCCCACCCACCCGCGGCCGCGCGCCGAGGGGAGGGGGAGCGTGGGCGGCGCGGGGCCTGACGGGAAATAGCTCCCTCCCGGGCGGGCGGGAAGCGCGTGCGCAGGAGGGGAGGTGAGCGCGGCGCCCCCGGGCCGGGTTGTGGCGTAGGGAAGCTTGGGGTTGGGACTGGGACAGGGATAGGAATAGGGACAGGGAATCCCCTCAAGGCTAGGGTGGCGGTACCCGCCGCACCCGCGGTCGGTCGTGAGAGGGGGGAGGAGGGGCAGGCAGGCAGCCCAGCCCCGCCCTGGGCGCATCGGGGCTGGGCGCTCCCGCCCGTTCTGGAGCGAAAAGCGGCGGCGTTGCTGCTGAAGTGGGAGAGGGCTGGTCTGCCGGGGCTTGGGGAATGCTGCAGGGCCGAGCCAGTAGCGCCTCGGGAGTCAAAGCGCTTGAGGTCTCTAAAAGTCACGTGGTGCCCTGAGTGCGCCCGCCGAGAAGGCGGTTTCAGGGATTTGTGAAATTTATGGCGTGTCTGGGAGTTGGTTGATGTTTCCGTCAGTGAGTGGTCACCTTCCTGGTGCCTCGGTCGTGAGGGTGTAATGTGTTCCCTCCTTGCTCGCAGAAATGTCCTCAGTTGGAAGGGACCCACAAAGATCATCAAGTCCAACTTCTGTGGTGAAACCCATAAACTGACGTGCACAGAGAGCACGAAAGGATGATAAGGAAAAGTGCACAGTGTTTGCTGTCCAAAAGTCGGGTTTTCCACGTGAGGAAGGTGTTTGCAAGAAATTTCTGATTTATTTTTGTCTGGCTCAGTTTCATCTGTGGTAGCAATGCTGTATCTGATGTTGTAGTTTGAATACAGTGAAATTACCTCAGTTGCAAAATATTGCTCTGAGATGCAACATTTACAAATTATCATCACATCCCATTTGAAATGATCTGTAGGTCACCCGTTGTAAGTCAGGCAGGGGTTTGGGTGTGCCTTTCTTCAAAATATTTAGTGCTGCACTCATTCAGTAAGAAAATGGGTAGTGTCCTAAACAGGGCTAATTCTTGACAGAGCTGGAACTCTGTTAATTACTGAAAAAATTATTACCACTTGTAAACTGCCGTTTCCTTTCTCTACTAATCTCTCCTCAGGTGTGCATTGATATTTCAGTTGGTTTATCCAGTCCTTCCTTTCTCCTCCATTAAATCATTTCCTACTAAAATTTTGTCCTACAGATTCCTGATTCCTTCCTGATTCCATACAGATTAGTCAAACCAAATCCAACTCCTTTCCGCCTCGGATGATTTTTTTCATTGTCTACTGACAGTATCAAATTATTACTAAAATAAGACTTACCTCATAAGCAGTTTAGCCTATTTTTTAGTTTCAATCTTATGGGACATTCCTCCTTCCTGAGTTTATGGGAGTTACTGCGCTCTAATTCTGTTACTATATTCAGCCAGCATTTTGACAACTCCACAGCAAAGGAAAAGTTTTTTACTCTTTCCTTCCTGCCTGACTTCCCTAGATTAATAAGGTTGCTTTTTTAAAATCCCTGATCCTGAAGTCAAACACGGTATTTTGTTTTAAAGCCACATAGACATAGTTGTTTCATCTTTGGATTAATTATAATGTGTACAATAATAAGATTTAGAATATAAAAAAATACTATTATGGGTATTATATTAACTATTAATAACACTGCATGTGGTTTTTATTAAAAGCTTGCCCATGGTCTGAACAAAAATAGGAAGTGCAAGAATATTGATTATGTCAGCGGCCTTCATTTGCTACATACTTCTATACAATAAATTCATAGCCAGGAAGCTCAATATCCTAATATATACCTAAAAAATATTTGTTCCTGTGCCATCACCTGCTTATGCTTCTGCCATTTAGTCATTTTTATCTTTTCATTAATACTGTAATTGCAGTTTACCTATTTTGTTCTATATTTAATACATGCTTAATGTGCAACTAGACACCAGCAGCCAGAAAACCAACTCGTTTAGAGTTGGACAGTGCAGTAAATCATTGGCTTACAGTTCTATCTAACATTTATTTTTAATTCTTGGTGAATCAGAAAATGCAGCCATACATTTCTTGTTTGCTATTTGATTTTTCATTTACATTTTAGCTGAGAGCCTTAGAATGTTACAAAGCTTTGTTACAGCACAATAGCTAAAATGCTTCTAGATCTGTGGACTTGGACTGAAGTGGGTTTAATGTAAGAGATAGACATCTAATTTGAATGATAGCTGTACTGCAAGGAGTCTCAAACTCAGCTTGCGTTTCTTTTTTTGTAATTTATGTATCAGGATATGTATAAATTTTGGTGAAATCTTTGATAAATTAATGTCGAGTGCTTATATCTACTGGAGGAATAATTAAATTTTTGTTTAAAATGTTTTCCATTACTGCATGTAGAATCTGCTGGGTTGGTCATGCTGGAGACTTTAAGACCTTTTTATCCACAGAACAGGTATTGCAGGCTTTGGTTCTCGTAAGAGGTCTCAACTAGTATCTGAAAAGATGACATTTAGGGGTGTGACTCACGAAGACAACTTACTTTGAGGTGTCTCATGCGGTTGTGCTGCCATGAAAGCAGTTCCTGAACCATCATGGTTTTTGTTTCAGCATCTTAAAGCAAACCAGACAGGCCTGAGTTTGTCCTGGAATAAATATAAGGCCAAAGTTACCTGCACAGGCAGGGGGTATGGGGCATGAGTCTACTTGAGGGCATCATGAAGAAGCATCTCTCTTCAGGAGCCTGGGTTCTTGGTCTCCTGTGTATGTGCTGGTTTAGAAGGAGTTAAAGCCATCATATTGTAAGTCATCAATGACTACATACTCCATTAGTCTCACCAGTGTGAGTCACACAAGCCAGTCATGATACCAGTTTTCTCTCAGAGATATTTATCTTTGAGAGATAGTTTAATGAGGGTGAGATCTAACACAGTGTAACAGCGCATATTTAAATTACAGTAGTTAAATTGTGTCATGCCAAATATTTTGTAAAAGTACTATGCAGTTTCTTTGGCAGGTGATCTCTTTTGAAGGGAAGTTTGCAATTTCAAGACTTTTTACATCTTCCCCAAGTGATTGTGAGGTTTTTGTTTCTAGAGAATCCTCATTCTGCTGTAGAGTTTCGTGGGTGTTTCGTAGATCAGGTATGCAGGAAGCATATACTGAAGGCTGTTCTGGACAAAATTTCTAATGCATGGTTGATTGTGATGGGGAGAACTGGACTTAACAGTCCATCAGGATCTGGATAGTCCCTTCCAGTATTCTGTTCTTAAGCACATTAGTGATTCAGATAGTTGTCCAGTGACCTGGAATGAGACAGTCTATTCATTGCTGATAAACAGCCTTCAGATAGCAATGTCTTTTCATTACTAAACTGAGCAAAATAATGGCAGAGATATGAAAGGCTTGCATCTTGTTGCCAGTTGGACCATTTGATTCTGTATGCATAAAAGCATCGTAATTTGTGTGTATGTGCATGCATACACGTGTGCGTGAGAATGCACAGAAAAGCACGTAAGAGTTGTATCAGAAGAAATGGAGCTATCTTTGTAAGTAGAGTACAAATTATTGATCATAAAAGGTAGCTTCTCAAATATGTATGGCTTGATGAAAGGGTGGGAGTTTCTCCACCTATCAGTATGCACAGATACGCTTTTTTTTGTTTATTTTACTTCACACATTTCTTTACACCTTATGTATGCAAAACTAATTTTAATGTGTTGTCTGTATTTGAAAGCCAAGACAAAAGAAGAAATAAACTTTGTTAGAAATAAATTCAGTTATTTCCTTTTTTTTGCCCAAATTGTGCAAGCAAATGTTTTTATTTCTACAGATGATTTTTTTCAGAATTATTTTTAAAGGAAATAAAACTCCCTTAAGGTATTTTTAACACTGGTTTTATTCTCAAAGTCAGATTCTACAGCTATGGAAAAAAGCTTGCGTGCTTTCTGTAAATTTTTAAAAAGATATTATTTCTCCATGTATATTTATTCCAATATTTCTACACAAAACTCTATGCTTATGCTGCCATTTGTATGAGCAAAATTACTGGCTAAAATTTTTGGAAGCTATCTTTGGGGATGGTGGAAATGATTGTCTCATAAATTACAGGTAACACATTTGAGTACTACTATGGTTGTACCTCCATTACAACATGATTCATTTTTTTATATATATCTATTCTGGGTAAGAGCATTTGTGAGGATTAATAAAAAAAAAATCTGGCCTACAGTATTTTCATATGTAAAACAATCCATTCATGAGAATACACACAGATACAGTAGTCATAACATTAGAAAGGGATTAACTATGTAGAAAGGTGAGGTTAATAAAGGAATAATTAGGATTAGAGGCCAATTCTGTAATAGGATCCACACATATCAATCTTTTGTATGTTTTTTCTGTTGTATGTTTCTTAACAGTAACTCAAAAGTCCAACACCTCTGTCACTGTTTCTGGGGTAGTGTTACTGTCCTGTTCTCAGGTCCCACTTGAATATCTGCAGACATGTTGAAGTGTCAGCGTTTACTCGTCTAGGATGGATTTATGCAACTTGCTGATTTCTGAGAACAGGACTTAGGCTCCTCAGTAACATTCATGATTAAGCTATTAAAATAGCTTGGAAACAACTTGTTCAAAACAGAGGACTATTAATTCATGCTTCAGCAGTACCAAACACAAAGATGAAGCACAAAAGCTAAGAATAAAAAAGAAAAGCTATGTATCGCTGTCATTATTTGTTTAGATTTGCTTTGCAGTTGATAGGAACAGCATGCATAGATTTTGGTCTCCTATGTCTGAGCTTGGTATTTTTTACATTAAAACAATAGGTAGCATTTCTTGGGTTGTTCTTCTTTCAGACCACTACATTTTTTTAAGTAGCCATAAGCTGCCAAATAACAGCAAAGATTCCATCATACATTCCATCTAGACATCTTTTTGTATTAATTACCTGGTTCGTTCTTTCTCAGAGACCAACTTGTGCTGGTTCAGAAGCACAGGGTGCACCAACACAGCAGCACTGATCAGCATCCATGACTCTTCTGTTGGAGCAAATCTGCAGAAGTGCACTCTTGTTCTGGGTGTGAAGAGACTTTACTGAATCTGGTAGAGGTGAGAAAGATCTGAAACTATCACAATTCCAAATGGACTGCCTTGTTGTAAGGATTGATCCTGGACTTCTGTTCCCTGGAGGTGTCCTAGGAACAAGAGCATATCAAAGAGGAATTTACAAAATAACCAGGGTAAATGCTTTCTTGTGGATGTAAGATAATGCAAGAGAAGAGTCCTCCCTGCTAGCTGATATATCCTTTAATATTTTCCTTCATCTGAAGGGCTTGGGAAGATTTATGGGAGAAAATGTAGTCCTACTCAGCCTGTGCTTCTTTCAAATGCATTATCTGTTTTGAAGAGTTTTACGCAGGGATAGTCAAGGCAAGAACAGGATTTAATTCTTTGCCTCTAATGTTAATTCACAACTAAGGCTTTATTTTTGTCCAAGGGCAGCAAGTTTCTTAGAAAAGTATCCAGTCAAAAAAAATATCTTTTAGTGGAGGTTTCTTTAAAGCAACATAACTGCTCCTACGGTGTTTTTCTGAAACAACTCCATGGGAACCTCCAACAGGTCTGTTGTAGGAATTTTCCTTTTATTATTGACTGATTTTTGTGAAATTGGTGTGTGATTTCCGCCACCACCCCCATCTAAATTTAAAACTATTTAAATCCTGTGGTACTTCCTCAAGGACAAGAATTGCCCCTACTACATTTTCTAATGTTTATACAGGTTTATATGGCTAATAATACATTTTTGGCAAGTTTGGGTTTCGTTTGGTTTTGAGTTCTTTAGCTTGTTACAGTTACAGTTTTAGTGTTTTGTATGGTTTCAGTTTCCTTATTGGCAGTGCTTCTGAGGCTGTAGATAACACAATACATAGATTATCAATCTTCAGTTGGTTAAGAAATGAACTCTCAGTATCAGGTATAATTACTGAAGTTACATTTCATATAGATATCTAAACTTCTTTGTGTATGGAGGAAACCACAGTACACTTAGAGGTAGCTTTTCTTTCAGAAAATAATTAGATGGCCAATATGAATCAGAAGTAAGCAATAATTAATATCAGCACAATATACTGGGATTTTTTGTATCACTGTCATGAAAGATTTAGCCAGTGTCACCCATGAATGATATATAGCCAGTTTATTCAAGTTGTTAATATTATGAGGCTGCATCTATGCAGCTAGAATTACTGTAAAGCGTATGTTTAAATGTCTGTGAGGTTTCTACCTTGTAGACCTATTTTCATGTTTATGTTTTTCCCCTTTTGCTTTTCTGTAAAGATATTTACACATATTAAAAGTGTTTACATTTTCACACAAAGAGCTACCCTGTATTGTTCTGTGAATTCCCGATAAAGGTTTTTTTCTTCAGCTTGCGTTTTCTCACAGGAGGTATGGAATAAACAAACAGCTTTTGTGGTAGTTGTATTTCCAGTGCATAAACTTCAAGAGCATTTGGGTCAATAAATGTGTGATCCAAATAGAGTCAGGTGGAAAACATTACAGTGACTGTTTTCTGGCATTAAAGAAAATAACCCAGAACTTCTATTTCAAAAAATTCCATCTTACTTTACAGCTTACCTTTTTTTTGCATGCTTTTCATAACATGAAAAATTTCAGTTGTATAGCAAGCAGATTCTGGTATATGTTATGCTCTTTCTATAGCCTTTTTCACCACATATTGCATGTGGGATATTTCTGAAACTATATTTCAGTGACATTGTGTGGATTAATATTTATTTAGATTGAGATTAAGCTGCTTTGAGTAGTTAACATGAACAGATTTCTCTTTAGCTGTCAAAGACACACAGTTTTCATTAACTGCAAGACTTTTGCATCAGTGTGGGAAATTAGATGGGAGAAAATAGTTTTCAGCAGCTCCTGGCCTAGCTAAAGATATATACTGACCCTGCTGGTACTCAGATATTTATAAGGCTCTAATTCAGGATAGTATGAATAAAATTGTTAAATACAAGTCACACATATTAAAAAAAAAAAAAAAATCTAATAGGTCAGTTTTGCTCTTATGAGCTGAGTTAGACTTATGTTTTGGTGTTGGGTGAATTTGTGGTAAAGTTCTCAAACCAGTTAGCACGTGGAGAAAAAGTGACGAGTAGGTTTATGATTTTTAAGAAGAAATTGTTTACTTCTTCATTTACCAAAATACCACAAAGAAACTAAATCGCCTAATAATAAGAAAGCTGTTATTATTAGATAGTTTGTGATTATTTGTATGGGGAAAAAAGTTGGAATTTTACTCATAGGATGCATGCAAAAGGTTATATTGCTATATTTATGTTTGGGCAATAAACTCAGTCCTAAATATATGCTGATATGGGCTGACTAGCTTCTAGGAGGACTGTTAACAGCTATGTATACCACTGTTTCTTTCCCTCTCCTCACAGAAATACTCTTCTTCATTCCTGCACCCAATATTCAAATCTAGTGCTGAGATCAACAAAAAAGAAATGATAAAATTCTTTCTTATGGTAAACAAGCAAGGTCAAACGCGGCTCTCTAGGTATTATGAGCATGTAGAAATTAATAAGCGGACAATGCTGGAAGCTGAAGTAATCAAAAACTGTCTCTCTCGTTCAAAGGATCAGGTAAGTTTTGTGTTTCTTCTCCTAGCCATTTTGTTTTGTCATCATCTCATATCTTTCATGTTGACAATTCTGAAAACACACCAGTCTCCATTGCAGATTATTATTTCATTTGTACCCGTGAAGAAAATACTGTGTTCAGTCAGATGAACTGTTTTTTTGCGTGGAATAAATATGTTTTTCTGAGGCTTGTAGAGTTTTGTGTATCAGTGTCATGAAGATTCCTCCTGTTTGTTTGAAGAAGCTCAGAAGTCTGGGAAGAATTTATTTTATTCTGTTAGTTACCTGGTAGAGATCAGTAGAGAGATATTACTCCTGGTTTGCCAGAAAATAGTAGGGACAGTACTAACAGCTCCAATTTTAAACAAAAAACTTAGCAGAAAGGATTCCAAATCATGAAATACTATATAAACCACAGGGGGGTTGGAAACAGTTTTTTAGGCCTCTGTATTAGGCATTTTTGTTCAAAGTGTTCATGCGTGCTGCAAAAGAGTCAGAAAACTCAGAAGCTACAAAATTTTTTAGATGAAAGTTGAAATTTTCATGGCTTGCTTAATTGAGCCATTGGTTCTTTAAGAAAAGTACCAAACTTAGCAAAACTTTTGAGCACATTGACTTCCATTGGAGGAGAAATCTATGACTGGAGTTTTTTGGTTTGTGTTCTGAAGTTCTTTATTTTTCATTGATTACATGTGTCCTTGAAAAGTGGTCCTCACATATTTCATTTAGAAAACCTCTGGAAAAATGGCAGTTCCTATGAAGTGCCTTAGTTCACAGTGGCTAAAGAAATGAACTCCATACTGCCCTTGCAAGAACATCTCCAAACAGAAACTTCACGAAAAGAACTAGCGATATGCTGCCATTTCAAGGACTGAGCAAAATGATACTTTAAAAAAAAAGGCGATGGCATGTTGTAAAGCTGTGTATAACAGCACCATCTGCTGGATTCTCTCTTAGTGTGAAAGATGTGAACTTCCGCCCTGCAGCTGGAAGTCTAATACTCTTAATTTTTATATCAAAATAGTGATAATTTTTAAAATATGAAAATAACCTTCAGGTTTTCTCTTCTGCAAATTTCGAAATGAAATTTTAGGGGAAGTATTTACTGCCTTATAACCCTAAGGAAGTCACCTCAGTTCTGTATGTTCCAGTTTTTCCATTTCTAAAGTGATACGACAGTTTCTGCCAGTAAATGAAGTTTTGTGTAATAATTACCCTACTAAATTTCTTTCAAGTCAAAACCTTTTGGTGAATCTTGGGAAATCCATTGTTCTTTGTGGACCTTAGAAACATGAAAGCTTAGGCTTTTTGAGCACTGTGCTTAATACTGTTGTATGCTTAAAGGGCAACTACTCTATTTGGCTTGTTTTGTTTCTTCCTAGTGTTCTTTCATTGAGTATAAGGACTTTAAGCTGGTGTACCGACAGTATGCAGCTCTTTTCGTAGTTGTTGGAATCAATGAGACGGAGGTAAGAAATTCTATACCCTCTTGGAATGAAAGCTTCTAGCGATTATCGTGGGCAGGAATTTTGCAATAGCAACTGGAGAATTTCAAGGAGTCGTTGCAACACACACACATTTTATTTCTGTGAAGGAAAAAGAGGTCTAAAGAAATGTGGTATGTTTGACTTCAGTCTATAGCAGTAGATTGAACTGTTGTCATGAGGTAGTCTTCTTAACACTTGTACTGATTCTACTTTCTAAATTTATGTTTGATTAAATATGTCGGATGGAGTTTCTCAACAAACGTTGGCATTACAGCCAGATTAGCTGTCTCATCTGTGGTGGTTTCCCAGCTGCCCATTGTTGTTAACCTCCTTGGCTAAAGAAAAAATTCCCTTACTGTCAGCTAGAAAGATGCCAATTTATTGCATTTTTTAAAAAAAGGGAGGAGGGGTTGGGGCGGCAAATGGTACCTGAAAATTGACAAGTGCTGTTATTTCATCCAGTCAGGCTTCCTGCAAGGCTTTAGCTTTTACATTGATTCCTGGTTCTCAGAAATTAATTCAAAGCTGCTATTGGAGACCTTAACAGGATGGTTTGGAGGGTAGGTGCTGCCTACCACAGTGTCTTCAAGTCAGAGTTATAATGGCATGCAATTTGAGGCAAATTCTTTTGGCTTTGCTACAAAAATTTCCCGTCTATACTGCTGCAGCATAGCCTGGCTCTGTGCTGCAGCTGGCTGATGTGATTTCGGTACAGGTAGGCACAGCCTCGTTAGCAGCATCTGTCTAGCTAACCTTATGGTATTTTCTAGTTGTTTTTCATGCACCACAAACTGAAATGACATGAGAAATACTATTACGTTCTCTAGCTATTCATTTAATATTCACTTATTGTTAATTTAATTTCAGAATGAGATGGCAGTATATGAACTAATTCATAATTTTGTGGAAGTTTTGGACAAATACTTCAGCAGAGTGGTGAGACATTCTATCTATTATGAAATATTTCTTCCCTTTCAAAACTTCAGCGAATAGGTCATTTCAGGGAATCATTCAAAGGATAATTTCTTTTTCATATTAATTTCATACTAGTATGAATATTACTACTGTAAAAAAAAAAAAAAAAGAAGAAGAAAAAACCAAAAAAGCAGTATTGGTTAATTTTTCAGAGAAGTAAAATTATAAGTGGGTTATAAATCATCAGGCAAGAAATACCAGAAATATTTCTATTATAAAAGCATGTTTTTATATGTTTATACTCAGGGATTTCTTTGGGTCATCTACTCTTAAAATGGCCACTGGCATTTCATGCATTTTAAAGAAATAAAAAGCTTTTTCTTTACAGTTCCTTTTGCAGTTCTTAGCATCACATCTCCGAATGCACTTCATTCATGATACAGATGGTTTAAGCATTAAGCAGGGAGCTGACATCACTCTCACTGAACAAGATCAGAGGGATGGAGCATAAATGAAACCTCAAAAACCAGTCTGTACTTGTGCTCCCCGTATTGTTTTCATGCAAGAGTGGATATCTGATAAAACAACTATTATAGATAGACATTTCATTAGGAATTCAACATCAGACATGTCTTCAGTTAAAATGACACTGCCTCTTTTGGTGGGAGATTGTTTTTACGTAGTTTGAAAATGCAGCGTTATAATCCTGGTTAGAACATGTGCTATTCAATATAGGATTTATACTAATTTTGTTATAAACTATTTGCCTGAAATGATACTTCATTGCAATTTCAGTTTGTCTACACTGGAGTGCGTTGGATATCTTTCTCAGAAAAGAGAACTGGATAGTCTTCCCTCTATAGTCCATGTGCTTGAGGATATTAATTTGGTAATTACACATACAAGAGACCAGTATGCAGGGTCTATAACTGATTTTCCAGTAGCAGTAACACAACAGACTTGGCAGAGCTCCCTATGAATTCAAGGACGTGATTGATAAAGTCATCTGCACCATTCACTGCTTAAATGCCTGGCAAATGCTTTAGGCTATTATCTCAACTAACATTGCACCAGCCGGTTGAAACTGCTGGTGCTATGTCCCTTTCTAACTGAACTAAGTTCAGAATTTGGCTCTTAACATTATGTTTGCAGTCCCAACCAAAGCAGTGACAACCAGGAATGGAGTTTTGATCCTGACAGCATAGGAATGCACAATAAAATTTAGTCATGTCTTATTTATCTAATTGAGCTAATAGTTGCCAACCACCTCTCAAGTTCTATTTCCTTCACTTGAGGCAGAGCAAAAATAGGTGTAGTTCTTACACATGTAAATGTAGTGCCTGTAATTCCTTGACCACATATATAACCCAGCCACTGATAGTTGTTAGAAATTTGCCGAGTTCATCATATGAGAGTTTTTGTATTTTCCATAGCATTTAAAGTTTGAAACTAGAGGAACTGACAAGGAAGGTGGTTAAAAAAAATCTCATGCCATTCCCTGGTTCTGTTTTTAATAGCATATAACACAATGAATGGTAGAGTACTGAAGAAGAGGGCCATAATTCTGGCTGGGGTTTCTGGCAAGAAAGTATGTCTGTACTATTATGGATTAATGTTTAGGATTTGCAGAATTTTAGTAGAATCCCAAATTATGGTGATGGTAATGGAGACAAAACTCTGGGAAAGGGAAGAACATCTGTCCTGCTCTAGAAGGACATTTTATCATCTTTTATTTTTAGGCTTGTGAGCTTTAAACATTCTCACATACTCTATTTTTACCTAATGGAGTTTACAGAGCTTGAATTCAAATATCAGAACAAACATTAACAGAATTAGGGGGAAAGCTTTCAGAGTTCTTTGGGAGATATAAATCTGAGTCCCCTTCACTTTTATAATGGCTACCCAAGGAAAACTGCGTACTGTTTGGAATACATACTCCAATGTTTTCAACTACTTTTTAATACTGAGGCAACTCAAACTGATCAGGTTCATGAAATACAATTTTTGTCATGCTTAAGTAAATTCTAATTGAAGAATGGCAGAGTCAGTCACCAGAGACAAGAACTAGTGCAGTTTAGAGCATCTTCAGACTAATAGAAGTAGTAGCAATTTTACCAGGAACTCTGCCTAAAACCGGGGTTAGTCTGTGAGTAGAAGCCATATTAGCAAACTGAATTGCTTCAGTAGCAGATAAAGATTCCCTCTTTCAGCAGAGACTGTGGAAGCTCCACCCTAACTGTGCAAGATCTTAACTGCTGAGTCTGTGATTAATTGTTTCTAAGTTTAGACATTTAACTGAAGGACCTAAGTTGAAAGTTTGATCATCCTAAACTCCCATTGCCAGCAGTGGAGACAGATGAGTATCTCAAGAAAGCGAGTCATGCCTCAAGTGTGCTGAGTTAACAGTTGAAGATACCTATCTCCTCTGTTGGCTGCAGAGAGACCACAAAGGCTTCTAACTCAGATATTTTGGTTAATAAAATTACTTGGGGTAAATCCAGGCCAAGAAGGGAAATGATGACTGTGAAGAATTATGTTGTTGGGGCTGGAGCAATAGTTAGAAGTAATAAGGGTCAAAAGCTTGGAGGCACCTTCCCTATCCTAATACATCCAGCTACATCTACCACAGCCATGGTAAATACAGTGTCTAGAGTTTGCTGTTGGAATGATCTGCGGCAACATTTTTAACTGTGTTTTTGTATAAATGTATAAATTGTAAACTTGGCATCAACATCCTGTTTTTGCAGAAGGAGGAAGAGAGAATGTAGGGCTGGAGTTGCCATGATCAGAGATGCTGGTTTTTCACCCACTCATTCAGATGGCACTGTGTACATTCAGGTTGTTCCTTGTGGGTGACCTTAGTGGTTTTTTCTAAGTACAAATATCAGAATATCGGCTTTTGTTACAGGGGGCGGGTAATACATAAAAGGCAAAGTAGCGTTGCAGGAAAGAGCATGTAATTGTACAGTGCAAAACAGAAATGTGAATCGTCTTGAAATTTTTTATCTATATTTTGAAGACTTTCTTTATCCTCTAAAGGGATGTGTAATGTTTAATGACTATGAGATGAGAGATCAAACTGTAAATAATGGCTTCCTATTTCTTTTCCTTGCAGAGTGAATTAGATGTATCCTTTTCAGTATCAGAAATCCATTTGTCTATCCCTTTTTGGTGTATCTTCCAGTTCATACTGTCTTCATAGCACTGTCAAACAGTCAAGGCAACACAGAGGTTTCACAGATTTTGCACTTACAGTAAGTAGCATCATTTTGACACCTTTCTCAAAGTGCTGATGTTCATGAGGGTCACCTACCTAAATTCTCAGTCAGGGTCACCTACTTAAATCCTCAGTCATTAAGATAAGCCCAGTGCCACTTAGAGTAAGACAGGGAGAGCTTGCTTAGAGAGAACTAAGTATCATTAACACCTAGACAGGATAAGTTGGATTCGTGGGGGAACTTTCAGGCTTAACTAATTATTACTTCAGGTTTTTCTTAAAGTTTACAATGAAGTAGATATTGAAATGACTGCAGTAGTGAGGACTGAATGTTACAGCTATGTCTTAAGCCAAATAGTAGCGTTAGGTTTGCACTTTGATCTTGCTTCGTGGAAGTCTAGATGAGTTTTACTTTCTGTGGAAAGAGAATGACTGTCAGGAGGAAATTTAGGGAACTAGGCATTGCTACAGATACCTCCTTCCTCCCTCCTGCATTTTCATGTGTCTCATTTGCAGAGTATTGACTAAAATATAATTTAAAAGATTAACTAAAACCAAATAGAAACAAATACTAAATACTAAAACACAGTCTTCAACAGTTAAACACAAATAGCAAGTAAATAAAGTACAATACTGAATTCAAAGAAATGTAAACCAGGAGAATGTAGCACGAACAATCGTCTTCCTCCCTGTTAATTCTGCTTCAGCAATCCTTATGCCTATGTTTGTTGGTGGTTAAATGCAGATCTACTGGTATGAAAGAGTTACAGTTATACATCTGAAATGCAGTTGCCACCCTGGAATCAAATGCTTTAAAGTTATTTAGTTTCTTTACCTTATTTAAGAATTAGTACATAGGAAGACCATAAAAAAAATTCCATTTTTTCTTGTAATTGTTCTTACTTTTTACTGAAGAAAAAAAAAGGAAATATAATCATTTTAAAGCTTGGCACATGCTGGAACTTTGTCTCATTTACTGAACTTAAATATGAGTATATGTGTATATATACTGTCTGTATTTCCTTCCTGAAATTCACAAATTCACAAAATGCTGTCGTATAAATATAACACCCCTGCATTCACTTACAAAAGAGCAATAATGATGTTTTAGCATGAAAAGACTCTTACCATCTCTGAGCAATTGTATGACTACAATTTTTTGTATTCAGTTGTAGTAATTAAGGATTAGAACTACATGTACTGGTGTATGAGCTTTGCTGAATTAGAGAATAGTCCCACATGTTTCCATATGGTGTATTTTGCATCTGCAGTTGCTTGATTCTTTTTATCTTCGATTGTTTGGAGTAGTGATGATTCTGAATTCTGCCTGTCTCTGGTCATTCTTTTTATACCAAAAGGATTTTCCTGCAATTATACACGTGCAGTTACTACCAGGAGCCCATTTAATAGCTGAGGAAGGCTCCTGCATATCCATCAGGCTTCTGCATACAGTGCTACTTGCATTATTTAGAAAAGTTGTTGCATTATATGCTCACACTAGCACTTGCAATGGGTGCCATACAGAGTCTGAATTACTTCCGTAGATTAGTCTTCTCAATGGGTCTCATCTGCATGAGGGCATGAATATAAATATTTGGAATGTAGGAGTGTGCATAAGTTACTCTCTTATTTGATAATACTGGAAATAATATTGGAAAAGCTCATGTCTGCAGTGTCTCTCTTCAACATGTGTGACATATGAATGATGTACATAATTTTTTCGCTCAGAAATGAACTTTTATACATTATTCAGGACAATTTTAAAAGAAAATATTTTACTTAGGAAGTCAAGCTTTCCATAAGTTGAGAGCATACCTAAACTGGTTGAAATGAAGTGAGGTACCCTCAACATTAAATGTAAAGCAGAAGTGTAATGATGAAGAAGTGCACTATTCAAGGTTGTATTTATTTTTGACAACAGCTCAACCAGCAGGCCCAGAAGAACAATATAAGATCTGGACCACAAGTGTTTTAGACAGATGTTAATGCAGAGCAAGCAATAATCCATCAATATGCCTTTCATAGTATGTAAGGTAATATCCCCACTTGGGATTAAACCATTTCCTTTGCCAAATAGTTTTAAGCTAAATCTTACGTTCAGTACAGCATGACGGAGGAAGTACGGTCTAAAGGTCTGTAACAGTGAACACAAAGTGGTATTTACAGGGTCTTTGTATACAGGGTATCTGGACTGGAGAATCTGTTGGTTTGCTGTCTTTGCGGTATTATTTTTGTGTACAGATTCGTAAGAATTTTTTTCAAAAGTGACAGTGGCTGTTCTGTATAGAAAGAAGTGTTTTCTAACATGAAAAAAATAGTAAGAAATTACAAAAAATCAAAACCCATGAAAAATTGATCATCATTGAAGGCTGTTCACCCGTGCACAGAGCAAACCCCAGTCACACAATTGAAATGTTCTGGAGCCCACGCTAAGCCTGCAGCATGTGCAGTGATTCTTGAAACCTCCCCAGCCTCAGTGCATTATCCCAGTATGCCTGGCAATGCATCTTCTGTGGGACTCCAGCTTTTATTTAGATCCAAACCACCCAAATTCACCCAGGGCACGGGCACTGTAGCTTACAGCATGGTGCAAGTCTGAAGTCAGTTGTCAGGAAGGGTCCCTTGCGCACAAGGCATACACTGGGTCCAATCTGAATCCTGCCCAACAGGATTCATACATAACATTTATTTGTATGTGTGTCATAGGTATTTGTGATGCTGAACAATGCATAAACAATTGCAAAGTTATCTCATCTCATGCACACTGCAAAAATGAACACCAATTAGCCGCTAGCCAATCAAATAACTACTTTAGCCTTGGTTTTTACCAAAGATTTTATGTGTGAATTGTAAAGCATTTAGACGTTATGTGATACCTGCTGTCGTTCTGAGAGACAGTCAGCCACAAACTTAAAGTACCTACGATGCAATGATGTAACATTTGTAAAGTTGTTTGATTTGTTTTCAAAATATTTATAAGTGCTGTTGGATCAGAAGTACTGACATTGTGGTGTTACTCTCTAGTGTTAATAGCACTGAGATTAATTTCTGCATATGAAATAAGTGGATGGGATTTTCTTTGGCTCTAAAACTCCAGCTTGGATGATGTAGGAGCTGCTTTCTTGATGTGATGATGAGAAAGACACTATGAAAATGCAAGTGTTAACCACAGCAGCTTTGTAGGGAATGATATGCTGGTAAACAAGGGAGTTTCTAAAATTACAAAAAGTTGACTTTCTGTGGCCTGAACTGTTGAAGCAAAGCTTACTTAACCTACAGAAGAAACAGATACTTACATTCCCCTTGTGGGAGGGGAGGGGGATGATAGGGTGCTCTAGGACCAAGTATTTGAAGAATGTTGTTTTAATCCAAGAAAACCCATTACATTCCATTGCAACGAGCTGCTGCTCCTAGGACAGATAGAAAACTTTGATATAGGGAATACTTCGTGTGAATGAACTGTATTCCTCAGTCCCCTGTGGAGTAACACTTTCAGAATACAGTGCATTTATGTAGTAAGAAAATTAAATGATTAATTTATTCTGAGAATTCATCAGGATACAGGTCAGTTTGTACCGCAAAATAAGTGGTTGAAGTGGAAACTGGTAAGGATTTGCTTAAAATTGTTGGTCATTAAAGGAGAACTTTCCCTCTAGGTCTTTGATGTGTAGGGCACATGTACTCACATCAGGTAGATCAGACACCTTTTTAGCAGAAATTCACCTCAATGTAGACGCAAATATCCTAGAACAGGGCTGTCAAACTCAAAGCTCCCACTGTTCTGCTCCTGCAGCATAACGCACGTCACATGCTGCACACGTAACTGGCACGCTGGTAGGGGTGTAGGGGCAAGGAGCTTGGCCCTGCTGCTGGGTAGAAACAAGGTGCCAGGTGGGATAAAAAAGGTGGAGGGCCCAATTCAGCCTGTGGGCCATGAGTTTGACACCCTTGTCCTAGAATATCAGAGAACTTGAAGAGATGATTTGTCTCCTATTTAATGTCAGCAATGTTGTTTGAGAAAAATGCTGAGAAAGCTTTAAATGGATTTCAGCACCTAAAATTTGCCTAGAGTTAGATTGAATAAAAGTTGCTTAAAGCAAATGTTAACAAAGATGAAGTTGGAATGAGTGATTCTAGATTAAAAAAGAAGCAACTACAAATAATCTTTAGTTGAAGATGAATGTCCATGATGGAAATGAAGTTTTGTAATGCTGTATATTCAGTAGCAAACCATCTGCCCCCTTAGTGCTGTAATCTACAAAGCTTTTGTTTGTTCTCCTGGGTGTGTTACCTGATCACTAGGTGTTGGCTGTGCTTTATCATCTCGTTAAGCCTGTACACACCCTTAATTACTTGCCTGGAAAATCCTGAAATATCTTAAAATGTCTGTATATGAAGAAGTTATTTATCCTATGCAAGTCCTAAATGTGCCTTTTCCTTCCCTTCTCCTTCGCCTCTTCCCCGGCTTAACTATCTGCCTATATAATGTTTCAGGGAAAGAAACACAAAACTGTCGCATCTACCTCTTCTTCCTATCTGTGTGCCATAAAAACTCTTTGTGAGAGTGGAAAGTACCATTAATGGCTTTAATAAGGGCAGCTCTTAAAGTTACCGAAAGCCAGCATAACATGTAAATACTGATTATAGTAGGTGCCATTGCCTCTGCGGCTGCAGCCACAACAACATTGACTGAAACTTGTGCACTGAGGATGGCAGGGGCTCACCTTTTGCCTAGGCTGACAGCTTAAGAGTATTTCCTGCTTAGGTGCTCTGAAGACTTCCATTACAGACTTTTATCTACAACTGCACAGATTAATACATGTTTTCTTCTGCATACTTGTTTAAAAATGCCTATTTGCCTCTGCACAGATCTAGTGGAAGTCCCTTAATCCTCCTTTGTGGGCAGTCGGGGTTCTTACTGAAAGCAGGACCTTAAGTGACAGCTGTGGGTGGTGCGCATGGCAGCACAGACACTGAATACAGCTTTTTGCAGCTGCTCAAATTGATTTTCTTTGCTGCTTTTCACCTGGGTGTGGATCTATGACTTCAGGGCTTTAAACCCTGAAATTTGGGGTCGCTTGCCAAATAAGTGACAGGTGGGGAGGATGAGCCTTGCTGGGGATCAGAGATGCGTATCCCTCACTGGGCATGGCATGCAGCCGTGAACAGCTAAGCAGTGTGTGTGAGATGATATGTAACTGTAGAGGATAGTCATGAGTCTTACGGGAAGTGGGAAAAAGCCAAGGTTCCTCCCTGTGCAATCTGAGTGTTTGCCAAGAACAGCATGGTAAATGGAGGTGGGAAGGGAACTGAAAAAGGAAGTTGGGATGTTAGCTTGAGGGCAGAGGGTAAAGAATGCTTTGAGAACTTCCAAAATCAAGATTAGAGCTCTTTCCAGAATGGTATTAGTATCCCCACTCAAAGTGCAGGTGAAATCATTTGTCTGGAATGATAAGTGAGGGAGTAACAGATTACAAATGGATAGAAATTGTACCTCTAAGTTTTATGTAAAAGAGTAGACCAGTTTCAAAAAAACATGTAGTAGCTCTGCAAGGAAGTTGACATCTCATTTAAACATATTGGGTTTGAGTGGAACAGCTGCAAGATACTTATTGGTACATTTGCAGTTTTCCTTCGATGTGGTATCAGCTAATTAGGAAATGCAACAGGGGTAAGAGCAACACTGTTCTAAACATTTTCTCAAACAAGGTGGTGCAGAAATAGGGCAGGAGTGGCAAGTCACTGCATCACTAGTCCTGGTTGATCCAGTCTTCTGGGTTTTACATCCTTGAGACTCTCAAAGGAAGAGGAAGGTCTAGAGAGACGGGAGCTCTCACTCCTTTGTGGGAGCTGCAGTGCTGTGAATGTGTGTGAGTGTAAAAATGAAAAGCCAAAAGGAGTTGGCTTTATCACTTGTTGAAACCTGAAAGGAATGTTATCCAACTTCATTTAACAGATCCTCTTGCCCTATGTAGAGTATGCCAGAGGTGAACTAAGCAGCAATAGAAGAGCTGTCATCCGAAAAATTCCCACATTACTGGAATAAAGAAACCCTGCCTTTTCAGATTAAAATATTTGTGTAAAGACTGATTTACTTGAAAAGTATACCATAAGAAGAAATTTGTCTCAAGTCTTTAATCTGCTAAGCAAAGTAAAATGTCTGCCTTTGTCTCTGGAACCACAGAAACTGAGACTTTAGAACAGTACTGCTTCTCACTACTGAAAGGCACAAGTAAGATTTTTAGAAGCAATTTAGGCCTGTGATCAGACTCAGGAAGAAGTCTGGTACTTAAAATACAACTTAGAATTAAATTGTGTGGTTAAATTTAGGCCAGCAAGTTAGAAGCTGTCTATCTGAGGAACCATGGACATACTCATGATCCTGTCAACAGCCGTAGTTTCTCTTCCTCGTCACATAAAGAGTATCTAGTTGTAAAGTTATTTGGGAGGCCTGAACGCTCCTACTCCATGCACCTAGACATGCTGTGCTCTTGGTCAAGCAGAACACATTTGCTGGAGGAGCAATAGAATCACGTACCCTTCAGCACAAACATACAGTAGCACTGAGTTCAGCCCAGAGCACTCGGGGCAATTTGAAATGGCAGAGGAAGGTGACAGCCTGTGAGCTGAATTCTTACCAACTTAACCGTACAGGTTCAGTCAAAAGAAGTTCAAGCTTCTCCTTTTTCATCACTTGGAAGGGAGGTCATGCGTAAGGCTGACAGGTGACACTCTTGGGCCCCTCTTGGTTTAACATATGCAGCAGTAGCAACCACTGAGACAGGGATAAAAACTTAAGCTTCACTCATTGCCAGGCTGGGCCATTGTACTCCAGAACTTTTACAGACAGCAGGAGAACCTTAAGCAGACTACAGGCAGGTGCAGCTGCTGCCAACTCAGCTAAGCTTGCCCATGGAGAAAGGCAAGTTTGGAATTCCCCAGGCCAAGGACAGGCCCAGCCTCTTGTCCTTTAGAGGTTTCAGGCAGGCAGCATCTCTACTGTGACATCTTAAGAGACTGACCCAGTCATCATTCCCTGAAGCAATGATTTGGTCTTCCGAATCTGAGAGAAGGGATTACAGAGAAAAAAATCTCTCTCTGCATTTCCAAGTACTTGCTGCAGCCTTCGTGCTCTAGAACTTGTGATTTCTTTGCTGTGTTTGGCTTTCACCACAGAAAATAAAGCACCCAGCTTAGATTAAGGGATTCCCTTCTCAAAAATAGTTGTGTAAACCTTGTATGCAGGTATCTGCTCCAGATCCTGTGTCAACTTGTTTTGCTAAAAAACTAGGCATGGGGATGTTCAGTGGTACTTGATCCATTTCTTGGATTCAGACCTAAGATTGTTCACTTTCATAGCTCGCATTGTGGCAGCTCTGGTAGTTTGAGGTGTTGTCTCCCCACCACTTAAATTTACCACCCAGGAGGAACAAATCCCTACAAACACATGGCTCCTCAGCTACTGTCCTATAGAGGTCAGTACTCCCATGTTCCTGCTCTTTCGCAGAGCAGTAGGGCAGACAGCTGTGTTTGGATGCACTGGAACTCATGAGACAGAGCAGTCTTCTGCCCAAGTCACCTTCAAAAAAAAAAAAGAGATTTAAGCTTTGTCACGCTGAGCAGAGGAAAAGATTGATGCCTTCAAAAACCTGGTTCTTGCAACTTCACTGATTAGAATGGAATCCAGTAAGAAACACAAGGACTAGAACAAAACCAGGCTGTCTTCCTGAGCTGCAATTATAACATCAAAAATAGCACAATGGGCAGAGAAGGCAGTCAGGAGACCCATATCAAAGCTGGGAAAAAAAGTATCGACAGATGTATTTAGAAGTTACTGTGAAGTGTCCCGCTAGCTCCACTGCAGCTGTGCTCAATGCACACACAAGAATGAGCCCGAGCAAAAGGAAGGCAAAGCCGATCTGCTCAGCACCACAAAGACATGTAAGAAGCAGCAGCAGGTGGGGTGCAGGGCAGATGAAGGGTCACTTGCTACACTGCACATGCACAACGTCAGGCACAGCAGATGGACACAGCCAGCTTTTTGCTGTGCCTGTTTCTATTTCAGGTTATGGGGATAAATGGCAATGTAAGAAACTTTTTCACCAAGTAACCCTTCCCAGCTGTGCAGGGGACACACACCACGCTGATGTGTCTGCAGCTGAGTGCCCATCACTTCATAATGTAAGGAGTAAGGCTGGTTGGCTCGGGGTTGTTTTTTGAGATGCCGTTAGATAATGTTAAGAAAAGACAGAGATGGCTATTGACACATTTCCTGTGTCAAAACAGTGCAAAGTCATGTTGTTTCAGACTCTTTTCCTTTAGGTGAACATTACAGATGATGAATATCTCTTAGAAGGTGTTTTAAGTATGAAGCATTTATTTACTTTTACTCTCCTTTATGAGAATTATTACTGCAGCAACACCTCAACTTTACCTATCAGGATATTCCAGCTATTTTCAAGCAGATCAAATAAGAATTTGACCAAGTTACTTTGGTAAGACGAAATGCAGAATATTTGCATCTTCACATATGAGGTTGTTATCCCTTGATAACATTTTATATTCAAGCGATATATGATTAACTATTACCTACATGTAAGTTTAAGTTGGCCTTTCTTTTAAAACTATGTGGTAATCTTCCAAGATGAGAACCTGTTGGTGCTTTAACTTCTCTGCCACAAACTTCTGACATCTCTGTCCAGGAAAAAATGTCAGTTGAACTGTTTCCCTGTGTCTATTAAAATAAAGAGCCAAATAAAATAGAAAAAATGAAGAAATACTTATTTTGGTAAACTTTGATTAAAGACCACAGTGCCTAAAATTTTCTCTGAATTATGTTCATGTTGTTCAAAATATGCTTAACTTGAAACGTTCCTAGATCATGTTCAATTTGGATAGAGTGCACATCATTTTGGATGAAATGGTGCTAAATGGCTGCATCGTAGAAACAAACCGCAACAGAATTCTTGCCCCTTTGGTTGTGCTTGACAAAGTGGCAGAAAGTTAGGAAGATGCAAGACTGACTACAGCATCTTAGAAGAGGGCGAGACCTTCAAGAGTGCACCGACAGCAGCTTTTGGTGTCATCAGATCGACTCATGCAATACTTGAATGAGCTGGGAAATATTTCCTGTTTCTCCTATACGCTTTGTGCCTAATGGAAAGAAACAGCTAAACATAAAGCAGAACCTGCAATTTCAGATGCAGCTTTATTGATCCAGCAGAAATCTTTCTGGAACAGTCAACATTTTTTAAAACTAAAGAATAAGGAAATTAAACTGTGAAATAAAGCTCTAACTTTTATGACCACTTTTAAACTAGATTCATCCTTCATTGAACTGCTGGTTTCCCTCCCTTTTCCATCTACATCATGGTCACAAAAGAAACATCTCTAACAGAAGTACAGATGTATTTTGTAATTCCTGCACACTGTAAATTGCAACTAGCAGTATTTGGCACTTAAATCTTGTAACATTAATAAAATATAATTAAAACCAAAGGGTGATCATCTTTTATAATGTTGGCTGCATAGATTATACAAAATCTTTTCCATTTTGCACACCGGTGTATTGGGGTTTTTTTGTATATTCTATCCATGCATCATGATTAAAACATTTACAGAAGTTGAATGAAAAAATATACGCAAGTTTCTCAGTACTAGCTGGGTACCCAGTCACACCTTCCTTCTTAAGTAGGTGAATGTAGCTACGCTAGCTTGTATTCCCAAGGCATACAACATGCCGATGTATACTTGTATCCTGCACTGAAAGTCACTGAAGAGTCAGCAATCTGAGCCCCCTTTTGCTTATCTTTCCAGAATTAAGGTTTATGGCTCCTTCAAAACCTACACACCGACACCAGGTTTAACCTGGCATAACATGTACTGTGTGAGCTTTATGTGCGAAAGCACATAACAGTCACATCTGAATTGCACGAAGAAAGCAGGGTCCAAGGGTAGAGTGTGAAGTGTGTGGGAGAAGAGGCCACGTAACTTTAAAACAATATCACATTCAGTAAAACAAGTTGACTTTGGATCTGGAGCAGACACTTGTACACGAGGTTTCTGCAGCTGTTTTGTTGAAGCACAATGGTCACAGGAGTGGGTGTGTGCATGTGTGGGGATCCCCCCCCTTCAGTTTTGCACTGGGGAAAATTTCAAAGATGCCACCTATGAAGTCCCACAAAAAATGCTATGAAAAGAAATCTGCTATCAGGCTGATTTACATGTGTGTGGCAGGATCTTTTGGCAAGCCCTCTCTCAGCAGTGGTGCAAGCAAAGATTGTTACCGTAGAGAACTATCACAGAACAAAACTTAGCACAGAGAGTCAACTAAATTTTTCTTTTCTGGTATCAAGTACTTAAATTTATCTTTAAAGCCATATTAGCGTCCTGCTTCATCTTACTGTAAGCCACTTCCTACTAATAAATACCTCCTCACAGGCTGAACCCAAGGCAGGAACCCATCTCAAGTAAAGCTGAATTGGCTGCATCATCTGACCCAGTTTTTATTCCAATGTAAAGAACTATAATCTCAGGCCACATGGGCCCACGGAAGAGCACCAAGCCCTGCAGTGCTCCTCCTGCTGCCACACTAGTTCTTAACAAGTCGCACCGTGTAATGGTGAAAAGATTGGAGATGAGTTTGTGAGGTCAACTGTTGCCACATAGTTCTTTTAAACCTTGAAAGAAGTATGGCACGTTGTTCAGAACATGTACAGAGACTTAATAACACAAGTATTAATGAAGTACCCAGAGGAGACAGTTCTAAATGTTGCAAACATTTTAATGATTACTGTTGAGCTTACACATTGGGTGTTTTTTTAAACTTCAAACTGCAACAAGTTAAATAAATGTTTATAATATACAAAGAAAATACAACCAAAAGTAAAACTTGCTTTAAGTGTGCCTTGCACTAGGAACCAGTGTTTTTTAATAGCTTTATTGTTGAGCTGCACAAACACACTTAAGGATTTGATCTTTATAGCAGGGCTTTCGAGAAATCAAAATATATTCCCACTTGAAAGAAGAAAAAACAAATAAAGGTTGTGCATTAATATATGCAAAAACCCACTAAAATACTCCAATAGTGCAGGCACCATTTAAAAAGAAAAAGCTGGAGATGCCCATTAACTCTAAAGTTTTAAGGAAGCAAGTTTCTGACCAGTTAGCTTAAAGCCAGCAAAACAGGGATCAGTGATGGCAACTGTAGTGTACAAGGTATTAAATGACAAACTTTACACAAATACACTGTTAGAAATTTGTATCAGTGAACACTGAAAATCTGATGATCTGTTCTTTGGAACAGTCAAACAGAACCACCCTAATTTCCAGTTGTGCAAGCCCTTGAAGCATCACACAGTGTTCTGTGCCAATTTCTTGCTGGCTGTGTGGTTACAAGGATTTATTTTGTCAGTAGCAGCTAACAAACTTATTCCACATGTTCCTAAAGCCTCACAGGTGAAAAAAGGCAAGTCTCATCAGAGCACAGCGTGGAGATCATATTTTTTGCACACAAACACAAGAGACTTTGCTAGTATCAAACCCCACTTTCTCTTGTCCTGTACTGCAGTCAGCGGCTCAGTTGAGATGGAAGCCTTTCTCCATGGTGGCAGCAAGCAGACGCTCTCTCATAATCTCCTCCGAAGAATACTCAGGCAACTTTAGGTAATGCACACATGTATTCACAGATGGGTAACTTGCATCTGTAGCATCAACCTGAGGAAAAGAACAAATATCTTCTCATTGCAGCTGTTCACAGCACTCAATATGGAAAAGTTCTAAGGCCTTGTAATTGATGTTATTTATGGTGTACGTAACCACCAGCTGTCATGAACCAGCATCAGGAAAGCTACACACCAACTTAGAAATATATTAACTTCATATGTACATTAATGATTTTATATTCACGTATGAAGTCACAGAACAGGTCTGAAACAGACCAGTGTTATAAACTAAAAGCAACAACAGATTTATAAATAAACCCTGTATTACTTCTTAACATAGCAATGATTACATTCAGAAGCCAAAACAGCTGGTGCGAAGGGCGAGCTAGGGAAGTCATACCTTGCGTACAACAGTGAGCCGGGGATGCAGGTTTGCCAGTCCTCCTGGTGGGAGCGTTGAACAACCAGTGGTGAACTGGAGAAAAGCCTTTCTTTCATCCGAAGACATCCCACACAGGACTCTCACAAATCGAAGGAATCCAGGGCTTAAAAATAATTTGTTATGATAACATTACAAGAGTTTTTTTTAATTTCCTTTAACTTGAGACAGTACAACTACAATCTTCAGTCACAACTAAGCAGTCATTGTAAGATTCTAGTGCTTGTTCAGTATTGAAGAATAAAACATCATCAACCCCATAAAAATACTTTTTTAATCTGCTTGTGGAGTATTATACAGAAAGATGCAGGTAAATAAGAACTTTTTTACATACTTATCTTTGAGTGTTAATTGGGTATCTTGCATATGAATAGGTCAAGAAGTAACGCTCAAACTTATTCTACGAGAAGAATCCAACTGACTGCAATCTTAAGACTACTTCTGTACCACCTCTGCAGTATAAAGCCACTTCAATTTACATATGATTTAATTTCTATCCTTCTAAAGACCCTCATGAAAAACTAGGAAAAATGTAACAGACTGCAATTGACCTTCCAGGAATTCTCCAGACTCCACGGCCTAGGGAAGGAGGGGGAGCAGAGTGCACCAAGAAAGCACAGCCTGCTGAAACATGCCCTGGGCCATCAGGCACTGTAATCTCAGCAGCATCTTTCCATGCAGGGCAGGGTCAATAGAAGAATTGTTAAACAGAGCATCTTAGACTGATTAGGATCCATCAGCATGCTTATGTTTACACACTTCCAGAAGTAATTCGTATGTTATTGCTACCAAACACGATAAGCAGCACCCCCAAATCCAACAAACCCCAAAATTAATCAAGACAACCTCCCAACAGTCAGTCACCAGTATATTTGTTCCCAGTATATTTGCACAGCACAGGTTGTCTAAAATCCTATTTTTAATCATCCGCATTAGTTAGCAGCCATTACACTTCCACTAGTCATCCACATTTTAGTATTTTAAATTTTTATCCTCTCTCATCAGAAAAACACCAAGTACGTTATAACCTTTGTGTTGAAATATATGGGTATTTCACATAGTTTTGGACAATCACTTCCTCTTTACTGTCCACCAATCCCAGCCAATTTGGCACCTTCATCTAACTTCATCACTTAAGGTATGTTTTGGCTACTATTTTAAAATCATTCAGAATTATAAATACCTGTCTCGTGTATATCCCAGCTTAGGTTCAGTATAATTGACGATATCCTCAGCTGCCCAAGAAGGTGACTGATTTCCACAAAGAATCATCTGAACTTCTTCATGGCTGAAGGAACTCAGCTTTTCCATTGGGAAGACTCTATTGAAGCCATCTTTAAGTAACACAAGATACAGTTATAAACATAAGTCAAACCAATCTTTATAAAATAACATCAGCATTTCAATTACATTTTCATCAAATCAGAATCAATCAACAGTTTCTTAATTAAAGTAAATGGAACCTCTTCAAGATTAGAAATGGCATAACTAATACAAAAGTGTTATGAAACGAATCTCTTATCTACTGCAGTCTTAATTTAAAGGTTTGGTTTTGAAAAAATCAAACCTTTAAACCATCACACCCTGAACACCAGTCCACCTAACTTCATACAGATTCTGCCATATTTAAAATTACCTCTAAATGCCTCCATCTGTTTCTGTATACCAGTATGCATGCAGAAGTCAAACATGAGATCTACATATTCCTCTGCGTTATCCATTGTTACTGTCTGCAAAAACAAGAGGTAAATACTGTAAGAATTCACTTTGCATTAGAGTTACTGCTGAGACAGCAAAAATTTAACTGCTGTTTAAATTGCAAAGGTCAGTTGTTTCCTTACCTCATCTTCACCACCTGGCTTGAGATCCACAGCTGTAAACCCATATACTTTGGATGAAGGGCAAAACTGAAAATTTAAACTTCAAAATACAAAGATAATTACTAATTGGAAACAAGTCTCTTACTGCTTTTGCAAATACGCCAGATTTATAAACTGCATCCCGCACACCCAAAAGCATCGCACTGCATTTCAAACCATTTTGTGGTACTACAGCACACAACTTCAACAAGTAATGGACTACACAGATAATTCATGTTTCAAATCCATGGTGTGCACGTGCAGGTACTTGCCTACTATATATTTGGGTTTGATGACTATTGAAAATTTCAGAATTTGATATCTTTAAGTTATCAGCTTCGAAACTACTCAAACTATTAAATTCAGCTCAAACTCAAATCTTGTACATTAATTTCCATTATAGAGCAATTAACATATTAAGACATTCAGGCCCTTCAGTGGTGCTACTTGCTTTCTCTGTAGAACAAGCCATGCTACAACCCGCAAGGCCATAAGCATTTACTGAACTCTGACTCTTCAATCCTTTAACAGATAACCTGTAATATTAATGGTAGAAAAACTACTGTTGTTTCAAAAGAAATAACTTAGAACTACAAAAGACAACATCCTGACACAAGTTTACACAGGAATGAGCACTTCTGTCTCTTTCAGCAAATGTTTCCATTCGTCATGCATTCAAATGCTGCACTGCTTATTAACACAATCTGAAATGTCAACCTGTCTGCTTTAAAGTGGAGCAGCCATGTATTAGAAAACTGAGAAAATTCTCATATTAAGGAACAAGAATAAAGCTACAGATGGCATACCGGATCTTGCTGCATCTCTAATGATTCCCCCTTGCAATGATACATTTGCAATGCAAATTAAGAAATCTTCATTTTTAATTATACGTGTTAACATTTGTCTCTAACACAACACTGCTTGCATATTTATAAATAAATATGAAAACTCTTACCCCAAATCCTCTATGCTAAGTGGAGGCCCCGAACCAGATGGATTCTTCAGCATTAATTCCTGTAGTTTTGTGTTTTTTTCATCTTCCGACAGACTTTTGTTGCTTAGAATTTGACGCCTTTTAATTGCAAGGTCCTTAATTTCTTTTAGAAACCTAGCTCTATGTGGATTTACTAATTCAAAGTCTTCCCATGTTAAAATGCCATTAAACCAGGCAGGAGGTTTAGGTTTTGGTGGATCAAGAATAAACTCTGATTTGGAGTCTTCTTCCAGACTTCCTACTGACAAGGAATCATGCCCTTCTTCCGTAGAAGCCTCCGACTGACTTTCAGTACAGTGCAAGTCTCTGTCACCCCGTGATTCATATATCAACTTACTCATGTTACTTTTAATGTCCCCCATACACATTAGTTTAAAAAAAGGTTTAGAAATGGGTAAATCCACAAGTCTGTTATCCTGAATGCATTTAGCCAAGAAAATTCCAAGGAAATGAAAAAGTTTGGTTATTCTTTCAAGTTCATCACTATCTTGTGGAAATGGTGCTGTGAACAGTCCACACGATCTCTGTACATAGTATCCAGGGGGTTTCAATCCACCACCAATATCAACCTGATTTAAGAAACACACATACACAAAATGTTGACACATATAATAAAATCCACCTTTAACAATAATTGTGCTGTTGAACTTATTACACTCTACTTCTCTGTTAAAAAGAGAACAGGTAAGAAAGCAAGCTGTGGAGCAGGATGGTCATTCTTGACCATTAGTGGCTGCTCGCTGGTCATGGGTTCTTCCCTTCCTGGATATCTACTGCATTTTTCTTTTATGCAAGTACTCAGTTTAAAATGCAAATTGAAATATACCTGACGAGACTCATCATCTGGGAAATCATCATCACAAAGCCAAGCTCCCAAATCTGTCCTCTGAAATTCTGCTGCCACCAATGCGTAAAATTCCAAGGTAGGGCCCAGGCCTGTTCCTTCCTCCCCTAAGAACTCAACCTAGAAAAACAGAAGGAATGTTAATAATAAAAGAAAACCCAGTGAAATGTTTAATATTGATTGCGGAACAGGATATTCACTATCCCAGCCAGTACATTAGAAATAGCTATCTAACCTCGCTCTGCTACGCAGATATGCTTTACCTCTAGAACAGATTTTCTGTCTGCATGAATCTGCATGACATTTTCTGCCCACTCCATCAGGGATTCACCTCGCGGAACTTTCACTCTTTCATGTTTGAGGCGTCCAACTCTGAATTCTCCCGGGTCATCACGCCGCACTGTGCTTGTGGTCCTTGTCCGTTCAACAGTGGCTTCACGTCTGTTCTGTAGCCATACAATTGCTCTGGGTGGAAAAAAACCCAACAAATAGTTGTTTAAAACATCAGTGTCTATCAGCAAGAAAACGTGAAAGTAGCCAGTAAGCAAAAGTTACCTTGTTAAGCACCTTTTTTTTTTTTTTAAATTATATATCAAAGTATTTCTCAGAAATATCTGAAATGGCCCAATATGGGCTGCTTTGCAAACCTAATAATCTTTAATTTCTATGAAAAGCAAGCTGTAACCTCTAATATAACATATAATACCAATGAAAACATACAATTCTTGATCTAAATTTCTATAGTTTTCAACTTACAGTGGAATGAACAGAGAGCAGCATTTACTGTAGTGCTTTTTAATCACAGATGCTCAAAACTCTTTATAGACACTTATTACAATTTCCATTATGTACTGCTTGGCATTGATACTGACCAAGTTTTACAGCAAGATTTACTTACACACTTCTTAGGGAAACACAGGACGAAAGCTGAAGTGCAATCACACACAGAGGCCCATATCAGCAAAGGAAGAACAGCTGCCTCCAATAGCAGCACTTCCTTGATGTCAAAGTTTGAAATTCTTGTATGTATCATCCTCTACACAGCATTAAACAAATCTACCAGCTGTTGGTCATTTTGCAAGTATGGTGGAATACACAGACACAGAGTGTAACACGTACACACAGAGTTCATATGCAGCCAAGAAAACTCACAAAAATCAACTCTTCCTTCTCCTTACGTAAAAGTAAGTTGGCAAAAAGGTTTACACTGTCCACATACTCTCACGGCAATCACAGCTGTGGTCAAAATATTAAGGATTCCTAGGTAACGAAACACTTAAGAGGCTACACTTAAATGTTTTATTATCTGGTTTTGTTACAGTTTCACTAGACAGCTAATATTAACTTTGGAAATAGCATCTTTTTGTTAGACTTTGTCTATTTTGTTAACACTTCAGTGAATTAAAAATAAACAAACAAAAACAACCAACTACCAAATCAATGCAGTAGCTATAAAGAGATATGTGCTTTGGTGTGTGTTTTCAGAAAACATTTAATTCCCGTTTAGTCTCAGAATGCTTTTTATTTTCTTTCTTACTCCTTTATGCAATGAATTGCAACCCAGTCAAACTACTGCCTGATATGATAACCTACCTAGAGCTACAGTTCTTCAGCTAAAGTTGAAAAATGAAATTTCCTCAAAGGAATTTCTTGAATAATATCAAACAGAAGGCAGGCTACTCATCACAAACCTCTAACATAACAAACAAGAAATGTTTCAAGTGTCCAAAGTCCTTCTGAAGTTTCTCATCTTATCTTCTTCCCTTTTTTCTTACTATCTAAAATGCTTTACATATCTAAAATGCTTTACATTTGGTAAGGAAGAAGTCTATCCTGTTAAGATAAGGTCCTGTGAATCGGCAATTAAAAAAAAACCTATTCAAAACATACAAATTTTTAATTTATTTATTTTTAAATACTTTAAAACAATTTGTTGGTTTTTTTTACCTTGATGCTCCAAAGGCTGTGCATGTAAAGTACAACTGTCTTGTTTCAAATGGAATTAAGAAAGGACACTTGCTTGTTAGCTGCTCACACCAGTCTGGCAAAGCTCCACTTGCTAGTGCCAAGGGTTCCTGTTGTTTAATGCAAGGGAAAAAAAAAAACAAACAAAACAACCAAAAAAGGCATTTCTAACATTAGACTCAGGTTGTCCCAGCAAGTTTGTACCTAAGTCCACAGACACCCAATACACCCAAGTATGGAGTTTCCACCTGTGCTTGAGCAAGTTTCTTCCTTCTCAGCAACTCTTACTTCCTCCCCCAGCCCCTTTTAAATGCTATGAATGAGAAGTTCACATGGTTTCTACAAATCAGGCATGCACAAAGTGTGCTTTGGCACAAGCTTGCTAAAAGCTGTAGTAAATCTCTGGGATATGTACTACTCAAAGCACTATCCAAGTATACAGTCACCTGAAAAGAATTACTCCAAGTTTTGCCCCAGAGTGACTAGATAGTACCTCCTCAGTATAAGAAGACACATACGAAACTTGGTGGCAATAAAGATCCTACTGAAATGTTACTATAGTCGCTTCTAAAATACAATAAAAAAATACTGTAGAAATTATTACTACAAAGATATTCAAGGATGCCTGAACAGCCTTTACAAGAACATGAAAAACTGTAGGGTTTTTTTTTTTATTAATAATTTGGGCATCTTAACTTAATAAAAAAAACCAAACAAACAAACCTCAAACTAGCCAAGCAAGTCAAGAATCTTCATCATCTTTAAATACTGAAGAACTGCATCTTAAAGTATTCCTTTTAATATGTCTAACTGACCTGGTACCAAGAATATGTTTTCTAACTGCTGTTTTTGAAAGCTTTATGTGAGATGTATAAGCAAAAAAACATTTCTGAATCCTAACACAATTAATTGCCTTTGTTACGATATCATCAGGCAGACGTACATACACTACAGGGTAACTTCAACGTTTGGTGCAGCAAAAAGAGTTTATTCTCCATAACCAAAAGATGCAATTCCATTACAGCTTTTTTCTTGGTGTGTTTTTATTCAGACTAGTCTGTTCTTACAGAATTTACTCATCCAAAATATAAGGAAGTAAATACTGTATGAAACAATTTAAAAGTCAAAATGAAAAAAAAAGCTAATAATTTTGACAGTGAAAGTGAGGAAGAATATAATAGAATGTTAAAACCATATGACATATCTATATTGTGCATAACGTATTAACGTAATACCTCAATCTGTTGCAGAATCTTTGTAGTAATTTTTTTGCTTGTGAATTCATCTGGTGGAAAGTTAAACTGAGGATGCTCATCTCCTTCTGAAAATACCAAGAGAAAATTTTTCCCTTTATTTTGTTTTCATTAAAACATTTAAGCAGCACTGCTAGGTAACTAACCAACCTTCTTGAGAAGTTCGTGCTGTGTAAGGGTCACTCGCAACTATATACAAAATGCGAAGTAACTGCAGAACATCTTCTACTCCACAGGAGTTCTGCCCACTGCCAGCTTTGGCCTGAGGTTGTTCCTTTGCCAAACTAAGGATATCAGAATTTTGAAGAGCAGAAATGGCTCCCTGACTTAATCCAGACTTTGATCCATGTTCGCAAAAATCCTGTAAAAAAAGAACTGTTAAGAATGAAAACTGCTTGTGTTACTATCTTTAGGGCTGCACACTCCCAAGTTGATGATCTGAAATATCAGAATGGTTACCGTGTTTAACTTCAACAATTAGTTAAATTGTGGATGGTATAAATCATGATTCAAATGCATTTTAACACTACTATATTTAAGAAAAGATATTAAAAAAAGCAGCAAAACCTAAATTTGATATTGGCATGTGAACATTCAGCTTTCCTATCCATGTCATCTCTCTCCTCCACAAGAATAAAATAAAGCTTCAAAATAAAGCACACAGCCATTCATAATAAAAAAAGTTTGGATGCAGACATATACCTTGTACGCAGCTATGAGCTGGGAACAATTTCTGTTTTTCCTAATACTTTTATTAGTGCCGGTTAATTTCCAGTGGCGCAGGAAAGCTGAGTCTGCATTCTTCTGCAGGTAGGTTATCAAGTCATTCTTTGGTAATTCGTCAGTGCCAAGGTACTGCTCCACATGCTCTACTGACCAGCAACCCTACAACAGGAACCACCAAATGTTGGGTTTTCCTGATTGTAAAGTCTTCAAGATTTCACATGCATTACACATTGTCTTTTTTAAAGGAGCATGCATTTACAAATATACTCACTCATATCCCTTAAGTAATTGAAAACTGTTAGTTTTTTTAATACAGCATTTCAAAAACCGCAATAAGATTTGTTTTGCTTTTGTTTAAACAGCCATGAAAACAGACACAAAGGCATGGAAGTAAAGTCTTACCATTTTTCCACTTTCTTTCTCTTTGTCAGAATCCTTCATTTCTCTGTACATGATTCTAGATATCAAAACAACAAGTTAATATTTCATACTCAGATCACAATGAATAAATTCTGAAGTTCTACAATGACTTGTTAGACATCAATGACATTTAGGTAACACGATGTAAACCAGCAACAGCAGCTGCTCTTTGCTGCATGGAACATCTCGGATACCCTGATGCAGCTATATTTTTAAATTCCTATTTAATTTTCATGATGTCAATATTTACTTTGTAAAGTACTTAAATTATGTTTCCTTAAGTAAGGTTTGAGTAATCAAACAATATTTGCTGTGCACATTTCCTAAACCGACTATGGGTTCTTTGCTACATACGCACCAGCTCTTTGAAATTTTGAAGTTCTGGGTAGTATGCTATGTATTAACTTCAGAGATATGTCTATTTACAACTTTCTTCTGCTGTCTAACTAGAAAACACTTCTGTTACAGCACAAAGGTTTTGACACAAGGCTAGTGAGAAAATAGGTGCAACACATAAGCACTGCTGAAATATGAAATATAATGGTAGAAAAACTGTAACCACCTTACCGCAGTTCTTGCTCTCATATAGGTTAGACAGTATGACAGAAGTTTCATTGGTGTAGTAAATGGAAAATACAATCATATAGTCTAATAATTTCTGTCTATTACTGCAAAGCAAGAAGAGGTTGGAAAGGGACCTCTGAAGTCCCAGTCCAATATTCCTGTTCAAATGTTATGTTTAAATGGAATTTCCTGTATTTCAGGGCCTTTTTTTCTACAGGCTATATAGTCCCATGTCTCCCAGATCTCTTTGTATGACAGATGCTCTAAGCCCTTTAATCATCCCAGTGGTCCTTTGCTTGACTCACTCCAATGTCCACATCTCTCTTAGTACTGAGGAGCCCTGAAATGAATGTAGCACCCAGATGTGTCTCAGCAGCGCTGAGTGGAGGGGGAAAGTCACCTCCCTCAGTCTTTCTAATGCAGTCCAAGATGCTGCTGACCATCCTTGCTGTCAGGATGCATAGTTGTCTCGTGTTCAACTTCATGTCCACCAGGACCCTCATGGCCTCTTCTGTCAAGCTGCTTTCCAGCCGATACCAGCACGTGCACTTATTTCTCCCCAGCTGCTAGACTTCGCATTTCCCTTTGTGGAACTTCATGAAGTCTCCCCATTTCTCCAGCCTGATGAGGTCTCTCAGAATGGCAAGACAATTGCCTGATGCAACAACTCTCTGCAGTTTTGTTTTGTTTCAGGCTTGCTGAGGGATCACTCTGCTTCATCACACCATTCATTAATACAGATGTTAAATAGTACTGGGCCCAGTACTATTGGGGTACACCACTAATGACAGGCCTCCAGCTGCACTTCATACTAATGATCACAACCATCTCAGCCTGACAGTTCAGAGAGTTTTCAGACACTATCTAGTCCATATTTATTAGTTTGTCAGTGAGGGAGAGAGTGTTGAAAGACTTGTTGAAGTCAAAGAAAATAACATTTGCTGCTTTCTCCTCATCCACTAAGCTAGTCATCATCTTGTAGAAAGCTATTGGATTGGTTAAGAATGATTTCCTCTTCACAAATCCATGCCATCTACTCCCAGTCACCTTCATGTTCTTCATTGTTTGAAAATAGTTTCCAGAACTATTTCCATCAACTTTCCAGGGATGAAGGAGAGGGTGATCAGTCTGTAGTTCCCTGTTCTGAGGATAGGAGTGACACTTGCTTTTCTCCAGTCCTCAGAAATGTCTCCCAGTCACCAGGACCTTTCAAAGATAATCAAGAGCTGTCAGCTCCCATTGGGTTCCTTGAACTTGTGTGTCCTGTTTTTTCAGGTGTTCCCTAACCTTTTGCCTCAGCAGATTCATCTCCAGATGCGCTTTGGCTTTCCTAATCCCATAACTTCCTGCTGGGACATGTCTGTGTATTTCCCCTGGGTCACTTCACCCTTCTGCCATCTCTTGCATGCTTCCTTTTTATGTTTTGAGTTCTGTTGGGAGTTTCTTTTCATCCATGCAGGTCTCTAACTCCTTCTACCTGACTTCCCAGACATTAGGATGGATTGCTCTTGAGCATGGAAAAAGTGATCCTTGAAAAAACAATTATCCATGCTGGACCTCTCTTTTCTCTACGATTACATGCCCATAGGATTCTTCCATGCAGATCCCTAAGCAGACCAAATTCTCCTCTCTCGGTCAATTGCTTGACTTTTGAAATACTATTAACAAGTCACAGTTAAGCATTACAGGTTGTAACCTTTTTGTTTTGTAGTCACAGCACTAGCTTTAAAACCGGTAAGAATATCATGACATAAAAGCAAGAAAAACTAATTCTAGCATTGCTTCCTAAAGAGAAGGAAGAACTTGACATTGTTTCACACCCATTTCCAAGTTGGTCACAGAGTTCTCTCCATAGAATCATAAACTTGTGAGCTTACGTGTATGTTGGCTCCCAAATACGTCTAAGTTTGTCAGATTTCACATTGCCGTTACAGGAAAGTTGTAACAATTTCTGTACATAGTAAAAGATGGTAGATCGAAAGTTTGTCAGGGGCAGTTCTACTTCTCGAGTTGTTCCAAGACCTGAAACTTTCAAGGTAAGTGCTAAACGTGGTGAAGGCATACACTCCACCTCTTCCAAGAGTTCTGAATGAGGTGTACCTGGGTATGAAAAATCATTTGAGAAACCATTAGTATAAAATATATAACACATGTCAAGGTGGCCTAAACATAACAAAATGGCTCCATAAGGCCAAAGAGAATGAACTAAGGAGCAAGATCAGACGCTATGCTGTTGTTCATACAGGCTGCTCAGTTACTGTATTGGTGTTCCCCTCGCCTCTGCTTTGGACTATTTCAACAAGTCCTCTCCAATCAAAGCTATTCTGGATAGCTCAATACACACATTATTGTGTGCAGGTGGAACCAGATATAGCAAGACATTTATCACTAATCTTAGGTAAATTCATGAGTATGCTTATTTACACATGTTATGCAGAGGTAGATGAAACACTTCTTCAGACAGAAAAGCCACATAGACACAAAAGCATGTTGTACTGGTTAACAGTGATAGGATCCCTGGAGCTCAATGCGTCCTTAATAAGGAGTCTCCATCCTAAACTCAGACCCAACATCACAAACGTCAGCATACCCGGTGGAGGGATTTCTAGGTCAGTTGTCTGTTGAACATTAGTACGACCAGGTCTTGGGTCAAAAGCAGGAACCAGAGCAGAAAATTGCCGTTTCAATACATAATCATCATCCCACGTTCTTCTACGGCCTCCTTTAGTTTCATACTCCTCTTCTTCCTTAATAAAAAAAAAAAAGTTGTTTTTTAGATGCTTCTACAAAGAGCCCTTTGATCAAAAATTTACAAGTTACTTAGGGAATACAGCAGACATGTAAACTAAAACTGACACAAAAGATATCAAAGCTGGCACATAACAGTAGTAGTTCCACTTAACTGGTCAAGCAGGAATCAAGAGCATTATAAAAATCACAGACATACAGAAATCAACATAAATGGATTGCCCTTTCAACAGGGTATTTACAATTTCTGGAAAGCATGAAGCTTTCCATGAAGCAGCAAAATGGAGAAATACAGAGCACTGTAGATCAGCAAACTTGGAGTAGCTATGTTGTGTATTCCACAAACTTCAGGATATCGGAAATTCAAATAAAATCAACGGTATCAAAGTAAACAAATTAACTTTTCTGACACAAAGAAGTGTTTTTTTGAAATACATCATTTTTATATACATATAAAGATATACACTGTATACATTTTACCCAGAGGTTAAATCAAATACCAAAATACTGGAACTATTTTGGTGGGAAGAAATCTAGTTTTCAGTAAGTTGTTGCAAGTATTAATTGCTTATGACTTTTCTGTAACAAGTTTCACACTGTTCAACTCCTCAATGAGAATTACATAGCATATCAGATGGAACAGGACTGGAACCCAAGAAAGGAAAGTTTACTTTTCCAGATCCGATTCTTGCTGTGTAGTCTTAAGCAAAGACTAATTTAGCTATTTCTCTAATAACTCTAATAATTTCAGAAAAGTGATAAACAATCCACAAACTATTGTTTGCACTGTAGATCCATTTAAGTAATACTGTTTTTTCCATTCCTAACTTCATACCTTTCTGCAGAAGGTGAAACAACAAAATATCTAGTGATGTTTCTATTAAAATCATAAACATAGTAGGTTAAAATGCTAAATATGTTGGTTCAAATTACTAAAAGTTGTGCATATTAATTACAAGAGAAATTTTCTACAATTCCATAAAACAATATTTAACTTATATAATAAACATTAAATTAGCATTAGTGCAGTCTTGTATTTTCCCTCTTAGACCTAGCAGCATCCATTCTGACCCCTTCAATGGTGGAAGAAGACCAAACATGCATTACACTACTGAAGAACCACCAAATGAAAAGCCAGAACTCACAATAATATAGGCAAGACCCATACAGATTCACCTGCTGGATTTTGTCTTGCAAAATTTATATCCTCTCGTGTACTTAAATTATTAGTTTGCTTTCAACAGGCCTACAGTTAAACACATCCCAGAACTGTACTATTACAAAATTCAGCAGCCTACCCACAAAGTTATACGATTTTATCGGCCACTGAAATAGCGATCCATCATTTCTACTGTCAGCTTGTTCCAGGGCTGTTTTTAAGGTCTTAGCGTTGTACAACTAAATTTGTAAAGAAAGGAGACTGCCTTCCTAGCTGTTCTATCTAGTTAGGCCTTGCAATTATATCACATCCATTTGAATGTATGAGAAAACATCTTTCTTAATACTCAAAATATATGCAAGAATAGGGAAAAGCAATAATGAACTGTCTCCATAAAGTAGTACTCAGTTTGCAGCCCCTGAAAAGCATAACATAATTTTAAATTTGCCATTTCACTTACAGCTTAACGAATATGTGCTCCAAATTAATAGTCCTAAATCTAAATACATTTGTTTTAATTAACAGAAAGACTGTAACTAGGAGTCCACATTGCCAAGAAAATCTGTGGATTTTTAATGCATCTGCTAGTCAATTAAGGTATCATCTATGCTAACTATACTGTACCATAACTTCTTCATATTCTTGATCTTCTTGGTTATCATCTTCATTTTCATCATCTTCTTCATCTGGTTCAGGTAGATCTTCATCATCATCTAACTCTGCCAACAGAGTACTAGCTCGGCAGCTATCAAGAAAATCTATAATACATATATATATATATTTAAATACAGAACAAGAGGCAAAAATAACTTCTAAAGCAAAAGTTTTAAATTTAAAGCACAGGAGCATTGGGAAGAGTGAAAAAACAAATCTCACTTAAACCAGAAAGACAGAACTAAAACATTGTTTATACTATATGAAGATTAAAAGCTGTGACAAAAGCATACACCTGACAAAAAGCCCAGGAGTCTAGTCAATAGCATAACTAACAAAAGAAGCATTTAACATTAGTATAATTAAAAGTGATCAGCAAGAGTGATCAGTTTCTCACTTGCTTGTTTCAAACACTTTATAGTTACACTTATTTTAAATTATAAACAATTGCAAAAAATGGTACACAAATGTATGCTGTCTGATTCCATGTTTAAATTATTTTAAAAACAGGTTAATGATACAATTTCCACTAAGAATGTGTGGCTTAGATCTCAAATTATAATATAAAGGACATTTAAAATAAACATTTAAGAGTGATATTTTTGAAGATTCAATTGCTAATTAATTTCTGTAACAAAAAGCTGAATGGCAGATATAGAGTTCAATTTCACTTTTCTAAGACTTAAAAAACAATCCCCCCAAAACCAAAAAAGAAGTTCACAGCAATCCAAGGTGGACTAGGATGAATCTTTCAATTTATACATTCTTCTATACAAATATAAACTACCTATACTCCCAAACACCCTTTGATTTGTTGCCAACGCCCTAATAGGTAACTATTTGCCCAGTTGTTTACGATATATTTTAAGACCTGTCACCCAATCAAAATACCAAATGAGATTTATAAATTAAAATAATAAAGGGAGATGGCATATGCAGATGTCAATAAACTGCCTCCAAGCAGCTCAATTACAATATCCATTGAAATTACCTGATATTTTTCAAGCAATCTCAATAGGCTATAGGAAATGCAACAAAATAGAACACAGTCTTAATCCAACCAAATTTTAAACAAACCAAGTATCTATTCTTTCAAAAACATCTTATAATCCAATAAAAACTTTACACTGGGAATTACTTTCCCATATCTAGTCCAGGTTTTTCTTGACTTCATTTCATCAACTTAATTCTTGGAAATTACTAATCTAGTTAACCACAACTTGCTTTCAAAGTATTCATATCATGCAAATAACATCTGCCCTAACGTCTGATTACCTAGAGTGGCCACATAACTCTGGATTCTATTCCTCAAATCTTATAATTCCATTCCCTGTGCCATTTTCAATTCTGTGTTCTTCCCAATTTTTTTTCCAATTACTATTATAGTATGAGATACCTGGAACCTCGTATACTACTTTCAGTGTATGTGCCTAATGGCAGATCCTTTTCAATCACTGAACGATACAAGTTTCCTCACACTGACTACGTAATGCCTATTCGACACAATGAGAAACAACATTTTGATTTTAATTAGAGGTTCATATGTAAACTACATTAGCTACTAAACTCATTTGATCAAGGAAAAGATCAAGTGTCTAAAGTATACCATAAATAATAACAACATGGGAAAGAAACTGCTGAAAACAGACTTGAAAACATAAGGAAATACCACTATGTTAACATTTTACTTACTGCCTTACAGAACTAGCAACATGAACAGCTCAACTTTCAAATACTTTTCAGTAAATAAACTACTTCATGAGAAAATCATAACAATGGGAGAAAAGGAAAAATCATTAATGGGAAGTCTGCTTATGTTCATTTAAAAATGAAACTTACCATATAAAGAATATTCTGCCTCCTGCCCTGTATCGCTCTCACTAGATGTTGATGTTAGGCTAGTAGTTAGAGTATTACTAAGCGACTGACCAACAGATAAAACTGTAGTTGCTGTAGCTACATTGCTGCTGCTAGTAACACTGGATGTAGACATGGTCACTGTTGATGTGGTACCAGTTGTAGTCAGATTAGGAAAACTTTGGGCACCCATAAGAGGAGAAGCTATAGATAAAGATATGGTAAGATAAAATAAATGATTTGATGACTTGAAGAGTACAATTTACATGCATGAGCCCTGTGTTGAAAAATATATTTGGGGTTGCAAACTTATAAGATGTAATGTGTTATTTTACAATAAAGAATAACAGGCTAAAGGGGAAAGGTTTCCCAGTGCACAATGCAGATGTTCACTTCTGAGCATACTCCTTTGCATACATTTAAAACAAATCATTTTATTAAATAAATCCCCAAATCCCACTGTAAACCTGAAATTACCTTTCAACATGATAAGTATTTCTGAATTTTTTTATCCAATATTGTGTCTGTCTTTAACCTCTAAACAGTAACATAATTAAAATTGCACAGGGAAAACAGTTTCACTACGTATAAATGAACTGAGAACAGAACACAGTAAGACAAATGTGACACCTGTAATTTTCGTGCATTTTTCTAAAGTTGTTAAAGCAGCTCAGACTTGTTATCTTTCATGTAACTATTACCACATATGTTCATTGCGGAGCTGGCATGCTGTGAAACGTGACTTAATACCTTACTTGTGTCGGATGATTTATATAAATAATTTTGAGAATAAGCAAGCAACAACTAAGACATTCAAAGGAAACACAGTAAATGCATTTTAGTTTACGACTGAAACAAGATCGAAGTCACTGTAAACTCAACAGAAAGAATTTCAGGTAGTGTACATAACTGAGTGTAAGTTATACCTATGTGCAACTACACATTTATATCCCAGTCTCTAGAACATGCTTATGTTCAAACACAGGAGGTTAATCACATGTTTGCACATAAAAATTTGGAGTCACCTATACTTAAATACAAACCTTAGGTTTTCTATCTACCTTTTCTAAAATTTATCAAACAAGTTTTTCAGTTTTAAAGTAAACATTTTCATTATTGCAACTTAAGTAAACTGAGACACTGCTTTCTTAACAAAAAAGTTAATTTCAGGCTACTATTATTGAGGTTTGCCAAGGCTACTACCCTTGAAGAAGAACATAATACAAAGACTCTTCCACTAAGTGCATCTGGTAGCTTTTTGAGAAAAATAAGTGTTACTCTTTGTAATTTTCTTGTTTGTCAGATTTTTTTCCCTTAGGAGTATGAGTAACAGTTTATAAATAAAAAAGTAAAAACGCCAACAACAACAACAAAAATCAGCAAATGTGACCCAAGCAGGTACAGTGGTTGAAATTATTTCTGTGTGTTGGGAGGGAGAGAGTAGAAGTTAAATTTAGTTTCGTTAATAAGCCTATGCTCATCTCTCTGAAAGCATGGAAATTTTCCATTCCAAAGAGGTTTTCTTTTGGTGTTTAAAACTTGAAAATAAATTTTTCAATGTTCAAATCTTCCATCCACTTCTAATTACTAACAGTAAACTCAGTGCTGTTATAATAAACAGAAAAAGTCATTAAGTGTCAGCATTTCATTTGCTCTGAATTCAAGCACAAATTGAAACTGGCTACCCTAGACACCACTTAACTCCTGGCAAACACTGATGTTTTTAAATGCAACCACTACAGCAAATCCAAAGAGACTTATTATCACTAATCATGACTTCAGACTTGACTTCTTTGGTGGGTTTTGGTTTTGTTGCTGTTTGGTTTTTGGAGGAGTGGGGGGTGGTTTAAATCTGGATAGGCCACAATTAAAAAAACAATCTATGCTTTTTACAATGCTCTTATATAACTTCAGTGAGACTTCTCAGATTTAGTCTCTGGTCTCTTTTCGGTGCACAAGTTCCATTTACAGTTTGTATTTGTGTAAAATGTATAAAACAAAACTCCTACATAAGGGATAATTTTAAAGTATGACTATATTAAAATATTAAATGTATTTTTAATTTGACAAATTCTCATTTCCAGCTTCAGCACTGTATGATATCAAACATTCATGAAATCCATTAATCATACTGTTGAAATATCTTACTATATTTTTCAAAGGTGTGCTCTCTCTCCCCCCAACACAAAACTACTTCAGAACCAGAGGCACTGAATAGCTGCCTAAAAGGGAAGTCTTCCCTTGAGTATCTTATTTTCATTTTTAATGCAGGCTGCAAACACCCCTGCCCTCCCTGGTATCCCAAAATGAATGTAAGAATACATAAAAAAGCCTCCTCAACAAAAAAGGATACATCATTAAAAAAATTAGAAATGCCAAATGCAAATAACACATTTTTAGTCAGGGAAGCACAGAAGTCCTAGAAAAGCATTAAAGTTTAACAAGAAACTGAGTTCTTCCTGTCTTGGGTAACCTCATTTTTTCTAACTTGCCTACCTGACGAAATGCACCTCTCCAGCTCTCTGAACAAAACACCTAACAACGCTGGCTGAGTAGCATTTCTGACGGGAGCATGCTGAAACTTCAGAAGAGCGAACTCCCTCACAACAAGCAGGTTTACAACTTATCTGCTAATACATATAATCTGAGAACACGCAAAATCTGAGAACACACAAAAAGAACACGCACGTACATAATCCCACTGAAATTATTGTTAACTACAAAGTTCCTTATGCCACATGCCTGAACAATTTGCTGAATCTAAGCTTTTCCAGCTATACCATCTTAAGAAAACATGCACGGTATGAGAGTACATTAAGTTATTCAGCCTAAGAGAATGCAGGAATCTACTAAAATGTCGTTGTGCTGAATTTTCTTTTTTCCTTTCTACTATCTTTTCAGTTCCTAAGCTCAGAGACTTCACAATATGCACAAACTGCCTCTCCTAGGAAAACGGAAAAATAGAAATACACAGATAGAAGGTGAGTATGCAAAATCTAAACAGATCAGAAAGCAAGAGTATCCCACATTAGCTACTGTCACTAATCTTACAGCCTCTTGATCTAAACCATACTGTCGCTCTTCCTACACAGGTAACAGGTATCAAATTATTTACACTGTGGAACCTATCAAACAGAAATGTGACACTACAGGACAGTGTAACACTTCCCAGTTGATGTGAACGCTGTGTCTTCATGAGTTCTACAGGTACACACATGGTCAAGGCTGCTCTAACCATTTCTCTATCAGGCCAACAGGATCCAAACTCCTTTAAGTCTATTGAAAGCCAAAGAAACAACAAAAGCTTCAACTAAAAATAAACATAGCTTACTTACTTGCAGTACTCATGACATTTCTTCCCAAAGTATTAGTATTGTTATCACTGCTACTTCGACTTAAATTCATGTTGTTTGTGGCATTGGTACGTGCTATGTTTGCCACTCTTCGTACAAAGGACTCCAGGCTAGAAGTTTCTCGAGATGATAAGTTAGGAACGCTTGCGCTGGAGCTCATTGGTGCCCCAGTAGCTAGCAAAGAACTGACTGAGAGTCTGTTACTTGCTGAAGAGCTTAGAGGTCGTTGGGAAGCTGCTTCTTTATTAGTCAGTTCAGAGACTGAACTCACATCAGGAGAGCTTACACTAACAATTCCCATGGATATGGCACTGGACTCCCCAGGAGTACGTACTGAGTTATCAGGGCCTAACTTCCTCTCTGCATTTTCATTTCCCATGTCCGCTGTTAAGGTGCTGGTGCTTGCACTGGAAGATGACCCTACGTCAGCCTGAGGCACGCTATCAGCGGAAGACAGAACAACAATCGGTTCATGGACGTCAGTGCCTGAAACTATATTTTGTTCCATTACACTTTCTGATCTCCGTTCCATTTTGGTCGAACCCAAGCTGATGTCGCTGCTACTGGCCACGCTACACACAGAACTGCTGCTTCCTTTTCTACTTGAGGAGCCTGCAGCAGCAGTCGTCTTGTCTGGACAGTTGTTTTTCACCAAGCTGCTCCATGACTGCGCTGTGCCTGAAACAGTGGATGAAACAGGTTTGGGTGATGCCGCTGAATCAGGGTCGTACCCTGGTGCAAGCTTGAGGTCAAACTTTCCTTCTGCGCCCATACGGTAAGAGTTAGAGCCACCAGCATCCCAGGTGACATCAATCCAGCCTGGAAAGGGACAGGAGTTTGTGAGATCCAGCAGAAAGCAGAAAGGAGCGTGTCAGACAGTAGCTCCACAACGTGGGATCAGCTTCTCATAAGGGCTGCATTAATAAAATCACTATATAACCTTTAATGCCAATTTCAAAGTAAGTGTTTAGATCTGAACAATTTGGTATTTTTAAACGGTAACATTGAGGCAGCAAGCATGATCAGCCTCATCCTCAGGGTGCCAGAATCCAGCAAAAGTAAAGTTTCCTTCGGGAAGGAAATCGATCTATTATGATCTCTCAAAATTTTATTATTACGTCCTTTAATAGCAGAAAAGTATTTTAAAATGTATCATCATAACTGTATTAACATCTGTCAAGAAACTATAATTCTTGCAAGAACATTCTGAAACGTTTTTCTTAATTGGAAGCCTGTGTGTGAGCATATCTACTGACAGAATACATTTTATGAAGCTGATTAGTGTGAGATTTCTTATTCTTGTCCTATAACATGAAAGATTTACTGATACTCAGCTTTTTAGTTCAATAATTTACACAGACTCCAACATTTCTTATTCACAGGAAGTGTGTTACGGCAGTCAGGTAAGAACTACTTCAAATACAATTTCAGGGTGGCAAAAGAATACTTTACATAGAATTAAACTTTTTACTGGGACCAAAACAACACTGAAAAGAAATCCTACTCTTCAATTCCTTTATTAAATGATTTAGAGCAGAGGTATTTTTTTAACAGTTTAATGTAATAAATCTGCAATAATGAGGGTAATATGCAAAACTTCTCGAGTTAGGACAGAAATAGGGGCAAAACGGAATTTATTTTTGCTTGTCTGTGTATGTACTACAATCTCAGAGCCACCTAAAAGAAAACACTTCCAGTACTTCAGTATATGTTAACTGTAACAAAACCTACTGTCACTATTTTAATTTATACGCATTTTCTTCAGAAACACAATCCCTAACGCTCAGTCATCTTCTATAACCTCAGACAGAAATTCCAACTAGGATGTCAGGTTCAGCTGTACACATATATTTTTATTTAATAAAAGAGAGCTAATTTAAAGTAAAATATTGGTTTTAGTATTATCAGGCACTTTTACCTTGTAACTATCCAAAAGTCATCACTTTTATACCAAAACAGAAGATCATAGGCAATTTCCTATTTAGAAATATCACTCTGGAGGAAGACTATTTAGAAACAGACAAAGTTTTCAGATACGATAAGCAGACATCTCATCCTCACACGAGCAGGTTTAAATGTCGTTATTCTTGTATGATTTTATTCCATCTTCATGACCTATATCCGAGTAGCTTCAAGTCATTAAACCTTTGAAGCATAAAGTTGTGAAGTGTGCCTGAATTTCTGCCTTTCTAAAGTTCATTAGCCTTTCTTATCAAATACAAAAAAGTTTTATATTGTAGTTATACAGTATGATCTTTCCCCTTTATGAATATATCTAGACAGGGTATTTTGAAAAGCATAACTATCTGATCTTGTTTTGTATAGTGCCTTTTCCTAAATTACAGTTAATTACAGTTTTAAATCTGCACAATTTTTTCATACAGAGTCTTACTTGGAGTAACGCTTGGAGCCTTACTGCTCCAGAAGGGCTCATTACAGCCCTAAAACAACTTAAGATTTGTCTAAACTTGTGGCTAATAACAAAAAAGTCAAGACAACTGGGGCAGGAATAAGAGTCTGCTGATACATGTTTCACGTTGTCTGGCATCACCATTTGATAAACGAACCTCATTTTCACCTATGCTCAAGTGGAAAAGTTTTACTGGAACACAGAACAAAAATACTGATTTAGTAGAATACTATTCATGAATAATAACTGAAGCCTTCTAAGTAAAAATGTAGCTATGGATACCATTGCATCTGATAACAACATACAAATGATGGAAGAATTCCCTACAAGCCACACCGAATTTTAAGACACTGCGCCATGTTTCAGAATTGAAAATCTGGCTAAGAACAGTCCTAAGAGTGGTTGAAGATGCTTCAGGAACAAGGCAAGTCTTATATATCCCAAAATAGAGGGAGAGGAGGAAGGTGGAAAGCACATTCAGCTGGCAAGATCATCACCTCTTCTGAAGTCTCTTCAATATCTTAGTTTCCTGAGCACTGATTTCCTTGGCTGTTGCAGATTTTTATTTTTAACTAAAAGCATGGGAAGTAACTTGATCCCAACGAAGCTAGCAAGGTAGGAAAGGTACAGGACACAAAAAGAGTCGAGAAAAATATTGAAAATGCTAAGCTAGAAGAAATGAAGAAGGTAGTTACAGATTTTGCAGGCCCAAAGCTTAATTAACCAGTTTGCATTAATGAACTTCATATACTTTTTCTTCTTTGTTGCAGTTTTCTAAGTAACAATGTTATTTTAGTTAAGCAAAGCGCTAAAAAAAAGTTTCGTTTATAGTAAGAACTTTTTTTCATGTATTAAAATGGAATCTCACAAATGGACCACAGCAGTTGCAGTATTTCAGTTCCTTCTCCCCAAAACATTTTAAATTTTATCAACTTCAAGACCCTACAAACGAAATACTTCAATGCTACCAATTCCACATGAACTAATCATGCTACAAACATTTACAAATTCAGGCAGTTCATGCTCACCGTTATGTAATTCTCCTGTAACAGTGCCTTCACCCTGAGGGCTTCCATCCTGATCTCTCCATTTCCAATCAATTCCTCTGATTACACGAGCTCCTGGAACCATATATTTCAACACCTGAGAACGGACTAGACGTCGCTGCCTTCGCAGATTTGCTTCAGCTTCTTTAGCAGCTTTTCCTGTAAGAAATGTAAATTGAAATTAAAAGACTTAAAAGTATTGAATGTGAAATAAGTTTCTAAGCAAATTCCATTACAAAAAGTTAACCTGCTTTGTCACAATGATTTTTATATCCCTCTCTTAAAATGCAAATGAATATACGAATAGGAATTACACGTTGTTTTCCTTACCCAGTTGATCTTCACATACTCCATTCACAGTGCCATAAAGTTCAAATCCAGACAGAGAGAGGTAGTGTGTTTGCCCACTGGCATTCTTTCCCATCTGTTTTATGCGAACATGTCTCCAACCTTGTTTCTCATCTTTTGGAGGATCTAAAGGCCATGTTGCTGTAGACCTTTAAGTTTATTAGAAAGAGGGTGGGGGACCAGAAAAAAGATGCAAAACCAGTAAACCTTAGTATCAAAGCAAACAAAACCATAATGCTGACGATACAAGGATAAAATAAAAAAACTGCCAAGTTACAGGCTTGCGGAGGAGTGGCTGGAAAGCTGCCTGGCAGAGAAGGACCTGGGGGAGTTGGTTGACAGCCGGCTGAACGTGAGCCAGCAGGGTGCCCAGGTGGCCAAGAGGACCAATGGCATCTTGGCCTGTATCACAAACAGCACGGACAGCAGCAGCAGGGAGGTGATTGTGCCCCTGTACTTGACACTGGTGAGACCACACCTCGAGTGCTGGGTTCAGTTTTGGGCCTCTCGCTACAGGAAGGACATTGAGGTGCTGGGAGTATGTCCAGAGAAAGGCAACGAGGCTGGTGAAGGGGCTGGAGAATAAGCCCTATGAGTAGAGACTCAGGGAACTGGAATTGTTTAGCTTGGAGAAGAGGAGGCTGAGAGGAGACCTCATCACTGTCTACAACTATCTGAAAGGAGGTTGTGACGGGGTGGGTGCTGGGCTCTTCTCACAAGTGGCAAGCGATAGGACGAGAGGAAATAGCCACAAGTTGCACCGGGGAGGTTTAGACTGGACATTAGGAAGAATTTCTTTACTGAAAGAGTGGTCAGGGATTGGAACAGGCTGCCCAGGAAGGTGGTGGAGTCACCATCCCTGGAGGTGTTTAAAAAACAGGTGGATGAGTTTCTTAGGGACATGGTTTAGTAAGGAGACAGGCACAGTTGGACTCGGTGATCTCAAGAGGTCTCTTCCAACCTAGTGATTCTATGAGTCTATGAATACAAGATACATAAAACCTATTAACATTAGGGATAAACTCTGAATTAGTGCTAGTGTCATTGTTTTCTCAAAAAATATCAAATGCAAAATTTTCAATGATGGAAAAGCACAAATGCCATTATGTGAACCATACAGAGAATTATGCATCACTTCTTTTCCAGCCTATCCTTGATAATTTAGATCTACCATTTCTTTATATAGTTATGCTATTACACACCTAAAGTACACATTAGTCTACAGCCAAGTACATTTTTAACTGAGCTGAGCTTTTATAAAAAGTGATAAAATACAATGACATACCCTGGCTCGTTGAGACTACAGTCATCAACGTGAGTATACAAAGTTGTCCAGTTTTGTCCATCCTTAGACACCTGGAAAACCCAATTTCTGAGAGCAGATCGTCCATAACCTCGAGCGTGGCGTAATGTGTAAGCTGATGGTATAACCCAAAGGCCAAGATCTATGGCAAACCAAGCATTCTTATCATCGTTAGTATGACAATTGAGAGCTGAACTGTCACGGCTTAGGATGTCTTCTAAACGGCCATAAGGCAGATTTCTTCCTTCTGAGGATGTAACCACTACTAACCCATAGGCTGCTGGATTCACCCACTCATATGCAGTTCTATGTTAAAAAGAGAAATGTACTGTTCAGTTATTACTTACATTAAAAAGAACAGGTATCGGTAACATTTGACATTTACTGTAAATTTTAGATTACACTACACCTGAGTTTATTGCAAAATGAAATTATTAATATAATTTTAGATAATTAGATAACCTTAAAGATGTTTCAAATATCATTTTGCTAGTTGTTTAAAAAAAAAAAGTCCAAACAAATGAATGGAACCACAGCAAACAAAAACAAAGACCCAGACTTCCCCAACCCTTCATTTCTTAGGTAAGCATACAAATAAATTCTCAACACAACTTGAGATTCATATTTTGGTATTACTTAAGCAGACCAAAAAGAAATGTAGTTCTATTGATCAACAGTAAAAGCAACAATACCTCCCACTCCTAAACAAATTACAACAGATTTCATATGAATTCCCTCTCCTTGCCCTACCCCATGGGTCTCTGTTTATTGTATCTGACTTCAAAACATTGAGCTCTGAAGAAACTCACTTTGCATTTGTCCCAATCCAGTAAATAATTCCATTTTCATCAAAGTCATGCTGATGTCTGAACACAAATGTCTGGCCTTCACGTAGTTTTCGAACAAAAACAAATGAAGCCCTATCAAAGTCGTACCACTGCTTTGCTACCTACATATGAGTGGAAAGAAATCAAACATTAGAGATGCAGACTACAACCATTCCTTGTGAACTGTGTGCGTGACATGTTGCTCACCATTTTCAGGAGATACTGTTCCAGAGATTCAACAGTTGCCAGTGGCTCCATCTTTAACATTCTACCAGTTCTATCTATTAAAGATGTCTCCCCTGAGGCACGTTCCAAACGAAACCTCAAGCGTCTTGTTAATATCTGAAAGATTAGTTAAACATTAATATGGTCTTTTCTGTTTAGGTTCTTTAATCTTAAGAAAAGCAATATATTTCATCACAACAGTTCTAGTGGCATATTAAGTATTTTTGTTGTACAAATTAAGCAAATTATAATCTAATTTGATGCTTTAAAGACCAATTCCCTAGTATTCCATTTTTTTCAACTACCCAAACAGTTCTTTAATGTGGCAGTCAATATATAAGTATAAATTCAAGCTAATATTTTCTTACTTTTCATGTGTTCATAGATTTTATTCCCAAATTTTGTAATATTAGCAACTATAATAATATAAAAACTGAAAATAATTTTTCAAAATATTCAATAGCAACAGTGGTTTTGCAACCTTCTGCAACTACTTTCTAATAACTTAACATCAAAACAGAAGTATTTACACTTCACTGCCATCTTGCAAAATCCTGATGTGTGCATTCAAACCGAAAAAACTAAAACTCCACATTAACTGGACAAAACCAAATAATAATTTTAGCCAAATTGCAACTTTCCTTTATAAGAACCTGCTGGTTATGTAGGTGTCTTGCATCAGCAAATGAATACGCAGCCCTAGAAGGGACCCTTTCAACCATTATAGACCATCCCTAGTCATCACAAATAAACACATCTTATAATTTGCCTTCAACAAAATGCTAGTTCAAGTAGTAAGGATACTTACTAGGGGCCATATGCCCATATAAAGAGAACAATACTTGAAGACAAAAGAAAAGAATAAATATATTATCTCTTCAATCAAAATTTCCTTTTATTTCACAGTGTAGAAGTGACAGAGAAACACCCAAACATTTAGGCTAAGTATTAGAGGAAATAAATGCCAAAAAAATCATTGTTCTTCACTTAATTCTATCCACCTTTACAAGAACATATTTCATACAGACTTAACGTAACTTCTCCTGCTGTTTAAATACAGCATTCAGTATATCACTCAGTATGATATATTGCTATCACTGCACATTTACCTGAAGATTATATGTAGATCCTGGTGTATCATACAAGTGGAGAGGTAGACGTTCAATAGATTCTAACACTGCTATCAATTTCCGAATTAATGCAACTGCTGGACGACTGTGAAAGTGAACAGTTACTAAATTACCACACAACAAAATGAAAACAGAATCCTACAGTATTTCAGAGAACAGCACCCAGCTGTAGCAAATATCTCAGCATGCTACTCTATCAATATAATCTGTTCTAGTTACACGGTTACAGCACAGTAAGAAAAATATTAATATGCAGTGATGAACAGAGGTCACTTCTATATTTGTCAAAAGATGTACATTCAGTATAGCTGACTCTTCCAGACAGAAGTAATTCAGCGATATTTTCAACTGCTATGTACAATAGCAGATGGCTGTCTTTTAAGATCAATTTTCTATTCCAGAGAAAGACAAATTGAAATGGAAAGAATTGTTCCTTTGTCTTTAATTTATTTCAAACATACCATAGTACTTCACAGATGCAAAGGTTTTTTTGGTTTGCTTTTATTTTTACCTTTCATCATCTTCATTTTCACTGAACGCTGTTTTGAAAACATTTATTCTCTCTACCAGTTGACTGCAGTCTTGTTTCACATCTAAATCAACATTCTAAGAAGAAAAAAAAACATTACTTCTAATGCAAATCAAGGTACTAATTCTTTATATTGGTAAAAATATCTGTTTTGGCTCACTGAATTCCCTGTTTAAAATCCATATGTGAAAAGACAGATGATATCAGACATTAGAATCGACCAGTGTTGATTTTTAATGGCTTATTTGAACTAGTTTATTGCAATAGCATATATTGAACAGGTAGACCACTAATAGGATCAAGTCTGTCTGACTTTCATCAAGAAGAGAAAAAGCAATATTTATAATAGATTTCTTAATTTAAGACACATGTACTTTTTTTTTTTTCCCCAAAGTTTTTCTTCAGATATTTATGTTCTATAAACTCACATTATTTAAAACTGTAAGCAATGATTGAACTAAGCCACTACTGCACATTTCATACGGAGAAATAGTGTTCTCATCCTTCAAGAGCACAATTAAGTTTTCCAGAGCAGTCTTCATTAAATCTCTCCAAGTATTTTCTCCCTCGATACACTGGAAGACAAAAAGAAAAATACAGTGAAAGAAGGTAACAGTTTTTCCACTTGCTTCATTCGAAAAATAATATCCAAGTACCTAAGAATTCTATGTTTAAAACCCCCACATTTCAGACAGACATTTCGTAGTGACTTAACCTTCATATCATGACAGACAGTATCACAAATTAAAGGAGGCAGACTTACCTGTCTGTTTGTATGAAGTTCCCACGCAGACTCTAATTGTGTTGCTATGTTCCTCAGTGTTACAACTACTCCTCGAGGCATGCTTTCAACAGCTTTAAAATGATCATCATATAAATCTCTTGCCATAGTGCGTACCTAGAAATGGATTTTGATAATCAGAAGTCACACCTTACTGTAATGACTTATTGTTCTCCAAGATACCAGAAATCTGGTCACTTTTTTAAAGAACTACACGACACAAACAAGTAGGGAAGAACCTAAACCTCTCATACCTTATGAAATGCAAAGGTCTTGAAAGGATAAAAGCACCGAAGACACAAATGGAAATACACAGAATCACACTGAAACTTACAGAAACTAAGCTTATCGTCATGTATTAAATTACACCACAAAGGCAGGAGAAAAGACAGGCCTCTCAGTCTGTAAATTTGTTTTTTTACAACTGTATAGTGGATCTGGTAATCTTTTTAGAGGCAAAATTAAGTAGGTTTTTAGATGGTTTCTGAATGCTCTATTCACATTCCTTAGACCAATTCATACAAAAAGTCCTTATGCGACCTTATCACTTTTTTTTTTTTTTTTTTTTTTTTTTTTTTACAAAGCATGGATCACGCAAGGTACAGATTTGATAAAATAAGTTCTTGTTAAACAACATTTTGCTTATAAGACATTTCCCCCAAACTCTTTCCTTTTCATTATCATCATGTGTCCTACAGCAATATATTTCACAAGCTTCAGAGCTACACAGTGCTATCTCAGGTATGAAAGAGCACTGCCTTCCTTTTACTACTTCCCCTATCCTCATTCACAACATTTTAAATTTTCAATTTAGTGTCACATTTTCTCAGATACATGCTGCAGGTTTTTGGTATAGAACACAAGCTGCACTGTTAGAAACTGCAAGAACAGTCAAGCCGGAAGTTTAGCTTGAGCCCATCACATCAGCTGGCCATGGAATATACTGTTATTTGGTGTTTTTGTAAAAAGCTTAACATTTGATTTCTTAGTTTTTTCCCTCCCCTCAATTTGACAACAGAAAGAGGAATTTCAGAGAAGTCTAAAATGAGGGTCTTGATACATTTTGTTTCACTACGTCTACTCTTAAAATATTGACTGTTCACTTCCATCCCCCCTACCTGTCAAGAAATTCAGCCTAAAATTAGTATCTGAATTTAGTGAATAGAAGTAACATATGTCTCTAATACACCTGTAGTATTCAAAACATCATAACTTCTCTTTTCATAAGAAAAACCTACAAAATTATACAAATATAGGTCAGGAGGTTTGGATTTCCTTATGTTTTTAAAAGAAATTTCATTCTCCACTAGAAGAGCATAGTTTACTAAAACTTTTGGATAAAAGCACCTGCAGAAGTGCGTTGTTCTGAGTGAAGTTTTCCCCTTCAAGCTGTACATAAAATTGTGTCTAGTTGAAATCAGAGAAGATTTTAATCCTCTGAGAGGACACTACAAAAAAATCCTCCATAAACATGTTACAAAAGAAACCAAACTCAATTAAATTCTAAAATTCACAGATGGTCACCAACCTTTTGCTTTGTCTTCTCCAGTTTGGATTTCAGCTTTCTTCCTCTTTTGCCAGTCCAGCCAGTCACAAATTCTGATCCTGCAACATAATTTTACAAAAATCACAATTTCTCACAACTATGAAAACCAAACAGAAAGAACACCTCTTATACACTTTCTCCTACCTGCACATAACACATACCTACATACTTACCCAAAGAGGTTTCAGCTGTAAATGAATGCTTTGTTCCTCTGTTAGATTCAAACACAAAGCCTGGCAGATCTTCTTTCAGTATTGTAGCTTGCTGACCATCAGAATTATGAATAGCAATTTCTCCTTCTTTTAAACAGGTGAGAGACCAGTTACCCACGGTAAGTTTAGTTGGCCCAGGTGCCGATAAAATTGGCTGGCTTACAGTAGATGGTTTTACTTGGCTTCGAGCTCTTTGCAACTTCTCAAGGAATTCACTCCTACTTTCTATTTAAAAAGAAACAAACATTTTTTTTTTTTCTTCCAAAAATTTACTCAGTCATCTCTCAAACAAATATTTGGGGTTTTTTGCAAGGGCAAAACAACTGAGTACATTCAATGCAAAATTAAGTTTGAAATTAAGGGTCTTAAAGCATTCTAAATTTCTTCCCAGTATATTTATGTACATCAACAGTGATGTATTCCACGATCACACTGAAGTGGACAACACAACTCTTTCTGAATGGTGCCTTTCTGAATGGTGCTACTGACAGATGTATTAATTCATCTTTACAGTTATAACAGGAAAATCAAATAAAATCCAAGATAAACTTTTAGTCTTGCAAAAATAATGTATCTCACTATGGCCAGCATGATCTGTTCTCAAAAGGGCATTTTAAAAATAGGAAATAAATTAATCCGCTAACAGGAAAACAGCAATCAACTTCATAGCTTAAAGCAAGTCAAGAAAAGATGTTAAAGCCATACAAAAAACAGAAAAAGTTCACAAAACTTCAGAGTCTGACAATCAACATGTGCTAAAAGCAAATTTGAGCTGAGACAACAGCTATATGCTCTGATTAAGTATTACAAAGGCACCTCAAAAATTTTTTTGTAAGCTATACTAAAACTGTTCTATCTCTTTTGTAGAACCTCTACATTCACTTCAGAGAAAGAAAGCCACAATTAAAAAATAAAAATTCCATATAAAATAATGCAATAATCTCATTAATGTACAGATTACAACCCAACTTCAAAGTATCCTCATCTTTTAGCATACTGACTTGATAAACACAACTTCTACAGTCCACACACTTGTAAAATTGCTGTTTTCCTTCTGCTGCAATGACTTATGCTCTAAGATTTTAAAATTTGCCAGTTTTATTGTTTCATAATACAAAAAAAATCTCTATGCAAAAATAAACATGTACTCTTGAGGCATAAGATTCTTCATTGCTGAAAAATCAATTTCCAGAGAGGTTTGTAAAAAAATTTTTGAGATTTCATATACAAAACTAAAATTCTGCTAATGAAATCTTTCTAAATGTCTATAATAACATTTTAACAATTTTATTATATAGCATGGTGCACTGAAAGTGCAATGATTACACATGGTTGTAAATAATTTCAGGTTCTCTTAAACAGAATTACCATTAAATTTCAGTTTTTGCATTGAACTTAATTTTTCTAAAAATTCAAACAAAACAAGTATTAAGTTAGCATGGAGAGAGGTGAGTACAGACCTTCCAAAAACGTTCGTAGTTTATATACTTCCTCCACCCACCCCAGCTTTCATCATGCGATACACACTAACAAATTCCATTACTCAACCCTCTGTATTCTTGCCAATCCCAAAGTTACTAAAAGTATATCGTGAGATTAATCAGTAACGATTTAGAACAGCAGAACATATAGTACAGTTCAGGACATAAAGATACTATTCTGAACCTATATTCTACTGAAGTAATTTTAGCTAAATTTAACAAATACTAGGTTTTTATCTATTAAGTAGACAAGAAGCTGCTGCACATGCTTAGAGCTATTGGTTAAAGTTATGCGAATTACACTGCAACATCAGCACTCTTATTAGATGTCTATTGGACAAAAAATTGCAAGAAGGCTTTTTCAATCCTAGTTAACTCCTTCCCTTCCATAATATCTATGCTAGGTATCTTGTTCAAACATTTGTGATTTATTCAATCTTTTTTAAAGACAGATATGAAGAGACATCTTAAATATTCAATCTGACTATTTTAAGTTCTCTTCATTCCAAGTTCATCTGAGCCACCCACATTCACTCATCCTGTGCAGAAATAGTCTCATCCCCATGCCCACATCATTTGAAAGGAAGAAAGCAAAACTGGCATGCAGGGACTATGAGGATGTAAGAAATTAACCTCATGGATATTCTTAAAATTGTATTGTTTGATAAACAAGCATGTTAACACAGAAATTGTTCACCTTTTAAGGTATTAGCCTTGTTAAAACAGAATGCAAGGATACATTTTCTGACCTTCAAAAAAAAAAATCTAGAAGTGGTTCACAGCTGTGTGTTCTGATCTAGAAACACACTATATCCCATTTTGTCTTTATGTCCTAAAATGGATGAAGTCATTAGCACTTCTATCCTGAATCATAATATGTTCTGTTATTTCACTCAATGGCTTGTTGAAAACATAACATCGCAAAGCATTTTGTCTGCTGGTTCATAAATGCATGAACTGTCGCAAAAAAGATGAAACAATAAAGGAGGGTTGTTTCTGCATCCAGAACGAGTTGTGTAATCTGCACAGAATATTAAAACCACCTGTGCACTGCCAGTGCATAAGGTCTGTTCCCTTATCCTCTCTCCAACAAACAATTAAGACACTGTAATTTGTTTCCCAGTCTCAATGAGAAACTTTCCATTACTTTGTCTTCAAACACATGCATTTTCATTCTGCCAGCTAGAAGCAAACAACAAATTGCCATTTCAACCTGCTTTTCCTGAGCCGGCCACTACAAAGTGCTTTTAATGACTGGGGTGAAAAAATTAAGTATGCATGGAGAAGAATCAAAACAAAACAAAGTTAATACACTTTTACTGGCAAGATGTTTACTTAACACAATTCACCAAGGAAGTAAAGTTATGGTCACATGCTATCTGATAAAAAGCATCACAGTTAACTGACCACCTTCCACCTGTTTACATCCTTTACTATTTAGTAAGCCAATTCCTGCAAAACAAAACAGCTCCAATCAAATTACATAAACAAATACTGTAGTCTGAAAATTTAACTTGGACTTGAATTGTAAAGAAACTACCTGAACTATCGGATCCTCCTTCAGGGCTGCCGCTAGAATACATTGTGGCCAGTTTTCCATCCAAGATAAACCTGAACCATCCATTACTGCCATTAGATAGCTCCAGGGCTGCAGCATCACTCCAGATATAAAGGCAGTCCCTTCCCCTAATGACTGACCAGTCTCGCCAGTGATATGGTTTACCCTGCTGCAGTTCTTTAGCATCCTCCTGTGGTTCATCCTCCTGTAATAAAATTGTATTAAACACAAAACCTCAACCCGTTAAAAAAAAACCAAACCCAAAACAACAAAAAAAAACCACAACAGACAAACCAGGTAGTTATAAAAGGCTTGGAAAAAAGAATTACTCAAAAGTATAGGAACTATCCTACTTCTGCCTGTCAAATGTACCTTTAAAAGCATTCTTTAATAAAGATACTTTGAAGAAGACATCTCCTTTCAGATACAGATTTATCTACTCAATACTAACAGCCACCTACAGATGAGGACGTTCATCTCTGTTCAAAACTTGTATCATGATAAAATACAAATCGCGAAGTGACTGAGGTCAGGGCAGACCTCTGGAGGCCATCTAGTCCAAATCCCTGCTCAGGTAGGGCCACCTAGAGCCAAGGACTATTTCCAGGCAGCTTTTTAATATCTAAACACTAAAAAAAGCCAACCACTCCCCCCACCAAAACCCCAAAACTCACACTAAGAGAGCTTAACTATACACTTAACTGTAAATTTTAACTGAATAGATAACAGAAGTAGTCTGCTATCCATTCAGTTACTGAGTGGTCAGTAATACGACTGCTGGAAATTGGTAAATAACTTCAATATGCTCTTAATGTTTTCATTATGTAGAAAATAATTCTCTTTTTTATATTTTTAATATACTCTACAACACTATTTAAGACATCTGCAATTACCTGATGCATATACATTGAAAGAGATGTGCTCTGTTCAGTAAGGATTCATTTTGTTTAGTGGTCATTTTCAAAACACTAGACAAAAACAAGTGTCAATCAACTTGACCACAAGTAAGTACAAATAGGAAAACTTGGCAGATAATGTGCTAACAGTAAATGAAGTAACAGTGAACAACAAAAACAATTAAGTCAAGTGGTGTACAATAAGCATTAGTTTAATAACCTAACTACATCCCCCAGATATTTTCATAACAGTGAAAAATCATATGAGGAAGTTTTGATTTTACAAGAACAAATAAAGCTATCAATTCAGTACTTACTTTCTCAGGTTTAGACTCCTCTTCGTTTTCATCATCAGATGATGGACCCGCCAAAGTTGACACTTTACTAATTACACCAAGTCTAGCCAGCTGGTCTAGAAAAAGATCACCACCTTTATCCACCAAATCCCTTATGATCTGCAAGGCTAGCAAATGGCCATCATCATCATCCTGTAATAGATTGGGATGAAAAGGAAATAATGAAGGAGTTCACTTAAATATATGCTGAACTTCACACATAGTCACAAATGGATGCTATAAATAGTTTAGGGTTAGTTATTAATAAAAGTAGGTGGACTCAATGAGCATAATCCCCTTTTCTGCATTGGTTTAATAAAAGGACAATGTTTTCTTTCTTCCTACCTCTTGATCAAGAACTGTAGCTGTTATCTCAACCAGTATCGTGGGTAGATTGTGGCCAGCATCAGAATCACAAACCTCTTTCAGCAGTGCCTCAGAACAAAAATGTATCATTTTTCTAATGAGGGCAAGACTTGCTTTCCTTTAAAAAGAGATACAGAGAAAAGATTCTTACAAAGATAGAGTAAGCAGTGATCAAAGCAACAAAAAAGTTCAAGATAAACATAGTGCAAAACTGTTTTGATGTCTGCTTTCAACACAAGTTTTCTTTAAATATAGAGTTTCAGTTCTGGTTATTGAAACCCAAAGTAGTTATTAAGTCCCAGACTATGTCCAAGAATAATTCATCTACCGATCTTTTTTGATTCTACAGCACTGAGTCCAACATATTCTGCTCTCCTCAACCCTTCTCTAGGTAAAAATATTCTAACTTCTGTCTTCACTCACTCTTAGTGATGGCTATCTATTTCTGCACACAATCTTCCTCCCAGGTATCCAGCTTTCCATTTCTGTCACATACTTCCTGTGTTTTCATGAGATCCCTTAGAGTTTTAAAGTCTAAAAGTACTATTAGATCATGTAGCTTTCCAGATTATAAGGGTTTATAAGCCCATCACTTTTGTATGGTTAAAGCCAAATTCTTATTTGACTGAATTTTAAAAACATGATTTACCCAATAGAGAAAACTCTAAAACACAGAGAACCAACTACTTTTTTCCACAATCTGCTACTACAGTTAACCATTCGCAGATTGTTAACAAAGTTTATTATTTCCTTCAATTAAAATTACCTAGTTTAAGCTTCCTATCATCAGCTCATGTAGAGACTCTCTCCACTAAAGTCCCTTTTTATCTTGTATTTTCACCCCTCAAAGTACCTATAAACACTGAGAACATAAATAAAAAATTAAGCAAACATTATATTTGTAGTGTAGAAGGCTGAAAGGTTAAGGTCAGATGCAAGGCTAAGGTCAGTGAACATATCTTGATACCACTACATTAGCTTTCGTCTCCTAAATCAGTACTTCCATTATAGTGGCTACAAACAGCTGTATCCAAACACACAGAATATGCAATCTATACAAGGTACTACATGAGCACAATATTCTTTCATTGTGCTACTCTAGTCAACAGCATGCTTCTCTCTCATGCTTCTATCACTTCGCCAGAAAGGAAAAAATTCTAATTTAAATATTAAGTAGAAATCAGATTTCAACACTTTTCAAACCACCACTTCTGCTCAAACAGAAATATGTTTGAGTGTCACTTGCATTGCTTAGACTTTTAGATGTTGTAATTTTTACTGAAAAAAAATCCTCTTTGGCTTTTATAACTGAATGTATTAAGAAATTAAAAATGTGCAGGGAAATTGTCTATCATGACTATTACCTTATTGAAGGCAACATAGTTTGTTGAAATGTTTGTGCAAACACAGGCAATAATCTTTTCAAGTATATGGGTGCCATTTCTGGATCTCCTTTGGGTTCATTACATTCTTCTTCATCCTTGTTTGCATCTTTCTTTTTCTTCTCATCTCCTTTGTTAACAGGACACATCCAGTCCCCTAGAAAATATTTTTCCCCAAAATGTTTAATGGCAAAAACCAAACATAATTCCTTACAAATAAATTTAAGAATATTCTTCACTAACATCTAAGTCCCTAAGCAGGAAAACGCATTCCTAAAGATATAAACTTCACATACATAAGACTTCTTGAAGAAAACTGTTTGATAACAAGAACCACTAAAAACTGCTCATAGGAGAAGCTCAAAGTCCTTAAAATGAATTAAATACGAACACATAACCGCCTGTAGCTCCAGTGCTACAAGTTTCACAAACAGGTGAAGTGCAGTTCCCATGTAGAAAGAAATTGTGTCAGAGAAGCTACCAAGGCTGATGTCCTCTAAAACCACAGCAAAATCCCACTCTAGCCCATTCCACAGCTGAAGAGCAGGATCACTGGCACTGCTCAGGCTCAGTCAGCAGTTTCCTTAGTAATCCCCATCCCTTAAGAATATCTAAAATATTAAGATTTTTATATGTAATTTGCAGGTTAAGGAAAGTTAGTCACAAAACACTATTTTATAGAATGAATCTTAATAGAACAGAATTCTAAAATTTAATTACTTAACATAGATAAGCATTTCTACTAGCAAGGGTATGGAATTAAAAACTGCACTCACCTGGTGACTGAAGAATAGCTACTACTTCACTGTGCCCCCTTTCGCGAGCTTTGTCTAAAGGAGTTTTCCCATCTTCATCTCTCAAATCAGGGTTTGCACCATGTCGTAAGAGGGTCTGAGAACAAACATTTTTAAATATGAAGAAAACAAAAAAGTAGTAAGCATGATTTTCATATATCTTTCCTCACTTTTCTCATGCTTGCAAGCAAAGGTAGAACATTTTTACATCTGTAGAGCTAATATAAAACTACTTTTATTCATTACTGCCCTATCATGACATAAAAATTACATTTTTATAAATGATGTGAAGGATATGTAAATATTTGACAGCATGCATGTTAAACACATTGCAAAGACATTCTGTACAGAACAATGCAAAAAGTATGTCAGGCTTTCTAAAGGTGTCAGTTTAAACCATACCTTTGCTACCTGAGGTCTTCCAAAACATGCTGCATAATGTAATGAGGATGACCTCTGACCTCTGTTAACATCAGCACCCCTTTCACAAAGAAATTCTACCTGTTAAACAAGAAAAAGTAAACTAAAGTTTTTGGGTTTTTTTACATAAATAACCTAGTTTTTAAGATTATGCAAAACTAATTTACCATTTCCTGAGTTCCAAAAGCTGAGGCCCAGTTTAAAAGAGTTTGTCCTACATCATCCATAAAATTTACTTCAAAAGCTGAAAGATAAAATTAAGTAAAACAATTATTATTTTTATCCCAGAATTATAAATTAAACTTCACCAAGTGTTCTGTGAATAAATGGTAGACCTTAATACAAATTAAGCATCCTCAATAATTCTAGGAAAATATTTATGTCCTTAATTGCAATAAAAACAGTAGCACAGGAATTACTACTAACAAGACCTGTTGTGCTTAACAAAATAAGTGAACTTGGATATAATGAATTTCAAGGTACTACCTAAAGTATTTGTTATGACATTACAGATTATAAAACTAAAAAGATAAAGTATCTCATTCGCTTTTTGAGAGTATTTTTTCTTACCTCCTGTGTCAATAGCATCTATTAGTGCATCAGTATCCTTACTGCGGATGCAATCTATTAGCTGCCGATGAGAACGTTCCCCAGAACTATCCAGTCTTCGCAATCCTGGGATTCTGCCTGTAGATCCAGCACTGGATTTTGGCAGGGCTTTTCTCCCTTCGAACAGTAGCACCAAAAGAAGATCTACTAACCGCATGGTATCCAGTACACATCTCTCATCACCCTGCAACGCACTTTCTATAGAATCTGGAAGTTCAGATCTTAGGAGATCCTGGAAATAATTAAAAGTCTGAACAATAAAAAATATACAGGGCTTTAGAAAATACTATCAGAACTGGGTTTCATTTCCACATGAAATGTTTCCTTTTTTCCCCTCTTTTATAAATAACATACATGTGAGTACACATATATATAAATAAAATCTATAAATCTGTGTATCTATATATACACAATAGCAATATAAATCTTGCACATATTAAAGTATATAAAGGGAAAACCCCTATGAGATAAAAAGCTGTAGCATAAAAGGATTTCTTACATGTGTTACTACTGGAGAGCCTCTACAGAGGGTTGACAACAGGCTTACAATAGTTGACACCTGATTACTTAATTTAGAGTCTGCAGCTGTAGATGGTGCTCCAGTGCTACTCCGTCCAGGTTTGCAAGCTGAAGACAATCCCGACGCTGTCCCACCAGCAGCTGCCATGCGAGATAACAGTTCTTCAGTTAATCCATGCTTAGCTAATGGGGCTGGGTCAACTCCACGTCGTGTGAATCTGTCAGCTAATGAAGCAAAGCATCTCAGAGCTCCATCTGAAACCTAAGTGCAAGAGAAAAGACAAGACTGTTACTTGAGAAGATCCTAAGGGGATATTCACAAGAATACAGGACACACAGAAGCAGTTGATTTCCCCAGGTCCCCTTCAAAGTCAATGAATGAAGCAAACAGGCTTTTTAAGCCAGAAACTCGGAGTCTGAATCTAACAGTGCTTTGAACTGCTCACTGAAGGACTACTGTTATTGGGTCTCCCCCTTGACTTTCTCTGTTGTTGATATACAGAAATCAAGGAAATTATTTTTCTTTGCCTAAATTCCAAACCAATCTAGAAAAACACAGCCAAATTAATGATGCTGAAAGCATATTTTAAAAACAGTTTTCAGGTATAGATGTTGTTCTTACAGGAAACACAACTATTTATAAACCCCACCAGCAACTGTCCATTCTGACAATACAGTTTGATAAAACCAAAGACAATTCACAGCTTGGTATTGAAATATGGAGTGCTTAACTTTCTGGTTGTTGATATCCAAAACTGTTAAAGCAGCTTTCTAAAAAACACTCTTAACCCCCCGCAAAACACCAAGAAAATGCACTGAGGTTTTATTTCCTTGCTTTCATATGTTTGCTGAATTTCAAATTTGTTCCTCAAAGAACAATGAAGATAAAACTGCAAAGAAATTTTTAAGTTATCTTCTGTATTTATAGAATATGAAATATTCTAATATTTATAATTTTAATTGGAATTATGCCAATATTACAATACGTTACACTAATTTGGTGCTTTCTATTAAAAGAAATGCTATCAAGCTATTAGCTGAAGCATCAACTCAGAACTCCCAAAGTATTAAACTCACAGTGAAGTCTGACAGTTAAAGTTGTATTTATGGGTCTACAACCTTCTTGTAAGTAAAATAAACGTTTCAATTGGATTGAGCCTAAAAATCGTACAAACTTGGAAAACCAGTTTTTACCCTTAGGTAGCCCAGATTGTCCACTGAGCACCTGACTTAGGGAATATGCGAGTATTTTTTGACAATAAAACAATAAAATACAAACTCTCAAATTTAGGTTTGTCACTGAAGTAAAAAAAAAAAAACAAAACCCCACCACAAAAAACAACAGTGACCCTCTGGAAATAAGGCTTACTAATAATCCTCTTAATCCAGCAAAAAGTACCGCTGGCCAACTGCCTAGGAAAGGATCCAGCTTCTTTTCATGTTGGTGTTACAAAGAAAGGGAGGTTTTGCCTTTAACATCTGTCTCATCTATACACTAAAAGTATCTCCATGTTTTAGATCAGGAGGTTTCCATAGGCATATTGAGATGAGCTGCTTCTGGCACATCTGCCTTCATAGATGCACAGTAGCAAACCTGACTGGCATGAAGAAATGGTAAAAGGAAATTCCCACAAAACAACAACAATATCTATTCTTTACCTCTAAACTGCTACAGTTCACAGTTCCTAAAATGTCATCAGCTTCTAGTGCAGCCCATCATCATCTTCTAGCACAGCTACCACATACCAAGCGCTTAAATACAGTTACTCAGTAACACACAGACCAAGATTAGTGTATTAGTCAGACTTCATGAAGATAAAATCTTAAATCTCCATAAAGTTTGCAAGGACTTAAAAACCAGTTTCTTTCAAATAAATGCAAAGCACGCCAAAATTCTGGCACAGTCCCTGCAGGCCTAGCATTCTGATTTATCAGTACTCTTGCAAGGGATTTTTTCTTTAACTTGTAAGGGTCACTTCCCTGACATTTTGCTCCAGGTCTTTGACAGCACAATGAACAAATAATTCTGCCAATCTTTATGCAATTTGTACATACTTCACAGACTTTTTATCAGAACAGCTCTGTCACACACCATAGGTTCAGCTTATTTAACACATCGTGTTTAGTGGCATCAGTCTACAGAGCTAGAGAGCACTGTGGAAGGTATTTATATTTCTTCTCAGAAACTGGGAGTTTATCAGAAAAGTTGCAAAAACAAACTTATAGATAAGCTGTCTTGGGCCCGCATTCAATTGGTCCTAACTCTCCCCTCAAGTGCTGTTTCTAATCAGCAGCCCACATAAGTGACCAAATCCAACAGTGTAAAAGGATAAGTGGGGGGAACAACTATACTTTACAAAGCAAGTTAACCAGTCAAATCCGTGATATCCATCACACTCATTGTAAATCCTGAGGCTTGTTTCACACAAAACACGTTTCTCAAGGATACCAGTATAAACTTACTTATCATCTGGGTTACTCCCATCTTAAGCACACTTCCCTTAAAGCTTAACTGCTAAAATATTAAGTTTTATTCAGTTCTCCAAAAGACCAAGCAACTGCTTTCTTTCAAACACATAATAAATTGGGAAACAGTTAAAATACTATAGACTTATGGTCTAAATTTAAGGATTAGCTTGTCCGAGATGAACAGTGCGTTAATAAAGTTACATAATGTCTAAAAAAACATGTTAGTTTGTTCTCAAATGGCTAGCGTGACAGTCCCCTATCAACTGAGTCTTTCAAAAAGATCTAAAATGTATATTAAAAAAATCTAGCTCAGACAAAAAGATTTAGTCTCCCAAACATGATGTGCTCAATAATGGGGGGGAGGGGAGAGAAAGGAATGAGGACAGAGGTGGGGGTGAAATAGGGACGGAGAATGGTATGGACAAGAAGCCTGGCCAGGATACAGAAAGAATTTGGCTGAATAGCTATGGCAAAGCATTAGCATGACATGCACAAAGGGATTCTACTAGAAGGAAGGTAATTCCTCCAGGACTGATTTTCTAGATTGTAAAGGACTATTCTTCTCAAATTAATAAAACTGCAATAAAAGAAGTGGTGATGCATCTATAGTAGTAGTATTTAAGCTGGCTTCCAATGTAATATTTTAGCACTGATTGTGGATGTTTTTATTGCTTCCCTTAGTTTGGCAAGAGAAGAACAAACCAAATTTATTTTTCTCGCTTATGTAATAGCAACTGAGGTACAGACATAGAACATTAACTACTTCAGAAAGAATTTTAAAATACACTGAAAAAATTACAGGATATTTTTCAAAAACATTTTCAGAGGTTAAACAAGACCATAGCCACACAGTAGTGCTTGCAGTCAAACAGTAAGGAGTATTTTCATCCTCTTGTCATCACAACTGTAAAAGAAAACTACCATTATACCCAAATATAACAACTACTACGTAAACGTACAGTTGTGAAAGCTACGTAAAAATACCTAGCCACTCATCTATTAAACATAGCGGAAGTTAAATTCACAGCATATTGAGTAAACTATTACATTACCTGATGGTCTTCATGTTTTAATAAACTAGACAATGATTCCACACAGATCTCTAACGAAGAATCCTGAGGCTCCATTTTGCCGCAAAGTCTGGATACCACAGCCATAGCTGAATGCAAAGTATCTTTATGAACAAGGTGTCCGCTGTCACGAATGAATGTCAGAACGCAATTCAATCCTCCAGCTTCAAACACAGCTCCTGACTCACGGGTACAGATTAATTCTAACACCTATGACAAAATGAAATTTAATTAAAATGAAGTACACATAAAAAGTCAATTATTTGTTTATATCCACCTACAGAACTTAAGAAAAAGAAAAAACATAAAAAACACTTCTCTTCCTCAACACCCAGAAAAGGCTAAAGCCTTCAGTACTCAGGTAGTTAAGGTTTTCTTCAAAAATACAGGAGCAAATACAAGAACATCCCCCCAACAGCATGATCATAACATGTTCATGAGAGACAGCTAGATAATAGCATCTTCTCCTGGCAGAATTAAGTTTTTGGATAACACACAACTGAGAACTCTGAAACTTCCAAGAGCAGTCCAGTACTTCACTGATATACTTTTGAGTAGATGAGAACTAGCAAACAGGAAACACATGCATAAAGTCTGATGCCATGGTAATCAAGGACTCAAACTATATGCTATCACATGGCCACGAGTTATGCTTTAAACAAGAGATTTTAAGGATCTTGTAAGTTTTTCTGAAAACTTCACAAGGATGCAGAGGAGCTGTGTCCTGTGCTACTGAAGCAGACAATTTTTTTTACAGCAGGTAATTTATCCCTAACTGGAGCAATTCTTCATTGCCTTTTTAGCATAAAAATATCCCTTAGCATTCCAGGCATGCAAGAAAAACAGAAAAACTTTCTTCTAATATTTTTTTTTTCTTTTTCTATACTTTCTTTGAAAGGACTCTCAGCTTTGGAGAGAACTAGACTGACAGTAAAGATAAGCAGCATCGCTGGCATTTACATTTTTATCACACTTTGATTTTGCTTCACATTTTAATAAAATAAATAGGATTAGAATATGAGGAAGATCTTCAGAAACAGCAAATTTCTCAGTTCCTTCTCAAAATCAGAAGGTTCTTCAGAATACATACCTTCACACATTGCTCAGCCAAATCTCTGCTGGTTCTGTTATTAAGTTCAACAACTACTAAACGATTACAAAGTGCCTTGATAGCTCCATCTACTCCCACAATCCTACGGGTGCATTCGGCTGATACATCCAGATAATACGTTATGGCACGAGCTGTTACTTCTAATACATTGTCTGGAGCACTTTCATCAAGAAAAATTTTGCACAGTGCTGGTAAAAAGGTTCGAGGAGGGCATCTGCAGGAGAAAAAAAAAACACACAGCAAAACATTACTGAATTGTGTAAGCTTCCCTACATCAATTTTATACACTTTCACATTAACAGATTAACGCTTTCCATGCTGACGTGATTTGCTCAAATAGTTTATAGTTGGTTCAAAGCATTCACTTAGAATACCAGCATGCAGACATCTCATGCACACTCTAAAATTCAAATCCAAGAAGTTGTTGTATTAGGGGAGGATCCCAGCAGAAAAAAAAAAAAATCTTGAAATTTTACAATCATACAGGGAAAAATTTATCCTCTTGGAAAAGAATTTTAGGAATTAACCTCCAAAGAGGAAGAAGAAAAACAATACTGTGCTTTTTGGTCTAGAAGACAGGTGAAGCACTCATCAATGAATCATTCTGAAGACTAATGCAGAGGTCACTTAGTATCCCATCTGGTATGCACAGTGACTCATACAAAGCACCAAATTCTGGGGCAGCAAAATGCTAATAGCTTCCTTGAAGATCTGACCATGCTTTTTGAAGAAATTAAATTATATTGCCTGATAAGTAAATACATTGCCCAACGATCCTTAATTACACGAATTAGTAAGTGAAGCTTAGATAAAGCTAAATCACATTTTTAATACTTCCATTAGCCTTGCCAGCCTATACTGTCTGTTGTTCTTAAGAGATTCGCTGTTTAACTCCACACCTTTCTTAAAAAAGTCCACAGGCTTTTTAAAGATATTACCCACACGAAAAAGAAGTCTGAAATTTGTACTCATGATTAGATGACTAACATACAATGACACTAGAAGCATTTCAGTACACAATATTTAGAGCAGACAGTGCTACCTGTTCCAGTGTTTTGGTGTTGGACCTTTTACACTTCATTTTATGCAACACCAGACAGATCACTGAAACACTGCTCTAAAGTGTTCCTAAAACACATTACCAATAAACACAAATCTTAAAAGCCAAAACCCAAACAAAACCAATCACACATGTATAACCAAATGGAAGAAAAGGAACTCCAGTGTCTCCATTGTAATCCTAGCTACTAGTAGCAAACAATTTGTCTTAAATTTCCAAAGACAGTAGCAGAAAAAAACCTATAGATTTTTGCAAGGCCTTAAAAGCAATGTTAAGCAAATCTAACATTTACATTTTTTTCTATGGTTTAACAGTTTATAAAAAGACACAGCACAAATGGAACTTGGCTGTATTTTTTGAAAATGGAAATTTAAAAATATGGAAGGCATTTGTTCCAGTCCTTAAAACACCTGTCCATGACAGCCAATTACCCAGCAGACAGAGCAAAAATATGAAGTTACTAAGAGCCCATCATTCATATTGAATTCTTTGCCAACACACAAATGCCAGTGCACTGCTATCAGCAACGCTCTTACATGAGCACAGCTCACAGGCAAAAACTCAAGGGTTTGGGATTTTTTAAATTACTTTTTGCCAGAACCTCTAGCTACATTAATCAGAGATCATACTTCTTCAATTACGTGGCAAGTAACAACCTCCACTTGTTTTCTGACTTAGAGGAATGATTTCCAGTCCTCCAATAAGGAAATCAAGTTGTGTCATAAGATTTCAGAAAGAAACTGTGTATTTCTCATACACATAACCTGTGAGGATTACTTGGTTCTCAAAATAAAAAGCTATGCAGACTTCAATTTATTTTGTAGACTATGATAATGCATACTGAATTCCTATAAAAGCAGCAATAACAACAACTTCACTTCTGAAAAAATAAAATTATTTATCATTTCTGAAAACAGCGACTGATCCATTTTACAAGAGTTTTCAAAGAAAATTCTTTCAAGCTACTTCAGCCTCTGAGGTCTATATGTAATTGAAGTTTGTTTCTTTTAACAGTTCAGTTTGGGGTTTTTGAGGGTTTTTTTACTATTGTTGGATATTGCTAGTGAAGAAGAAGGTGAGAGCTAGACTACACCATGTAGAAAAAAGACAGCAGAAACATTTTATATATGTTCACTAAGGACAATAATGAAGACTGAAGAGAAAAAAGGAGAGAAAAAAGCAATGCTGAAACTTTAAGTGCCAAGAAATCAGTTCTTTTTTCCCCTCTCCTTTTTCCTGCAGCAAATCAACACACATGAAATCACAGCCTTGAAAGTAAAACAGAAAAACACACACTGGCTTTGTGGCATGAAATTTTATGCACTATTCACTCCAGTATATGCTAATTTAACACAAACTAAACATCTGTGATGCATACCATATTTTTCTTTTCTTTTTAAAAATTAATTAATTGTATTTCAATGCAGAACTCATTAAATAGTTTTAAACAGTTGCCTGTTGTCTAACAAAGAAAAAAGTCTAGCCTTCCAATTAAATGCTCTGGAAAAACTACAAACTTATCTAACTAATCACATAACCAATGTGTAACAGAAAAATACATAGTAAAAAAAGGCGAAAACCAATATGGTCTATGAAGACGCATCAGTCATATAACAATGTATACAAAAATAACAAAGCAGGACTGTTACTACAGCTCTAACAAATTTAGAAGTAATAGCAGAGTAAACTTCATTTTTCTAAGACATTGTTATCATTAATATGGAAAAAAATCAAACCAGGTTTTTTGTCTTTTGTCTCTAAGACAGCAAATTAGAGTTTCTTATTTCTTTTAGCACACAATATGTATATTTGTGTGATCCTCTTCCCCCTTATGTCACTCTTAAACAGTTTGGTTCAAGTTCTACATAGTACAGTAATATATTATCTCTAAAGTCATAGCAGGCAATAAAATGTGCACAAAAGTCTGAACTATTTCTGAGGAAAGCAAAACAGACGTGGATTCTCTCAGCCCTAAGTCTCTGTCAGTGAGACTGTCAAAAAGTATTTTTATTATCCATTTATGAACAGTGTCTTAACAATCTATTATATAGAGCTACTACATTTTCAGAGAGGTCACAGCTGGGAAGAGATCCAATTTGATTTTTCAAGCTCCAAAGGATGACAGCAACACCGATGTTGACTTTGAAATCAAAGTCATCTGTTGTTTTCTCGGATACAAAAGACAATTTGGCCAATGCAGTCCATCATACACACATCTGTCTAGACAGGACCTCTCCACTGTCTTGTCCACTGCTCTGTAATATCATTTCATGCCAATAGATTTCTGCACTTTGTTCTAGGCAGCACAGTTCCTTGACATTTTTAATTTCTAATGACATTACCAGAAGGAAAAAAAAACAAATTTTGATTACTATGTTAGCCAAGTACACAAGATTCTTCATTCCCATATAAAACAGCTTTTCTAGTCAGCTAGAGACCTTTTATAATTCCATGAAAATGAAATGAAAACAAAATTATCAAGTTATATTTGTATGCCTTTTTGAAATATACCTGCAGGAAGCTGTGCCCCAGCCTACTCAGGTAGCCTTTTACTATGTGGGTGTTAAGAGCTTGAGACAAGACAAAAAACATTTTACTATATGTAAATAATTTCCTAGAATTAAAACAGTATTCCAGTTGTGCAGATTTTGTTGAAATAAGACGGTAAATTTCTGTGCTAAGTGAAACAATGCAGTGGCAGGAGCTTCTTGTTGACAAATGTAATTGACTGGCCTTAACTAATATCACATAAGCAAGCATGCAGGAACACATACACACTTGCATATCCTGCAAGTTTAAAATACTGCTTTCTTCCCAACTTATATTACTGCAGTCTCGTGATTATTAGACACCGTCGATCAACACTAAGCCTCATTCGTCATTAGTTCTGAACCTCTTGCTGAACTGTCTTCTCCTACCCAGAAAACTTCCTAATAATGTTTAGCACTTCCTTCTCCTTGTATATTGCCTGTGACATACAAGTCATCAATGTTTGTCATACTGTGGTATCTGAGGGATCTTGTCACAGATCAGGATCTCCCTGTGCTACATCATCCTACATTATTATATCTTATCATGATATCTCTGCAGTTTTGACAACTGTGATTTTCTGTTTACCATAACTTATCATTACATTGGATTTCCTTATCCCACTTCCTCACAGCTTTCTAAACCATGTTAATATCAGTTTCCTGTCAGTTAGCCCATCACCAGCATTTTCTGCTATTTTAAGACAAGTTCTAGGGAAGGCAATTTTTTATTTCAGCTTCTCCAAAAGCTTTCAAAAGAATGAACTGTATTGTTGTTGTTATGCCCACAACTGCTATCTTAATTCCCACTCTGAATGTGCATGCAGAATGACCAGGTAAGAATAATGCTCTACTTGGCTTTACTCAAAGCAATAATATTCAGAACGAGAGGAAGACTTATTAACTACATGTGAAGAGCTACTCTTACTGAAGGCCACAAAAGAACCTTGACTTTGGTTCTGTAATAACTAAAGACACATCTTTTGCAAAAAACCACTGGGTTCAGGCATTAGAAGATTTGGCAGAATCAAGAGCAGCAGCTGAATAAAGGGAGAGCAAATTTACTACACAACTAGATAAACCACATGGAATGCTAGAGGTTTAAACAGAGGGAGTAATACACTTAGGAAACACCCTCAATACAAAGCAAACCCCTCCCCAAAATGTCAATATTCTGTAGTAAAAACCTCTATATTTATTTAGACAAACCAGTCTTCCAGAAGGCAAAGAAGGGTTAGTTACACACAAACTCTTAACAGATGCTCACGAATTACATTCATAATTACACACATGCCATACAAAAAAAGTTCAAATTCTTTTTGCCTGCTGAAGTCCACTCAGGCCTTAGCAGTCCCTGAAGTTCCTGCTAGCAAGGGAACAGGAAGTATCAGTTCTGCCATTCACACGCAGTCTAGAGCAGAGATGTTAAACTCGGGACTCTCGCTGTTCTGTTCCTGCAACATAACACGTCACACACTGCATATGTGACACAAGGTGGAGGGCTTGATTCGGCCCATGGACCGTGAGTTTGACACCCCTGTTCTAGATCAATGACTGAGCATTTAACAGTATAGAAGGGTGCACCAACACACCCCCAGTGCTCCAGCCACAGTCTTCTCAAACAGGTGGCTAGAATTATTAGAGCATAAAATTGTATAGCTGTCATTTTGAAGAATTTCAGTCCTTATGCTGTAGGTAACTTTTTCGATCAATAACTGTATTACAAACAGCAGTACACAGGTCAGCTTTATAATCACCCTCTAATCCCAAAATCTGCACTAAGCTATTACATGGGACTCTCATGTTTGAAACTATGAGCATCCGCTCTACAGGTCTCAGGAACAATAACACACAAGTGTCAGTAGTGCCAGAGAAAGGACTGAAAGGGGTATATGCGAACATCAGCACAGGAGGGAGATGTGATGCAACATTGTCAAAGCCATGCAGGAGGTGTCCAAAGTACACCTGTCTCTTCTGTTACACAGACCAGCTGTGGATTTCTGTGTGCTGGCACTTGAGCCCTAAGAAAAAAGTAAAGTACTACCCTTCCTCAGTGGTTGGTCTCAAAATTATGCAAATCAGCTTTAAAAGTAGTCCTTTGGTTTTCCTTCAATCCAGTCCTGGGTAAAGGCACCTTATCACTGAAGAGTAAGCCAAGGCACCACAGGGAGGAGAAATCCACTGCTCATCTGCAAGCAATTCTAGCAACCTGGTCCTGAGAAGAGAACCTTCTGAGGACCAATATCTCTTTTTGATGAAGCACCAGGTAAGCAAATACAATCAACACTAGCAGGAATCAAACAGTAAGTCAGACAAGCCATGTTATGTATGTGTCACTATTATGCCTTAAGTCTATGGTAAACCCCTGCTGGCTTCCTTTGGCAGGCCAAAATAGATCAAAGGGACCTAACAGTGTCCCAAATATTTGTTGTAGAAGATTAGATCACATCAGTAATGCATGCCCTAATGTTGTTCCATCTAAGACTGTGCTCAGAACTAAAGTGTACTTTTTTTTCTGAACTTAAAACATTCCAATATCAAAACCAGTTTCATCATGTTGCTTTTATCTAGACCATGTAGTAACTAAAAGTAATGCACAGAAAAAAGGAATTATGACAGAAAAAAAATTGTTGCTGTAATGTCAAAGTTGGGCCCAAGGGAGGAATCACTCTGTTCACAATGACCTATTTGCTGTAGAGCAAAAAGACAGTAGTGAGTTTATTTTTTAATACAGGAAAAAAAAATCTCTTTAATAGTTTTTATTCTTTCAAATTAGAAAAAAATAGATAATAGGAGCTAACAGGTAGCTCCAAAGTTCAGGTTCCTATTAAGGCATTTATCCTAATGCATGTGAAAATGAAAGAAAAATATTTTTAGATTTTCATTTCTAAGAAGCTATATTAACATCACATTGAGCACTTCCTAAAGCAGGAGAGTCCTCTCAAGAAGAGTGATTAGAGACTGATTTAAGTGAATTAACGAGGGTACTCTGTGTTACTCCCTAGTGAAAGACTGATATCTGAGTTGAGGTTACTCTGTGACCAACACTACTGCTTTTGCTCATTATTTTAAGTATCCCAGTTCTGGATATCCACCCAACTTCATTCCTGCACTCCAAGGATAAGTGCTTCTGCTACATAACATCTTGCGAGTTTTCCACCCACTATGTTTCACAGATCTTACTACAAGGCAGGTCTGCAAATAGCAGGTTTTGAAACTGCTGATCAATATCAGTATTTACCCTTTACATTCTAATTCATTAAGATTAGGATATCAGAGCATTCCGATTCCTGTACTAATATCAAGAAAATAACTAAACCATATTAAAAAAATGCTGATTCTGTATAATTTATATATAAAAAAATCAGGATCTCAGTGTTCATATGAATTTATTAGATTGTAAAGACCATGATACACAAATTCTTTAATACACATTCTTCCTTTGCAAAAAAATGTAAATTATCTAAAACATTTTCTAAACATCACAATCATATTCATAAGATATCAAGAAAGGCTAGGGAAATTTATCAATATAATTATATTACTACAACATTTAGAGCATTATAATCAGCATAACTCATCCCCCTCTGAGTAATGAGCAATGTGAACTTCTTAAATTGCTATAGCAGTAAGCTCCTGCCTGTGCTAAGCCCTTAAACTCAAATCAAGTGACTCAGCTGATTTTACAGCTGGCCAGTGTAAAAAGATACCTAAGAAATAAAAATAGGCACTGCAAACTCATTTTTGTAATTACATTTTATATTTTAAATGTACTTAAAAGCCTTAGCTAAAACAGTAACAACAATGGTAGTTTAACAACTAGTGTTGTGTTTAAACAAAACCCCAAAGAAGGAAAAAGATAATCCCACTTCATCCCCCAAATGGTTAACACAACCACTTCTAGCATTGAGGGTGTGTTACTCAATTCCAGAGTAACCGCTGGATTCAGATGATGCGGAGCCCCTGCCATGTGACAGAGCCTTCAGCTTCGAGAGCCTGGTCCAAGACATGTGACTTGTGGCAGAAAACCAAGCTCAGCTGCCTGCCAGCACTTGTGCTGGATCTGTAATGCATACCATCTGCTGAAACCAGTCAAAAGTGGGGAAAATAAGGAATCATAGGTGCCTACACAATTTAATAATTATTTAATGTATAATATTTAAAAACTGAAAATTAAAATACTTCAACCTCATTAGTAACTGGGTTTGAGTAAAAATATACCAATTAAATATTTACAACATGTCACACAACTTTAAAGCTTCAAAGAACATACATCCTGCACAACAGAATTATTCTTACAGCAACAGCAATTTCAACTTATTTTTGATTAATGATTGTTTTTCCTTTCTGTAGTTCTTTCTATGGAAGGAAATCTCAGGTTTCAAATTTTCCCTCATTGCTTCTTTTGCTGAATTACCACTTTGTTTCCACATATGAACCAAAAATATCAGCAGAGTAATCAAGGTCATCCACAAGAGAACTGCCCACATTATTCTGGACCCATCTCCTTAACGTATTGTACACTGTTTTCTTACAGTACTACTACAGAACAAATAAAAGTCAGAAAACATCCACTTATGTACACCATGCTGTATTTTAAAGGTATGAGGAAGAAACATCTAAAAATTAACTGCTAATTTAGAAGCCTTTACCACAATTACAAAATGTTAAACTTTTACAACTTGGACTCTCTACTCTTAACTGCATCACAGCTCAGGCCAATAAAATAAAGCCAAAGAATTAACAACTCCATCCTGAAACTATCCCAGCAGAAATCCTGCATTATTAGAAATTAAAAGAAATTTATTTAGAATTCAATTTGATATTTAGAAACACTTTCGAACTTCCTTGTAGCTAAATAAAGGACACATGGCTGAATCTTCTGAGAGTTCACTATTATGAGGCAACACATAAGTACTCAACTACAAATTCAACAAATATTAATTGTGTAAACTGAATCAAAAGAAAAAATGAAAAAGAAGAAACAGCTTCTGTAGGATAGGTTATTTCTAAATCTCTAAATAAATCAGTTAGCTTTGCTGTTGAGGTTGCAAAGGATGTGCTGAGCTGCCTTTTAAATTTTTCTGTGCCGTGTAAAAGACATGCCATGACTCCAGGCAGTAATTCTACATATGTTCGCACTCCTGTCTCCAGCATTTTGTAAATATTTAGCAGGAAATTGGTCCACAATAGCTGAATAAATTAAAGAACTTTAAACTACAGATATTTCTGCCAATGATTTCCACTAGTAGCAACCTCAATTGCGCACACAGATAACTGTTCGAGTACACATTGCATTTGTTAACATTTCAAAATGAAACAATTAAATCAAAAAGTATGATTTCATAAGCATGCATAAATATACACATCTCCCCGTTAGCTTCTGCTGGATTTCCAGGTGCTCAAAAAGAGAACCACCTGAAACAAGAAAAATTCAATTTGCCTATTCCCAATCTACTGACCATGTACGCTATCCATGCCCCTTACACAGCCCCTTCATAAAAGGCTGATACTCAAAATAATTTGACTGGTCATTCAAGAAAGGAAGCCTGCTATTTGAAATTCCTGTAACATTTTATTAGTAGATGAAAACTATTGAAAGATGAAATCTTGCTGCCTTAGAATTCTGCATCTTTTTTGTGGTACTTGCAAGAATCACTTCAATTCTATCTCACACAGCAAGAATCACTTCAATTTTATCTCACACAAAAACCCCTGGACAAAACAAAGTGAACTTCATGATTCTACTGATACTTTAATGGAAAAAAATGACAGATCAGTAAACAGTGGCAAAGACAGTGTGATGAGTAGCACAGAACTGGCTGGACTACTCAGAGGCGTGGGCTCTTTTAAACAAGATGTGTTTTAAAACACTCAAATGTCAAGTTAAGGATCTTAGTCTAGGTAATACATCAAGCCATGCCTAAGCAGCAAGCAATCGTACCCTGGAAAGCAATTCCGAAGATAAGTAACTAAAGCCACACTTCCTCTACAATGTTTTGGAAACATTCAACTAAATTTCGGGTGTATGACAGTTAAACACACTACCATAAACAGCACAGACAAAGCCAACATTGGAAAATATTTCCCCAAAAACTTGGAAATTGAAGAACTGCGGAGGAAGATAAAGATCTGATAAGATACTTGTATGCAAGTACTTTCACTGTAACAGCAGCATTGGCTTTTAACTCAATTGGAAAAGGTACAATCGCTGCACACCATGCAGAAGTCTGGCCAACTCAAATAGAAAAGGACAAGCAAATTTCAACAACAAAGGCAACTTGGCAGCAGATTAAACAGTGATGTTGATTAAATTAGGTAAGAAGCATTAACTACACATTATGCTTGTATCAAACAAGATGCTCAACTCAGTAATAACCAAGTAAAACACAGGGGCCTATGACAGAAGAGGGAATGTCAATGTAGATGACTTAATCTTCCCTTCCAGGCTTTGCAACCATTAAGATTCTCAAAATTACTACAAAAGGCTAATTAATTCATAATACCCGTGACAATGAGGGCATAATTCCCATTTTACCAAGAGCAACCAGAAAGACACTAGCATGTTAAAACTCTTACCATTCCAAAAAACCCAACCACGCAACAACATAGCCTTAAAAAACCAGAAATAATTCTAGACATTATGCTGTAACAAGATAGCTCCCTGAAAATACAGCACACACCCCTACTCCCACCTAAAAACCACTCTAAGATGCTGAGGATACCACTACATTGGAGTCCACAGAGTGAATGGCTGCTGCCACATCCTCTGCCTTCATTAAAAGGCAAAAAAAATTAATAGGAATCACATGAATCTTGCCATTGTAAAACTTACAAAGTTTCATTTATTGAGATGTCCGCGTTAGTCCAAACCAATAATTTGCTAAGAACATATGCTTTGCATGGTTTAAAATAATGGAAGGTGCAGTCTATTGTTGACAGCAATACTTACCCTAATTTACTCGTGACTGCACACCAGCATAGAACTGTAATAACGGCTTCACTTTTTACCACCCCCCCCAAATAACAAACCAAGCAAATCTGTAGGGCACACAACATGAAACCACCTTGATATGGACAGAGCTGCCCTCTCAGCCTGTTTTATCACTATTGTTAGACCTGTAAAAGGGCATTTGACTGTCTGAATTACAAAGATGCTTTTAAAGCCAGCCCAAACTTTAAAAATAGGCCTGAAAACCACCACTTTGGATTACTACCCTTATCTCTACAAGAAAAATTGGTTTTTTTCTATCTAATTTTGATTTACCAGGGCTACACAATCCTGATAAACAGAAGCCTGCAGTTTTAATCAATTGGGTGAAGATAAAGCTAAACTGTTTCACATTATTCGACCACAGTCCCATTGGCTCACATCAACACAGCCGTTGGTTCACTATAATTTCTTCTTTACCTTCTATTTGCTAACATGTAAACACAACTGTGAAATATACCTTTTCTCTAGTGAATACATACATAGTGAAGAACAAGGTTTAATGTAAACCAAAATAAACATATTTGATCTAAAAAAGTAAAGTTAAGGGATTTCTATTTTACACATTAGAACACTAAATTCCAACCCATGGTAGAATTTTTGCTTTTATTTGTCAATTAAATTGACAACTCTTCATTATTCTTTGCTGACTAAATCTGTTAATGCTAAATATACAGAGGTGTCTTAGGGCACAGCCAAAGCAGAAGATATGCTTTATCTTTCTAAGCATTATTAAGTCTTATTTTGTCTGTTGAGTGTAGAAAATACTTTACTTCGATTTACTTATATTACTGGGTTTTTTAACTAAGGAAAATAATTAAGTTTTCCTTGCTAAATACTTCTACTCTGGCAGACAGAGAAAGAAAATAGCAACACAAAGCCCAGATCTGAGGAGTTTTCGTTTTATTCCACCAAAAATAAAGTGAATCAATTGGTTAAAAAAAGACAATTGGAGACCCCTGTGTGGAAAGCAGCTTTATTAATAATGTAAGACTGTAAATAACAGCCTCTGTATTGTATTTAAAATTACCTGCAACAATTTTAACACTAAAAAGATCATTTAAATTATGTTTATATAAACCACATACTTAAAACTCCTATTAAAGTCAACTTAACAGCACACGATTTAACGACAATTTGGGATTAACACTTACAATCATGAATTTAGCTATTTTGCTCTAACTAAACTACTGAGTAGATCCATTTCTACTCACTCAAGTTTCTGCAGCTCAAGCCACTGGCTTGTTAGCCATTCTTCACATTAAGTGACTAACAGTGTCTGTGACTCACTATCACCAGAAGATTAACAAGCCTCTGATTTCTGTAGTGCTAACTTATGAGTAACACTAAAAATAATCAGATGCAATATGTAAAACCAGGGAGAAGGAAGAACTCGGTTATTTGGCATCACTACCTGTTATCAGCCACATACTCTGCAATCTGTTGTGATGCTGCTACAAAAATGCCAGAACGCTATGAAATACAGCACCATACAATTGTGCCTACTTCCGTTTTCTTGATTTGATTCGAAACACTAGTTTGAATATCCATTACTCTTGTAAAGAAACAGATTGTTAGCTTTAAAATATACCATACCATTTTCTTGAGACTATGTTTGCAAAGTAACCCTATTACTTTAGTATGACAGTGAAGTACAAGTTTGTGATCTTTTTTTGCTGAGTGAGACTCCATTGCCCTTAATTCCTTAAGAAATCAGCCTGGAAACAGCACTGTGGTTTTAGGCAAAATTCACAGCATTCATGTCAATATTTTTCATGGGCCTTTGCTTCATAACTTTTCTGTCCTTACCAGATGCACTTTGCAAAATTGATGAACTTTTTCTTAGATTACATCATAAGAGAAAATAATTTCTTATGTAAGAGAGGACTTAATATTTAAAGTCACTCTAACTGATCCCTCAAAACCATCACATCTCATTCCCCAAGAAATTGACTGTTTTAAGATTCCACTCTCCATCTTCCAGTCATTGAATTCCATAGATAAAAAAATTTCTTAAGGTTTTCTTAGTCAACATAATTAACAGCAATAAAAAAATTCCAAGATCTAGAAATACCATGTGCACAAAAATTTGGGAATGCTGCTCTTGCTTAACAGAAGAAAAAAAAAAATCTGTAAAGCCTAGAGGTTGGTTTCTTAACAACAGAAAAATATGTCCACACTATAAATCAGGCACAGACTGGAACCATTTTCAAAATTGGTTCCTGAAAGATGTGTTTGGCAACGCTCTGTCATACAGTAAATCTCCTATTTAGACAAGGCATAACTCCCTTAAAGACATAGCTGAAAAGCATCTTTAAAACATTAACAAGGATTGTTTTAGTTATACTCTCAGCACATGACAGTTTTGGCTCCTCAAACTGCCATTTGGAAAGGTTTTAAAAATGCTTTTCAGGACTTCATCTAATCTTTACAATGTTTCAAAATAAAGTCATCTTAAATGCAGGCTGTGATGCCACAGACACCCAAGACAATCCACTGAGAGGTTTGCCACTGGAAAGTGTATACCATTCCCTGCATCTCCTATGTTTCCAGTTATGCAGTTCCACCTTCCTCAGACACCTCTATGATCTGCTGTAACTCACTGTAACAGCAGAAAACCAGCAATCTTTTCCAGCAGGTCTAAAGAGCAGCTTGCTCTCCTAAGGAACCAGAGGAGCCCAGCGAGCCCTGACACTGGCATGAAGCAAGAATATGGCTGGGAAGAATAAAAACGGTGAGGGATAAACACAAAGTAGCAGCTCTGCCTTTTGAAGTTAATGAGCTATTGTTACTGTGTCAGAGCACCAAATACTCTGGAGATACTCCAGCGCATTCACAGTGCCAATTAAAAGTAGCTGTTTAAACCCCATTGTAAAATCTCTTGAACAGGCAGGGACCCCTGATAAGATGTAAAATGGAAAAAAGTTATTTTCTTCTGTTTGTCTCTGTGGGAAACTTAACACAGCAAAAGACATCAACAACTTAAAAGACCAGTAAAATTATATAATACCAAGGCTCAAAACAAAAATTAAAATGTCAAATAGCATTTTAAATGTTTCTTCCTTCAGACATAAAAACTAATTTTAAAACCACAACACTGCAGATAGAGAGCACTTTAGGAAAAGAAAAAAGCACCGGGTGATTTAATTAATTTATATTGAGATGAAAATCTGTTCTAAATAAATGCAAAAAATCCACAAAGGGTTTGTGTTTTAGAACTCATTCTTAATCCTCAGATACCCAGAGGACACCCTTACAAATACATATGCCCAAACTTTTAACCCTGTTCTATACTGAATACAGCGAAGGAGAGATCACATATATTTGTCAGAAACATTCATTCTTAACTATCAAATTATTTTCTACAGCAGTGAATTAGGAAGTCACCAAATCCACTTCCCTGAGGCTGAAAACCAGTATCAGTACTACAAGGGACAGAGAGGGAAGTTGAAAGCATCTCCCTAGACTAAGTCTCTTTCAAACCAAAAATTTACCTGTAAACTCGTCAATGCTAAGATTAGGCAATTTCTAAAACAAGTAATGGTGAGCACAGTTTTGTACACTAACTACTACAAATGCAAACTTTAGAGATGTATGAATTTTAAACTTCCTGTAATAAAAGCAGTTGTAAAAGATGAACAGTTTTTAAGAAATAAGACAGAAAACTGTTCTCTTCAAGGCTGCAAAACTAAACACTATAACAAGCGGCTACCTTCTCAAATGCTTCTAAATCCACACTCTTAAGAAGCAGGATCTATCAAAAACACTAGCCATACTCCAAGATGCTAAAGAAAAGAAAGCTAGAGTAAAAAAAAAATGGAAAAGAGGAGATGCAAGAGCATCAAAATAAGAATTGGGGAAACAAACAAATAAAAAAAACATATCCAAAACCATAAGTAATGTCAGATTTAGAAGTTGTAATTGTTCACAGTTTTGCTGCCTCCTTTCCATAGTACTCGCAGGCCGTGACAGGAAGCAGCATACCACATGCACAGCAATGCCATGAAGTAACAGAAATTACATCAGCATTTTGTGCTGTGAGAAATATTAAAAGGAGTGACAGCATGGACATCTAGGTGATCATTATAGTTGTAATGCAAAAAAAAAAAAAAAAAAAAGTTTTCTCTACCATTAAAAGCAAAGCAAAAAAATTGCAACACTTCCATATTGCAACTCTGAGTACATTTTTTCATTTTTTTTAAATTAAATGATCAGATCACATGTCAAGACAGCACTGTGGATTACTCACACGACACTACGATTTTAATCAGGCAACAGTTCTTCATACAACATTAAAAGAAACTCTTCATTTCAGAGACCTACACTCAAGTTCACACTGTAAAACCATTTTTGAGGCTGAAAGCTTCTAGGAACATTAAATCTTATATACAGCTACTGAGAGAGGAAAACAATATTCCACAAATGAAAGCCAAAACTACTTACGTTTCAAAACAGCGATCCACGTTGTCTGACATAAGAAGTAACATGCATAGCTGTTCCAGTGCTATTAGCTGCATATCCCTTTCATCTCCCTGACCCATCTGCAGCCATTCCAACAACGTGTCTGGGTCCACATCTGCCATGGTTGATTTTTTTTTTTTTTTAAAAAAAAAACCACAACCAAACCAGTCTCTGCTTAAATTAAAAAGTACCAAAAATATCCTTTAATTGTTCAAGCCACAGTAACTTGAGCACTATTAATGTCTCTCTTCAGCTAGTCCCACGTTTTTGCAGTTTTCACCTGGGAAGAAAAAGGAAAAAAAAAAAAACAAACCAATTACCATCACAATCTAGCCTTTAGACTTCTTGGATATGCACCTCTCTAAAACGTACAGCACATTTTTGGGCTGACATTAAGAAAACTTCCACGTTTGCCCAACATTTTTTTTGAAGCCTTATACATGAGTAAACAGTAATCAGTCTGCTCAGTTTCACTGGAAAAGAATCTCTAGTTCGAGCTGACAATCAAGCAAGACTTAGAGCCTACTTTTACTTACAAGATAACTCAAAGTTAAAACTTAAGAAAACCTGTGCTTAACCTTTCTATAATATTCTCAAAGCTTATATAAAGACAAATAGTGCCGCCTTGTCTATCCTCTTTCCTTTAATATTGCTTCATAAAAGCGTTCAACTTTCTGAAAGATGGATTGCCTCCTCCCTATTCAAATAGAGACACATCAAACATTCCATTTTAAATACAAACACACAAAAATACAAAGCAAAAAAAATGAGACATACAGTTAAAGACTTGGAAAATCTTTGCAGTAGTTTTATTAATCCTTCACCTTTTAAAGAAATATTCGAACATAACATTTGAAAATAACATTTTCAAATCAAAGGACAGAAAAGGCAATTTCAGAATCACTTCCATTTTCAAGAGTGAAGGGTTTTGTTTTGGTTTTTTTTAGAAAAAATATATAATTCATTACTTTTTTAAAAAATGCAGTGAATAATTCAAATTATTCATGTACATATAAGGAAAGCAACATTATTTGTTGGCCCAATGCCACAGCTGTACATGCAAGATGAGGACCAAAAAAGTCCCTTTAAAATGTTAGGAGATATTTTTGACCCATGTGTTTGCTTTGGACTTTCTTTTACTAACAAATAATCAAATTCACCTCCCATGCCTAACAACAAAGCAAACACAACTGTTTTCATGTAATAACTAAAACAAGGTTACACACTAATCTCTTAAAATTAAACATAAAAGACACAAAGTAACTATTTTTTAAATATAGCTTATAAAAGAACTCGTATACCAAACTCATAGATAAATCAATAGTGCTGGACAGTGTCCTCACAAACTGTGGGGGTAGAAGCTTGATCTGGACAAAGTCTGCCTACTTGTTTACTTGCTGCTAATGAGTTAATAGTTAAAAAATAACTCCACCAAGGGCACATCTACAAAAGGGAATCAGAAATTACTACTATATGGAGAAACACACACCGAATCAGTAGTGAAACTCTAAGCTAAAGGATATGACAAAACGTAAGTACAACAGATATGGGGGTTTCATAATTTAGGAGCATAACTACAACACAGATCACTCAACTACTGCTTGCCACTTATATTTTTACTATTGGTGCTGTAAAAAGCAAGTCAAAGGTTACCAAATTCATGCTCTGTGCTCCAAACAACGCCTATGGTCCCCGGAGCTGTTTTCCAGACTATTTCCTGTTCCAAGACTAAATAAAACTACTTCCAGTCAGCACGAGTGGGATCACACTGTAAGTACAGCCCGTCCCCTTACACAATTAACTTCAGCTGGAGGGGGAAGGGAGGGAGGAGAGGAGGGGAAAGAAAAGGGCGAAGGCAATACAAGCGAGAAAATTAGGAATTATAAGAATTAAGAGACGGGAAGTGGGGGAGTTCCACACAGGCACCTGCTGTGCTGTTCTTCCACCCCAGGCGGGCTCTGACCAGACGGAAGAGAACCACGCAGCACAAAACAGAGCGAGGCGAGAGGCCGGGGGCTCCCGGGAGAGCCGCGCCAGGGAAGCGGCCGAGGTCGCCACGCACCGCCGGGCCTGCGCGCGCCGCGGCTCCGGGCCCTCCCGCACCGCCTGGCGGGCACCGGGGCCCTCGCACCTCCCCCCCCCCCTCCCCGCCGCCCCCGCGCCCCGAGGGACCTGGCCGCCCCGCTCTGCTCCCCGCCGTCTCCACCGCCCGGCGCCCCCCGCTCGCTTCGCCCGGCCCCGCCAGCCCCGTCCCGCCAGGCCCGGGCAGCTGCGCTCACATTCCCGGGGAGCCGCAGGCCTCGCGGAGGGACCCCGGCCCGGGAACAGCGCCGCCTGCCCAGCGCCAGCGCCTCCCTCCCCGCCGCTCACCTCCCGGCGCCGGCGCCGACCCCTCCTCAGCGCCGCGGGGAGACGGCGGGAGAGACGCGGCGGCGGCCCGAGCGCCGCGGCAGACAGCGGCCAGCGGCATCCATGGCGGCTCCGCCCGGCACGGGATTGGGTGGGAGGAGGGGGAAGGGAGCTTCGCCGCGGGGGGAGGAGCCGGAGCCTGCGCAGCCGCTAGGGGAGCTGCGGAGCGGCCTCACCGCCACCGCGGGCAGGGACCGCCCCGCTCCAGCCCCGCCTCCGCCTCCGGAGGGACCGGGGCCTCAGCGCGGCTGCCCCGCCTGAAGGGGCCCTGCGCCCACGCCCCCGCCCCGGCGCCGCAAGGGCTTCCCTGCCCGGGCCCCGCCAACTTTGGGAGCGGGTCCGAGTTCCCAGGGCGCCCGGGCGCTGTGGCGCGGGGGCCGGCGGACACGCTGCCTTTCCCTGGCTGCACGGACATTTTTTGTTTTTCTTCTTCTTGCAGATCATTTATTTCACGCCATATTCTGCCTGTTCGCTTTGGTGTCTTTATGGGTTTTAGGGAGGGTCTATACCTCTCAGCGCCCGCTCTTGGGAACACTGATCCGCCTCCCGCGCCTTCCATGAAAGGCTTCAAACCTTTCAGTGTCAGCTCTGGCAGAGGAGAGGTTTTAGTTTTCACCCTTATCCTGCCGTGGATTTGAGGTACTGTAACGGTACCGTGTGGCTTGAGACATGATTTGGAGCAGAGCAGCCCCTGCCACACGTGCTGTGGCATTACCTTGCGTGTGATCCCAAAAAAATCCAAGGGAAGCAAACTGCTCTAAATTTGAAATGAAAGGCTAAAAGGACTTTAGCAGAAACTACTATAAATTTAAAATGAAGGGCTAAAAGCAAAGGATCGTCAAAATAATTTCCTTCTCTGTAGGATGGCATGCGTTTTTGTAGGGAATTTAAGCCTATTAGTATAAGTACAGTAAATAAGATTATGTACATTTGAATGTCACTCCTACCAATGCCGTAGACATTTCCTGTAATTAGGGAGCTGAAACTGCACACTGAACAAAAACGCAGTAGCACTCATGCTTGGTTAAAACTTGCCAAATGGAGACATTTTTCTTGTTTGATGTTGTAATAACACCTCTAGAAAGCGTTATCTTTATTGCTGCCGGTTTTTTTCAGAATAGAACAGTAACTCCTTTGTCTCTATTTCTGATTTCTAAGGCAGCTTAGCCTGTCCGTCTTAGCGTATCACGTCTGTCTTAACTGCCGCTTGTTCCAGCCCTGCTGAGATTTATGTGTATATACTTTGCCTATGCTTGTCCTTCAGAGGTCAGCAAGACTTCTTATATGCTTAAAGTTAAGGACATGAGACCGTAGAAAGACTGAGTCTGCAGTCTTTAAATTTAGAAGCTTGATCTTCTTTCACTTTCACTGTGAAAGCAACAGCAGAATTAGGCCAAACTTACCTTGCTCCTGTTGCGTGATGCTGGAACCAGTTTCCTTTCTTTCTACTGTGAAGAGAACTTTCAATTAAACTTTCAATTAAAGCAATATTATTAATTTATTCTAAAGACAAAAAAAATGCTAATTTCAGTTGTAAAGACCAAAAGCTTTGAAATCAAACAAATCTGTTACTCTTTTCACATTGGCTGCAGTTGCTGGTTTAGGTATCTTTGGACAGATGCACCCATGGTTATCCATGGGGAAGATGAGGCTATTAAAGTATAGATCAATTTAGGAACAAAATCAAAAGTTTAAATATTGCACACGTGAAGAATACAAATAATGGATTTTGAATGCTATAAAGTATGAGTGCAACATTTAAAAATACTGGTAATAGCTTTCAGTGCTGTACATATTTATTTTTAAATGGATAAATATAGATAGTTCCATGTCCTGGTTTGCCCGATTTGCTGTGTCCTGTAATTAAAGGAAATGTATCAGTAATGTATTACAGCTTTAGTCATGAATCAAGATTTTTTTTCTTTGTGATATATTTGTAAAATTTAGGAGTTTACTGGTGATTTTTGTTCCTCATCATGAGGTTTCTTCTCCCAGAATGAAACTGAAAAAGAAGAAATGATCTGCTGATGAGATTCTGTGGTTCTTAAAATATCTAAGTTCATGGTCTGATTAATACTTTCTCCACTTTGTGTGCTGACTGGGCATTCAAATTGTTTTCAGCAGTTGTCAGATTATTCCAATAAATAAATTACAGCAAGTGATAACCTTGAGGTTACTGTTTCAGACTCCTTCTGTGTACACCTCTTCAAAAGTGACTGCTCTCTAATATTTGATAAGATGGAAATCACTAGCAAATAAGAGTACAGTGAGCGAACAAGACATAAGAAATGCATCAGTGGTTTTTATGGAATTACTTGCTTTCATGTGAATTTTCATATGAACACAGTTTTTTCAGACCAAAATTTCCAGCCCATGGTTGTCACTTGGTTAGTGTACTGAGGAAGAAGGGCTATAAATGGATTAGAGCAGGCAGATGGGGAAGGCAAGTAATGCCGTATAGTGAAATGACAATTCATGGAGCTTGCCTGTCATCGTTGCTTTGAAAAAAATCATGCTGAGCATTGTGTGAAACTTGCAAAACCAATTCCAACTACAGTTCCCTATGCTTGTACAATGTATGTATTACTCATTTAGTTAGAAAATGTCCTAAATTCCAACACCATCTGACACGCAGTTCATGTATGACCTTGGCCTAATCCCTTAATCACTGCATGGCTCTGTTTCCTCCTTTATAAAAAACAAGGTAGTAATACTGGAGTCAGAAATGTCTTAGTATTTATGAAACTGTGAGTTGCTGAGGCATGTTACTATATTAAGTCTTAAATAGTACTATAAAACAGAATTCCTCTTTATGACTACACTTGAGCAGACCACACGTGTAAGTGACTGAGGATGCTTTTGGAAATTAGGTCACACGAGCTCAATGTAGATTGACCTTTGGGAGTGTGATACTGACCAATGACCATCGTTTTTGCTGTGGGTTTACCTGAAAATTAAAACTTGTCTTTAAAAGAGAAAACATCGGAAAATTATTGGCATAATGTTACATCAGAGAAATGTGCCATAGAGGGTAGCAAGGGTCAGGGACTGGAAGGATGCAGAGGTAGAAAGCTTCGGAAACGTATTATAAAGGACACCCTACTTGAAACAGTTACTGTGTAAGAAAACATTGCAAGTGTTCGCAAAAGGGTTTGATCCATTTGAAAAGAAGTTGTGTTTTGGGTAAAATTTTGCAAAGTCTTCTTGAGATGGGAAAAAAACCTAAATGTTTTTTCACTTACAGCTCAAAGAAATATAACATTTACTACTTCTTTTGTGTTATACTCAGGCTGGTGTTTTCTGTATGGTTTTAGCTGATAGCAGAAGGAAAAGTCTGTCATGAGTACTACTGATACCACAGCGTGATAGTAAGGATTGCAGACTTCATATAGGAATGATCAGGCTTTTGTTACAGAAAACAAAAACCTGGCCAAAAATCAAATTGAAATAGACCTGCAGTTCAAATGAAACAAGAAGTTTCAGATTCCTCTGTGTATTTTTAGTTGATATGGAAGCTAGAACCTGGTATAACCGATGTTTTTGTTAGCCATATTGCTCACCTCTGTACACATGCCAAGTTGATTTTTCCAAAAAATAGCACTCCTCTAGAGTAAATAGATCAGAGAGTGACATAAACAGACCCTGAACACCTCCACAAATATAACAGAGTAGTTTATGCTAAAGGCCAGTGCTGTGCCCAGCCAAATAAAACAGTGTAATTATTTATGGGTTATTTATCCTTTTGCTTTAACAAGTTTTTTCTCTTCCACCCACACAATAATGCTGTGGAAAACACTGAAAGTTCCTCCTCCCCCAGGAAAAAAATATGAATAATTCCATACGTGTTTCATTTTCTTGATGAATGTTATACTTTAGAAGAAAAAGTTAAGAAATGTTGACTACACATTTCAAAGCAAGAAGGTCAGATATTACAGAAACTTTCTTGCTGCATCAGGCAAGGTTTAGTTTTACAGAATCTGGCTATTAATCGTATTTACTTCTTAAGAATATAGTTAAAAATATTTTCTTCTAGAAAACTTATTTTTTCATAAATAAAATGCAGTTGGTAGAAGCTTGTTTATTTTAATCCCTATGTTATCTATGGTCTCTTCTTAGCCACTTTACTGTTGCACAAGCCTGGGGAGCACAAACATGGTGTCAGCATCTTGACTTGCCAAACGGACGTGCCAGTCTTTGCAGCCCTGGCAGTCACCAAACAATTCTGTGCCCGCTGGGACATGTGGTCTTACGCAATCTGCTGTAGCAGGCACTGTGTGAGAGGCTGCCTCTTTGGGAGTCCAAGTGCTGCAATTACACTTGTTGATGTGGTGAGCACATGAGTAACGTTGACGTGATAAATGTGTGAGTGACACGCTGGTGGCTGGTGTTTGTGGAGGTAGAGAGCTGAGTCATTGTTCTCCTTCCTAGGCTCCTCAGGAGAGTGTCAGCTTCCTGGAGGGCTCTTACCCTCAGAGCTGAGTGAATGAGCATGAAAATGTACAGAAGAGCATGACTTTCAGAAAACTGCAAATACTCCAGAATTATTGTTTCTTCCTTCTGAAATTTTTGTTCAAAATCATGTACGTTATAGGGCTTTTCCCTAAGTTAACTCACCTATGTGGTTTTTTTTTTGTTTGGGGTGGGTTTTTTAAGTACAAGTTTACTTTCTTGGTGTTCAAGGCTGGGGATTGTTGTTTATAAACATCTCTGTTTCTTATAAATATCTAAAGGGTGGGTGTTTGGAGGATGGGGCCAGACTCTTTTCAGTGGTGCCCAGTGACAGGATAAGGAGCAACAGACACAAACCGGAACACAGGAAGTTCCACCTAAACATGAGAAAGACTTGTTTACTTTGAGGATGACAGAGCACTCTGGCTGCCCAGAGAAGCTGTGGAGTCTCCTTCTCTGGAATAATCAAAACCCACCCGGACGTATTCTGTGCAACCTGCTGTAGGTGATCCTGCTTCAGCAGGTTGGGTAGACTCTGTGGTCTCCAAAGGTCCCTTCCAACCCAACCATTCTGTGATTCTTTGGTTCTGTGGTTCTGTGAGTGAGAAGTGAGTAAACTTTGTATCACTTAACTCCTTTTTAACCTCAGTTTACCTTCAGCTATATCACAAGTAACCCATCATCACAGCCTGCCCTCATTCCTGTCCCTTTCACCTCTCATTGCCAAAGGGAAAGTGAGGTAGAAATTAGGTAATGGTTATCTATTTCAAACTGTTAGCTGTACCCTGTCCACCACTAACATAGGCAACAGCAATGAATCTCAATCCCAGACAAGTGCAAGGAATGATCAGTGGCTCAGATCACAGTGTTTCTTACTGTTTTTAATGTCACAGACTAGGTTATAACTTTCTGAATTAGAAGATTAATCAAGATTCAGTATTTGTTCCTCCTATTTTTACTCCCTTGTTATGGGAATAAAAATGTAATCCTACATGGCATCTGGTGTGGCTCCCAAAATTTCAATGAATTATTGTAAATGAATTTCAATGATCTGCATTTGTAAGGAGAATCACAGTAAGAATAAAGTGTTCTAATCACCAAATGATTCTTCTGTATTCTGGGATTAAAAAAAACCCAACTACTTTGAGTTTTATTGGAAAGAGTGTGATTTTTACAGCCTTAAAAGGCTTGCTAATACCTTTTACTATTCTTGTAGTGAAATTATATCCTATTCACCACTGTTGAATGTCTCGACATGCAAGAAGAAGGAACAGTCTCAAGCTCCTAAAACCTGAATTTCTGGATTAGATTCTGGAAAGAGCTACATCTTTCATTCAAACAGGGAAAAATAACAGACTATTATGACAGAGCATGGCAAAGCTTAATGATAGCGCTGTCCTAGGGCACACGAGACAGACAACTAAAAATTGTATCATTTACTAATGAGACAGGAAAACTTTCTTGCCCTACTAGCGGGTCTTAAGAAAAATGAGAAAGTGCTGTACTTCACTAACAGTTTGTTCTTTTAGAAAGATAATCTGTGCACTCTGCAAGCTCAATTAAGCCTTGGGTTGTTTGGTTTGTAGGAAACGTGTGATCCAAACAACTTAACTCCTTGTCAGAAGTGTTGAAATTACTTTATTTAGAATTGTAGTAATAAGATGAAACCAGTTTTCTGCAGATCCTCAAGTCTATATTCTTGCAAGGAAAGTATACACATACCTTAAGGAGTATATTACAGGTAGCAAACTGCCTACCTGTCTTTCTCTTCATTAACTTTTATCAATAAATGAAGATCACACTGTGCATGTATTGGGATTTGTCCTTCACTGTAACCTTTGGACTTATTCCCAGGCTACAGACTGTGTTAAATATAACTGGCTGAAAATAGGAAAATTATCTTTTCAGAGAGAGGTAAAGGTCTTTTAGTTTCAACAGGGTTGATTTTCATTCTTTGCCCATTGCTACTGAACACAGTAGATGATACTGGAGAGAGTCCTATTTTCTTAACTTTGGTTTTCCTTTTGCTACTCTTTTGCTACATTTTTTGGACTTCCTTAACAGAAATATTTTTTAAAACAGCAAAATAACTCCCAAAGCTCAGACCCCTGAAATTCATTCTTTTAGCTAGAATGTAAGGAAAAGGATGAGAAATAAAACCCTTCCCAGGATATTAAAAACAAATCAATATGTTCCTATATAGAAAATATCTTGGAAGAAGCAGGTTTTGAATGAGAAACTCGTATGTTACAAATGTGCTTACACTAGGCTGTATTGGATGAAACGGTACCTCTGGCAGAAGAAAAGAAGTGGATATACAGTGATGAAGGCTCAAAATATTATCCTTGCTGACTACATTTCAGACTGTGACCCAGGCCAATTAAAGAAAATCTTTTTGATCCTATAATAGAGAACTTTGTGACAGAGCTGCTTTGTATGTGAAAAAGTGGCCATGGGAGAAAATTGGTATAAATATCAATTTATTTGCCTAAAAACTCCCCATTAACTGACACAAGCATAAGGAAAATGATAATTATCCTTACTTCTTGTGGCATATAATGCATGGTTATTGACCTATTTTTGAAAAGTTTCATCACCTGTATCTTTACTCCAAAGGAGTTCAGAGATCCACATGGTGCAAGTAAGCACGGGATAAAGGATTCATACCAATTTTTCTCATCATACCCCATATTTTGTCCTTTGGACACCCATTGACTTATGCTGGTAAGATGGGATTTCCATGAACGGGTCACAAATTAATCCACCTACAGCACAAGATTTTGCGTTTCAGTTCCTGTGTACTTGATATCGATACCTTAAAAAATGAGGCTAGCTGTAAAACAGGAATAATCTAATTCTAGCCCAAGTTGCTGCGGCTAAGCTTTTAATATTAGTGTCCTGTTTGCATTGACTTTTAGTTATATATGTTAAGACACAAGCATTGTTTTATTATGCAAGCGTATTGTACGTGCTTTTACTGTCTGTTCTGTGTTACAGGGTTATATATTTATACTGTAAAACATTAGCTCGTTGGGCCTTTTTTGTCTGTATAAATTTCTGTGTAAACACTGACCTCAGTGCACACAGGTAACTTATTAAAATTACTTAAGTATTGTGTGTTTGAGCCTTCATCAAAGCAAGAATGTACTCTACCCATTTTTTTTCATACAGTGCCAGCCTTAAAATCAGCAGGTCAAATTATCTTCATAAAGATATGTTGTTTTACTGAAGTCTATAAGACCTCACCAGCTTGGGCCAGCAGATAATTTGGCTCAAATACTAGCATAAGAGTTTAGCTAAACAGAGTCTCCAGATACATAGAGTTTTGTGCAAGATTCTTGGCTGTTTTGACATTTTAAAGTGAGACCCAGACATTGAAGCACTTGAATTAGACATTTTGTTTCTATTTTGTCTGCAAGAAAAGATGAATCCACTAGAGCCTGAGTGGTACCATAGCTCTTGAATCAAGAATACAGTTCCCTTCTGTAGAATTAAGTTTAACAGATCCAGTAGCAGATCTCATCTATCCATTTAAGGAGCAGCAAGGTGCAGATTTAAAGGATACAAAGAGCTGAATGCATTTGCAGACTTTCTGCTTGTGTTTCAGTGGGAAGAAGCATTGAGGTTGCCTCTTGCAAGCTGATTTTGAGGGAGCATCAAACATTTTTTTTGATAGAGAAATGTTACATGCATACAATGTGTTCTTGTAGTAAGTGATGTGCTTCGCTGATGATGTCAGCAGTTATTGTTCATAGAAATATTTGTCTATGTAATTTTCACACTACCATTTTATGTACAATGATGTTTGTGTGTAGTTACAGCTCCTTGAATACAACAGTTAGTCTGTGTCACAGTCCCTGCCCTGACCCTAATGAGAGAAGTAATAGCCTGGGGCTGCTGAATCTCATGCCTGTGATTTCCATAGTGGAGGATCAGTGACTTTGGTAGGAAAATCTAATGTTGAAATACTGAAAGGCCCCAACTTAGATTCAGAATTACATTTGTGGTAAAGGACATCTCCCCAGAGTTTACAGTAAAGAGAAAATTCAGACAAAGACTACAAAGCAGATCAGAGAGTAACATAGTCCATACTGATAAGCTGCTTAGCAGTTTTAACTCTGAAGTCTGATACCCCTACTTCTACATATTAGTGATCTCCCAACTATATCAAGCTAACTCTTCTCCTTGTGTAAGGAAAGCCAACAGGAATCCAGAAGCTGTTCTGCATCTGCACTCCATATGGAGCATAGCTGCAAGCTACCATGCATCCCCTGGCCCAGGGGTGACCCATCAAGACAAGGAAGATGAACCCAGAGGGAAGAATTCTGTCGCAGTGCTGGAAAGAAAGGGAGCACAGCTAGAAAGGAGCTAGTCTTCCTAGCATCACACTGCATCAGATCTGTTTTCCCTATTGGGAAAGTTAGATGACAAATCAAAGCCAGAATCCAGTCCTGTCTCACAAGGAGGGCTGATACCTGTGCCTGGTGACATTACCCAACATTTAGCATTGCAAGTAATTCCACGGGGAAGTACTAAGCGATGTTTTGAGAAAAACAACTGATTACTGGCCGTAGAAGTCATATGCAAATATACTTGCAAATTATCTCAAGCAGGTAATCTTAGGAAGAAGCAGGCTTAAGACAGACATTTAGAGGTAAATTGTGTCCTCCATCACAATATTATATCCCATAGATGTATGAAATTCAGGATTAAATCTGTAGGTGCCTGTGCATGTAACTGTGGGCAGAAATTATCCCAAAACCACATTTTAAAGTCAGAGACTTCCTCCCATGGTGTTAGGCAAGAAAGATGAAACTTCTGTGTTCAGGGTCAGGCACCTCATGTGCTTCAGCAAAAACTATGCTGGAACAACAGGATATCCTGTTTTAAATAATACAGATAATGAATGACTGAGATTGTAGTCCCATCTGCTTTTCGCCTTTGATTAAAAATTCTGGTAGGAAACAGGATCCTGATGTGATACCCTGGTGTCTCCTAAAATGATTAGAAGACGCAAGCATCCAAACATTCTCAGCTGTAAAGTGATACACAACTTTGTCTGTCCTATAAGCTGAATGTCTGACTCGTTACTGTCTTACCATATTTACTCATACCTATTGTAGGATGATTTGCTCTGACACAGCAGTTTTAGGCAACCCATATGGCTGCTGAAGTGTGCAGCGGAATTTGGAATATAAAGAGAGTTTGTGTAGTTATCAACTCTAATCTGTAAATTATAGCTGACTATTTGTAGGGACATCTGAAACAGGAGAATTTGAAAACACCATCACCATTACCACACATCAGTATTCATCGCATTTAATGAAAAGGTAGCTCATTAGAATTGTACCATAAGATACATTGCACATTTATCTTAAAATAAACCCTGCACCCTAGGTTATACTTTGTCAGTATGGCTGATTCTATATAAGGTGGTGCTGACTTTGTGTTAACTCCAAGTTTGTTGCATTCCCTCCTCCCCCATCCTGCAGCAAATTTAAGCAGCTTTCTGCAACTGGCAGAAGCAAGCACAGTGCTGGTGCATACTGATACTTCCTGGCTTAGCTCAGTCAGGCTTGATGCTTTATGCTGTTAGTGTCAGCTCAAATCATGGATGAGGACTAAACCCAAACCTAATCATTAATATTAAAAGCAGTCCTGTCAGTATAAATTGTTATGTATGAAAACATGCAAAACTTGGACTACTGATCTTGAAATACGTAGCTGCATCAGAGAAAAGCATTGAGGATTTTATTTGTAGAAATCAGGTAAATCAACATGATACTTTCAGTATAATTTCACAGCAATGCTGCTGGGTTTCCATTCAGGCACCCTCTATTAATAGAGCTATTTGGCAGAGTCACTCTTAAGATCAATCATGACTGGTAAAATGTCTTTTTTTTCCTCAGGCTCTTTCATGTCACATACAGAGCATCTCTGGGACTGTAGCAACACCTACCTCACCATTCGCTTGAAAGAGCTTCCCTCTCTCTTTGCACATACCCAATCCCATGAACTCCAGCTCTCTTTTTGGTGCAGAGTTTTCATAGGAGTTGAAAAGATTTTTAAGGAAACATATCTGGACCTCTCCAATGCCTTACATTGTTCTCCAAAATTATAACTTACATGGAGAAAAGAGTTCTTGGGTTTTCCATCCTTCAAACAAATCTTTTTTACGTTACCCTTCAAATGACAGACACATCCTACATGTAAATTTCTTCTATTAACATCAAGCAGAAAGGACAGGAGGAAGCGAGGAGTACCAAAGTATCTCCTCCATCTCACAGGCACACCTAAGCACAAGGTTTCCTCTAACACTAAACCCACAAGCTACTGTTTCCTCTCCTTTCCTGAAGGATAATCGCTGTTAGTCTATACAGTAGTTTCTGGATTGGAGGTAGCAGTGCAGGCTGTGTCTACCCATAGACCATTGCAAATGCTTCTCAAAAAACCCAAACCACTTAAAAAGTAATGATATAACATTTCTGAAAATTAGACCACTCTACCATTTTCTTCTTCCCGGGAAAGTTGCCATGTCTAAATCCAATTTGCAATAAGTTCAAATTCTTCCTTCGCAGTCTGTCCAGTCTTTTTTTCTCCCTTTCTCCAATTTTCGCTCCAGACCAAGATTTACATGCAAAGAAACTCAAAACTCCGGGAAATTCTGGTATTTTAAATCAAGGTTTGGCTATCAAAATGTTTTAATTTTATTTAAATCATGGTTTAGTGTTGCTTAGGCTGTAGTTTTCAGAGCCATTGCATCAAAATGCTCTTTGCTGGATAACTGTATGCTCAGCCTCATGGCAAAGTTCACATCAGACAAGAAGATGGCTGAAAGAAGCAATATGTGGTGAAAAAGATGAAAAAAAATGCTGGACAGCATGTTTTTATTGGTTTCAATATTAAACCAGTTCTACGAACTTCAGCTTGGAACCCAGAGAGTATCAGTGACTCATCAAATATCACAAATACTTGAAAAAATGTAAAAAGATTAAGTTAATCTCATAACCATTCCTTCACAAAACCATCCCATTTGGGTTTTTTTGTTCTAAAGTATTTTAAACAAGAAGTGGAGTAATTTGATTTTAAACCAGAAACAACTCAGGGAAAAAACCTTATGTAAACAGTTTACCATATATAGTCATGATATTTCTCAAATTTACAAGTAAAGCTGTAAAGTAGTTATTAAATTATTTGAGATTTCTGGTGATGCTTTTATTTTCAGAACACTGTCTTGTTCTAGTCATCTAGTTAGTGGCTGAACTGCACTCCAGCTAAGAAATGGAATGATCTTGGACTTATAAATGGGAAAAGTTTAAAAGCTGAACCACTTCATTATGATCATTCTGCTGTGTACCAACTCTGTTATCAAGGTCAGTTCATTGACATTGGAGTAGCTGTGAACTAATTCAGAGGCTTTGATTCCTAGAGAACGTATGCTGCTGAGCAGCTATTGGGAGTTCTTAACTAGATAACCTGTGCAACAGGTATCTCATTTGCATGACAATAGTCCAGCTGGCCTCAAAATATTTCTATCAAGGTCGATAAAGCTGGCACTTTGCAAATAATTAGACCCTTTCAGGTGGGGGTGGTGAAGGAACGAAGGCACAGCAATATTCAGTCTTCACAGAATGTTTTCTCTGGCACTGCCATGATTTGTTTCTACTTGCCCTACACAAATGTGACAAGCACGTTTATTTGTGCTTTTGAAAATTAGTTCCCCTCTTAGACCCTATTTTGTTTAGACTGTGTTAGCAGCAGCTTCCATTTCTTCAGAACTGGGGAGTAAGAGCAAGCTATAATGAAAGGCTAAAGGTATTTACCCTCTCTTCCACGCCCTGAAGGAACTGAGCTGCTGCCAGTAGTTACAGGCAGTTGGCAGTTCCCCGGGATCATTATAACCAGAAACCAGTATATGCATTCTGATCCATCTACCTGCCCTAGAAAGTCATTGGCCACTGACAATGACAAACACTTCCTAACTCTCCCCACATTCTCTCTGCCTTCTGCACATTCTCCAAGGAATGGTCTTCATTTCCAAAGACTACACAGTGATTCAAGTAAAAATTCTAATCTAAGAACAGTGTTGACAATTTTACAATTCAGTTAACTCCTTATAAGTAATTTCAAAATCTTTTAGTGAAAACATACAAAGTGTGCATGCACGGGTGTTGTAACCAACGCTGAAAAGGCCATGGACACCAGAGCTGTTGAAGTGTCTGCTGTTACAGTTGATCAGTTACATAATTTCAAACTTGTCTTCCTACTTTGCATACCACTTAACAATTGTCTTTTTTTGTGTGGAACAAACACTGTTTTCTGATGAAGTTTCTGTCATTGCTGTAACTGTTTTCCTGGATTACTTAGAGACCATATAGAATGTGATCCAGTTGTGGCTGCTTATTCTCCGAACAGGTATAGCGTCCTAGTGCTGCATGTAAGTAACTTTGCATTATTTTTTATAGTAGTGTTATTAACTTGTCTCATCCTGTGCTGATGGTACGAAGTGGTGAACATTACAAATCAGAGTAGTTTCATCCATAAAATATTGTACAGGATTCCAGTCAGCTATTAAGCTACATTATCTCACACAGGCTGTTTTGAAGCAATGAGTCAACCAGATAACTGATTTAATTATTATTTTCCCTTCCTTTTCTTACCACCCATGCGCATGCCTCTTGTTCTTCTTCCCCCTTCCTTCTTGTCTCTGTCCTGTCCTAATCCTTCAGCATTTGTTTGATTTGAAAAATAATCCCTGAAGAATGTTATTGCTTCCTCTCCAGCCTTTGTATTTGCTCCTTTCCTGCTGTTATTCCCTCTGGCCTGCCTCATCTTCACAGCAGTCTCTCTTGCTTCGCTGTCTGGACTGAATATTGCCCTCTAGCACTTGTACCCAGCAGAAAGTCATGGCTGGCTGTTGGCTTACCTGAAGGTAAGAAAGGCAATCAGAAAAGATATCTAACAGTGAGTTGCACATAGTTCTGGGATATTAGTGTGAACAGAAACTGGATTTTAAATACTTGTCTGCCTCAGTTCTTGCACTTACTAGGAATACACAGGTGTGAAAAAAGTGAAAAAGATTCACTTCTTTTGGGAGCATTGTGTGTAGCCTTGGTGCAGCTCCACACGCCTAGGAAGTCAGGAGAGAATCCCTGAGAGTTAATATATTCATTAGTTCCTGAAGGAGAAACTTATGGCACTGAAAGCCATTCCTTTCATGTCCAGAACAAGACAGTGATGAATGTGGTTTTGAATCCTAACTACCAGCTCTAAAGCTGATTCAGCCAAGATGTACCGCAGTCTGGAACAGCCGGTTTCCACAGGCAGTAGCAGGCACTTTGTGAGCGAGCTGCTGTGTCTCCTCTCACTGATGTACCAAAGCCACTGGAAATTTTTGGCAATTTTTGTGCAATGGAGAAAAATAATGACAGAACTACACAAAGGCAATCTGTCATATGAAGAAGTGCTGCAGCCAAGCTTGACAAAGAGGCAAGTCCCTGCTCCCTCTTCCCTTTCCTGCTCACAGAAGTTTTGCAGTAGTCATCGGTCTTCTAAATCTGCTTCTGTGGTCACTCTGCTCTATAGCCAGTGCATTCAACAGCCTTTCTTTTTCCGCCTGGGCCAGAAAAGCTCCGGGAGTCTTTATGAATGAGTGTTGCTTATCCTAAATCATTGCAGTTCATGGTTCTGAATGTTGCTGCAAGTGCACAGAACTAAGCAGGACACCACATGGATGAATATGCAGGTGATGGCAAGCTTCAGCAACTGCTGCTCTGAAGGACACCAAGGAGGGACGTGTTTGTATTAAGGCACAAACCAACGTGAATAAGAACTCACTTCTATGTATCGTTGGGATTTATCCACTAAGACTGGTAGCATTTGACTACCAACAGCCTCAGCATAGATCCAGGCCACCGGTAGTTACTAACGAACACACATACCCACAACTTAGCCTTTGTCAGCAGTGGCAGCTGCATGGTTCAGTGGGATCCCAGAACAGACCAGCATGAGCAGGTTCTTAAAGGAACCTACTTGAAGATAGGAAATTGCCTGCTTGGAGAAAAAAAAAATATATACACTCATAGCTTCCCCAGGTTTAGCCGCCCTCGGACAGACTGAACTGGTTTGGTAGTTCATAACATGCTTACTGATGGCTTTCTTCCCGGTACCTAGGTTAGTGGTATGGCCTTTTGCCACATTTCCAAGGCTGTGTGGGAGAATCGGGATAGAACGCTGCAAGCTTTTAAGCCCTGAAGGTCCACAAGTATCTGTATTTACTGTATGGTTTAGAGGGCGCCTAGAACTACAGTTGGGTTGTGGCTCCAACCCAAGCCTGCGCATTCTTGAGTACTTCTCTCTGATCAGCCTGAGAATTCTTGTTTTGCAAAAGTAAATTATTCCCAGATTTATTTGCCTCGAAAAGGAACTAGGAGGAATATGGAATAAAAAAAGCCCATCTACCCTCCCACCATCCCCCTGACCACATTATTGTGTCATTTGACTCCCTGACAGCTAAACGTGAGTTTGCATGATGCTTCAGATGGAGGTGAAAACGCATTTACATGCATTGTCTCTTCTATTACTTCCCCTCATCCCATCCTCGCTTACTTAATATAGTTGATGAAGTATCATAAAACAAACCCTGATTTTTTGTTTTAGGAAAATTCTTTTATTCCTCTAACAGAATTTTGTGTAAATTTGGTGACAACAGCTTGAAGCAGTTATCCTTGTGTCTGTGTTTCCTGTGAAACATGCAAACATCTGTGACGATTTTCTCTTGGTGTTTGCCACGAACCTTACATGAGAGAGGAAGAGGTTAAGAGCATTTGCCTTCATAATGATAGGTTGTATTTTCAAATTGCATAATATCTCTATTTTTAGATATAAATCAAAATTGTTTCCATAATCTCTGAGGTCTTTACTTTGACTGAAAACACGTCTCATACGAAACATCCTTTTCTTGCAGAAAAGGGTACTGAAAACTGAGGCACTAGGCAGAAAGAAAATGCTCACAAAAATACCATAATCGAAATCTACCCCATAGAAGGTTATAACAAAAAAAATCAAAAATACATAGTAGCAACAGGGAATCTCAACCATTCTGCACTGCATTTCATTGGCAGTGAGATAATTCACATAAGTTTTAACACAGGAATATTAACGCTGGCTTGAAAAATGTCCAATTTGAGGCTAAATAGTTGCAATTCATAAGGCAGTATCTTAGAAAAGGATTTTATCAAGCTTTTGCATCACTATATCTAAATTCTTACCAGCAATTTTCAGAAACAGGCCTTCTTCATCTGCAAACTTCTTTACATATGTAAACAAAAGGCTTTTCTGTGCCATAACCGGACAAAGTGGCACATACACTAATACATACGCTCTGCTGTGGCTGGCACTCATCCTCCAGACTGGTTTTCTCCTGCAAGTGTTGCCATTGAGCAGCTGAAGTGCACGCACAGAGGAGGATTTCATGCCATGTTCTACCTCCTAGAACCCGATTCTGCACTTCAGATGACTGGGACTATGGAAGGGGGAAGGACCACAGAGCAAAATTGATATTCAGCTGCAGAGTGAGTGAATTTAGTTTACCGCAGATTACTTCAGGAGTTTTTGGAAGCCTGCTTTTGTTTTGACTTGTTTCTCAAATAAAATCTTCAGCCCTCCTTGTACTGTATTTAGATCACTTCCCCTTTCATTGTTATATGTAATAAACCATTCATTCTTCAGAGAATCCAGAGAATACTTTAGGAGACAAAATAACAAAAATCTACTTACTTCAAAACCAAAATGAGAACCTCACAACATTTTGGAGAGGCTGGTGGTGTAGCACTGGCATCTTTAGGGTTCCCTTGCACAGACAACACAATGTATCAAATGCATATGTTTTATTTTATTCTACATAATCAATTTTGGTCTCATTATCTAAAAATACAGTAGAGGCAGGTAAAGCATGTCACTTCTGGCTAAATGCACTTTTTTATTTTTACATATTGAAGCTATACCCGCCCGTCATTAAATAGCTTGAGTAGTATCGGTAACAATGAACTGCTTGTTACATACTTCAGTTAACTGGAGTCCTGTGTGAAATGTCTTCCACAGCATCAGCTCCCATGTTGTTCAGGGGAGAGCACTATAGGCAAATCTGAGCACTTGGCTGCATGAAAACACAGTTTATTTTATTGGTTGCTTTTAAGGATCAGAGGTTGCAACTCAACAACTATTATGTCTTTATTTTACAAGAAACTTCACTTGTCAACGTGCAGTCAAGCCACATGGGTTTTTCACATCCAAAAAGTGATTTCTAGGAATGTCCACAGGATTAGAGCTGCTGAGCACTGGCCAAGTAGCACCAACATCAAGCTACAAGGGAGTGGCTCTTCCTGTGGTTTTTGACACCACGATGTAGGGGAGTAGAAGAATAATCCACCTTGCTGTCTGTTCTAGAGTGTTAATTTTCTAAGGATTTTACCCCTTGCTCTCTTGCCTTCCTTGAAAATTCATTGGCCAAATTTTTCAACTAGAAGAAAACACAAGCAGATTATTAGTAGAGGCCTTGACCAATTTAAACTGCTGTTGGATAGGGAACAATATGCTCTTGTAGGAAAAAGCTTCTGACTTGCTGTTTACAGATAAAATAGAGTTATATTACAGAAGGCGAAACCAAAAAAAGAATACCTAGCAGTGAGACCTGGGATGAAGCCTTAGAGGAGGCTGGCACAGTGACCCCTCATAGTTACCGCCACAGATAGATCCAACTTCATTCAACTTAAAAACTATATTGAAATTCCACTGAATTAGCTATCTGACCCCCAATAAGTAGTATCACTATTCCTTCTGACAAACCAGCAAACTAACCTAGATCACTCCACCCCTCCTGCAATCACGACTCACATTGTTAATACTGTGGCAGTTTTGGGAAAAAAAAAAATCCCTTTAGAAATCCCAATTATTAACCATCTTTTATTAATAAGACCCTGCTATGCTTCCTGTGCCTTTGGTAACCCAATTTTGTGGTGATGCATGCATTGCTTGATGCTTCTCTCAGCCCAAGGGTGACTGCTGCACCTTAGAACATACCAGATCAGTCTCAACCCTAAGCAAGATGATTAGAAATGCTGTTTATTCACCTAGAGTGACATGTATCCGATTAAAAACAGCCACATCCCAGCTATGTGATGCTTTTGCATGATTTTGACTAATTCTGTTTCTTTGCAGTCAACAGAAATTGACCTGAAAATAATTTTCACATGGCACTTCAATATCACATGCTGGGATGTACCCATATTTTTATATGTATACACCTAAGGTCAGGCATAGGCAGGACCTTTTGTCACACAAAAACATTAAACTTCTCAAATAAACAGTAGAAACATTAAATAAATATGCATACAGGCCATATGCTTCATTGCAAAGAATTTACTGGAAGAAAACTTATGGGTGCTTGTAGAGAAATGGGAAGAAAAACAATCAGCATGGAAACATGGGACACAGTGAGCAGTAGCGGTAAAAAAAGCGAGATTTTGGTTTATGGCTAAACATACGTTTGGCTCTTTTTGTTTGGCTAAACATTAATTGCTTGAATGCCAAGCAATGCCTTAAAAAAAGAGTGGTATTAAACCCAGAACAGCTCTGTGGTCTTACTTATTTCTTCCAGAAAAAAAAGAAATCTATGCAAGTTCCTTTTAAATAATAAGACTGTGTCAAAGAGATCTTATCTCTGAACGCCATACTCTTTTTATAACTGAAAAAAGATTATATCTGTAAGATTAATTCATAAAATCTGAAAGGAGTTGATTAATTCATGTGATCCATCTTGTTTCAAGTGTACATAATAAAGCACAACTCAGGGCACAGGCATTTTTACTATGTGGATAAATTAATTATCTGGACAAATTAAACTCACATATATGCCCTAATTTACAGTAGACATTAGGAATTAGTAATGATTCACTTTATTGAATCTAGTTTTTGTTTCTGCATTTAGCATACACAGAAATGTTGAAAACAGTGGTTTTCCACATGTGGCTACAAGACTTGACCAAGAATCATCAAATCACATAATTACAGCATCTCTCAGTGACTCAGATTCAAACTACTACAACGAGATCCTCTAAGAAATCTAGGACTAAACTCTTGGAAACCTCAATATTTGTTTTTTAACTGCTTTGCTTGGTGCCCTTGCAAACTGAGCATGCTTCTTGAAAGTTTTTGAGCAAAGTATGATTTCATCATTGTATTATCAACATTAAAACATGTCAGTGAAAAAAAGGTTAGTGCTGTTCTTATACAGTACGGGAAATGAAATGAACAGCCACATAGATCTGTAGCAGCTAACTTTCTCAGCAATGTTTTTGGCCACTTTGGTGGTAAAGATGACATGAGTTTTATTTAAAAGTTTGAATTCTCATAAGAATCTCTATGATTTTCCAAAAGTGGCCTTGGGGAAAAAAAAAAAAAGGAATATACCCAGTAAGCTTTGAAGGGAAAAATAGTGAGTTAAAAAATTGCTAATGAGATTAAAATAAGTAACAGCCAAATTTAATGTAACTCCATTTCAACACAACAAACAACTGCAGATTTGACTGCAATGAAGAGGTGGAACAAAGAATTTCTGGTTCTCTGGAGAAAGACGGAAGGCATCTCAATGGTAGTTCACACATTTTAGTATGTGGCACAGAACATGTATTTACACCTATAAAGTATATCTCCCTGATCCAGTTTATTTACCCATTGTGCTATACAGAACAGAGGAAGACCTGCAGTGTCAAGTCACAGACCTTGGTGTATCCAGCCCAAATCTTTCTTATTTGTTTCTTTGTGGCAGCACACAAACATTTTCTGTCTGTTACGGAAGACCTCAGAGCTCCTCTGCATTGGGTAAAATGAATAAGACGAATCTTACATGAAGAAAATTAGCTTTATTTATGTAAATTAGAAAAATGAATTGTTAGAACTTTGGTCAAACAGTTAATTCTGTACAATTTACAATTTTATTTATATACAAAACTTATAATAAAATACAGTACATCACACTTTTCCTGAGTCACAGAGTGTTTCTCAGTTCTGTAAATCTTTTTTTTTTTCTTTCTTTCTTTTAATTAGATTCCAGAAGGAAATACTATCCTCAGTTTGATAGTGTTTGGTTTAGATATTACTGGTATTAAGAAAGAAGTCAATACACTATATGTAGAAAATACTTCATAGCCATTGCCATTTTGATAGTTTTTTCTATATTAAAATATGTTCCTTGAGAAAAATGTTAATTAAATAGTCCTTATTATGAATTTGTTGCACTTCATTTGACACAAGACAAGCTGACTTCAAACATGTCCATCTCTCATTGCAGAGATACATAAATTTAGGTTATATATAGACACGTATACATAACCGATCATTTAAAGATCAGGGAACATACATCCAGATAGAGTAGATGTCTGAATTGAGGCACAGTATATTAAAATTGCTGTCCTATCCTGGACAAGATATGTAAGCTTCAATTGCCTGGCTAGCATAATACAAAATTAACACAAGTATACATCCTGAAAAGTGAGACTACGTCTAGCAAGCAGCAAGGCACCAAGCCTGCAAACACTTATATATGCATAATAGTCCCACTGTGTAAAGCACTACGGAGTCCTCAGTAAAGAAGCATTGTAGACCTGCATTGCTGAATCTTGGCCAGCTCAGGACATTATCAGGATTAAAGCTATCAGTATTACTTTATTGACTTGAATTTTTTGAGATCAACAATAATCTATTGTAAGGCTTACAAGGATATTTAATCTGTTTACTTAATCATGCAGCCTGTTAAATTAGTAATTAGGATAGATTACAACCTGCAAGTAAATTTATGTCCCAGTTAAACTCAAAAAACAATCAGGGTAACTTATTCTAGACAAGCATTGATTTAAAACAAAATTAATTTTGCCTAATGGCTGTGTATGGGCTGCTCCTAGATAGATGTATGGTAAAGTTTACCACAGTTTTTTAATACAGGCACGTGTATTTCTGGTATTTTAGTCCAAAATAATAAAAAATACAGATTAGCTAGCCGTTGACAGGTTTATACATACTTTTTAGAGATGTTTAAGAAGCCTTACACTAACAGAAAGTAATCTGTAATACTTCAGTGCAAACTGAAACATACGAGATCAACTCATAGCAGATTAGAAATGAAAAGGGACATCTTTTGCTATTGATATCAAAGTGTGTAAAATGGCAATATGAGATTTTAAAGAAAATTGGTCTTTAGCTGAATGCTTGAACTTTTCCCAGGATTCTTTGCATGTTTACCTGTCTTCACTTTGATGCTTTCTTGATTGCCTTTTATAGCTGACTCAAGCCTGGCTTTCATAGTTGGAGAAGAAGCCATTAGTTTTTTAAAAACTGATGAGTACTGTGGACCAATCTGCATCAGATTTTGCAGAGCAAACTCATGTAGATTTTTTGCTGAGTTTGTAGCAGAAACCAGGGCATTTTCATCCAAAAGAAAGGAAATAAGGATGGGAAGAAGGCAGGCCACCAAGTGAACACCTATAAACATTGAAACCACAACTTAAACATCCACTTTTTAAAAACAGCTTCAAATTCTAACTGTAAGTATTTTTCTACGTTAACATTTAACACAAACTATAAAGGTGCAAATGTTATTTGAATTGTATGGTAAAAAGCACCAACAGCCTTCTTAGCAATTTTGTTAGCAATTAAGTGTTCAGAACTGGATTCCTAGTGGTTGCTTTGTTTTAATGTGTTACCTATGGAAACTTCCAGCGTATTTAATTCTTTGGATACCAGGAATGGAAGTAACTTACGCTGTTCTTCCTCAGCGGCGGCTGTAAGAGCTGTAATCACCTTTATTCCCTCCTGAATGACTTGAAGTTCAGCAGCATTTTCAGGTTTTGCTTTTTCTGTTTCCTGCAGTTTTCTCACAATGGATGGTGCTAATGAATGAATATAAGGATACGACACAGTTTTGTTTGGATGCTGAAAGATGGAGTGCAGCAGCTGGTAGCATTTATACTGTACCTAAAGGGAAAACCAAATTTGCAGTTACAAAGTGTTATACTTAAAAATACATGTCAGAGTGTTTTAAAGCTCACAGTATAAGATAAAATTTTAGGGAAGGGGGAAAAATGTGCCTTATAGCATGGAAATTCATCAAGTTGCAGGCCTCTAATGCATAATAGTTTACAGGAGCATTGTAACTTGTAATCAAACTATTAAGAGGAACTAGATCATGCTTCCTGTCTATCTCCACTGGGTCCCACATCTCTTATATTTTCGAGTTAAAGAAAATATTTTTATGTGAATATTAAGTCTTAGAACTGTTTTGAAAATATACTCTTCTTTGTAAAAAATACAGCTAATTGAAAATAGATGCTTAAAATATAAGTATCACCTCTGTTGAACTGTAGGCACAATTTTAAAAAGCCTCAGACAGTGCAAGTAGTTTGCATGTCTTTGGAACTCTATAGGATAAAACCCGTCAAGTTCCCACATAATTTCTGAAAGGCTCTAATGCCTCAACACTTGGATAAAATTTGCAAATGCATACTACCATTTTCCTGCAGTCGTATATGGCATCCTCAGTTTTCTATCAGTGGAAACCAATGTTAATAAACACTAGAAATGTATTAATATATGAAATAGTACTTTCTTACAACTGTTACTGAAACTTAAGTTAACTTCGTTTAATTTTTTGTTACTACAAGAATATGTAGAGAAAATGCAAGAAAACCAGTTTATAGTGAATTCTCAGTCAAAGATGGAATCTAAAATATGTTATTTTCTGAGCTGGACTTCTAGATCGACGAATTCACAGTCCCAGCTCCTAGAAAAGCTATTTGTATCTGCAATGATATGTTGTTTTTTCAGATGAAGGATAGTGACAGATGAACTGTGGCACTACAATCTAAGGCAACTGTGTAAAAATACTCATACTTGGTCAAGCAAAGCATTAATCTAGTTCAATATGTTTCCTCCAGCAGTGGCCAGGAGCTGATGCTTATGGGACAGCAGAAATTCTGTAGTGGTTCTTGCTCCAGCTCCCAAAGATGCACAGCTGAGGGGTTTCCCTGATAAAATGCACTGCTGGACATGTTCTTGGTTACTTGTTCAAACTGTATTTCAAAATACAGCAGATATAGTCAGAATAGAACTAAACGGAATCAACACATGGGACAAGTGAAACAACTGAACAGAAAATAAGCTAAAATTCATCTCACATGATACTGATATTCTTATAACTTCACCAGTACTTACAAGAGGATCTTTTGAGTCAAGTGTTATTTTAAACTTCTCAATACAACGCTTTTGAAGGCACTCTATGGCAGTAACTTCTGGACTGGTAGACATAACAAATACTGTAATAGCAGTAAGCAGGCTAACTTCATCAAGTTCTTGGAGAAGCCCATCTATTAGCAATAAAGTAAGCAGTCTGTTAGATTTGCCATAAAAAGTAATTCTATGAATTCAAGTGTTACAAAGAGGTGGAATAGAAATATCAGTGTCTATGTTTTTTTCAGAATCTCCTTTTTCAAATAGCTGACGTGCTCTGATGCTGATGTGGACTTTTATTATAATACAAGCCAAGGGCAAAATGCGAATTAAAGAGCAATTAAATGCAGATTTAGAAATAACAGCATACTCCTATTCCATTGTTCCTCTGCATAAAGTATAATAAACACCTTTGAAGAGGTGGTATAACATATTAGGGTAGAACCTATTTTGAGAATTATATAAAGTTTGCATTAAGAACATATATTCTTTTGCTTTAACTTAAAATACTCAGCACTATACACAAAAGTTTCACCAACAAATTACAATTTAGAGATTAAACATAAGGAATTATTAAAGCACTACAAACTTGAGAAGCTGAAGATGCAGCACCCAGAACACTAACTTTAAGACAAAAATATCTTTTCTTGAACTACTGTTTTAATACCTTTTGCTTCAATACAGACACTAAATCTTTATGGAGAACCTGCATGCAGTACAGTGGTCTTTTATGCTCAACTATACACTGAAGCCATAACTCCTGTTTATTCCATTGAACCATGTAACTATATTGTGATATTACATAATAAAGGGTAAGCCTACAATCCCACATTTATACCTTTACAGATGATGACGTCTTATATGAACAGTAAGTACAAGATTGCGCTATAATTTCAACAGTACTCAGTATCCAGTAATTCTCTTGTGATTAAGATATTAGTGATTTTTAAGATGTGCATCAATTTAATTTAAATAAAACCAAACAACCTTTCACCCAAACATTTTTTGTTTTTTTAAACACACAACCCCAAAAGTTTTGCTTACCTTGATCCCAGCAGTCAAGCACAGTGATGAAAGCACTACGTAGAAGATCAGTCCAAGCAGTCCGACTCTTCTCTGCTCGAGCCATTGGAGAAGACAAGAGTCCTTTAAGAGCTTGTAGAGATGCAGCAACCGTCAAAGGTAACTGGCCATCTCGTAATTTCACAGCAGTTTCTTTAAGTACTCCAATAATTAGGTACAAGATAGTAGGAAGAACTGAAACACTTCCTGTAAAACACAGCAAATTCATTTCACAGGAATTAAAAAACTCAGGTACCTTTTACATTAAAAAAAACTGAAGCAGTTTTCTCGGATTATCTTTTTTATTTGTAACATTTTTAATCATCTATGTGAAGGGAGACACTGGTAATTTGAAGAAAGATTTAAAATACTGTGTGACTTGCTATAGCAAGCATAGAGCCAGATTGCTGAAGTGAAGTTAAACCTTTTCCTCTTTTAAATTAGCATTGTATATCTTTTCCTTGGTGATTTTATTAGACAAAGTGCAGAATAATTTAATATTCTGACAAAAGCAAGAAAAGATACAGAACCACTGAGGAGCAGAAGAAGAGAAGCTATGGAAGTATACAAAATACTGAGTAGTACAAAACAAATTATAAGGATCTAAGCATATTTTGCAATGAAGAAAATACAGTGAAGGAAATTAATGGGGTAATTTCAAAACTGGTAAGAGGAAACACTTCTCTTGCATGATGTGCAGTTAGCCAAGGATCTCATTGCTCCAGGAAATCAGTAAACTCAAGAATTCAGTAGGATTAATAACAAGAGGATTTCAGACTAAAAATGTGTAAAAAAAAATTCCTAGAATTATAATATAAAACTGTTACAAATATTTTGGAAAAGAAGAGGTCCAAGGAGAGAAGCAGATTGTCCCACAGCCTACTGAACAGAAACTGATAGTTGACTGTCAGAATACCAAACTATTAACAAAAAAATAAAAAAGTCACAGGAATAACTTAGCATAGCAGTTTTGCATATTTTTGTCTTTGATGCTAGTAGTAATAGAGAACTTTGCATGTATTTAAGACAATCTAGAAACCTGCATATGTAAGTGTTTCTCCTATCTTAAGTTCTGATTCAGCCAAGCAAAGAGTTAAGGATCTGGTTAATATGTTTATGTCCCTCCCTAATCAGCAAAATGCTTACGTTTTTAAGATTTTAATATATTGATGTTTGTGTGAGACCTGTTGAATGAGGGTCTCTGCCATACGCATAAGTATTTCCTGAACCTGAGGACATCTACCTTCTATTTTTAAATAGCTAAGTTTCTGAAAACTGGCTGTTGAAATTCAGTAGGAAATGCAGTTCACGAGCACCATTTATTTGAAAATTTTATCACGTATACAGATCATGACAGACACCTGAAGTAAGAGACATGGTACTCAACGGACTATAACTTCAATTACCTATTATTGGGAGAAAAATGATGCAATTCCACATAAGAATTCCCTTCTCTTTGATTATATGAGTTGACTTCAGGAGACGCTTATTTATTCAACTCACTGTATAAGCAAGCTTAAGCTCCTCATCTTAGTCACCTGACTTCAACGCTTAAGCTCTCTAGTGTAAACATCTCATGTGGTCTGATCCTACAAGCTGTTAGTTTGTGGAATAACTTGAACAGCTAAAGTAAAAAAGATCTATGGGGACAAAAGAAAAATCACAGGTTATTTTTCATACAAGATAGTTGCCCTCAGATCTAAGTGATGCTATGTTTGTTTCCTTTTGCTTTGAACTGATACACAATGAGCTGCAGATGGAAAAAAGAAATCATGTCATCACCCCATAATGATAGCAAGAACTGCCTACTCTTCCATTTGGAGTATCCTATCCCTTGAAAAATAATCTTGTAGCAGAGAATAAATTAAGAAAGAAGAAGAAATTTCCAGGGCTGGTAAATGCAAAAATATGCATGAAGTGTAACATAGATACCTAAGGTGGGAACAGAGGAGTAAGGAGTAGGGCAGAAGTGGTTTATAGGTGTGGCTGTAGCATTACTGGAAGATCATTTATATGAATATGATATTGGGCAGTAGCAGGGGGCTTGGAAACATCCTACAGTTTGGAGTGAATCCAAAATAAATAATAGGTATAAGTCAACTAATCTGAGAAATCAACCATAACTCCTTACAGTGGTTTCCTAATGTTCAAATGACAGATTTTAGTGAAAGGTAACATGATATATTTCCCCTTTAAATTTAATTTATGCTTGCATTATAAATTCCACAGTAGAGAACTAAGTAGAATATAATCATGAAACCATTGTATACTTCCCTGTACACAATGAATCTATTAATCGCACTGCTATGTGTGGGAGGAAAAGAAAAACTACTCCTTTAATCGCTGCAGTTTTGTAACTTGTTTTGTAATCTGACGGTCAAAAAATAATTAGAACAGGCAATTGTCACAAGCAAATGAACAAAACTTGCTGCCAGATTTATCCAGCTGAGAAAATCAGGTAATAACAAGGGGGGTCAGAAGAGTCCAATATTCTTGCATTAATCTTTCCTTGCGATGAAACAGCATACCTTCAGGAGAGCAGATTGCAGGAACATCAGAGAGAATAACTAATGCTGCTGCTACCAGTCTACTTCCATCTTCTGACAACAGCAGATGTTTTCCAGATTGAACTGCAGGGCTACAAGTTAATTTAGGGTTGAGCTGGGGAAGCTGTCTGACAAGAATACAAACACACAACTCCAGGGTTGCGAAGACTAATGATTTCCCAGGCACCAGTCCTCCTGTATCTTTGCCTTCTCCAAATTCTGGTAATGTTTCCTTTTCTGCAGCACCATCATCAACTAAAACAAAAAGAAGAAATATGGCAGAAATCTGCAGGCTGTACCTTCTTTTCAAAAAGTTTACTTCTTCAGACTGTTTAATCACCAAGTGATAATCTCAATACATGAATATGTGCGTGCACATGTATTCATAGTTCTACTGGCAAACATCCACCCTTTTGAATAAGCAAACTATGCACTGCTTGTCAAAAGGCAAAAGTGTGTGCAACAGCTTTAGACATACAACATGCTGAGGCAATATGCCAATATGACGTCACTTGATTTAAGTGTTTTGTTTCTTCTCCCGGTTTTTTTCTTTTAGGAAAAGAACTTTAGGAAGTTACAATCAGAGTAGGTAGTGGAGTCTGGCTTGTAACAGCTGTGTGTGCTGAGTATCTCTGCTGCTCTATTGCAGTTGAGCTCAGCTTTTCATTAAGACTCCAGCCTCCCTGACACCACACAAGACTATCCCAACTGCAGTTTCTTCAGTTTTCCTCCTCATTTCATGCCCTCTAGTCACCACCAAAACCACCTGCCATCTAAAAAATATCACCCCAGTTTCTTACGTTCAGGCATCTGGACTGACTTAAGTAAACCAGGATTAGTCAGCAACTGTGAAACACTTCACCTAAGATTCATCTTGGAATATCACCTTCAAGAATCCAGTTTTCCAAGAGAGAATTGCTTTAGCCCTGATAATATGTATTCAACACTTCATACATTACTGTACCTTCTGCACTTCTCCGCTTTTCCTTCACATGTTCCTGAGCTGCAAAAAGAATGAGCCGAACCACTTCAAGGGCAGCAAGCTGAATATCAGGTGATTCTCTTGTCAGTATCAGTCGATGCAAAACATTCAGCAGCTCTATGCCCAACTCCTACAGTAAAAAAAATGCTTACTATCTCCCCATTTTAATGCAGTAATTTTAGAAACTCGTTAATACTTGTTAAAGCCAACAGTACTACTGTTATTAACCTCACTAAGGAACACAGTGTAATTGATACAATCACAGGAGCCGGCATGTTCTTCAACCTCTAGCTCCCAGCACCAGCAGTCCTGCTCAATTCTCCCAATAGAATAGCAATCACAGTAATTTAGATAAGGCACTTAAAACTAGTAAAAAACCCCAAGCAATCTTTATCTTACGGTTTTTAACTCTTGAAGGTGGGGATACTACATTGTATCCTTCCTACAGCGTATGCATTTCCTTGGAGAGAGCATCAATAGTCTGCAGAACTTAGGCATGTCCACAGGATTTATCATTTTTGCTGTGTTAGACAATTGCATGGCATACAGGACAATATAATTTAATTTAAAGAAAAAAAAGGAATTTTGAAGTTCCAACTTCTTTTTAGAATCCCTGGTGTGTTGTGTTTTGTTTTTAAACACCACTGCAAGAGCATTTTTTTTCTGGAATTTTGTCTTTACCTGACTCTCATCCTACTCATCCGATTACTTCTTCCTGATGAAACATCTTCAAGTTCTCTGCCTCTCACTGTTTTCTTACAGGTTCTATGTTGGGCTCCTTTTCTCCCCTACCTCTGCAGCTTTGGATTTTGATAAAGCATATAATTCACCTACTACTTAAGTTAGAAGATTCATGGATATGTAACAGAGAGTAGAGATACTGTTCAAACTGAAATTATGCCTTAGTTCTTTCTGGGGGGCTTTTAATCATTATCGCATTACCTGATCACCACCTATTTTAGATCTTGGCCATGGAACATCGAAGAGTGCCTGTAGGGCACGTAAGCAGGCGATAATGTTCTCCATTGCTGCATCTGGTCGAGGAGAGCAGAGAAATTCCACACTAATTCCTGTAAGCATCAGAAGAAAAAACCCACTATATTTGCTTGAAATTTTGAGATGCAATTCTGTCAATTACTAAGTAACAGCATTTGCATTTTATATTAAGTGAATTAATCTCCTATTGCTAATATATTGGGGAAAGAATTGTATTTTCCTCATGAAAGAACTTCAGGTTTTAGGCAGTGTAAGACACAATTACAACGGGCTATTATAAATAAATAAAAGAGAGCAATTTCTGAGTAAAACACTGAACTCTAGATCCAACAAATAAGCAGACAATTCATGAGTATATAGTAGAATATTTGCCTAAACACACCAATTTGTGTAATAAAAGGAAGAAATGGAAAAAGCAATAACAGTTCACAAACTGAAAGGCTGAAGCTTTATTTTCCCATACTACAAAAATGCTAAAGATCACAGCTGCCACAACTGGATCACTAGCAATAAGTAAGTTTCATGAAGCCTAAGCTTGCCAATCCTAGACCAGATAATAACAATCACTTTTTTCTGAGCTGCCAGAACTCTCCAGATGATATTTTATGTCCCTGGAGATAAATGTCATATAAGTTGTGATCCATATCCTCATACCAGTGGTATAGCTGTAATTCCAAAATGTGTGACAACTTGGGAAATTGATCACTGCACACTAAAGAACTGCTGTGCAACAGAAAGCACCTGTGTTTTGAAGTTCTTTCAGTTTTTCTCTAGAAAGTGAAAATGAACAAGTGGAATATGTTCAGAAGCAGAGTAAAAAAGCCAGGTGTCCATGGTAAAGTATATGGAATTTGAAAGGCTAATGCAGTAGTAGAGGACACAGGTGAAATGAGCTGCTTTTGTATCAGAAGTCCCACTCTTAATTGAGGAAGCAATGGGAGTTCAAAAGGAAGCCAGCTCTGTGCAGGAAGACTGGGATTCAAAAGAACCCCTATGCATCTGAGTCATAAAAGCAATTCCAAACAGGGATCACAAAAGAAGGATACAAAAGAGATCAAAGAAAAAAAAATGCAACCAGAAATGCCTAATTGTTAAATTCATAGAGAACTGGGACTGAATTCAATTACCTGATTAGCCTCTGCAGTATCTGAGGCTTAAACAGAGCTTTATGTGAAATTAAGGAAACACTTTTTCACTGTATATTTTTCTAAGAGATGCAATATGCAATAATGCAGTTAATCACAAATAGTTAAATATTTGTTTGCTAACAGTTTCATATATTGAAAATTACATTTTGGGTTACAGCATCTTCACAGATTATACACTCACTAACCCAGGATAAGATGAAATCTGTCAGTATTCACATCCTCAGGAGATTTCACTGAGGGCCTTGTAGAAGAATCTTGACACATTGTAGTTGGGGTGACAGGTCTAGAGAGATTAGTAACTCCTTCATCTGGATCAACAACAATGAAACCTGTGCTAGTAAGCCATAATGCTGTAGCATTAAGTATCAGTGCCCACGAATTGTAGTAATGAGGTCTGGCATTTTCGACAGTCTCTGCTGTATAAAACGTACCACCTACAAGAAGAGAAGTTACAGTTCTAAGGATGTAACTTATTTTCAAGTACCATATTTCTCACTCTTATAAAAGGGGATTCTTCTCCTCATTGAAATTATATTTACCACATTTTATGGATCACATTTTAAAAAAATGTGCAATATTAAAATTGAGGCTAATGGGAGCACTTCATTTAGGTTTATTTGAATCCAATACACTTTTATAGAATCCAATATTTACCTTTTTTCTTTCAACTATAAAACTACCCAAAAAACCAAGAATACCAAACAAATTACTTTTCACATCAGTGAAACTTCTGTTCTCAAAAGCAGCTTTTATCTTTGGATAGGTACACAACTGTGCATATTCTCTATGCCATTTGATCTTACTGTGATCTTAACACAAGTCAGCTAAGACATTAACAATGTGTACTTACAAGTGATTTATGACAATACAATTGATTTGCCTTCTTACCTTCAGCGGGTAGTTGTGATGAATATTCTGAAGGCAAAGTTAAGAGAGCAAAATCCTGAAGTACAGCAAGCCAGAGCTTGCTCAGTGTTCCAAGATCTGCTTGTACTAAGTCCAGAAGTCCACTGGCTGCAGATGTTACATCTCTGTAGCTTTCTTCTGCAGAGTTCGCAATTTTTAAACAGTGCTTGTGTGCATCATTTTGATTTTTCTGTTTCTCAACTGCAACTATGTAAACCTGTTTATATATTTGGAGAGAGATTTACAAATCTTAATACTTGGAAAACTACTGACTCTCGAACAGGCATGAAGTTTCCTAGAACCTATTCCTGCTTCAAGTCCAGTATGCATGGGTGAACAAAAACTTATTTTTCTAATATTACTTTCTTCTGAACACACTCTCCCAGCTAATCTTGATGCAAGAGTCCCAGTAAAGAGAAACCTACTGAAATTCCTAACTATAGCTACAGTCAACTTCCCTGCTCTTAAAAATTAATACATTACTTGTCCAGCTTCAGCTTCCAACCATTAAACCCTGTTATAGTTATAGCTACATGGGTGAAGAGCTTATTATCAAATAATATACCCATACACATGATCCTAAAACCACAGTCAAATCATTCCTAAATTTTCTTTTAACTGAAGTAAGATATTGGTGTTACTTGCCACCAACTTCTCAAAACTATTTATTACTCTATGTTGGCAGTAAAGAATGAAGAGTGCAGTGCATCATTTGTAAACTTTGGGTGTTACCATCAATAGCTTAACTTTAACGTGAGAAAGTTAATTTCTCTGGATGCCTCTGTAGTATCAAAAAAGATAGGCCTGAGAACCTTTCAGAGCATCAACCCTCTTTAGTCTCTCCAAAATGCCCCTGGAGGGAAGCTCTTCTCCTCAACTATAAAGGAGACACAGGAGACCAGTTCAACTAATCTAAAGTTAGCTTTTGTGAACATCAGTCTCCTCCATTTATGGTTTCTCTTTCAAGATTGCTAGTTGGAGTGGGTTGACCCAGCAAATAAGCAAGTCCCTCTCTCACTCCTCCCCACAAAAGGATGGGGGAATTCCTTCAAATTGTAGAAGCGAGAAATAGATAAGACCCTAAGTGAGAAGGAACCGCCTAGGGCTTAAGTTATCAGCAGTGAGCATCCAAGGTCATTATCAGTGCTTTCTAAGACACATCTTCTAGAGATTACATACATTGTTCACCTTTTTTTATTTTTAGTATACATAAATGCAAGGTTAGATATTTAAAAAAGGCATTCACATAAGTTGACTTTAAGGCCAATGCAGTACTGAACTGACATTGTTAACTTACCTGTAAGAAACTAAATGCCAACAGACAACGAGAAAAATTACATCTACTTAAAACAGTATGTTCAATGGACCATCAGCGATTTACACCACACTAATTTAAAAGGAATACTGAAATATTAGAACATGTTAAGAAATCCATATTTCTTAAGTACTACATGTATTCTTAAGGTATAGCATAATACAAACAGTTTAACTAGCACTACTTCTTTCAAGTTTACAAAGTTCATGTACTCTTTCCAGGTACCAAAGCAAAGCAAAGGACCAGCAACTTCTATTTAATGGAGATTCCTGAAACCATTCTGTCTAAAACGTTCTCACTCACACACCAGATATCAAGACCATCATTACAGAGCTGTTACACTAACCTCTGCCCAAGCTTTAAGCACAGCCAGTATTTCCATAGTTGAAGTACTTTCATTGTATTGTTGACTGTGTGCTTCTTTCCCAGCCTGTACTTTGACCAAAGAGGATACGAGCAACTGGTGAACTCTTCGGAGGTCATTAAGATCACTTACTACACCACTTGCTATCCAGGCGCTGCACACCTAGCGTTGTCAAACAGAAACAGTAAGAAACAACAGTCAAACACCACTGCATACTGGTTTTTTTCCATCTGTAAAGTGACGTAAACCAGATTTAATTTCTATTGAGATAAGCTACTCTCAGATAATAATGTGATAAATGACATTACAGTTCAGTATACAAAAGTAACAAAAGCCAAAAACATTAGTGATATCAGAAATAACAGAAGTATCAACTGCTACAGAGTTTCTTTAAACTGCATAAAATCCTTGAGTTGTTACAAAGCAGAGGTAATGTTGGTGATATTATTTTGTGCCCATTGAGGATTTGTGACTAGATGACCTTTTTCCTTTTTCTTGCGTGGTGTATCGAGCATAAAGAAATTTCAGAGTCTATTACCTAAGACTTCTGACTTTCAACACTTGCCTGACATGCTTTTGCTGTGACATCAGGGGGAGTTTCTGGAGAAAAGGCAGGCCTAAGTGCTGCTCCAACCTAAAGAGAAATTATACAATGTTTAATACATAGGGAACAATTGAATAAAAAGGTTTTGCTGTAGTTTCCCTTTATAAAGCAGAGTTTCCTTTTCATTTTTCCACTGTTCCAGTGAGGTTAAAGAGCAAGGAGATATTTGCAATCATACTTTTATTGTTTTGTTTTGCTCACATTTTTGTTTAGTTCTCTTTGATAGCAGTCTTCAAAGTTGATTCTATTTTTTTCAGTCTAAAACTGAAACAGAAATCTCTTCCTTCCTGAACTCTTGACTTGATGAGTAGCCCTCCAAAGAAAAAAAAATGTTCCAAGACATGAGAGACTTGCAAGACATCTAATGACTGATATTCCCTTACTCAGAAAGAATACGGATTTCAGAAAGAAAACAGATGAAGCTGGTAAACTTTGCAAAATGAAAGAAAGGGAGAGCACAAATACCATTCACCTAATGAAGAACACACAAACATATACTTCCTAGGTCGCAGAGATTTTACCTACTCTCATTGTTGAAAGCTATTTCACCAAAGGCTAATGAAAATTTCCCTTGGTGTTTTCGCCGATATCTGAAAACTCAGACTTAAGTCTGATACTTCTTGAGACGAAAAGTACAAAGCGTAGTACAAGTACTACAAATACAAGTTTGTGAAAATAAGTGAAAAGGAGTTGTTTTTAACGACAATTAAGGACAGTTTCTTAAGATTCCCTAAAGCTCAGATTTCATTTAAGGAACTTTTGAACAAGACTTCAGGAAACAATTATTTAAGTCTGGAAAACCTCTATCCATCTACTTCTGGTTACTGTTGCCGAAAAAATTGGGAAGTAAAAGAGTACATATTTAAGGGCTTCTCATCTCTTCAACGTCTATGAAACAGCTGATGAAAAGATCTATGCATAGTATTAGCAGGAACACTTTAAAGGTAGTGAAGGTTAAAAGGAGAATTACTAGCTCTAGTTGTGACCTGCTTGACAGTTTTGGACAGCAAGGACAGACAGCATTTTTTTTTCCCCTTTGTAGTTCCAGGCTAGATCAAGGCACTTCTCCTTTCCCACAAAGGACCCCCAGAAGAATAGAATTCTCATGGCAAAAGGAAGATCAAGTGGGTTAGGATGTCTTCAGTGTCAGGATCATTCTATTTCTATGACAGAAAGTGACGCGACTTATTCAATGCCTGCTAGCAACTGAAGCATGGGAGGCAGATGAAGCTTAACACAGCTGCCTGCCATATTTAACACAAGTGCAGTCTGGAATGCAAAATGATCATAATATCTTTCTGTAAATCTCAACCAAGAATTAACTTAAACAGACCTTGTGAGTACAATCTATGATTTTAACTCCTATAGCTTATTTATTGATCAGGATCTTTGGTGTATGAAAGCTACTTATTTCTAACTAAAACATGACTCTACCAATACGCACTCGAAAAAGCAGAATTATTTTAGTGTTTAACTCTAAACTTTTTAAAATTATTAGCAATGATGCTTACATTGGCTTGATACTGCTCCAGAATTACATGACCTGGAAACTCCGGTTCTGGAACAGCTGCAAACTTCCGAACAACAGTTAGCAACATTTGAAGCCCAGAAAGACGAAGCTGATCACTGTGATCTGTGGCAGCCATAAAAGCCATACGGATCAAGTCAGCTAAATGCAATACCAAAAAGTCATCTGAAGAGAAAACAAGATATTAAAAAATAAAATAGTTTTATTATATTTTGATTTAGACATAATATATTTTATAAGACTGCTCCAAACATTTTCAAAATGTGTATTTTACATTTTACCTTACCAGATATCAAGGGTTTACTTAAGGCAGCTTACACAACACAACAATCTTACTTGGACATCCTATGTTAACTGATCTAGGCTCCTTTCTATTTGAATGCAAAAAAAAAAAAAAGTACTTAGAATGGAGCATAAAAATCTTTATGTATGAGGCATATTTTCCAAAAAAAAAGAGTTTTCAGGAAAAGACCTCCAGATAAACATAGTGAGGTACCAAAAATTGGCACTGTGTTTCTAGTAATTATACAAATTATGGGTGAAAAAGAAAGTGGAGTTTCCTAGTCATACTCCCAGATACCAAACTGTGATGTTGTAGGCTGGTGCCAGTTATCACTTCTGATTGCCAATGCTTATGCAAAAACAATGGCTTCCTATGCATATGCCATGGTGTTATAACCAGGAAAAGGAGTGTAAATGCAGCAGTGATATGGCAGTATTTTGGCAACTAAAAATTGCTCTAGACTTTAATAAATATAAGCTTCTAATCAGAGTAATTAAAGGTTTAAACAATTACAGAAAACAAATTTACAATGAATTTCATTAAGATTCAAACAGCTAACATTTATTTTAAGTACACTTTGCATTCTGTACAATTCTTTCAGTGTTTAACACATACCTCTCGAATCACGTTGTTTTCTTTCCTGAGCCAAAGTTATGTCAAAATGTGCACTGTCTGCGTTTTCACACTGGCTTATAATTTTACAAACACACTCTGCAGCAAAAACTCTAGTAGACCATCGTGGATTACTGAAAGGATGAAACCTCTCATCGCTGTCAGACGTTAATACTGACGCATCATCCACTTTGGCGGTTTCCTCTTCTTGAGTGGTATCTACTGAAGCTACTGTATTGAAATCTGTATTTAGGACACGGTGGGGAAAAAGAAGAAACGTAATATACTTTCTTACTATAACTGAAAAATACAAAAGGGCTCATAAGAAAAAGCTCTTCAAAGTCTATCTCTCGCCTCCAACTATGATTCCCTTCAACCTTGGTATCTTAAAGTAAATGCTAGAATTAAAAATAAAAGGTAACAGAACTGTCTACGTGTGGTTGATATTACTTGCTGGAAGACAAGAACAATACCATGAAAGTAAATAAAGAACTGCAGTGAAAGAACTGTAAGAAAAACACTCATTTAAAATAGTACAACACATTAGAAGCTAGCATCTTTCCAAATCAAAAAATTTAAATCCAAGAAATTTTCCTCCAGCACTGCAGATAAACCCAGAATTTTCCTCCCCCTTCCCCTCCAATATTCAGTGTATTGAATACTTTTATCTGCTCAGGAGTTTCATTATGGTAATGTAGGTCTGTATAATTCCTATTACGAAGAGAAGTGAGGGACTGAATGTTTTTCTTGTAGCTACTTGCACAGGACCCACAATCTCAAATGTGTTCTGTATTTCCCTTTCTGATATGGAAATAAGTTAACACTAGGACTATAAATCAACAAGAATATGAATAGGCAAGACATACTAAAATGTTTAAAAAAAAATGTTCAATTTGGAAAAGGCAATCTAAAGGGAGAAAGTCATATTCCTGCTGAAAGAACTAAGTTAAAGGGTCCAACATTTCCATACGAAGGACGATGATACACTTCATAAATGTCAAACACCCGAGAAATAGGAATACTTTCCCTCAATGACATACTGTACTGCCGAAGGCCTTATTTTCATTATGTTTTCAAATATCGTGTATTAGGACTTACCAGCTGAGGCAGCAAGAACATCTTTACAAAGCTTCAGCCAAAAAGAGAGCTTTTCAACTGCCATTGAAGTAAGCATATGAGTCAGAGTCTCTCTGATATCTTGGCACAATCTTTGATCCAATTCTTTGTCCAGCAACCCCAGCAATGCTCCCTCCAGGCCTATTTCTCTGATGTTAACTTCTGCTAAGAACAAAAGTCTTTGAGCTGAATGCTGTACATCACAAAACTGCAGTAATGACTGCAGAAACCCTACTGAAGGTTGAACACAGTGTATCTCGTGAACAAGTTCTGGCCCTGAAATACTTTTGAAATAACAGTACTGTTTTAGTATCGTGTCTAAATCATCTGAGTACAAAACCATCTTTAAACTTTTATAGAGACATACCAATAACAGAAAGGTACCTGATGCTGAAAAAACAAAAAATTCTAGTCTGAATTTCACAGCATTACCATCACCGTAGTATTTGAAGTCCTGAAAATAATTATCTTTGGCCACCTGACTCGTCATACTAACTCATAAAGTAATTATAAAAGAATGTTTTAATTTGAAGGGGAGGTTAAAATTATTCTCTAACAAAGTTCAAAACCAGATGCAAGGAAATAATTTGATAAATTAATATGACCAATTTTCATTTGCCCAATATTACCAATTTTAAAAATCAGCATCTTTACAAAATGGCTATAGTCTATCTTTTCTAAAAATTTCCAGATAAGCTTGAACTGAAATCCAAAGTGAAATCATTATTATCACTGTCCCCTCACAGGAGGGCACATGAGGATGAACTAGTGATCATTCTCAGGTCTTTTAGCAAACTGTTAGGAAGTTAAAAACACTAAAGACCCCAGCTGATCATTACTTAACTGCTTCTCCAAAGAGGTCAGCAGAAACTTTCTTCAACAGGCTTGGTACACCTTCCCTCAATGGCATATTTTTAATTTAAGAAGAGATGTATGTGGGAAAATAGAATTATGAATACTAAAATGCAGGATATAAAGCAGTTATTACAACAGCTACTGGCTAGATAGGCTTAGGTTTCTCTAGAACTCCTCTTGCATTTTCTCATTCATTGACCTTTACTATCTACAGTATAGGAAAAGCAACAGTATCTTCATTTATCATTAATGAAGAGTATGGATGCTTCTATAATTTAGTACTATATAGAGAACTGAATAAGAAAACCTTTTCGAGTTGAAGATTTCAAGAACATAGCAATGTTTTCAAACCCATAGCAGAGTACGTTTTAAACTTATTATCAATCTGTCAAGCTCTTTGATCTCAAACTTCAATACGTTACCTGGAGTAAAATCTTCTCTGTTCTCTTTAACTAATGCAACAGCATATTCTGACACTTCAGCAGCTTCTCTTTGCACAAGCTGACGTAAGCAAGCTACCACTGCACGTCTCAATAACAAGTATGAACTACAGAGATTGACCTGAAACATGCAAGAAGAAACAGTAAGATGACTAAAAAACCCTTTATAGTAATACTTCAGTAATGCCAGTATTTTGTGAACAACTGTAGTTACGACAAATCTGAGAAGTCAGTAAACATACAGTGATGTTATTTTTGCTTAGCTTTTTTTTCTTTTTTTTATTAACACCGAATGAAATGTTTTGTGATTCCTGTAATCAATTTTAACATATCAATACTTCTAACATCTTCTCTCCATAAGGTAATTTATAAGACTTGTTTGGGGCTAGATCAAACTCCCATCGCTATCAGTAGAAAGACCCCCATTAACTTCAGTGACAGCTGAATCATGGTTTCAATGAACAATTAACTCTATTCTTTGACTACAGGGTACATATAATGGGCTTGAAAGCTCAGTGCAAGAGAAAATTACTTAAATCATCCTCAGATGTTAACTAGAGAAATACCAGTGTAACCAAGGGTGAGACAGTCAATCAGGCTTCAAGCAATCTGAACTCCATGCATGAAAGGACATTTATAAGAAAGGGCAAAGACAACACTGCTGCAATTTCATCGCAAAAATTATTGTATTTTTAGATTACATTAAATTACATTAAATTACAGAAGATGAGAGGAAAGGGAGAGTTACTGGTGAATGTATCACACTGAGACAAGTCAGCTCTCCTGAGCAGTTTCTAGCAAAACAGTTTATAGTATCAGCACATTTTAGCACCATTAGGCCAGTGTTTGTTTTTCATACTCAAAAATACATGATAACAGACTCATTAGTACAAGAACAAGGAAAAACACTTAAAAAAACCATGACAACCTTAAGAATTTTTGTTAGGATGGAGCTTTCCAATTTTTATTTGCTTGCTTTCAATTTGAAGAACACTCTGAATGGGACCCCAAAGATAGAATGAACCAGCTGAATGGCTAGGGAAGATGGTTACACCAATATTTATGCAGCTTCTTTTAAACGAAACTTAGGCTAACATCAAAAAGTTATTCTCTACAATTAAGCAATCACATATCCTTAGCTGTCACCATCCTTAAAACAGACAGAACCGAGTGTCTGCTGCAAGGAAACCTTGCATTAAGGTCATGTTCTTCATTAGTCAGCAACAGGTATATATGTTAGTCAAAATGACTAATATATATTAGTTAACACAGAGGTAAAAAGAATAACTTAAGTACAAAAAGAGTGATATAGAATTTCAGCTTTGTTACATTAACAAAAGTAAGCATAGTCTTCTGAATTTCTATGCATGCACATGATACAATACTCAGAACTACATACTTAATACAAAGATACATTGATTAATTCTTCTAAAAGAAAAGAACTTGACTGAATAAGTATGTCTGCAAGATACCTTAATTGAAACATTAAAAACAACAAGAAAGGCTTTTAATGCAACACTTAAGCAAGCAGGTCACACATTCTACTGCAGGTTGGACATGCATGAATTGCGTGCTCATTTTTAATAGGAAAAAAACAGAGGATCCAATTCAGGCTACTGAATAATGCAAGTGCATATTTTCCATCTCTCTCATTCTCCCACATTCTAAGCAGAGGACAGGACTAAATAAGAGACATAAAATGCAAGCTTCACATACAAACTTAAACGAACAAACAGTTCCCTTTCTGTGCTTAACATGTTAAAATCAAAATTATGCCTCACTAAGCATATAAATGAAATATATGTTTGCCAATCTGCATAAAGTTAGGAAGGATCTGGTTAGGATGACAATCAAATGTCACTCGACATGCTAAAAGAAATTACATTAAAATGGTTAAAATGAAAAGATAAAAGATGAAATAAAAACACCACTGCAAAAGTTTAGGATTAACAAGGCACAAGGACCTACCAACACAGAATTATCCAACAAGATTTCCTGCACAAAAACAAATGACAAACCAGTCATGACAAAACCAAAATAGAGAAATCACAGTGATACCAACCACACAAGGAGAACATTACATGTAAATTCAGCATATATTAAAATTCAGAATCTTATCTCAAACATACCAAACCCGTAATTTGTTTAGTTCTTTTATCTTATATTTAATATTGGACACACTCAAATTGCAAGCTAGCTGCCCCCAAAATCAGTACTTCAACAGTACCAAGACAACAGTGCAGCACAGTTATTGACACTGAATCCTTATTGTGTTTCAAAATATCTTTAACGTCCTGCAGCTGAAAACTGGTGTTCACTACATCATAAGCTTACAGAGATAAGATCATCAGAAGTCTCTGTTCACATAAGTTTGCTTCAGAGCTAATGTTAGGCATGACTAAATACATATTTCTTCCACTGGAGCCAAGAATTTAACTGACAAGATAAGCATTACACCGTTGGATGCAAAGCCTTGTGAAAGAAGATCCAATTAACAAAAAAAGGAACAATTTCAGAAGCTGAAGAAGGGAAGCCAGATAGTGACAGGCACATGTACACAATTCAGAAAAAAACCCCAAAACAAACCAAAACGCAAACCCCAAGCCAGTGAAGCTGTGTATCCATTGCCTGAGCCATGTTTTGTTAGGATGTTTCTTTGTTAGTCACAAACTGAGTGATTTAAATACTTTGGGGACCCAAACCATCTCACGCTCTAGGGGCTAGGAAGACAGGTGGAGGAAGCACTTGCAGCTGCTCACAGCCACTGCAACAGTGTGGGAAGGCAGAGGGGGAAAGGCGTCAAAAAGAAGAAAAATGTCTATTTCAAAATTTTAAAAAGCCAAGTTTGAAGACGCAAAATTCTCTGGAAAACTTAGGGGAAAAGAGTAGAGAGGGGGCAGAAGGGGAAAACATCACTTATCTGACCACAGATTTTTTGCCTCTCCTGTTTTTCTGCTTTAAATACAGTGGTGAATATCCACAGTACCTAGTGCTCAGCTTTTATACTCCCCTTAAAGACTTCAAACTGTGCTATAAAGGAGGACAGTCACACCTTGTTCTCCAGTTGCATAAATTTAAACTCATGAAGAATGACTTGCTGAGGGTTACCTTGCAAGCCAACAGAGTTGAGAACAGTTTTCAGGTCCAGTCCTATAGTTTATTCTGCTTCCCTAGTGAGATGATGACAGTGGGTGGACACTATACAGATGGATGGTGAGTTTTACAAATGCATGTCTGCTTGAGAAATGATCTCCTCACAGACCTGCAAAGCACACACTTAAAAACTTCCTTGTTTATGACACTCTTGAGAGATGTACTGACATTTACTGAATTGTCAGTATAAACAACGTTGGCTGTAGTTCTGTAACGAGTTCATGAGAATGAGAAAAGTTCATCCACGTAAGGCCACTGACTTTGGTGGACTCTCCCCTGTGAAGCTCACAATCATTTCTGGGGAAAAGGTGTACACATGTGTACAGATGCACAAACACACACACTGAAGCCATGAACCATGCTGCTTCTTAATTGAGAAAATTAATATTATAAAATTCATAAAGTACTGTATGAAGTATTTAGAGACAATTTGTAAAAACAATAAAAATCAGTAATATTGTATAGACAAGGCAACTTTATCATGACACACTTCACTAGTAGGTACTTGCTAATAGTTAGAACTCATATTGTACATGGAAGCAGAATGTACATGTACATAGGATCCCAAATGCTAATGCATTCTCTGAGCAGGAAAATGACTTATATAATAAAGTGACTTATAGAATAAAGATAATCAGAAAGAATCTAAACTTTATACAAAAGCAATACATGGTTACTATCAATACACAAATACTACCCAGGGGAAGATGTGAATCAGAACTGCATTAAGATAGACGAGAGATTAAAAAAACCACCACACATACTGTCTGGGTTTTTTGTTTTTTTCTCCTCAAATTTACAAAGGATTATATAGTCTTATTTAAGAAAAAAACAACAAACCAAAAATACCCCCCCCAAAAAACCTGGCTAGCCCCTGAAAACCCACCAAGGATAATAACCACTAGAAAATTATTTTTGCTTTCTTCATAGAACTAAGCTCTTTAGAACAACAGTTATTCAAATACAGAGAGACTTGTCGGGAAAGAAATAAACCAAAAAAGAAACCCGTTACAGAAATAACACCCCCTCCCATCTTTTTCACATAGGGCTGAAAGAGTTTTGCTTATTTTTTCCAAAGACCTTGTTTGACTATTACTTATGTGTCAAAAATTTTTATAGTAATTGCCAAGGAGCATTAGTGAAGCATTGAAGCATTAGTGCTACAGAAATTAGAAAACAGAGACATCTACAAATTTTCACCATTATGAAAAAACAAGCTGAAACAAAACAATTCTCAATAATGAGTAAATATTTTTTTTTAAATCAGTGCTTCACCTAAGACATAAATAGCAGTAGAGGAGGAATAAAAAAGCCAGTCAACACAAAACAGCTGGTAAAAATTCAGCACAAAGTTGTCTTGGATCCTGCCAGATAATTTGCCTTAATAAGAGCAGCAGAATGCACTTGCAAGTAGTTGAGAAGGCCAAGATTTCTACAGAATGTGCTCATCTTGTAAATGGGAAGCATAAACTGGGGAAAAAACTAAAAAATGGAGAATACTTGCCTGTAAGAGGATATGAAACACCTCATCCCTACACAATGACCATTTTCTCTGGTTAAAGAAGCATCTGCATTTTTTTCAGTGTTTCTGAACAAAATGTTTTAAAGTACAAGGATACAGAATAGTGAACATGTACTCACACATAGGCAGCTTACAAGGCTTGACAAGTTGACATGTCGAGGAGCAAACATGTGAAGCTGCTGAAGGCAAGAGATGGCTTGAGCCTGAACAAGGCAGTCGGGATTATCCTGCATCACTGCACAGCCCAGCAGACAGGAAGTTCTTAAGGCTGAAACTGTCGTACTGCTGCCTATATTTGGAAGAAAAAAAAGGTTTTGCTTTTTTGGTTTTTAAAACACATCAAATCATTTTTGCAAAACATGGTAACTTGTCTTTCTCCCAAGCCACTCATAATTCTCATCCTCTTGAAGGATACTTTCTGTATCTGTGTTAAACTCCGAAATTTCCTGAGAGCAACATGACCATTACTCATTGATATCATTGTCTAGCTATCTAAAAGTTGATTTAGAGGCAAATTTTAAATGTCTGCATCGTAAGATATAGAGTGGCTCTTAAATCTGGAAATATGAATACTTTCTATTTTCAAGTTAAATGTAATAATTTTCAGCCCAAGGCCAGTCTTGGAGAACTAGTTCAAACAAAGGATAAATGTCAAAAGAGACATTGTTTTTGGAAAACTAGCAGTCGTCATCTAGATTGCATAAACTCATGGCCTGTGAAATACTGTCTTACAACGAGGACAAAACCTAACACATACTTACTCGTGATAAATTTTGAATTACATGTTCAAACAATTATTAGCAATTTTGTTGCTAAACCAAACAAAGCTGACATTATCATACGTTGCATACCTTGCAACTCAGGCCCCAGTGCAGTAATAAGTGCATTTAAACAGCGACCAAGGCTTTGGTGAACTTCAGTGTAAGCAGGAGGCACAGTCAACAACAACATGAGAACAAGAGATAAGGTAGGTTCCACATGCACGTGATACAAGGGGCCAGATAAATCCACTATCAGTGACAGAGAGTGTAGTGCCCATGCCTGTAAAATAAGAAGCAGTCATGTAATGCCTAAATGACAGAAAAAACATACAATCTTTTAAGAATTTAAGAGTTTAAGTGAAAGTCAGTAAGTGTAATAAAAGTTACACTTTTATGTTTCAAAGGGACAAATGTAGAGGTTATAGAGAGAAACTTTAAGACCCGTATGCTTAAGAAACTATTTTAAATATTTTACAAGGAACTGTATGTTCTGCAATGAAAGAATAATTTAAAATTTGTCATTGTTAATTAAAAAAAAATAATCTAGTAGTAAATTAATTTAATAGTGATCACTATTGCTCAAACACATTCTACTCTTTGTAAAATTTCTTATAGTTCCATGTTCAAGAACAAGAGAATTATGAAAAAAAACAGAGCTGCTCCAACAACATACTGTTTTAATCTTGGTTACTTTGCACCCATAGCCACTTCTATTTCATACTGACATCCAGTTCTTCTCCGTGTAAATATATTGTAGATAAAGCTTAAAAAGATTCTTCAGCTGAGATTCAGGCAATTACATGGAATACACTTAATATCCAATGGATAGCAGTTTTAGTCACAGAGAAATAATTTTAACTAGTATTCAAAACATCTTGCTTTATTCAAGGAGGTGTACTGACCAAATTCTAAAGCATTCAGGCTTCAAATGCCTGTTATTTGCTACAGAAAACACTCCAAAGTAAACATCGTAGCAGAGAAAAACTGATACAAACAAAAAACCCGAGCTACTATCTAGTTAAGGTCAAGATATAGATGAGCATAAAATTAATCAATTCCTAATACACCAGATACTAGTTTTGAAATCAGCATATCTTAGTCTTATCAGCCTCACTGATCATTAAACAAGAACCTCCCATTTCTAACCATAGTTCTTGCATGGAAGGTGGATTTCAAGCAGGGGCTATAGATCTCATTGCCTTTCCTGCTCCAGCCATCTCTTGTTAGGAATGTCTAAAAGGCTGCCAAGTGTTATTCTTACAAAAACACTCCTACACTCCAGAATATAAATCAGTTAATTTGTAACATAACTTTTTAAAATAAGTGACAAGTACCTGTACATCAGGAGAAGTACTGTCCTGAGATAAAGTATAAAGGATTCCAACACATGCATTCAGGTGTTGAATAGAACCTATTCCTCCTAGGTACCTATACAGACATCCCAGAGCCAAAGAATGACCTGTTCTTGATACCACATCCCTAGCAGATTTCAGCCTATTATATGGAAAGAAAGTTGTTAGTATAATCACCAAGACTGATACTATGAAATAAAGACATCTACAAATGGAATTTCTACTAGATAACCAGCAAAATATTTTATTAGACACTACTATGTTGCCAAAATTCTAAGGTAATTTACGATCTCTGAAGGAAGTATCAAAAATATTTTAGATACACTTAAACGATGTTTTAATTTAATTTATTTGAAATTTTATATGCTTACTCTGACAATCGGGAAAACTAAGAAATATATGCAGAAGTCAGGCAGTGAATCATCCTGTTAATTTCTGAATTGACACCAAATTCATGAAGGAAACTAGCTTTCAAAAATTATTATCATAATAGGACCCAGACAGATTTCTCAAATATTTTTATAAACTCTACCAGCAACTCACCACATTTTTTTGGAACTTACTTGTCAAAACTGACTTGCGCTAAGCCAGCAGTGAAGGCACTGTCAGAAACCACCTGTGCCAATCTGGCCAAACACTCTGCAGCAGCACATCTGAGGAGTGGATTATTGCTTTCCAGGGCACACATTACCAATGTCAGCGCAGACCGCCTAACTTCTTCTGGACCTAAACTTCCCTTGCAGTTAGCCAAGTGCTATTAAATATATTAAACAGCAAGACAGTATAGTAATCAGAATGTGTCTTCCTGTCAGTCATGCAAAACTAGAAGAGTTTGAAAAGGAAACTGATTTTCTTCCCCTTTTATCTGAAGAATTCCTCTATTTGTATTTATTATTTTGAGAGTTACAAGTCTAACTCCACACAAGTGTATATCATAGTACAAAATCACAATATCAGCATTCTAATTTTAAGAAATGTTGGATAGATTGCAGTAGAACCCAATAAACCAACATACTAGCATAAAATTCAGGAAATAATATCAAGAAGAAACCCAATGAATACAGAATAATCACACAAAGAATAATCCCAATCAAAAAAAAGAGTATGAGCAAAAGTCACAGCAGTTATCTGGGTTGCATATTAAATATGCTCCAAATACAAATATTGTACAATGAAAGATCTTGCCTATTCTGAAAATATTTTGCCTTAGTTTGAAGAAAGCCTAAGAGGAGAATAACTGCACATGAACTGAGAAAAGAACTGCACATGAACAGAGGAAAAAACCAAATAAAGCATCCGGGAAAGGTAACAGAAGACTGATAATTTTCAGATTACTTTATTTTGTCAATGGTTATCTATTTATTTATACAGTAAGAAAACGAAAGAGACAGTGATAAAGACAGAAATGACACAAACAGAAGTCTTTCATCTCTCCTATCTGATAGACACTAGCACGGACAATAGTATACTACAGTGTACTAGAATGGGTTTCCCTAATGCTTTAACATTAAAAAGGGGAAAATTAAACTGTGACTCTTCATCACTTAAGAAAACTGTGACATTACAAAAATATACATTATTACAGAAAACAGGACTGATCTTCACCTTTACTTGGTTAACCAAAATAAGAACTGTTCAGACACCTCTAAACCAAGAGATGCCATGTTTTAGTAACAGAGAGAGAAACAAAGGAGATTTACCTTTAAGGAAGTAGAAAAGGCTGACACAACATTTAGTTGCACTATTTGTTGCCGTGATCCTTTTGTTTGCTTTATGGAATTCAACAACTGTTCTAACACCTGAAGCCTGAAACAAAAACAGAAAAGGAAGCATAGAATTAAAAATTAAGGAAATAAATCAAGCATTTTATTTTAAACACAAAACAGAGCCTATATATTATAGAAACAGTGGTAGAACAAATCTATTAGCCTAATTCTTGTGCATTTTCCTTCAACTGGCATCACTGTCTAGTATAAAAAATTTTATATTCCATATTAGAATAGGTAATTACTGTGTGAACATGAACTTTTTGCCTTTGTTTCCTTATAAAATATGTATTCACAGATAACCACCTAAGCAACATCCAACAGATACTGTTAAAGAAACTGTGAATGATGCAATTTGACTTAGAGTTGAGAAAGGGGGAAAGAAAAGATAAAGAAAAGGAAAATGGGAGTTATCTGTAGCAATTAGTTCAAGCCTTGAGAAGCAGACATAGAAAACCAACCAGCAACCTGGTGACAGTAGAAGCAAAAAGCCTAGACAAACACAAAAAAAAAAACCCTCCACAAAAATAAGCAGTCAGTAAAGACAGAATAAAGAAGGAAATGCAAGTCAGAATAATATATATAATGCATGTGGCAATTTTTTGGCAGGTATGGTCATATACAAACAGCTGCCTTGAGATTACACTAAAAGCCAAGCATTTTAAGCAGTGAAGACATCAAGACTCAGGACTCACATGCTAAGCACTCATCCCTTATAGGAAATTATAAACCCATCATCACCTATAATGGTCATGATCTGAGTTCTAACTACAATTGCCTTTGAAAATATAAAGCTGTTTAATTTAAAAAGAACTGATTTTCTCTCATGCTACATTCAAAAAAATTACCAGCACTACACAGAATAAGCAACGGCATGCAAAAACTCGAGGAATTTCATGCTTCAGCAATCAGTGTGCTTATAAATGCGAAGCAAATCAAAATGCCATGTGTGCAGTAGGAAGATACATACACACATACAAAGCCAAGAGACGTCTGTGATCCCTTTCAAGTATTCTTGTACCCTGACAGAATCACGTTAAGACACACACTGTTGGTTTTTTCCCTTCACTTTTTATAAAGAATGAAGCAGCATAAGGTTTAAATTTTACTACAGCTTCCTGCAGTAGGGACCTTTTGTCCCTCTTTGGTTCCAAGACATTTAGTAATTATGTATTAGGGACTATAATAATTATGTAATATCTCTTAAAATAACGTCTATTTTGACCTGGCAATCAAAACAAAACATTATTTTTATTGGACAACAGAATTTATTGTAATGACAGTAACCTCCTACTGAATGTGCCTTTTCATTTGAATAAATTTAAATGGAAAGTCTAATAATTTGTTAGTCTAAATTATATTATATTATTCAGAATCCACTTATATAATTCATGCTTTTTCAGAATTGTTTTCTTCTATGTTCAGTCTGAAACACTATGAACATCTTTTAGCATCTCCCAAATTCCCCAACAGTTACAGTTACTACTTTACCTGTGAGATTCTGCTACATGGGAAAATATAACTCCAAAAAGACGAGTTGCTGCACTGATAACAGACAATACAGGAGGTAGTGGTTTAGGTACTGCATCACCTTTTGCAGTTTTCTCATAAATCAAGTAAGGGTCATACTCCAGGCTGCCGCCAGCAATGCTGTTACCAAAAAGGAGCTGTAAGAAGGAAAAAAAGTGATAGCCATATTTTTGACCAAGTCAAAACTAGCACTGGCCCAAATAACTAGAATTGCATGAAAATACAATACCACCCTTATAGTAGATCAAAAAGTACCTGCTCTTCAATAAATCGGTGGTCAGTCTCCTGCAGTAAGGGACCAAGTAAAAGGAGATCACTCTCATGACAAAGGGGTGGAAGCAAGAATGTAGAGGCATCAATCTGGTTATCTGGGACAGTCAAGTCAGCCACTAATTCTTTTAAAACAGCACAGAAGCTTCCTTTAAATTTAAAAAAAAAAAAAAAAAAAAAAAAAAATATCAAAATTTTTGGTTAATTACTTGCCACATGCAACTTTTGGATCAAGACATTTATACTGAAATAGTAACATCCATCCTTTTTCTTATGTTCAAATAGTTAATTGGAGAACACTCTTGCTACAGGGGAAACAACAAAGCACTACATAGGACTAAGCATATACAGCAATCTAGAAGCTGGAAAATTAAGACCTTGACCTTTACAGAAGACACAATGGCATACAACTGCTAATCCAGTAAGTTAGTAATGTTGAAAACTCAAGCAGAGGAAAAAAGGCAGTTACAAGCACAGACACATTTCTACCACAGATTTCCTGAAAATATATGCTATGGAATTTATTACATAACCACGCAGGACTACTTGGACTTGGCAAGCAGATGTAACTTAAAACATCCATAAGTTTGATAAATAACCAGAAGCTGCAGAATATACTCCTTGCACTCAAAAAGCAAATTACCTTGAATTTACGGTAGGTTACGTTATGATAATTTACACTGGTAGTTAAAATTCTCACATATTTTTGTACATAAAATTTCAGACAAGATTGTGCATCATACATACATAAAAACAGGCATTCCAAGTCAGACTGTTTTAGGTTATTAAAATAATCCCTGCAGCGAAAAAACATTTCCAGTACTGAAACACGTGTGATGTAAAAGGTCTGGTTTATTTGATAAGTTGTGTTGAGAAACAATGCAAAACTTATCTTAAAGAATACACACTCTTTATGCAAATATTACGTAAGAATTTATCTACAGACCATTAAGACTGCAAAGTCAAGCTCTCACAAATTGGGAAACATCAGCCTTAAGGGTTCTTTGCATTCAATTTTGTTGTTAGATGATAACACAGTTACCCATTTGCACTAAAATTGCTCATAATTTTTCAGTGCACAGAAGTTCCAAAAAGTGAGACAATATAGTTGTCAGCATGTTATAAGCACAAGCAGAACCATTTGTACCGTTGGAGCTGGTAGCTGCAACCAGCTATTTCACTCTTCCTGCATCTTGAATCTGTTCTGAGAAAGCTGACTTCATTCACTGCCCCCCAAACTCCAGTCCCAGTCAGCCTCTCTTCCCTGCAGGCATCTGTAGCTTTGCTTGCCTCCCCGACTAATTAGCAAGTACCCCAGAATGCTTAAATCTAAATGTCAACACTTAGCGCTCCCAAAGATATTCCAAGATGCAAGAGACAGTGTGTGGAAGGGAAAGAAATTGAGTCCCTTAAAAAAACCATAATTAAAAACAACTAGAAACTGCTCTTTCATTAATTATAATTAGGTCAAAATTAAAAAAAAAAGACAAAAATCCCATTTATATGAAAACAGCTTTTCAAATAAAATGTAATGGAAATACGTAGCAATTTTTAATCAAATTAACATTTAATTTAGCGCCAGATACTTGTCCATCCTCAACATGTCAAATAATATTATTCCAAGGTAATTCGGATGAATGCTGTTCGAGCATTCTTGCTATTCATCTCACCCTATTAAGAAAGAGAAGTAAATGATTGTATTCAATTTTTTGGTTTAGACAGTGGAACATAAGCAGCTGAAGAATGAAAGGAACACTAATAAGTTGTCTGACAAAACACGTTAATTTCAGACCACAGAAAATCTCTACAAATCTAATAAAATTCAAACTACTGAAATGATTTGTGTGAAATTATCAAACTGGATATTCTAATAATTAAAAGTTATATATTAACTCACAGGAAATAGATGTTTTAGTATCAAAACCAAAAGCACATAAGTATCCAAAACTAATGACATCTGAAAACAATTAAGAATATAAATCATCATCTTAGAAACAGAACCAGCTTTTCACAGCTTAAGAAGTTCATACTTTTATCAGCTAAATGACAAAGCCTTAACCATTCACACATGACAGAAGATAGGTTTCAGAATATGCTAAATATTTTTCGCTGATGTTCAAGTTAACCCAATTCATTCCTCTTCTAGCTGTCATTTCTGAAATAATGAAAAAAAATAATCTACTACTTATGCACAGTCAAGGTAAGCCTTCATAATCCTGCTGTTTGAGCAAATACTGACTTTTATTGATGACAGAAAGCAGCACAAGAAACATCAGAGGCTGAAAGAGAACAGCAAAGAACCAAGCAGAGCCTATAACAAGTCCTAGTACCTCTGGCCTCAGAAATCTAAGGGTTTGAGGTGAGAAAGAGGCCTGGAGCTAAGAATAACGAATCTGTTTTCAACTGTTTATTTTGCTGGGTATTTTGCTTTGTTTTCTTCTGATAATGAAAAAAAGCATTCTGCATTATTTGCTAACAATAAGAGATTGAGTTACAACTCCTAGTATACGTCCCCATCATCGATATTCTCAAAAAAACCCCAAATGGCACGTTTCTAGCCTCTCGCAAACTACACAGATGGAAGAAAATGAAAAGAAATAAAGCCATGATCTGGTGGAACCTTCTCATTCAGTGTGTCATTCTTAGCCATGCAAAATTTGCCAGGCTGTGCAACACAGGAGTCTACTAGTGACAATAACTAACATTAGACATTGTAAAAACACCTTGAGTTCCACAATGATATTGCTTTCCCCCCAAAATTATTTTAAAAAATCCTAGTATTTGCAAAGGCACAGTTTCTGCATAAAGCTGTCATACTGGAAATAATGCCGAAAGATGGGTATTTTGTTTCAAGCTCTAACTGAACAATGTTTTTTTGCATTTCTAAATGATGCATACTTTCATGTTAAACCATATAGCAGATCTTGAAAATACACCCTGGCAATATATGCATTTCCATTCTTGCCCCAGTCTCATACTGCTGTATTACAAACAAGTTAAGAACTCTGAGACTACGTATGTCAAATTACTGTTTTGAACCTAAGGCTATTTACAAAGCTTTCGGCAGGATGAGCATTTATTTATAACAAACCTTTTAAACTTTTTCTTTATTTAATGGTTCTAAATTGCAACATCCCCAGCTAGGAGGCTCTCTCACAAGATTAATACTCTCTATTTTTCTATAAAGTTGGATGACATGCAAAAATCTACCCCCACACAAATATCCGTACTCTATAAAACATTACCCCAATACACATTGAAGGAACCAAATAACTTGTGGCAAGGGACAGAGGTGTCATTATCAGTCTTTTAAGTTCAAATCATGAATGAATATTGTGCACTGTGCTTCAAGTGTTGTATACAGGCTTCTAACATGACAACAGCTGCAAGGGAAAGGGCAGGAATTTGTCCTTATGAAGATTCACTTAGCAGTTGCCGCTAGATGGAGCAGATTATTTGAGGCATGACTCCCTCCATGATGCAGAGGACACAGAAGATTCAGCAGCTGGCTGGCTCATATTCTCTCTGTCCTGATGAAATACTCTGTACTTCTTTTTACAACTGTCAAAGGCTCTGGTTCCTGTACTGTGCATAGAGTACTCTATGGCAAACTATAGTCACGTGAAAATTTAAAGACAACTAAGGTATTTTATGTTTTACTTGAGCTGTTAGATCTACCTAACTAAAGTGTATATAGTTATTGAAATAGAGGATTAGATTTAAAATACTGCTAGTTGTGTTCTGCTACAGAAAAGTGAGCCTATCTCCAGATTTTTTTAAAACTTGTCTTTAAATACAAATTTTTTATCTGTAATCTGCACAGGATCAGATGAATATGTGTGTAATATGTAAGTCTACTTGAAGCAATTAAATTCTTTTAATGGACTATATTCAATTGGTTTATGCTAAGATAACACCTTTTTGATTTAGAATTCAATGGAAAATAAAACAGGCTTCAAAGACAGTCAGTCCTTCAAGTCATTTAAAATTGCAATTGTTGTCTACCTTCAAGCTTCAAATAAAAATAGGACAAAAGTCTGAATTTGTAATAGTAGATGGGGAAAAAAGAAGATCTTGAATACTAGCTTTTCAAAATCACAGTGACTTTTCTACAATTTCATCAAATCTAAAGCAGAGGGAATAAAATTTGTTTATTAGAAGAGGTGGATTTATTCCTTCCTAGCTGAGCAAAAGCTTAAAAATGAGCCCATGGTATTTTTAACAGATATCTCTTTGTAAGGAAATACGTACCTTCATAGGTCTTTGGAGGCAATACCGCTAGTAATTCATAAAGTTTATGTCTGTAAACTGTTGATGACGTTTTTAAAGAATTTCCATATGATTTATGTATTGAAGAAAGCCTTAAAACATAGAAAGTACATCAGAGATGTTAAAGACAAAGCATTATGCAACAATCTGATTTCATTTCTACAATTCTCTTGAATACTTTTAAAACCCATTATAAGTACAGTTTTGATTCGCATTAGCAATAGTAGGAGCAAAACAATTTATTTCATGTATTTTCACCCCTCTGTTCTCTATTCCCAGTCACAACTTTTATTTAATACTAGAGAAATAAATAAGGCTTTCTATTGCCTTTGATTGTACCTATATTTAGTACAATTCACTTTTTTGTGGATATCTCTGCAAATTTGAGTTGAGCCCAAACACATTAAATCACCACATATTCTGAAGGCAAAAATTTGAAAATATAAACCCCTTTTCCAGCTTAGCTCTGAATCTAATAAAAAATCCCCATCCCTAAAGCTTTTTGTCCAAGTGTATTCTTGAATGTGTTTTTATTGTATAAAAAATTATTATACTTAAACATGAACGTGTGTCTAAAAAAGTAGAATAAAGCCACTAAACTAACAAAAGCATGCAATACTTTCTTCCCTAGTTTTTTCACATGATATTGGAATTCACAAGACATTATGCCAGCTCAAGTTTTCAGCTATATAGCTGATTTCAACACTCTAACTTTCGTAGTTTGAAAAAGAAGTTCTTTAGAAATTGCAATAAATCAAATACAAGAAGATCATTCTGTAGTTTTTTAAAAACAGAATGTCATTTAACAGTACACACACTTACTGTGTCAATAATTCAACAGCACTTGGGAGTGGAGGAAGAAGTCTCTGAACAACTTCATCCGTAAGAAGACCAGCACAGTGGGAAACAAAGCTTTTGATAGCTAGAAAAGGAATTAGATATTAAGTTACTTAGTGTGAGATATCTAGAAGAAAAAAAAAAAATCACATTAGTGAAGTAATCATATTATTGCCTCGCTAGTACTTGAAAAGCAGAGGAAAGCATGCAAAAAAAATTCAAAGTATTCTGACCAGTAATTTAAGAAACTGACAAAAATCTTCAATGAAAAAAAGTCACTGTTTTGGTGTCTCAGCTTCGATGTTCACACTCTGATTTTTAATTATATCTATAAATGCAAACATTTTGTGTGTTTTGTTATGAATTAAGTTATAGGATATAACTCAACTTCCTGATAATTCCGTGATAATAACAATAAAAAGAAAAGAATGTGAGAAGGATGATGAATAGATGACCTACTGTGTACTTTGCTAATTTTCTATTTAAGTTCAGCTTAATTACTGTACTTTAAGAAACAAGTTATATGTTCACAAGTATTTTTTTATTATTTACAGAAAATTAAACTTGAGTTAGCAGTTCAGAAAGCATCTAGACAGTACACAGCATTAAAGACCTATTTCCAGAAGGAAAAAGAATATTTAAAGGTTAATTGTTTAGGTTACTTCTAAAATGAAATTACTATTGAATTCCATTCTTTCTGACAGATTTTAATAGTGAGAGAAATGGGTGATCACTACACTAAGGTTCACATTTCTGCAATGCAAAGGACTCTGAGGTATTCTAGAATACATGACTGAAACACAAAGTATTTAAAGATCACTGGAGTCATCTTTTGGAAACCCAAATTCACGATATTTCATGATGAAAAACTGCAACTTATAATTAGCAGCCAAACACATAGTACTGTTTACTGACTGAGAACTGCAAATTCCTTATTATAATTTTTACCCGAGTCTTCTAACTCTCAAATGTGTTTGACTGACTTAGCAATTCTATTTTTGTTTACAGTAAGTCAGCTATTAGGAAACAGAACTGCAGTTTACAAAAACACAATGTAATCATGGAATCATTTGGGTTGGAAAGGACCTCTAAGATCATCAAGTCAATTGTTAATAGATTGGATAAACAACAGAACATACCCTGGTTTGGGTCCTCACTCATTACATATGTACATACATACATATGTTAAGAAAACAGAAGCAACCTTTCTGGTACCATTTACTGCTTGGAAATCAAATGATTAGAAGAACAATTTTATTTTTCTTTACAAAAATGAAACACATGTAGATACAGATACATAGGTAAACATAGCATGTATATTGGGGAATGAATACATCCTTTGCCATCCAGTGACAAAATTAAATATGAAGTATTCTTTCAGAAGGAAAACCAAACAAACAGACAAGCTACAAATATGTAGAGAAAGACACAGTAAATCCTGCTTACCACAGAGAGCACCAGCACGACCTTCCAGTGTTACTTGCCAGGTAAATGAATCTCCTCGTGTCTTCTCTGTTTCTAGGTCTTTAGGAGATAATGGAAAAATACACTTCCACAGTAACAGCATTCGTGGAAGATGGTGTTGGATAACTGCAGGACCTGTGAGCATTTACCATTGTCATACCAATATAAGGATTAATAAAACTAAGTTTTCTCTTTGTTTCTTTTATCTGTGTTCACAAAATTACTACAGTTGTGAACAAAACTTTATGCTACATTCCCAGTCGTCTCATATATAACTTCCCAAATGTTTGCTGCCTTGGTATACCATTTTCATATATAACTACATTCACATATTTACAATTATGTCACCAAGCCATATATAATCACTGCTTTACTAAGGACAGACCCTGTGCATTACCAGCATAAAAGAAATGTAATAAGCAATAGAGATGTTCAGAAAAGTAAACATTTATAATAGGTTAGTGTACAAGGTGTGTATTCCCTAATCTAATAAAAAAATGGGAGCCGAAAACACAAAAGGTGTCTTAAAAATATGAACAAAACAGATAAAATACATTCTTCATGTATCACAATCAATAATCTGACCACTAATAAACATCAGAAAGTTCTGTAAGATTTGAAATGCTTAATGAGAAGGAAATACAAATGATAAGCTCATTTTGTTCTGGAACAGATCTCAAAAAAAAAAAAAATCAGTGTAATTCTTTACAACCACAAAGACATTTGATTAGATTGACTTAGAAATTTATCTTCTGACATCTAATTAATAGGAGTCCTATATAGTCACTGTTCTTCAGGCACTGCTCCCAATGAACTAATAGCAAATTTGGAATAAATTAATTTTCATTTCAGAAAGTTTTTCTAAAAATTCTGATTTACATTGTTTTTTAAGAATTATATTGCAGTGCTAAATTAGATGAAACACCAAAAGAATTAAAGTCAGAGAAAGAACACAGAACAGCTCAATTAAGTTTAAATAAAAAAACCTGTAGAAAGATACTACCTAATGTCATGAGGGCTGCTATCAACAACCATCCAGCTTGCGTTCGTTGCAGTGAAATGCGACTGTTCTGAGAAGCAGAACACAACAGATCCTCTGCTACTGTCATGATGACCTTCAAAGTTAAAGAGAAAAATGGAGCGTTAGCATCTTAGTAACTACCAAATGATTCTTCGGTAATCTTTGCTGTGATACTTAACTCTATCTCAGTGTCTCCAAATATAATGTCGTCTTACACTATAGCAAGGAAATCAGACTCATTAAATTGCAAAGACCAACTTCAGTACTACTCTGGGATGGCTTCAGCAGTTCCTGTGGGGTACCAGCTAAGTTACTTTGCTGCTTTGTCCCTTTCTTTTAGCAGTAGTAAAATGAGAATGGATAATTCTCACTGGAATATCTCTGACAATGATTAAAATTTTCTGATATTCCGTTTACGCCACTATGTAGAAAACAGATAGAATGAGACCTACAAATTAGAGCTCACAAGAAGTGGTGAAAGATCTTCTAAATCTCTGTTTTAGAAAAAGGCCTGCTATTCTCTCTGACAGTTTTTAATTAACAAATGATATGACTAAATAAACAAGTTAGAATGGTATGGTATGATTAGAATTAATCTTATCTTAGCTTCTCCACAATCGCACGCACCTACTATTATAGACTAAATGCAACTCAACAATCTGTGCTTGTTACCAATGCCTGAGCTACCCAGAATTTACAGAGGAACACACAGTGTGTCCATGGGCAATTACCACAGTACGGCTACAACTTCAGAAAGTATTGTGCAAATAGTTTGCTTCAATTATATTTCACATATATTCATTATATTTCACATATACAGAAAAGTATTTCTTATATCTTGCATTATATCTGGTTGCCAAAACAAACTGCTCGTAAATCACGTATTACAAGTAAGAAGTGTCCTTATCAATGGTAGCATTAAAAACATCAGTATAGCAAATTTTCCTCTATAATGTTTTTGCACACTGTAATTTTTTTGGACAGTATAGACAGTATCCTTCTATAATTTATTTGAAAACATTATAAAACTTCGTCGAAGTTTAAAATTCGTACACCTCCAAAACTTAATGAAATATTAACAGTCTCAAAAACATTATTTTTCCTAATTCCATAAAGCTATCAGATGGCTGCAAATGAAGAAATTTATTTTGACATTTTTTTCTAAAATTAAAATGGTACCTTTTTAAAATTATACTATTAAAAATTACTACCAGCTTAGTATACTTAAATTACCTGATTAACAAGCATTCTAGAAAGGATTTCAATTAATGATTTCTGACAGTTTTTCTCTCTACATACTGGGAGAAATATCTTATTTTTTAAAGGATTTTTTTTGAACTGAAGTATTAGCACTAGTACAAAATGCTAAATATATAAGCAATTTGGTTTGTAAACCCACTAATCATTTTGTTCTCTTGAGTAGGTTCCACCTGCAGCTCTACTCACTTTCTCAAAGGAAAATGCATTAATATAAAACAGCTTCTGTCCAGATCACTACTGTCTATGTTTGATACTTCTTTTTCAAAACTGCTCTATTTAACACTGGTCTCTTTCAGCTCCTGAAAAGCTAGTCTGGAATCTGGCAGTGTTCCTAGGAGAGAATGGAAAAAGGCTTTTGTCAGCTCCTCTGTTCTCCCGCCCCAGAAGCTTAGTACAGACTATAGTGTTTCTCCCACACTTTTCTGTGCCCTCCCATATCTCCTCTTGGCCCTATTTCATCCTATTCTCTTCCTCTAAAAGAAATCTTTATTAAGTTTCTCTATTACACAGAAACTTTACCTCAGCTTAGATGTGTAGTATTTGAATGGGACTTCTTTTTTTTATAACCGGGCGAATGATACTCATTTGGTTCTCTCCGCACGGTCTTCCAGTAATCACAACAAAAAGTTTTTAAAACCTAAGCAAAACGGTTGCTTTTTTTCTGTTTTGTTTTGGTTTTTTGTTTTGTTTTGGGGGTTTGTGGTTGTTTTTTTTTTTATAGCAGTTGACACTTTTAATATTGAGAACTGCAGTCAGCGAAGTGTTGAGGACTGGTGTGGAACAATTAGTACTCAACAACACCAAAAAGGTGGGCTGGGATCGCTGCAAGGGACATTTTTCCTAATGTACTAAGCCATTCCTTTCATCTTAACAGTGATGTGAGAACAAGAAAAAACCCACAATCCTTGTGTCAGTGTGCTACTTCTCCAACATCCGCTGGCTCCAAAACAGATATTTTCAGAACAATGTAAAGTTTCTACACTATGCAGACAATTAGCACATACTGCTGCACCATGGTTTTCCAGCTGTGAGTAACTCCACAGATAGTTTGCTTTGAGACAGAAACAGGCTGTTCTCCTGGCTGTATTTCTACATCTGCACATCCTTAAAACTTCAGAGCTCAGTATATCCTATTAACACTATTGGAGAGATTCGTATAAGCACCCCAGACTATGTTAATGCAAAAAACTGGTTTCTGTTAAATTCTGTAGAACAAAATGAGAGCGTCTATCTATTGGACTTGATTAAATATTTTGTTGGACTTGACTGATCAGAGATTTCCAAGATAATACATAATTGCTGTTATTACTGTAAGCACTGACTAAACTGTACACTGAAGAGTCACTGATGGGCCTGGGAATTATTAATTTGGCTTAATCTGTGGTTGAATGAGTTTCCTTCCAGAAAACTTATTTCTACCATCACTGCATGCAATAGATATGTGTGTATACTTCTAATTATTTTTTTTATAAAAGAAAGATCTTTTCCTTCATCAATGTCTAACACATTTCAGCTGTACAAACTTCAGACAAGCCTCTTCTCATCATTAACACTGTTGAAATGCCAGCTTTCTAATTTAAGACAGCGTCAAATTGGGCCAGATTTGCAGAAGGTTTGATCTTGCTGTAAAGAATTTAGTTTGAAATCCTGAAAAATGTAACTCAAGAAATGGTTTCTGCATGCAATTCTTTAATTAAACTGTTCAATTTAAATCCTTACAGCTCCACAGAATTGACCTCTATCCCAAAACAACAACTAAACTTTTCCTCTAACAAACTTCTCCATTAGAAAAAGACAGAAGCATAATTGGTTAATAAAGTTATTACGGATATTGCCAGAGAAATTCACAATCCCGACACATGTGAGAAAAACACTTAAACTTATTTGAGTTATGGTATGCTTCAAAATCCTCTTCTTGAGGGAAGAAAGTATCTCATCAATATACGGGTTATATGATCAGATCATAAAAAATACATGCAAATAACTACAAAGTATTCAGACCATACCTTCCCTTTTCCATGTGGAATTCCTAAAGAACTGTGTTTTACTGCACCCAGCAAAGCAGCAACAGCAAAACTGTAGCCAGTTACTGCTTCTGGGGAGGATTTCAATGCACTAAGACGTTCAATGCAACGATCCAACAGTAAGGACACATAGGAGGGCAATGCTACTGCAATACAGCGTAAACACCAAGCTGCTGTTAGTCTAACTGAAATGCTGGGATGAAGAATGACAGAAATTACTGCTTCCAGAACTCCTGAAAAATAAAATATATAAATACACTTTAGAAATAGGCAAGTAGATTGTCAAACAAGCAAAAATGTATACAAAGGACTGGTGAACATACTGCTATCCAGTTTCTGCACTTGTCTTTGAAAAGCACTATTGACTTTTATTGTGAACTATTTCCTATTGAATTTAAATACTTCAACACTTTTTAAAAAAAGTTATATTAAGTGAAAAGAAACAATGTGGAGAAAAACCTAACATACTATGCAGTTATTCACCAACAGGCATAGAAAATATCTGTAAGTATTCTCAAGGAAGCAGAAATTCATGCAGTAGAAACATGCTCACTTGAATCCATATAGAAAAAAAAGAATTCTCACTGCAGCTAAATTAAAACAATAAAGGTAGATGAAGATACCTTGCTCAGTCAAACTGAATTGCTATAAACATTATGAAGCACTGAACTTTAAATATAACCCTTAATGGAGTTAAATTTGATTCTGATTATTTCCTTTTTTAAATTAACGTACTAGTACAGGCCAGAGAACTCTTTGGGCAATGTCTGAAGATATCCTATATCCTAAGGTAAGGTAGCAAACTTCCTCTCTTCCTTCCTTTTTTTTTTTTTGAGTTCAGTGGAAAAAAACAGAAAAGGACAGAAGAATACGGATGTCCAGGTGAGGAAACTGCACTCCAGAAGAAAGATTAAGATAGTCAATGCCAGACAAAGGATCTCAACAGACTTGAAAGAACTAACAGTCTAGCCATAAGAAATCACAGAACATCACAGTGAACAAAGGAGTACATCACAGTGAACAAAGGAGTATATTTTGTACTCTGGTTCACAGAATAATGCAGGGCTTGTACCTGTACTGGAGTCTTGTAGTAATGGTGCTGTTGTAGTTCCTAAGCCATGGATGAGACTTCCGAGCTCCTGAAGTGCACACACAAGCACATGTTGACTTGCTGTTACATCTGTTACACTAGTGCGTGTTTCCAAGTTACTGTCACTCATTGCAGTATCTAATAATATAATACAGCATAGGAATATCTCCATGAAATCATTATCAAAATGAAACAAACAGATCAGGAAAAGGATTTTGCTATGATAAGTTTTTTACATTACCAAATGAGCCTTTATAATTACTATTTTTATTACTGAACAAACTGTTTTCATACAGGTTACCTTCACTGAGACAAGTATATTTCTAGTACTCAAATGGGTAGTGTAGTAATGTCTGTGAGAGCAGAAGCGTAGATAAAATGGAAACTACTAAATTGCTTATCTTTAAGAAATGAGGAACTGTGGCTAGTAAGAAGCATGCAGTTCTCAGCCTCACCAAAAGTGACTTGAAGAGGTCATGTTTTGATATAACTTGCCAGGTTTTACTAAACAGTAGGAAAAAAGAAATGGAAGGAAAGAGTGAAACAGTGTGAAAGCTAATGAGCAAGACAGTGGGGGCAGGGAATAAATAGGAAGGGGAAAAATCTGGAGGTTTTTGAAAGTTCAGCTTTTGAGACACAAACGATTATGTCAGTTAAAACATTAAACATTCAGAAATTTAACTAGAATACAATAAGCATCTGTAGACCGGGGGACGACTGGTTATGCCCAGCCTTCTCTTTCTTTCCCCCTACAAGGACAATGATGGAAGATCAGCAGCTTTTTTTTGAAGCAGTGTACAAGAATTTATCATGCAAGAGATCTGCTTTCTCCAGGAGAAATACTTGTTTTGTCAATCAGGAACAAATGCTTATTTTCTGAACCAGCAGTAGTGTCAGCTGCTCTAAATAGGAAGGCAGAATCTGGCTAGACATATATTAACTGCCATTATAAGTTATTTTACAATACTGTCTATATTTTATTGCTGTATAATTTATTATTTTATTATATTTGTAACCGTTTAAAATATATTCAGCAGGGAAGAAGTGTTAAAAAGATGTCTACTCTTGTGTGGGTACACACACACACAGAAACACAGACAGACACAAACAAATAACCAGTCCAAGTTAAAACCAAAGCAGTCTATCAGAAGCCCTCTACATTATTATGGTAATAGGTCAGCACTACATATTCTATTTCTGCACTCTCTGGATTAAGAAGTTGGACAATCACTTAAAAAAGGAAAAACAGAGGCTCAAATGGATAATCTCGTTAGACCCATACCCACAACTTTCTTCAGTTTGCAGATGGCCTGACAAATCTCCTTGGCAGCTGCAATTTGAGCTTTTTCCCCAAGAAGGCCTCCTACTGTAGCTCGAAGGATAAATGAAACACAGCGGCGACAGCCGATAGCATCCATTTGACTCTGCGTAGCCTTAGGGTGAGACTGAGACACGAGATCTAGAATATGGGAAAGGAAGGCAGAGAAGTTCCTTTCAAGCCATTGTGCTCCTAATGTAGAGACAAATACCACATATGCCTGGAAGAGATTTAAAAAGAAGCCATATTTTAGAGAAAAATAGTCTGGAAAACCACTGCTAGCTATCCCATGTACGTAATTTTTTTAATTTCTGCACATTGCCACAACTAGAATGTTACTAAACTGAGATTATTTATACGTTTATGCATCCATAAATCACATACATTTTCACTTCAGGTAGCTTCAGGGTTTTTGTATCTACTTAAATCATTTAAGTTACTATCAAAACTTTACAAGCAATAGTGTAGCCTGCTTTGACTGTAAGTTAATTCAAGCTACTTGCCCATGTTATTTCATTCCAGAGTGTGAGAAATGGCAGTTTACCCTGCACAGGCACTTGTTATGTAAAACATTGTGTTTGGTCTCACTGAACAGCTTCCAGCTATTTAACATTCTGTACATGGAACTCAAATTTAATGTATGAATGCATTTTAAGAACCACTATGTTACAAAACTATAACCCATAACCCTGAAAGAATTTCTTTATTATAGACTTTGACTTAGGGAATTTTTGCAGCCCTCAAGCACTGCTCTTCATCTCAATGAATTTTAATTGTTTGTCTTGCAACGGAGGTACCATAAAAAAACCTGTGTTTGTCACAACAAAGAGAAAGAATGCAGTCACTTTACAAATCTAATCACCACTGGACCATTTATTTTGCCACATAATGCAGTGTCTGTGGTAGATTTGTTTAATGAATAGATGTGCAACCATCAAGAAAAGGGAATACAAAAAATGAGAATATGCAAATTAACACACAAAGTTCTTCATAAGAAAGTTCACAAACACCACCCATATTAATGAACTTGTATATTTGCCTCATGCATACTTTGTCTCGTGACTAGCATTAACAACTAAATTATTCACGTAAAAGAAAGTGAAGTACTGTAGATGGAGAAACTGTACTATTTGATCTTGTTAGCATCTAACAGCTCTTCCAAAACACTACTTACGCTTCATAATGTACTAGCACATTACCCCTGTTTTAAAGACTCGAAAACTGAGGAATTTAACAGGATTAAGACTTGTGAAGAGCCATACTGCCATGGCTACAGCTTGAACTACATCTTGAACCTGTCTGTGTCTCAAACAAATATAAATTCTTCTCCTATATGAAAGAAGTAATCTTCAGCGGTTTTCTTAGTTTTTCATTTGTAATAAGCAGCAATTCACATAATAATAATTACATTTTATAACTACATTATAATGTAATTCATAATTACATTTTATAACTAACTAAATGTATAATTACATTTTCTACTAACATGCACTGATATATACACAGTTTCTCAAGTTTTTCTTATACAAACAGTGCACTATTTTAACTGTTCTGGTACAATTATTGTACTATCTGTGTTAACATAAATATGCACAAAAATGAGACAGCCTCCAAAACCCAGTACAAACAGTCAAACACTGAACCGAAATGTCTTTTCCTGCGAAATGAACAAAATCATCATGTATTTAGAACACCCTAGGAACCTGGCACACATTTTCCAGGAAAATAGCTGTCAAGGTTTTATTGTTCCCCAGCTTTTCAGTCTCTCAGCCACAAGTTAATGCTTCCACCCAGCACGATCTGAGCATAGAAGACAATTTGTGAGCACCTTCTAGCTGTTTCAGTACAAAGTCTGGCAGCTTCTATCAGTAACTCAAGCTAATTTGCAGATTTTTTGCACTGCAGAATTTGAAAAGCACTGAAAAATTCCCTTACTGACAAAAGGGATCTATAAAATAGCTGTGACAACTGCAACACTAAAATAATCACAGTTCCTTGATATGTAAATGTTGATCATGATTTTTAGTCTTGATTCACAGGTTTAACATTTTAATATTTAGATCTTAGCTTGTAAATGCCATTTAAGAAAATATTTACAGGAAGAAGCCAAGTTGATATTATCTAAAAAAATTTATATGTTTTTATCAGCATGCACTATATGGTCTGACTTCAGTCCTGCTCAGTGAATAAGATCCTATTCTCTAAGTGAGCACCCTGGAACATAGCGTAACAGATATCTTTTTTTTCCCCACTGAATTCTTTTTTCCTTATTTTTCACGCACTACTCAAAGCAGAACTAGTTTTCAGAATGGGGCTGGGAATGTCCCTATATAGAAAGAAAGTATTCCAAGTTACAAGAACTCTTTTGATTTCCTCCTTTCATTTTTTAGAATTAAGGTATCAAGTTTTAAGTTAAAAATTTGAGGAAAGTACTTATTTATATCACTTTCTTGAAATCCCTATCACATGAAGTCTTCAGAAGCAATACATATTTAGTTTTGAAAATTTCAAACTATTAGGTAAACAATGAGTAACACCCTAAATCTTTTTTCTTCTCTTTCTAGCATAACTTGAGATGTCAATCCTTATTTTAAATTACATACACAGATACATCACAGACACAAAAAAAGATTAAATCAGAGACATATGGAGAGTGAAACACTATTTCAGGAATGTTTAACAATCTCAGAAAATCATGAATAAAATACAAACCTGGGTTACTCCAACTCTAACGTCTCTGCTGACCGAACTGGTCCCTTTCAACATATCGCTACTTGCTCGTAGAAATCCACAACTTCCACGCAAAAATCCAGTTCCCAACAGCTCCATCACTTCTTCCAAAGAGATTCTACGGAAGTTATGCCTGGTGGATGCTAAGAATAGATGTAAAACATTAGAAGAATAGCTCCGTAAAACTTGTTAGATTTTATAAAAAATGTTTCAACTTTAATCCTCTCAGAAAAAGACAATCTGAAATTCAGTAGAAGAAACAAATTCAAATACTGTTTGAGCATATTTTAAAACAGAAACTAAGACATTTTAGTGCTCTAGTGAACTACAATATTTCTCAAATTTTCTGCTTCAGCTATCTTTAAATAGTTTAGGACATCACCTAATACATACCCATATATTTATCTTCCCTCAGTATTTGCCATCTAATCTAAGCTCCCTTTGCAATAAATGTCTGTATGGCCTACTCTTGCCCTGCAAAGTTTCATGAAAGTCCTGACTCTAGCACATTCCACCAAAGGACAACCCTCTATTCCAAACTCCAGACAGGGCAGATTACCATTCTGCTATGCTGAGCTAGAGAAGGGCCCAACCATGGGGTCTCTTAGAAACAAAAGCACCTCACCTCAGTATTAAATTAGCTGGTAAAAATAATGAGAATAATATAATATGTTTACATTCTTCTAGGGAAATTATTTATCCCTAGCTCCTATTCTGCTGTTTTGTTTCTAGATAGAAAGTTCATTTAAAATACATGATGGGACACGTGTATGCACATGTAGCACAATAGCTGCATAGTGCGCAAACTAAGTGACCTAAAATTTCACTACATTTTTCATTCTCTTTGAAGTATTGTATTGAGAAAAGAAGAAGATTTACGATAATCATGTCCAAAAAAACCCAACTCGACCCAACACAATATAAGCAGGTTATCAAATACAAAGCAGGAACTTCAGGACTATGCAGTTCTTTATGCTTCTGTTCCCCAACTTCTCCCCCAGCCCCTTCTAGCCCCTGCCTAGCTTCTGTCTCGCTTAGCTCTGGCTTGTTTTTAACCTAGGGCTTCTCCACTAAAAATAGCCAGCCAAACAGCTGATGAGCCTCTTGTATTTCTAAACTGCTACGGTAAGATTATATAACTACACTACTTACAAATATTAAAAAAACCCTACAGAATTTATAACGGGGTCAGAGTTGGGGGGGGTGATAACTTTTAATGGGAAAAGATAAATGCTGACTCTTTTCTGTAATGCAATAATTGTCTCCAAAGAGATTCTTAGAAAAATTCTTTAAAAATCAAGACTTCAGATTCTCCAATGCAAGCAAACAGCCTTGAAAATTCTAAAAGACAGTGAGTTGGGCTTAAAGACACATGATTTTTTTATTCACTGCTTATTGCACTGAAGGTCTTCTCTGATGCCATTAAAACCAGAACAGACTGAGTCTCACTTATCCAGCATCCTGTTGTATTTCATTTAGATTATAGACAAATATTTAGATCAGGGCTCCTAAGATCAGTCTGTAAGTACCCAGTTTGAATGAGAGAAAGATTTGAGATGTTAACTTTATGCCAGGACTGAAGCATTATTAGGACTGAAGTTGGATCAAGTACTGTTTGTCAGCAAACACTGTTGCATACTGATGTTACATGGTCAGCGAACAAATCTCCATGCACATTTCAGCTTCTGATCACATTTATATTGCTAGACAATCCAGATGTGGCACTGATGATTGTGAAAACCAGCTTGAAAAACCTCAATTTTATCATTTGACAGGTATTCCCTCAAATCTTTGTGTTTTCTAAACTATTGAATTTAGTCTTGCTTTTAAATTCTTGAAGCTACTAATTTCTCTCCAAACAACAACAATCTTGTAACAGAGCCAGTTAGTTTTAGCAAGTATTTTTCTCATTTATGATTTTATAAATACATACATATATAGGTTAACATAAGAAAAACCACAGAACTTCACAAGAAAAATTTTATAGAAAAGACCAAATCAGAGATATGCGCAGCCAGATGGATTTTACTTTGGACTTCAACAGAACTTGAGAATTTCTGATCATCTGACAGATTTTGATAGATGAGGAATAAGCAAGCAAAGTATATATTTTACCTGTTGTCTGTTTAAACATTAGAGCTCTAGCCAATACTGTGCCTAAAAGTTTTGAAACTGCTAATCGTACATCGTAATTGGAACCTTCGAAGGATTTAAAACACAAAGTCACAACACTATCCAGGTCTGTACTCCACATAAACACTGCTTCATTCTGAAGTTCAAGAAGACACTACACAAAAAAGGGAAATAAAAAAACATATTTACTGGTGTGTGCATCATCCATTAAAACAGAATTTTATTTAGGGAGCTTACTTAACAAAAATAGCTATTAGAGCACTTTACCTTTGCAGCAGCACAGCGGACTGCCATGGATCGATCTGTCAAACATGATCGGGCAGCTTTGTAAATATCTCTATGACAGGAGATAGCAGCAGCTCCTAAACCATTCAATATATTTTGCAAACTAAGCATGATTTCATAACGACCCTGAGACTGAAAAATGAAAAAGAGAAATGTTAAAGTTTTGTAACTCTAAGCTCCTTGAAAATACAAAATGCCAGCTACTGAAATGGGTAACAATGGCTTGGGTCTTTTAGACTTCTAGAGATCTTCTTATGCAGAAGTGCATTAAAGCAGATAACTTGCTCTGTAACACTATAAGCAAGTGAAAACAGTAATTCTGTGTTCTACTGGAAAGTACTAACTAGCAGTTTAAAACTCAAAACATGAAGTACAAGGTCGAGCAAAAATGCTCTCATCATTAAGGCAATTAGATTTTCTAGTTTACCACGTTCTTTCATAAAATCAGCTTGAGAATAGCTATGATCCACCCTGTTATAGTTATAATCCTTTAACTCTCTAGAAATTCTTTGGAATTTAGACATTGATTTTTATCCTATGACTCATATATTGGTACCATGCACTTTCTCCTAGTTGTAGGTCCAGCTATGAACAGTAAACATCCTATTACTTTTCCAATCATTTTTTAAACATGCTGTTCCAATACCTCCGCATTCTTCATTGCTTTAAGCACATTCCCAACGGTGTCAGTAAAACTGTTTCCCAAAATTCTTCCCAATTTTTTGTATAAATAGCCCAAGCATACCACCGCAGCACTAAAACAAAAGCAAATCCAAAGACGCGTGAAAATGGATGCAGTAATAGATGAAAGGGATTAAGACGACTAACGTAATCAATGGACAAACAACAAAATAAGTGAATAGAATGTCCCCAAAAGGTAAGTGGATTGTCAAAAGAAAAAGAAAAAAAATGGCCTGTATATGGCTTGTCCACTCTAGGAGAAATGTGGGTACAGAGGCTGGGAAAATAACTTGGACAATACAAGAGTTCAGGCCATACAATCTTCCAATAAATTTTACAATAGGAATACAATTTTCATGTCCACCTTTAAACCTTAACATTAATTTCTAACTAGGCATCATGTAGTCTGTGGCACTGTGCTATGGCAAATGCTGTCAAAAGTAGCCAGGGATGGGTTTATCTACAACTTGATGGTTAGTAGACTGTAAATGGGCTAGTAATTAAAATTCTGGCATTTAAGTGTAACTATACATAATAAGGAAACACCTTGAAGAAAATAAAAGTATAAGCCCATGTCCTTTTCATGGCACACAGATTCTGAATTTAGTTTCCAAGTGAAATACCTGACAACTAGAGTCTGTGCTCATTGGCATCTCCTTCAGCAAAAGTGAAAATTGCTAAATATTGGGGAAAAAAAATAAATAAAGAGTTGCTTAATTGAAAACACCTACAGATCTATAACTAAATAAATTAATTTTATGACTACAAGGAAAAAGGAAGTTACATCTGTAACCTACTGTCAGCTCTTTGGCCAGACCTACTTAAATCTGTACTGACACTGCTCAGCACTCCTTTCAAGAAAACAACATTTGACTTATTCCCCAACTGAATTCAAGTTCCCCATAAAGAATTTTAAAGTCTCATACTGAACACCTTCTTAATTAGAAAAAATGCATTTAATATTAACAGTAATTCCCTAAATGACAAACACAGTAAGAGATACGAAACTGATATTCTTTATCTCTTACTATACCAAAATACTATTTTTGTGAAAGCAATGTTTTTCATTACTGCTTTTATCCAACTCAGCACACCAACAGTCTGGATTTTAATTTTATTTCTGGTGTGGCTGAGCATAAAACACCAATTGCACCAGTTCACTGCTAAATTGACCATCTTATGGTCACAGATACTCTAATTAGCTTCAAGACTAAATGATATATATTTCACAGAATCCAAAGATGGAATATTTAACAAATACACACACACAAAAAAAATCTAAACCAGAACTAACTCATTACATGACGGTATAACCTGAAACACTCTTACACGGTTGGCTTCCATGTGCTTAAGTGTTGTATGAAAGAGTCAATCAGCGTTGTACAGTGGTTTCTAGCAACACAGTGGCAGTATTTGTTGCTGAGTAACATCTAGTCAACTAAAGATGAGAATCCAGCTACTTGTCCACATCAATATTTAAGTTTCTAGAAAAGTTCAAAGCACAGGACTTAGGAATCTCTTCTGACTGCCTTCTAGGATTGTATCATGACTCTAGCTGTCTATTTTTTTCCACAAGTATTTCTTCACCAAGTCCAAACTGTATTAACTACTGAGTCACTTCATCTGTCAAATCACAAGCAACGGCCAAAAGTTTCCAAGGAAGCCTGCAAATTTATGTAAGCGTGGCAGGGAAAAGCGTCTCTGCCTGTGTTTTTCCCCTCTGGCAGCACACCTCTATTTAAATATACAACTCTCTATACAAGAAACATTTAAGCTGTTTACTCTCAAATTTTGCCTTAACTATTGTACCTGGTACTAACAAACACACAGAACTAAGATATTTAAACATGTGGTAAAAGAGCACCGAAATCAGCTATGGAAGGTTGCTGACTAGCCAAATGCTTTCAAAATGCTCATGGTTTAAAAGCAGGGGATGAGCATCTAACTTAAGTTGTTTTTTTTTAAATGCTTGCCTAAAACTTTTTCATCTGCTACCTATTTGAAAGAACAAAAATTACAATTTATGAGATAAGAGAACAATTCACTGGAAACTTTATTTAAAGGTCTTTCCAGGTGAATCAACATATTGTGAAAAATGATGGTGAAATGTTGCTACCAGACAACATGGGCATGTATGCTAAATAAGGACAGAGAGCAAACAAACACAACACTTTAGTCAAGATTATAAAAAAAAAAAAGAATAAAAAAAGCAGTCTTTCTTCACCGAACACCAAGTAATCTATATACCTGCAGCCCAAGATGAAAGATTTTAGTCAAAGAGTTCCGATGTTCCAATTATTTTTCCTGTAGCTGTTGTCTCAGCACCAGTACTTTTAAAAATTTTTTAGAAGTAGCCTATATTTTACTGCTACCTTTTCCTTCACTTCTTATGTCCTCTCCTCACTACTGCTTACATACCCAGCAGGATTGTGAGACTGCAACCTTTCCTTCAGCTACTTCCCTGACTTCTGAGTTTGGATATTTGCCATTTCTGCGTTACTGCCAATGGACTCCATAATCCATCCTTGCTATGTTGACATCAACCCACATCCTCCAGTGTGGCTTCTTGCAGCTGAAGCAAGGCAGACTTGCTGAGCTCTGTCCCATACTACAACTCACCTATAATCTTAATGCACCTCACTGTTGAGCAGCCAGTAGCATAGCAGTGATTTACATTGCAGGACTAAAAACCCCTTATAGCAAACCTATTCTTAGCTCAAAAGCCTGTACAAGAGGTCAGTTGGAAAAAGAGGAAAACAAAAAATAATATTATGATACTGGAAAATGCAACTGACTCCTTGCAAAAGTCAATTTTCAAGAAACTTCACTTGAGTTCTCAGAAACAGGATTAGCATGTGAATTAAAGGAGGAAGACAGATTCAGCTCTGCTTTACATATCAGTAATGCACAATGACATTTTACTATCTCTACCTTTAATTTTCTTCACTATGGTGAAAGTTGTGTGCTGCTTCAGGAATGAAGGTTATTCATAATATTTCTGCACCTTAAGATTTGGTTTCACATCCTGCAATAACAGTTCATGTTTCTCTGTTCCACTGGCTAGGCTTTAGGCACTTCATTAAAAACATTTCAGAAGCTTCTAATGAGCTATATCCACTTTCCCAGTTGGATTAGAAACGTACTCAATAATCGTGGTTTACATCTGGAGTTACTCTGCTCTCCTCAGCAGTATAATACCTTCTCCTTGTTTTTGCAACACCTGGACCCTCATAGCTGTTATCCATTGCTGGTGCTTGTCCTGATTTTTAGTTCTCTGGCTGGAAATCACCAACTGTCTTCTAATCTTTTGTTTCCTGCTGCACACATACAATATCTAATACTACCCCATTCTTTGTTTTATTATCTACCCAGTGGTAGTGAACTCAGACACATCACGTCCGGTAAATACTTTTTATTTTTTCACTAATGTTAAATAAGTTACTTATAAAACCCTTTCTTCACCTTTTTTTTTGTAACAAGCAGCATTTGTTGGACTTGCTGTAAAGCATGTTTTCTTTAATATGGCAATATGTATTGCCAGCTGGTTTTGTCCTCTCATTGAATAAAAACATAAAGCATAAGCCAACCTCCGTTTACTCTATTACTTTAAAGCATACTATGGTCATTACAGTTCTGAATGACAGGAACAAGTTTAGCATTCCTACACTTCTAAATAAACCAATTTAGCTTAGCTTTCAAATCAGTCAAGACATTTCTTTCCAGTGGATCCAGTAAATACTAGCTAGTTAGGTCAAATTTTGCCCTAACATAGGCAACCTATACTGACTCTCACCAGCCACCAAATTGCCTCTGCACTAAATGCTTCAAAAATAACATGACTTTAAAGCATTTTAATGTGGTTGATTTTAAATTTATGTGACTAATAACAAGAAAGCTCAAAATAAGAAAGAAAAATACACTTTAAGCTTACTATACTTTCAAGAGCAATTTATGCTGTAAAGTACTGACCTGACTTTTTCCCCCCGTCAATATGCAGATTAACTTCTTACTCAAAACTTTCCAGCAAAGACACAGAAAAGAATATATAAAATGCTATGCAAGCACTTAATCACTCATAATTCTGCCCTGAAGGGAGCATATATTAAATTATTAAAATAAAGTTATTGTAATACCTAGAGGGAAGGAAGCAATTTGAATTTGCTTTTAGGTTTCAGATTAATTCAGTTTCTCTTTGTAATACTCAAGTCAAAATTTTACATACTAATATCAAAGAAAAAAAACCTTTTTACAGCTCAGTAGACCAACAATAATCAGGGTCTATAATAATACCAATCAGGGAGGCTCCCAGATCCTGTGTATCATACAGTACAAAGCTTCTGTTGGACAATGGGCAGAAACGACTAAGAGTACTCTCTCCTACATTAACTTCTCACCATATAAAACCGTCTCTCTTGTTATTACTGGATTTGAAGTTTAGGATTAAAAAAAATACTTACAGTTTCGTAGGCAGATAACTTGGTGAATCATCTTTACTCCGAATGAGTTCATTGCATTTGTCAATTGTTTGGTAAACAGAAAAAGTGTCTCCAGTGCTATAAAGTACAGCTAAATTCTTGGCAACAAGCCGTCTGGTAGGAGGTCCTGGTGAATTGTATAATAAAGAAGTCAACTGTTCAACTAGTTTCTTCTGGTTTTCCCTTATATCAGCCTGGAAATAAAATCAGTAGCCAGTTAAGTTTCAGTTAAATTTAGAAGCTAGTTAAATATAATTAAGTTAATTCTCTTTACTTTTCACTATTACCATTCTGATACTGTGAAATTCTTCATTAAAAATCAACATTTTATTGAACCTTTCTACTTAAAGATGTCATCTCAAGTATGTGATTATTTTATTCTTATTTAAAAAATACCCCATGCTGCAGAGCATAATTGGTACTGTATTTCATTTACATATTTTAATATTAATAACATAACTCTTAAATAGCATTATCTAGGTTGGCTTACTGTTAAATATACACATATGCTACTGAGTATATGCTAAACAATGAACCAAATAATTGGACAGTTGGCTGGAAACATCATTAGGAAACTAAAAAACACAGAGAAAGATGTTACATTCTTGCTTGCTAGCGAACTACCAAATAATTGTGCCACGCTAGCTGGAAGCATGACTGCTGTTCTTCAGCATGGCGTTGCAAAATCTAGCAGTTAACAGTCTCAGTTTAAAAAAAACTTAATGACTATTTCTCAAATTCTTTTCATTAGACAATGGGCTCTGACACTTGAAGGGCTGTGACCAAGAACTTGTAACACCAAGAAAGTTACTGCTAACACTGAACATACTTTCATTTCATGTATGTAAAAGACACAAAGCAAATGAAATTGAATATTTCTCTTTGTTTTTAAACAAAGTAACAAAAAAGATAGAGAGAAATAGCTCTATAATGTGCTTTTCCTCTCAAGTCTCATTATACTTACTCTGCTAGTCACTGGTAAGAGTTTTTCCAAAAACTGTAACCATTCAAAAATGAACTCTGCTTTTTGAAATTCACCAAGCTGGTTATATGCGTCTTCATTAAGAAGTAAACTGTGAGCTAACTCCATTCTTTGAAATTTTCCTCAAGTCTCTCCTCAAACACCGTCAAATAAAAAAATTCAAAAAAAACCCCAAAACTACCAGAACTGTGTTGATCAATCAGGTTTTCTTCCCCATTAATACACAGTGACTGAATCAGAAGTTTATACACCTAAACAGAAAAAAACCAAAAATTACTAGTGAGTCAGTAATCATGTCATATTTATGCTTAGCTTATTAAAACTAAACTTTCAAAGGAAAACTTAAAAATTTAAGAAAAAAATGACAGTAGTCCTATTTAGGTGGCTTTAGGAACACAATGGTTTTGGAAATGAGATAACTGTATTGATGTAATATACAAGTAAAAGTTAAATATACTTCAGAAAAATCAGACGGGTTCTCACTGAGCAACTGGGGTTTTTTTCATCTTGTTTTGCATGAAGTGAGGTCTGGTAGTACTTGATGAAGTATACACCTGAAAGTAATGATCAGCTGGCCCCAGACATAGTGACTTTTGCAATCTAGAATTAAGTGTAGCAATATCAGTAACCTACACCCAGCAAACTCATGTTAATTATATTCACAAATAGAAATGCTAACACTTTATTCAAGCAGGTTATGTATTCTCGACACCAAGAAAGGCATAAAGAAAAAACATAACTTCATGACTGAACAAACCTCTAATGCTGTCTTTTTTTAAAGAAAAACTCACATCTGAAAAAAAGGACGTTTCAAAAACTTGAAGTTCAAAAGAAGTTGTATTTTACTTACATCTCCTGGACTATTTGGGGAATTTCAACATTGTCAATAGGCATAACGAGAGGCAAAACAAAATGAAAAATACTTCTAATGACATTTTTCCCCCTACTATTTAAATGCCAAATAGCCTCAAACTAAAACTTACAATATTTTGTAGGCTTTTATTTTTGCAAGCAAAAATAGTCAAGGAGATTCTGGTAAAATGTCAACTACATTTTAAACTCCCAAACAAATTATCCTTTCCAGAGGTCACTGAGACTGCTAAGCACACCTTTTTTTCCTATCCAGTAACAATACTATAGTGTAAAATGATCCATCAAACAGTAAATGAGCAATACAAAGCAATGGTAAATAATTGAGTAACTGGGTTATCATCAAATGCATAGCAGGTTACCTTTACTACTTCCCACACATTTCTTACATAAATTTGAAGTGACAGTTCATTATGGTAAATTAGATGTGACTAATTTCCTCTATGAGTAAATTTTATCTGAACTACCAGGCAGCCTGACAAGACACCACACTGTAAAATGACAACCAGAGAAATATGTATACCTAAGTATACCTACATATATTTAATCTGCCTAGGTACACAGGTATTGACAATTTGCTGGTTATCTCAGTCCTAGAACACTAGAACTCTGTCCTCATATTTTTTGAAGCAAACAGAAAAAGTAGGATCATGTATTTCGTTAAATATTTGAGTAGAGTTTCATCACTGTTCAGCAAGGAAATTACATGTACAGGTCACAAACCCTCCTTTTTACATCACCCAAAGTCTGTCCCAATGTCTTGTATATCTAAGTCATCTACTACCACAGCAACTGATTCCACTTACACACAGAGCTAAGGATTATTACCACAGATCGTTGTCACACATTGGCATTTACCTAGCTGATAACTTCTCCTCATTGTAAAATCTGTATCTGTTGCTCCAGGTTCTTGGATAAGGGATGTTAAGAGCTCAATTTTCTAGAAAAAGAGTTAACACAAAACCCCAGCTTTTAAAAAATGCATGAAATACAAGTGTCTGTTTCACAACAAAACACAAGAATTCTGAAGTCTTTCATACTGACAATTTTTATTAGCTAATAGCTCACCAAAAGGCATTGAATCGCAGCTCCATAAATACTAGTAACTGTTTATATGTTGTATTTGAAGTGAGCAGACCCATCATATTTACCATACAATTTGATTAATTTAACTCCTGAAACCACTTTTCCTGTTTCTGTTTTGTTAACTCAGATTAATTCTAAAACAAACAAACAAAAGTAAGCTCAGATACCATAATATCATAATTGTTTTCTAGGAAGATGATTTCTGTGCCTTCATGAGACCTACACTACTTTAATATATATAAAATATTTACTATATTAATCTGGAATGCTGTCATGAATGACCATGTCCTTAAGTCATAAACAATACCAAAGTTTTCATGTCCAAATCAACAATCAGCAGAGTTAGCAAAGGTGACTCAGCTGTTTTGAGCTATTCACGTACAATACTACGCATACAAAAAGACATGAGGATTATCATTCTGTTCTCCTAGCTCCTAGATACCATTTTCCTAGATACCATTTTAAGATTAGAATCTATGGATGAAAACATTTCCTTTCAAATCTCATTCAACCTGAACTTAGCCTGGCAGGACATGAAATAAAGGTTGCATGCTATTTTGAAAGTAACCATTTTTCAATCAGTCTTTAAAAGAATGAAGTTGAGAACAACTTAAATGTATGTGTAGGTTTCAAAGTAATCTGAACTTCTTTCAAACTGGTGAACCAGGGTTCAGCCTGCCAAATAGAAGGCTCAGGGGCACCCAACAGCAAAGGAAGATTACCAAAAAGATGAAGACAGGCTTTTTTACTGAAGTATATGGAAGGAAATAATACCAGAAGTATCATAAACTGAAAGAGGAAGGTTCCAATTGGATATAAGAAAAAAAGAGATTTTCACTCTAAGGATTATCAACCACTGGGACAGATGCTGAGAGGCTGCAGAACGTCTTTAGGAGACTGTAAGGTTTAGACCAGACAAAACCCTAACCAACCTGGTCTGAACTTCGAGTTAAATCTTCTTTGAGTGAGAAGCTGGACAAAAAGACCTCCGTTCCAACCTGGATGAGCCTACTACATTTTGTCAACTATCCTGCCTACAACTCCCGTTGCCAAAAATCATTCTTCTGTTAACATTAGTCAAAGATAAAAGTTTATGTTGTTTCACTGAAGTTATCACTGTAACGTGCTTCTGTATGTGACACTTCTACTACATAAGCATATATTTAACAAAATCAACTGAAAATATTATCTTTTAGGATTTGTGTAGTCTAAATTTAAATAAAAAAGAAAAATGTTATGGTGCAGTTGCTGATCTCTATCATGAACAGATGCTGACATGGCTAGACACGTTAGCATTTCTCACAGGAAAGACTCTATCATTTCTGAGGCTGACTGCACATTATGCAAGATTTAGTTCTGTAGAAACTGAGAAATAACCACCCAGAAAAAACCCCCACAGACCTGATCTTTCCAGTGCTGGCCAACAATCAAACCTTGGTTCCACAAAGCTGCCTACAAAACAGTATAGCCTCCATCCTAGCAAAAATCCCTTACCCCAAACACATACTAAGACTTACTTTAATGGGTTGTACACCTGCACACCAGAGATACTTACGAAGCTTTAAAGATAATAATAAAGAAAGGGTACAAGCATACAACCTTGTGAGAATAAAGGTAAGAATGTAGGGAATAGTTTTTACTGCAGCATATCGGCTTTGCAGTCAGATTGGAGAGCAACGCAAAAGGCACAGTGCTTTTAAGGCTATGCAATACAGAACACAAGCACAGAATGCAGGGATGAGCTCGGTTTGATTAATATTAAATATGTCCTTGTAATGCACACAAGACATAACCAGACAATTTCTAAGTGTGGAAGGAAACATCAAACCTAAACATGTACAGTCCAGACAAGGGTGCAACTCTGCTCTAATTACAGATGTGCCATAGCCACGTGGTGGGCTAGGTAAGCATGCTGAAAGACTGAATGTTATACCTGTTATGGCAGGTATTATAGTTTCTTGAACATCCTCACATGAGTAAATTGATGCGAGTACAAGCTAAGCATATAAAGATACAACTATATCCACATGAAACCCATGTTTAAAAATGTCAAATTATTTTCAAGTCCCATTCGCTGGGGGGACTTTTAGAATTCCCTTTAGAATTTTTAGAATTTTGATCCTTCTCTATCTGAATATACAATCTGGATAAAGAAATGTGAAATTTCATTGCATGAAACACATACTACACTATCAATAAACATGAAAAGGCATACATGGCTGAAAAAAACCCTGAATTTTTTAGCTAGCATGATGCACCATCCTTTTGGTTTTGTCTTTAGATAACTGAAGTAATTACAAGATTTACTTTCCCACCAGTGCTACAAGAGAAGATCAATCAAAAATTCATCTTTTTTTTCCTGTGAGGTAGGTTTATTTTATATTTATACTATGCTACAAAATTGTCACAAAGATTTATTGGACAAGGCAGAAGTTCCTCCTGCTCATTACTGATGAAAAATTTTTCATTTGCCAACTGTCAATTTGCCAAGCAGACTTGTTCAAGACTGATCAGAAAAGAGCTCCGAAAAGCTTTTAGAACGGGCACTAGATGGAATGCTGCTCTGTAGAACGAATGGAATATAGGGTGAATCAAGCATTAAAAGACAATAAGAATTCAGTTTCAAAAGTTCTTGATAAATCACGAAGAGAAAAATGGGACTTGTAGTGTTCGTTACAAAAAAAGGGAAGGGAGACACTGAAATAGGTTAAGACTGATCTGAATAGCTGTCTTTAGCAACTGGCTTTAAAATACAGGAACGAGCAGATCACCCATGACAAAGTTGTAACAGAGCCAAAAAATGAAGCTGAAATTCAAAATGCATCAAGTATATTCTGAGATAGCTAAACTCCTCAAGCTTTAAAAGCTTTAAAAGGTAAAGGAAGCAGTCCACAGACTGTTGCATTTCTTTCACAGGGAAGTTTAGGACAAAAAATAATACAAAACAAATGAAAAGCTATAAGCTATAAGGAGTAGTGTACAAATTTATTTTCTTTTAAGATTTCTCACATTAGATCTCTCCTTGTTCCAGCACCTTGTATCTCTTTGCCAGGAAAAAGTGCTGCTCAAACAGAAATCAAATTAACTGGAGCTATCTGAGCATGGTACTCAGATGAGGATCTGGTATACAATCTAGATGAGGATCTAAGTCCTTTACATCTATTACATAGTGAAGAAAAAAAAGTGCCGTATAACTTATACTACTAATAATTATTTATATTTTTCTAATTTCACAAGTATCAACATTATTCTGCACTAACTCTGATATAAAGCATAAAGACAATAAATCTGTGGATTCAATTTAGTACCAAAGACTGGTCTAGTAAAGAAGCAAAAAGGACACTATTCTTCTAAGAAATGATCGCTATTACTCATTACCAGCAATGAGCAATAGCAAAAAATGAGGAATGAGTAACAGTTATAGTAATGAGCAAGATTTAAAGAAATGACCAGTAATTATTACCAGTGTTGTCATAACAGCTGCCATTGGGCTGAATACACAACCAATACCATAACCTTGAAAAACAGAGCTGAAGCATAATGACTAGCTTCAAGTTGTCCTTTACTGCTTCACAGTGGTGTTTTAACTGACTTTAAATTCATGTCTTTTCCTCAGAAAGCAAGATACAATATCATCTAACAAACAAGCAAACCAGTATATTTATATTTCCAGCCTGACACGTTTAGTTCTAGTCATTAACAGTTCAGATCAATGTTACTCCTGCAGCACTGTTTTAAAAGTTTAATGGGATGATCATTACTCGTGCATCTGAGCTGACTGCATGGCAGAGCAATCAATGCCCAGGCCTATGTTAAGCCCTTGCACGTACCTGTTTAGAGTGTCACCAAAACAAAACCAAGCTCCTGTCCAGCTCCATTGGGCTTACTTCTGACAAGAGAAATCAAGTATGATCCTCTTTTAGTGAGCTGGACCAAAAATCCACCTTAAAGCACCAGCCACATTCAGCTATTAAGAGTGAAACACAGACCAAAGTCCAAGAGTTAAAGTGTATTGTTTATGCTAGTAGGCAAACATACGGAAGCATAGAGATCTGGGGAAGGTCAGAAGTGCAGCATCAAACTTCTAGCAAATTCAAACGAGAGATCTGATTGCCCAGGGAAAGAAAAATTGCGTTATCTTCAGCTGTAACTTAGCTTGAATTTATAGCACACATATAATCTAATTTAAATAAACCTCAATGACAGAATCTTAATAATTCAATAAGAACTAAATTCTGGTTATTTCAGCACCAAGAACTAAAATCCCAGCTCAGATGAACTTCAAATTCAGACATGGGAAATACTATTGAAGTGGGAACATTCCACAAATAGATAAAGGTAATTATTATTACTCAAAAGACAGGGCAGCCTTTGTTTACTTATTGACTTCTATAAACTATTACTAAGTAACACACAGAAGCAAAGTCTGCCTCAAAATCTTCAGTAAGAAAGAGAAGGCAAAGCTAAATAAAAGTGTCAGCATAAGTACGCCAGTACGCCAACACTCTTTGCACGGCAGGATCCTCAGCATTCGGCCAGCTTGTGCCTTTTCACTGTATACAGAAGCCTTACATTCTTTGCTCCTCAGGGTCCCATGAAGCAGTGGCAGGTAGCTGCTGGTCCTGACAACACTGACCCCTCCGCGCGTGTTTTAAATGCGGCACTGCTAATTACTCTTGACCTCTCATTCAATTGAAAAGAGCTGAGAATTTCATGTGCTCTTTCACAGTTTTCTTGCATTAGTTTCAGAGAAAATATACAAGCAAATGTAAAGCATTTCTGCACCAAGACAAAGCAGGGGAGAAGGGGGAAGTGAAAGAGAATATCAAATCTCCTGAAGACTGACAGAAACATTGGCATGTTGCATTGATTAAACCCTTGATGAGGAGGACTATGAAGAGGTTATGAAACCAGAGCCCAGTCTTTCAATGTATACATGCACATCCTTCTGTTTATCAGTGACTAGTCTCATCGATTTGGACTCCTTGGCATCAAACAGACTTGATTGTTTTTCACCTTACAGCTTTTAATATACTGCCATAAGAATGCCAAGCATTTTGCAGCGTTATGTTATATTGGTCAGTAGTGAGGAAATCTGCAGGCAAGCATGGCTAAGACAGGACTAACAACAATGTTAGACAGCAGTTTGCAAAACCAGGCCACAAGATAAAGTCAACGCAAGACCACAACCCAGAGCACACAGAAAAAGAACACCAGGTCATGGAAAAGAAAATTCAAGAATTTAAGATTTTAAATCAAGCAGAACTGTAACTATTAATATCAGACTTAAAGTGCACTAGGATATGAAAAATGTACTAGATAGTAAAACTCGCAGCTGAGTATTCATGTGTTTTATTACATATTCCATGTTATGAAAGGATTCCATTCCACTCAAAAATCAAACTATCTTCCTTTTTAAATAAAAACATGTACACACTTGCATCACATGCTTGTACCAAATAGCAAAAAGCAATGAAGAATGTTTGACTATAAGCAATAAAAAATAACGAATTATTACACAACCATCCATTTCCTCTAATTACTGCTGAAGATTTCAAAATAGCACAACTTCCCCTTATGTTATATTTTTTCATGCAATTACCCAGCTCAGAAACATGATTCTGAAAACATAGATTTTGAAACAAAACCCCTTTCTTTCAGGCTCTCCACTTAACAGTGTTCTGGATGAAGCAATTTGCCCCAGGAAAACTATGCCTCTATTCTATCATTGCAAATTTGCATTTACGCAGGTTCTTGTTAAAGGCATAATCCAAGTTCATCTTCATATATTGTACCTTCCACGTAGGTCTTGCCATGGTCAGACAGCATTTCATGCTGTGCTAAAGAACAAATTTCATCCAGCCCAAACAGAATTTTTATTAAGTTTCTCAAATACTTTCATCTTTGTTGAAAAACAGAAGGGTTGTGTTTTGATGTTTTGTGAACAATGATGCTCATACAAAGTACTTGTTTACTCCCACAGGAACAGTTCCAAATGACTGGTTTTCCTAGCAAAATGTTTATCAAATGTTATTGATTTCCAAATTTCAGAAGAATCATCCTGTATCTGGAAAAGCAAGAAAGCCTAAAGACAACGACGATCTAAGGGAAATCTATGAGAATCCTTGTTCTTGGCTTGCTGGTTTTAAAAATATTCACACAAAGAATGTGACCACCCACAACCCTCATACATAACAGTGACATTGATAAGAACTACAACACAATATACATTTGCTGAAGTGTGAAAGAAATCACAAGACAATGTCTTCTGAGAATGCTGAATGATTCCTGTGAAGTTTTGAGGACAAAGCTTGACATAACTAAAGAAAAAATACCCTGAAAAAATGTGCCTGGAAATGCAATAGCTGTTTTAGCAATGCAAAGCATTCAAGACATTTTTAACAGCTCAGCTTTTGGAAGACGTTCATTCATCATGTTAAAAAATATATATACTTCGCTTTCAAGTTTCTTATCATAACTTTAAATCTCTACATGAGAACTATTCCAGGAAACCAAGAAACAGCTACATTTGGTTATTAAGAAATACAAACCAGCCATTTTCTGAGCTCCAATGTGGGCACTACTGGTATGCTCTGTCCCCCCAGCACACACAACTCTTGAATATGTTAGGTTTATTTCTACTGTATATAAATAATTAATCAATGCTTCTAATAAGTTAGAAAAATGGTATCATATCTAGAAGTCTGATTCTGACAATGTGAGTTTAAAAGATTATTTTTGTCCCTAAAATTTGACTAAGTACACTTCAAAAAGCAAAAACTAGCTTGAATCTAAATAAAAATGCATAGAATACCTTGGTTTTATTTCTTTGCAGGTTCGAAAGCTGGTGTGATAGCAAAGTAAGTGCATAAAAATCACAAAAATACAGACATCTACCTAAATCCTAACAACAACTTCCATATGTCCTGGAACACAGCCTTATTCCTGACAATATTGTAGATGATATTCTTTATCTAATATAGACAAAATGTATCGAACTGAGTACACTGAAAGAGATGGATTTTTTTTGTCACAATGACAGCAGTTTTCTGAAATTAAATTCTCTGTTAGAATGTTAAACTGACTTACAGTAAATGACACATACTCATTGGATAATCCAAAATGCAGGTTGATTCTAGCTACCAGTTTTCCCTTAAGGGAAATGCTAAGCTAGACTGAATCCAGTCTAGCTTAGCATTAAATCAAACCAAAGGAAATTTTAGTAGAAACATATCCTGAAATCCTATAAAATAAGATTTTTCCAGGAAAGCACTATAGCTATCATGGTACTAACTTAACTAGTATTAACTTAACTAGACTTCCACTGCTCCCACACACCAACAACAAGAAATTCAGCAGCAGAAGCCCTCACAGGTGCAGACTCTGCAGGAGACTTGTTTGGCAGATCAGAGACCACTATCCAGGCATAAATCACTGACATACCTCATTGCAATGGTTGGTTCTCTAGATACTTTAAATAGATGCTCGCCAAAAACCCTTCCAAAACAGCTCAAAAAAATATAGCTGCAAAGATTTCATGTTTACTTTGTTTGTGATGTAGATGTACACACGCTTCATATTTTTTAAGGTTTCACTTCCTTAGAAACAGTAAACCAGCAATGGCATAAACTGAATAGAAAAAACATCCCATAATCTGAAAATGTTTTCATGAAAAGGTGTTTCTAATCTCCTGCCTCATTGGGATATCCTGCATTTTAAAACAGAAGATCATCTTGCATTGATTATTAAGTTTTTGACATGTTGGGATACGTCATGAACTACACAGTAATTCAGATATTTTACTGACAACTAGATCAAGAACAAGTTTTCAATGTATAGCTAGACTTAGTGTAACATTAAACTGGCTTCCCCCCTCCCCTCCTCTTCATTGTATCAAACCAACAGGAAAAGGAAAAGAAACCCAAACCTCATACTACATACAACCATAAGTAATCCATCTTCCGGCTCTCAATTGCAATTTTATATATGTGCTGAGAATATTATATATCATGTAGCAAAACATCAAAATATACATTATTGCTGGACTATTTCTGAAGGCAGGGAAAATATTTCTGGAAAGCGAGACTAAAACAGAAGTTTAGTACAATTCATAGTCACAACTATAAACATCTCTCCTACCAAATAAAAACCCAAACTTAAAAAAAAATTACAAATAACAAATCCAAACTTCAAAAAATATCAATTTTCATTCACTGAAGCACAAAGCTGAACTCGCCTTATCTGCCTTCCTCCTCTGTTATCATCCTTCCACCCATATCACAATAAACTTTATTTTTATTTTAACTAAACTTATGGTATCTGTTACTCTTCTCTCATTCCAAAACGTCAACACTACAGCAACTTTACAGGTTTTACATCCCTGTGCAAAAGCTTTTTGCCAGTTACACGGTGCAGACTTGCTTGTTGCCCTATATCTACAGCCAGGAATTCAAACTGCAAAAGCCTGCAATAACACATCTGCATACCAGAATGTCCAATACTGTTCCACTTCCACCAAAATATTCTGAATTAAAAAGATTTATAAGAAAATACAAAGATAGTCCCTTAAAAGAAGTACACTCGCTGCAAGCGAATGCCTTGCAGCCTTAGGACCCGTAGGGATCGCACCAGGCAGACACCCACCCTCTCGTCCCGGCACTCCACTCGAGGGCCACAAGGCTGGTGAAGGGGTCTAAGAGGGGAAGCCGTATGCGGAGCGGCTCAAGTCACTCGGTCTGTTCAGCCCGGAGGAGACCGAAGGGAGATCTCACAGCAGTTTGCTCTTCCTCATATGGGGAGCAAGCGCTGATCTCTGCTCTCTGGTGACCAATGACAGGACCCGAGGGAATGACAGGAAGATGTGCCGGGGAGGTTTAGGTTAGATATCAGGAAAAGGTTCTTCACCCAGAGGGTGGTGGAGCGCAGAAACAGCTCCCCAGGGAAGCACTCACGGCGCCAAGGCTGACAAGATTCTAGAAGCGTTGAGACAACGCACCCAGACACACGGTGTGAATGCTGGGACTGTCCTGTGCAGGCACAGGAGGTGGACTAGAAGATGCCTGTGAGTCGCTTCCAACTCAGGTCATTCTGTGATTCATTCTGTGATGCCTGCTCGCTCCCCGCCCGCGGGCGCGGCCACTCTCCAGCCTCCGGCACATCCCGGACGGCACCGCGCGTGCGTCCGCTCCCCTTCCCCGGGAAAATCTTTCTCCCCTCTCCCCTGACGAGAGCGAGATCCGCCCGGCCGCGCCGCTGCACCCCTTTCCCGCTCGCCCAGCACGGCCCGGGGGTGCCCGAGCGCTTTCCCGGCGCAGGCCAAGGGCAGCCCCGGCCCCTTGGAGCGCTCCCCGCCTGCGCGCAACTCCGCGGCCGGCTCGGGCATCCCCTCCTGCGGGGGCGGGGGCTGCCGCCCTGCTGGCTTAGGGACATCCCTGCCAGCCTCTGCCCCCTTCCCGCGCTCCCTCCCCGCCCGCCCCGGCGGCGTGTGGGGACGGGACCGGCGCCCTCCGCCCCTCGCCGCCCGCGGTACCTGGCGAGCTCGGCTCGGCTTGGCGCGCCGCGAAGCCCCCACGCCGCTCTGTGGGTGCTGCGGGCGCGGCGCTGCTGCGGGCTCGGCTCCCTCCTGCGGCGCGGAGGGGCTGCGCCCGGGCCAGCGCCGGCGCCTCCCGCCTGCGCGGGGGGGCGGGAAGCGGAGAGGGCGCCGCTGCCGCTGCCGCCGCCGCCGCCGCCGCTCAGGGCGGTGCAATCGGGCCCGGAGCCATCGAGCGCCCGCGGGGGCAGGAGCGGGCCGCGGCCCTGCGGGGGGGAGGAGCAGCCCGGGGAAGCGGGAGCTCCGGGGCGGGAGCCGCAGCGCCGCGGCGAGAGGTCGGGGCGCCAGGGGGCGGAGCCGCCGCCCGGGGGTCGATTCGAGGCTCCGCGGCCGCCCGGGCTGGGGGTGAGCTCCGAGTCGCGGGCAGGAGGTGCCGTTTTCCCACTCAAAACAACAACACAAACCCTCTCTTGGTGACGTTTTTTGTAAAGACCGTTATTTTTTAAGGTGACTGAGCTTGTTCAGTTGAGATTTGTGCCCTGATCAGGGTCTGCTATGACTTCTGATTTTCTCTCCACCGCACAGACACCCCTCTGATGGTGATGACACCAAGCTGAGTGGGGCAGTTGTCATACCAGAAGGACAGGATGTCATCCGGAGGGTCCTGGACAAACTGGAGAAGTGGGCTTGTGTGAAACTCTTGAGGTTCAACAAGGCCATTTTCAAGGGCCTACACCTGGGTCGGGGCAGTCCCTGGTATCAAGACAGAATGGGGGATGATGAGGTTGAGACCACCCCTGTGCAGAAGGACTTGGAGATGCTGGTTGATGAGAAGCTCGCCATGAGCGGGCAATGTGTGCTCACAGCTCAGAAGGCCAACCGTGTCCTGGGCTGCATCAAAAGAAGCATGGCCAGCAGGGCAAGGGAGGTGATTCTCCCCGTCTGCTCCTCTCTCGTGAGACCCTTCCTGGAGTATTGTATCCAGTTCTGGAATCCTCAACATAAGAAGGATATGGAACTGCTGGATTGGGTCCAGAGGAAGGCTATGAAGATGATCAAAGGGCTGGAGCTCTGCTGAGAGAGTTGGGCTTGTTCAGCCTGGAGAAGAGAAGGCTCTGGGGAGACCTCATAGTGGCCTTCCATTATCTGAACAGGGCCTGCAGGGAAGCTGGGAAGGGACTTTTTCCAAAGGATTGTAGTGACAGGACAAGGGGGAACGGCTTTAAACTGGAAGGGGGAAAATTTAGGTTAGATATTAGGAAGAAATTCTTCACAATGAGGGTAGTGAGATACTGGCACAGGTTGCCCTTGGAAACTGTGGGTGCCCTCTCCCTGGAAGTGTTCAAGGCCAGGCCGGATGGGGTCTTGAGCAGCCTAGGCTGGTGGGAGGTGTTGCTGCCCATGGCAGGGGGATTGGAACTGGATGGGGTTTGAGGTCCCTTCTAATCCAAAACATTCTATGATTCTGCGCTCTGTACTTTTCTAGAAAGTGTCCCTGAGCACTACATCCATATGGTAACCACAACACCCTGCTTATATTCTTAACCATTTTTCATACTTAACATTTGCACAAGTTGTTATGCCTGGGTTTCACCAGTGTAAGTTTTGACCCCAAATCAAAATGGGATCCCAAGTCACCGAGTCTGTGTCTTACTGACAAGGTCAGACATGGGCTTTTCCAGGATTTTCACCTGTTTTCATCTACTGCATAAGTGCTCCAACTAAAAGAAGTTGCTACATTGTTGGGAATGACTTCCACCCGTGGAAATTTTCATAAGCGAATTCACTGATCACGAGAAAATTTCTGGTGGGGACATTTTTTTCTGAAGCCTGTCATCGGAGTTTAAGTTCTGTCTTAATAAGGGGAAAATAAATGTGTTTCAACCATTTCTTAGTGTAAAAATAAACAAATAATAATTTCATTGAAGTTCTGTAGCTGATGCCCAGCCATATCTGGGTTGGTTTTGCATACTACCCAGTACCTAGCAGAGCAAACTGGAAGACAGACATGAGGTCTGGTTTCTGCCGGCAACGAATTGGGTTGGTGAGATTGAAATGTTTCATTGCAATCGTGCTGCTACAAAGTTAATGAAGAAATAATGTCTTCTGGAATTAAAGACTGGTTTTGATTAGACAACAATCCTAAAGATGATGTTTTGTCTGCTTATTGCCACAGTGCGACATCCATTAAATCTCTAGAGTGGAAAACTAAGATTCCTCTTCACAAACTGCACTCTCCGGGGCCAGCTTCTTTGAAGTGCTGCAAACCATCATGGGGAGGGAATAATGCCTGGGATGCATAAGTGTAGGAGCCAAAATCCTGTCTAGCCCTTATGTAAGCTTTTAAATTTGTCTTCAAAAAAGTTCAACATTTAAAGTTTACATACAGCATGGCCCTTGGTGAACATCTGTATTCAGTCATGTAGACGATACCACTGAGGAATATTTTAAAGAGTGCACGCAGAACTGACTGATTACGTTTTGCTATAGATGCCAAAAGCACCAGGCTGCATTACCATATATGGACACTGGCTTCATTTTTACTAAATTGCCTGTGGTAAAGAAACACGAGCATGGATGCAATGACCTTTTACAAAAAAATTCTGCCAATAGATGTGGTAATGAAGAATACATAAATGCCTTATATATGAAGCAGGGAACTATATCTATAGTGTATGTCATAAAAATCAACTCTACAAGCTCCTGCTGGTGTAGAGGTGTTAATCCCTGGTATCAAAAATAATTTACACCCCCAGGAAAGAGTTATTTGCTCAATAAACCTCATTTTGATCAGAAGATGAGTTGCTGCTGCTCAACATAAAGTGATTTGCCATTCAGCTTGTGAGAAAGGTCAACTGAACAATTTATATTCAAAGACTGTTGGTGCCATGATATTTTCCGTAATGAACTCCAGAAAAACAAAGGCTGCTCTATCTAACAGTCCTGAGATAACAGACTGGTAACACTTGTAAAGGATTGATCATATCAGTAACAAACAAAACCAAATCTGGAATTATTTTTAGAAGATTATTGCTGTTATTATCATGATGATTATTCACTCTGTTGTGGTAACAGGCAGAGACCCACTCAAGATTAGTATCTCATAACACCGAATCTTACATGAGCACAGGGCAAGACAAAACATCATTCAGCAAGAAATACAGTCTTGCCCAGTTCTTCCCAAGAATGATCTCTCCCAGTCCCCAATATTCATGATGCCAGCTCTAAATAATGCTATGTTAGTGCTCAACTCATACAAATCATTTGGAGTACCGAGGGATGCCAATACAGGATGCTTTAGAGTTGCTGTGTCCCAGCAGTGCTTACATGAGGGTAGGAATCTGTGTTTATTTGATTTATAGCTAACCTTGATTCTCTAATCTGATTTTTTCCTTAAATTGGTCAACAGAGTGTTAATCATGAATGATTCAAAGTAGTATCTACTTCAGCAGTAATGGGTGCCATTTTTATCTTTCCCCTTCACAATCTGAAATAAAAAATACTGCCATGTAAGTTTACAGTATTCTGTTCCAAACTAGACAAAAATAGGACAATTAAATGTATTCACCATGTATTAATTCAATTTCCCCTTCCCCATTAATCCTGAGTGAGCTTCAATAGCAAATTACTTAATAAAATAAGCAACTGGCAAATAATTGCAATGCAAAAACCTACTGATTAATCTTCTCATTAGTTAGTCTATTTTGGTAAAGTGGGTTGACTGATTTAGAGCATGAATCAGTTCTGCCATACAAATTCTAGTCATAGTAGAATATCTATGCAGTCACATATGCCTCTGAGCTAAATATTTTCTTTCTTACAGCTTTATAATCCTTAGTGACTCTAGAGGAAGAGAAGAGAATTTATTCCTTTGATTCAGTGGGACTGTCTATGCATGAGTAGGAATCACGGGGCTAGGGGCCTGATTCAAAGCAGATGAAACATCACCAAATAATTACATAGCAAACAAAACCAAATCTCATTATATTTTAAAATCTGTAAGAAGGAATGTCTTTAGATTAATTGTAAGATTAAACTTTTGTATTTTCTTTATTTTTACTTTATTTTTACAATTATATTATATGGTCAATGTACCCATTTAAGTACAGAGTTAGACCATTAAGGTCTGATTCTGCAAACAGTTACCATTGGCAACAGACAACTTATATTTGGCTTTCATCTTGAGTAAGGTTATTAATCTGCCTCTAACCATTGTAACAAGCTCACGACTATAACTGTTGCAGCCCTTAGCATCCATGGCTGTCCACCAGGGCTCCCTCCTTGAGACAGTAACTGTGTCAGCATTTCTAATCCCATAGGTGGAACATTCAGGTCCCTGGAGTAGATGCCTTCTGGAGGTGTGTAGAATTCAGCACAGTTTGGCCTGTCTTCACCGTTGAAAGCCTTAGTTACAAATCTTTATTTTTTACACATTTAATGTAGAAAATAATATATGGTTTTATTTCATACTTAAATACCTCTAGACTTCTTTTTATTCCCAGCACAGTTGCTTTTTGTACTATCAGAAAATGCAAGGCCTGAATTCCTGCCAAGCAATTACACACTCCTGCTGTTATTTTTAATCCTAAAATGTAAATAAGAGTATTATGCAGACCAAGATAATGTTAGATACAGCTAAGAAAAAGGAAGTGGGAAATAAGAAAGGAAAACAAGTTCTATCAAAGCCACGACAAATACATCTCAAACAGTTCAACATGTGACTAAACCAGTCTTCACTGGTAAAAAAAATAATATATTTTTGTAAATTTTAAAACTAAATACCTGAAGAATCCTGGATAAAGTATGCTGACAAGAATCAGCTTCACATTAATGAGATCCAGATATGGATTGCCAACTGACTGTTACGGCCTCCCAAGAACCTTTTGCTTTCAATGTCAATCCAAAACCTGCACTGCAATCTCTTTTCTAATGGAACACACCTAAGTAGCCTAACCACCTTTCTTGCACAATTTTTATACATACTGATGCTAACAGGGCATCTATTGTGACACTTACACAGGCAAATACCATTAAGTGAACAGAGAGAATCTCAAATAAACAGCAACAAGACAGGAATACCATTTATTTGCTTTTCCATACTGTCTGGGTAATTTTAGAAATAGTACGGGGTGTTAATTGTAGTCATACCATGCAGTTCATTATGGCACTCAGAGTGCTCTGTGGACAATAGCTCAAGTCACATTTGTGAGGTAGAAACTAAGGTAAGAATTAGAGAAAGGCAAAGCTCCAAAAAGGTGGAGAGAGGTGGGAGCATACCACCTTCCAATGCACAAAGGAGAACAGAGGCGATCTTTGTGCCTTTTGAAAAAGAGGAAAAAACCAGTGTTTTTAAAACTCTTTCCCCCACCCCCCCATTTTCACTCTTTCTTTGTCTCACAGATGGAAAAAGTGGAGCAGAAAATTGTTTTGCCCAAAGCCACACGCTGGCAGTAATTGAACTAGTGGATAGCATTGGTTTAAATAGAAAATGTGCAATACATGAATATTATTCAGGCTATTCTAACTGTTGTTTCTTTCTTTTGTCCACATATGCCGTTTACTTTCCAACTGTAGTTGCACAGCACTGCTGGTAGCAGAATCTTGTAGGGATTCCCAAATTTTGAGCTGCTTTCACTGAACTTCAAGAAAATAAGAAGGAATAGGAGATACCAAAACCACTAAATTCTAAAGAGAAAGTCTCAAATTTTAGACACTGCTTTCCCAAAGAAGTGATTAAGGAGGTAGCCTTGATTTCTGTTCTCGTCCAGCAATTTTGACCCTAATTTCTAATATAAAGCATCTGGTGAAACAGAGTCCAGCCTCATTTTGCTGTGCAATACTCTAAACATAGGGATAGTCATTGTTTTGCTCAATGTACAGTCTTAAGTAGTGGCACATTGAAAAAAACCCTCAATAATCATTTATTAGATGAGAATTGAGATGCTAAGAAGTCAAGAAATTGTCAGTCACACAGGGGACTGGTGGCAGACCTCAAGTAATGCTTGTGGATTTCTGGAGACCACTCTAGTCCTGTGGCACACTGCCACTTCAACTTCAGAAGAGAGACATAATGTGTTTGAAGGAGATCTCATAGCAAAGTAGAAACTATTAGAGACGAAAAGCAGAAGAGTGGAAGCTTAAAAGTTTTACATGTCCTTCTCCAAAGAAGCTGCTTTTATATCAGAAGTGAGATTGAGATCCACCAGATCATACTTTTAAATCCATGTAGATGCCTCAGACTGACGAAGTGACCGTTCTCAAGGAGGGGTTAAGAGCAGGGGTTGCCTTGAGTCATAATGAGAAAAGAAAGTTTTGTGCAGCTTTTGTGGTAAATGAGATCAGACATCACAGCTGCAGTAAAGGACATGTTGAAAAACAGCACAGAGGCTGGCTAATATCCAACAGCTCATCAAGTGGGTGCCTTTTCAACATGGGGAAGCGGTGGTCTGTAGGAGCTGTTATGGGCAAAAAGGAACCCACCCTATGTGTAAAGTCACACAAAATTTATTAGTAGTATAATTGCAACCTTAGCAATCTAATAAAATAATTAGTATTAGTCCAGGTCTAATTATTGCAGAAAAATAAAGGAAATAAAATAAATTTTATAGAAAGTCTTAATAATAATAGTACAGTTAAAATCATTATGCATGCACTATCCAGTACCTACCCCTTCTCCCGGAGTCATGCTTACCCTTTCACCTCCCTATGGCTTCAGTCTGGTGGAGGGAGTACAGTGGATGATCATCAGCATCCAAACAGTCTTGTGCCAGTAGGAGTATGGTGTTGGTGTTTATGGCTTCTCCTTCTTTCTCTTCTTTTTCCTCTTTTGGAAATAGCTCTCACCTGCAGCTATTTTTATACATTTTCTAATAAAGTTTTACACCTTGCTTTTTCTTGAGTAGTCTGCAACTGAGTATTTTGTATTTTACTTACCTTACGTGCTTGTTTTTTCTTCTGTTTTTATCCCTAAGACTAGTTTTGTCCAGCTCCAGCTCTGCATGTCTTTACCTGACTGTCAGCAAGTTGTTTTACAGCCTTGGGGTCTTCAGTGCCAGCCTGTGCCCCATCTCTTATTGTGCCATGCTGCTACTCTATGTTGCAGCTGGTGTGTTCACTTTCCAAGGCTGCTGCTGTTCTAACTGGCCTTAATTTCTGTGCATTGTAACATGATGTTAGCAATAAACATATCTTTCTACACAGAATAACTGATCGTTATTAATATCAATATAAAACCTGTGGTTACACCACACAAAACAAAAGTCAATTAATTAGCCATGGGCTCCTGTTGTTAGAAGAATTGTTCTTATACCTAAATCAAGTAAAACCAAAGCTTCAAGATCAAGGAAAATTCAGACAAAACATAGCGATAAGCCTCCATCCTGAGATCTGGTGAACTCCGGACAAAGCCTGTGGACTGATACTAGCAATAGCATTACAGTTGCAGCATTGTTACTAGTATTACTGGGCTACATGCTTATTACTTCCAATTCTGGATTAATATTTGTAAGTTGCATACTGTATGTAGCAGCAGAGGTATTTCCACAAAGGGCAAGGGAAGGAAGCAAGAATATTGCTGACTAGAAAACAAGCTATTGCGCCTGAACCCATTAGTTTTATGAGCACAGTTCATAGTCCATGCACGCTTGGTGTAGACACACTGGGTGTGTACGCTGCAAACAAGGTCACAAAAATCTGATGTAGCAATTACTGTCTGACAGTTGAATTGGAGGCCACACTAGAATAGCATAATGATGACTCTTGATTTTATAGTTTATTTCAAGGAAGTGGGGAATATTAAGTATCTTCCAATAGATATTCTCTTAAGTATAGAACAGGATAATTGTTTGAGCTTTTGTCTAGTCATAGAATAGAAACTATTTAAAGCAGCATCAGGCTGTCTGTTTAAAGCATATATTCATGGCAGAAAGGAAGGAGCATTTGGCTTGGAAAAAATAATTTTAATCCATTTTTTCATCAGTACAGTCTATCTTGTTATTCAGAAATGGCTTCTTTCAGTAAATGGATTGCAAATCAATAGTAGATATAAATAAAGCAGTACAAAGGGCACAGCATTCAACAAGCTGCCAGTTTCTGGAACAGGAGATGGCAGAAATTGATATTCCAAGATGGATACACAAATAAATCAGAAATGGTCAGATAATATACAAAGATGCCATCTTTTTACAGAACCTGCAGAGTTCTGTCTTGTTCCAAGAACCACTGAAATATACGTAAGTTTGTATGTGTTTTATAAGAGAGATCAATGTGAGATGGAGTTAGGTCTGAACACTGTTTTTCACTAAACATTTTCAAGCTCATCCCTCTCAGAACTTGCAGAGTTCTTGAAACATAGAGAATGAATTGCCACGCTGCCAAAGATCTTTCTGGAGCCAGGAGAAAAAGTATAATTAAAAACTGCAGCCTTTGAATTATACTTCAAAGGCTCAATTATTGAGATATACTGAATACCTGCAGTTCCTCTCAGGTCAGTGAAAAGTGGTGTTACTCAGCATTTTTTAGGATTTGGTGTCCAACAGAAAGAGGAATAAAAAAAGTTTTTTCAAGCACACAGATAATAATGAATTTGTATTAGTTATTCATATCACGACAATTTTATTTAAATGTCACTAGTAATAATTCAGAAAATTACTCATATTTTGTCTATCATAACTACTAATTATTAATGAATGTTATTTGAGACTTAGCTAATGTTTCAAGGCCATTTGTGTTAATAGTTGTTTTCAACTGTAAGAATGCCAGTTGCCAAGAATTCAACATCCTTAGGTATTTCATAATTATTAACCATACATTATGTTAATCTGAAAAATCTCATTACTCTGTCATTAAAACTAGGAGCTTTCTATCTGTTCAAAACATGTGATTCTCATCGCATAGTTTGAGCCTGCCAGATTACCTGTTTCGGTTTTGGTTTTAAGAACATAACATGCTACGTTTTTTAAAAGATATATTATATAAAGAATATTTGTAACTACTGATCTACAATTTAAGATTGCACTAGCTGGCGTGCTCACTAACCATGAGGTTTTACATCTTTTCTAGATGAATTTATTATTTAAATGGGAATTCTGGATAATTACTGCAAATCATATAATTGTCAAATTTCACTTTGAACCCTTCTAAATTACTGACTTCAGAAACTATTATGCTGCAGTAAAAGAGAAACTTAACTCGCAGTATGAATGCACTTGAATCAGTTCTGAATTTGCCACATTTTAACGTAGCTGTTGCATTCTTGTTGCCTTATGAGACAGAATTTAGCATCTGCTAATAATGATTATAACAGTGGTGCATAGGGGGCCAGCTGGGAATGGGGCCCCAGATGTGCCAACACTATATAACAGCAATGTAAGGTAGTCTCTGCCTGGCAAATTCAATAGACAAAGAGCTGGAAGGAAGCACTAGGGGCAGAGGGAATAATGAGATGGCAGCATACATTGTACCACTTTCATTTATGTTTTCATTCCAATATTTCAGTCCCTTTCCTGAGGCTCTGTTATGAAAGACTTCAGTAGACAACAAGCCCAAGGTGACAGGGACACAGACAAAGCTATAACACGTAGCCTATCAAAACACATCAGAGGAGATTTTGGAGCGCCAACTTCAAGAAGTGGTTCAGTCTTGTCTTCATTTTCTAGATGCAGCTTACTGTTTCTTCCCTCATTTTTATTAATAAACCTTCCAAATTATATACATCTTCATTGGATCAATATTAACAATTATTTTGAGCACACTTCAGATGAATAAGGACATAAAAAACATACTCATAATGACAAAGCAGATTCAAGCATATTTCTATTTACTGCGATTGGCAACAACATTACCAGATGAGTTGAAGTCTTTCTTATGCTGTATCTTCTACACCATTTAAGTACATTAATGCTTAGAAATGAGGGGGGCGGGGGGGAAGGCAACAGTTGCAAACCAGCACTGTATCCAGGATATAATTTATTTTTTCAAAATTCAATCAGGTGAGTGTAAGGTCCATTTGTATCCAATTTTAACACCTGCCTGTTTCCATATGTGCCATGCTTGACGAGAACACCTGCTTCCACACATTTGGCATTGGCAGCCAGCTCTTTTTCACACAAAGTCACAAATTGAGAATAGAGTTCCAGCCCTTTTTCTTTTTCAATGTTTGCATGGTACTGCATCTTTCTTCCCTTTAGTTTACCGCCTAGGGTAGCTTGTGGTATGATTAGCACATCGCCTGGTAAATCAAGGACAGAAACGTACTCGCCACTTTCATTTTCACTTAATTTAACATTCAATACCATATTGACTGCAAAAAAATGAAAATAAAATACAGATTAAAAAAGTATAAAAGTAAAATAAGAGTTAATGTAAATAAAGTGAATTAAGTAGAACCTAACATCATAAACAAGATTGAACAAATACTGTGATGCATGACAAACTATTAAAGTAAAAGAAACTGCTTATTAATCAACTGAAAAATGGACAACCAATGAATACTATTAACCAATTAAGATTTCTGTGCATTGTGAAGAACGTGGAGGATATTTATATTAATATAATCATAGAATTGGATAATGGTTTGGGTTTGATGGGGCCTTAAAGATCATCTAGTTCCAACTGATCTGCCATGGGTAGGGACACCTCCCACCAGACCAGGCTGCTCAAGGCCCCATACAACCTGGCTTTGGACACTTCCAGAGAGGGCGCATCCACAGTTTCCCTGGGCAACCTGTGCCAATGTCTCACTACCCTCACAGTAGATAATATGTCTAGAGTTATTTTGGGGGGTAGTGGTTGGCTGTTGGAAGTCCTAAAGTTGGTTCTAGTTGGACACTCCCAAAGGAACCCAGGATCCAATTAGTTAACCCAATTTAATTTCCTGATACTCAAATAGGCAACATTTGCACAACCCAACACATTAGAGGAGGTAATACCATCTCCAGTGTGCTTTGCAGATGCTTCTGCCCTGACCATCTCTTCATTGTAGTTGCAGTAGTTCATAGCAGGATCCAGCACTGATCTGTGCTGAAGCCACAGGCTCAGTGATTTTGTCTCAAGTGGAGTGAGTGCCCTTCAGTGCTGCACCTTGAGATGTGCAGGTGCTAGCTTGTCTTTTGAAAGAGGAAATGGGCAGGAAGAGATGCAATTTGGCCCATAAGCCAGAATATATAAACTTGCAAATAAAATCAATGAATTTACTAACATTATCTTCCAATGTTTCTATAACAAATCAAATTATTCCCCCAAAACTTTCTCCAACTCTGTAAAACCTGTGAGGATACAGGTCATGCCTCCAAACCCATAAAAGTTTGATTTGTTTGAAGCAAAGAGAGACAAGTTGCAATTTAGGAACAAAAAAACACTCATGTAAAGAGTTTCAAAACACATTCAGGAATAATATGCTGTAAGGCAGACAGTTAAGGGGGATGGTTGAACATGAATCTCCTAATAGGAATAGGATTTTTTTTCTGGCCTGTTTCAGCAGCCACACAGCTGAAAAAGTCATTATTCTCAAGTAACACTCTCATGAAACTCTCACAGGCACAAAATCAATTTTCATATCATAGCTTTGAATACATTCAAAGATTTCAGCTTAGTTTAGCATCACAGAAAGGCTGTGCCCTCCAAGATCAAGAGAGAATGTGTCAAGGAGCTGCTCTCAGCATTTTCAGTAGCGTTTGCGGCATTTGTGCTTGTGCACTGCCAGGTCTTTCTGCCGGTCCCAGCAAGTAGCCTGAAATAAACTATTGTCACAGGACATATTGTGAATCCACTAATATTAGCCAGACACAGAAAAGAAAAGGGGCACTTTTATCTGGAATAAATGGCTACACGGAATTTCCCAGGTGATACAGTGCTACTGATGGGGGAGAGGAGGGAGAAAAAATGAAATAAAAGTGAGAAACAAAACAAACAAGCAAACAAACAAAAAACCTCAAGCCAAAACAACAGTGGGTGAAGACAGACCATTTGACCTTATCCACAGCATCTTCTCTGCTTTGATGTAAATGTTAAACTGCGTGCACAGAAGAGGGAAAGAATTGCAAACATTGCAGTTACGACCTCTGAAACTGAAAACTGCACTTGAAATGCTAAAAGCATATAGAATATCACTGAAATGAGATGGGAAGGACACTGTTAAATTATCCACCCAACTCCCTCTACTGGCTATAATTTTAAATATCCTGCACATAAAGTGATGTTAAAATATTTCTCAAATTAAGCCATGAATTATTTGAAAATAGTTTTCTCTAAATTCAGTTCTGTCCTGGACTGAACCTGTTGCCTGATGCATCTAATATGTCAAACAGCAGGTGCAGCAGTTTTTCTGTTTGCTAAAATGTGATCATCATGGGAACTGATTTTCTAACAGGCTGATCATAAGCAGATGGACAGAGTGAGAGATATGTCAAAAGAAACAAAAGTGACCAAGTTGTTCTTTGAGCCAGGTGACTGATTTGGAACGATGCTATCTGATGGATTTTTGACTTCTACCTGTCCAACTGCTCGCTGCCTTCTCTGCCTCTATTGCTTTTCTTCTTTTTCCAAACAATACAAGGATTTATAAGGATTATATCCTACCAATTTTTGGAATCAGATCCTCATCAGCACCTTTGAAGAAGCATATGTAGATAACAAGCCCTCTCCGGATCTACAAAAGATTACAGAAAACTATGTCAGTGTTTCTCATTGTCCACCATGCACACTTATCATTGAAACTGGCATCAAAAATGAAAAAACTACACAACAAAAAAGCTTCTGAGAATAGTTTTAGTTATTTAGTATAGCTTCAGACATCAAGTTCTCACACCGCACTGTGGACTTTAATGAGATATATACTGATTATCTGCACAACACTTCTACATACAATGAAGCCAATCTGTTAGCTCCATGTGAAGCCAAATTTACTTGGAATGTACAATGTACAGTATTAACATAAGCAAGGTGACAAGATGAATTAGTGTACTTAAATCCAGCATAGGAAATAATTTAAACTTTTTTTCTATCAAACATAGAGATGAAATAATTTTCAGTGTGAATTATTTTAAATCTGATTATTAAACATGACAAACGCCACAAAACTTTTTAGTGAACTGAATTACATTTTGATGATAGAAGTAATCTAGTACAAGATAATTCTGAAAAAAACACAGCCAGTTAATTAAAGATCTAAATATGATGATCAATTTAAATTTGATGAGCAACAACTATGAAGTTGTTTGGAATATTAAAGTTGTTCAAAATATTATTTACTGGTTTGGGTGAAATTTTTGATGAGATAGGACCTTTCCCCTGGTTTGTACAGGGTAAAGGATACACCTCTTCTTTAGCATTCAGGGAGACTATTTGAGGGAAGAATTAGGTTTGTACTGAGGAGAAAGCACAAGGAAATGCTTGTGTAGCTTTTCTGCTCTCTTGATTAGTTCACAAGGAATTTGTGTGCAAGAACCTGTGCTTTATTAATACAAACTGATAGGCTCTGCAGGCAACAGCAATTATGTCTCATGTACAAGTATACCTGAATGGTTTAACTCCTTCAGGAGAAAAAAGACAGGCATACAACAGATACCATGTGGTATCTAAAAAAATCCTCACCACTGCTTTGCCAAGGGTAAGTATCTTTAAAGTTTTGTTAGAAAAAAATAAATGTCAGGTTATGAAATACCACCTAAGAGATGCTAACTAGATTGGGGCAGGAAGGAGTCATTAATATTGACATTATAAAAGCAAAAGGATAAGAAATGTGAATAGCTTCTTAAAAATATATTTTTTAATTTTTCCTCTCTTTTCTTTATTTGTCCTTTCCCCTTTTCTTTAAAAGAGAAAGGATCTTCATGAAGAAAAGTTAGCTATATAAAAGAGATTTTCTTTTTGTTATTGCAGACATTAAAAAAAATGCTCAAGGCAATGACTGAGAAGAGCTATGCCTTCTCAACTATTTTTCTAGTGACTTACTTCTGGAAATGCTCTTTTTAGCCAAAATGTCACATGCTGAGAAATTTCAAAATCTTTAAAGAGCTCTTTTCAAAACTCATTTTGACCACAGCAGAATATTACACAAGTTCCCAAATGACTGCCAATTTCATTAACACTGTAAGAAATTTTATGGCCTGAACCTCAAACAACATTCCAAAACATCTGTTTGAATACGGGAGAGAAATGCAGGCTGCCAAAAGTCAGATATCCTTACATGTTTAGCTAAATATTTATTTCAGAAACAGACCAGTGTCAGGATATTAATAGAGAATAACAATGTACACAATACCTATTAATGAAAACATTTGTGATAAAATAGGCCAAACACATTCACATTGTATATATCTGACCACTGCATTAAAAATAAGGGACTCCATGATATTGCATACATCACAGAAAATAATTCTGAGACTTGTGATAGTGGTTTTCACGCATACAGAAGAAAAAATATTCTGCAAGTAGCACATTTAAAAAGAAAAAGAGTAAAGAAAGTGACATCTTCAGGTTCTAAGGCCAGGCAGCAAAAGAGTAAGTAAAAACATTAATTATTTTTCCAGCCTCTGTCATAGTTTTATGCCTATTTTTGAATGTACTTATTACAAAATGAGACATACATATTGAGGGAAATTAGAAGGACTTGAGGTTAAATGGAAGAAAAAATCAGAGACAAGTTAAAGCTGGTAGAGATTGCTTCAATTTATATTGCATATTTATGATCATCTAGAACACTTTTCAACCATATTATAGTTGAAAACTATTCAACTATGTTCAATACTCCTTGCAACATGTGCAACCATGTTTCAACCTCTTGTTATGTCTTACTTTTTTGTTCTTCACTTTTCTTAGTTGAATAAGAGATGTGAAATTGAATGCAATTTCAAGAGCTAACACAATAATGCATGTAAGTATTCTGATCTTATATCAGTGTTTCAGGCGTCCTAAGACTTGTGCTTGTTGCTGCTGTAGTGAACTGGAATGTGTAAACCTTCTGAACCAAAGCAAAAACATTACCATTGCTGAAGGCCCTCTGTAACCTATCAAAGTCTAACTGACTGCTCTTCAGAGCTGTATTTAATGCAAAGAAAAAAATTAAGCAAAATAACACAAATAAGGTCATAAATTCAACATGCTGATGTACAAACAGCTGCCACAAAGAACTTACATAGTGACAGGTAGGCAGTTGGGCAGGCAAACTGTGCTCTATGTGGATTTACTGTTACCAGTAAAATGCCTACACAAATAAACAAGCAAAGCAAGTTACTTCGCAACACTGGCATTTATTATACAACTAACCTAAGAAATCACCAGAGCAGGCAACATGCATCATGAAGGGCTGAAGAACCCAGGCCCTAAGGCCATACAGCCAACCTAGGCAATGCTGCCTCCAAACATCGCTTTTAGCTGTTTTGTAGGGGAAAAAAAATATAACTCCTTCCTTAGCCTCCTTACTAAATATATTCATTTGAATTTTGCAGGATTTAATTAGCAAACCCCAAATATATTCTGCAAAATATTATCTCAACTCTGCCTTCCCTCCCTCCCTTTTTTTTTCAGGAAAATGTAATGCAACTGACCATGAAAATGGGGACACTTTGTAACCCTTGGGAAGCCAGCTTGTGAAACTAATTTATATAAACTATTCTTTGACATTTCCATTTCAGTTCATATTTGCTACCCCGTGAGAAGATTTCTTCATATTTCTTGCATTCAGCTGCAGCAAAGAGTACAGAACAAATCTGTGCCTGGTACTTTGCATCTCTTTTTTGCTATCTTAACGAGAAAACAAATCAAGGGAAAGAAGATAAGAAAAAGACAGATTCATTGCGTAAGTGTAGGCACTTACACTTTTTTAGCTGGATAATAATTTTACATTTCTTTTCTCCCATAGTTGTGAAATACACCAAATCTCACCTTATTTCTCCCCTGCCTTTAAAAGGAGAATTCCTTTTTTTTCCTTCTAACTATTTTGCCGTATACATAAACCTTTTTATGGATGCTATCTAACCAACATTTCTCCATAAACAACATGTCTCATTCCCAGTAATCCTCAACAGGCCAGAAAAACACAATCATGAAAATACAATGAAGGCAGTGATTCATGAATAAAGTACACTCCTAACCTTTTTCCAGATAAAGAACATCCACTTTAAAGTTCCTAAAGTACCTACAGGGGTGTCTCAAAGCTCAGAAGCTATTCAAAGCCACCTACATAATGTGCTATTTATAATGCACTAGAAATTTCTCAAGGTGAGGACCTACTTTTAAGTTGCAATAGATCATCTGGAATACACGCATGTATGTAAATAATAGTTTATGAGGTCTATATTTTTTACTTTTGCATTGACATAAAATTTCCTACCAGAAAACATCAGCAGCAAAGATTCCTTCCAACGACCTCTAAAGTAGTCATGCTAAAGGAACTGTGAGCTTCCATACTTTTTTGTTGCACAGTCACTAGTTCTTGTTAACAGTATCATAGTAACACAGTATCATAAGGTTGGAAAAGACCTTTGAGATCATCGAGTCCAACCTATGACCCAACACCTACACCTACTCCTACTCGTCAACTACACCATGTCACTAAGTGCCTCATCCAAATTTTCTTTGAACACCTCCAGGGATGGTGACTCGACCACCTGCCTAGGCAGCGCATTCCAACAGATTTCTCCTGAAAAGACCTAGGTATCCATGAAAGATTCCTAAGTGCCCATAACAAATATTAGTAATGTACATGTCTGAAAAATATCTGCTGCTGAGACTGCCTAAATCTCTTTCAGATTCCTTTAGTGCAATCTATTACTTTCCCAGTGATTTTGGTTAAGCCATTTGAAATTTCAGATAGGGTATATAAACAGCATAATAGAGCTAGTCATGGTATCTCTAAACTATAACATATAACATATATAACATATAACATATATAACATATAACAGCCACTAAAATGACACTTCTGCTTTTGTTTACTAGATCGACAGTTACTTCTGAGATTAGCAAGCTAGAAAAGGATATTTCACCTAAAGTTTATTCTGTGCTGAGCAACTTTCACTATAATTAACCTTACACTGAGAGGCTAATAATGCAATACACCCAGATGCACTTCAGCCAGACACAGTATCTGTGAGATGATAGGTATTTCCTTTGAGCAAAACGTTCTGGTTTCCTAGATCATGCTCCAGAAACTAGGTCTTATGGATGCATCTGCTTCTTCCAAACAAGGAGAGAAGTGTTTCATGAATATTGTGAAAGTCAAACATGGAAAGATCTGGGAACAGACTTCTTTTTTAAAACTCTCTTTGGATTTGTTGAATGAACCCATAAGCCCTTTAAACACACTAGAATTTTTACTTTTAGAAAAAGTTATGCAAGTGACTTTTAGCCCTTTTTGTTGTACTAGTCCTCAAAGAAGGACAAAAACCAAAACCATGGGCTAAATAGTTGACACTTGCACAGATGAGTTATTCTAGTGTAGGTAATCCACGAACAGTGACAACACTCCCAAACGGCAGCTTTTCATGCTCTGGTGAACAGCCCTGTGTGGTCTGCAGACCTCCCTACCTTTCCCAACAGGACTATGGAAGGAAAAATGGGAGATTACAATGTTTCCCTCAAGCTGTGTGGTGGTCTACATCCTAAATGTCTATTTTGGTTAGTGGGAAAAGAAATCAGAAATAGTGCTGCCATAGTCTCCCTGCTCTACCTGTAGCCTTTCTCCACCAAGTATACAGTATCACACAATAATGAAGTACACCGTTGAGCCCATCAGCCAAGTCTGTAGCACCTCTGTGAGAGGGTATTTAAGAAAAGGCAGATGATACCAAAGAGAGAACAATAAAGCTGGGAAGGGAGGAGGAGAAGGAGGAGGGTAAGGGTGCAGGTGCTTTATGATGCTCCTTGATCTATGCTCCTGAAGGGACTGCAGCCTGTGGAGGATCCGTGCTGAAGCCCAGGAGAAGCAAGGAGTAGCAGCAGAAAGAAAGCACTGTATGTTGTCCCCTGCCTCCTGTGTTGCTTACTGCCTTGCTGAGTGTGACCTTTGGTGATAGCAAAGGAGGAAGCAGAGGCCTCTGAAGTGGAAATGAGGAAGGGGGCTGGAGAGGTGTCTGAAGTGAAGCTTAGTCTGGAGAAGCAGGAAGGGTGTTTCCCTCAGGTGTCTAAATATTTGGGGGTTTTGTTTGTCCTTCCTTCCCTAATACTCAGATTTCTAATTAAGTGTGTATCTTAACTGGCAACAAATTAATTTACTTCCCCAAGTCAAGTCTGTTTTGCCTGTGATGGTAACTGCTAGGTGCTTTCCCCGACTTTACTCTGACCCACTACTTTTCCCGCTCCTTTTGCCCCCATTCCCCCTCCCGGTCAAGTGAAGCTGCGCCTGGGTGGGCGCTTGGCTGCCAGCAGCGGCCACCGCACCGCCCGGAGCTGCTTCCAGCCCCGTAGTTCGCCGGGGGAGCCCGCGCAAGCCGGAAAGACACGAAGTCCAACCGGGATCTCCCGTAGCTCCACGAGAGTTTCTGCGGGGATTACTGATCACGCTCCCGCTACCATCGGGAGCTCCCTATGTGGAGGTGGCAGACCGCGACCCCGCGTAGGGGGCAGCAGCACGCCCCTCGCGCCCGCTCCGCCGTTACCTCCACCCATTCGGCCTCGGCGCTGCGCTCGGGCGGCTTGGTCTGCAGGCGGGCAGCCAGGCACTGCTGTAGCACCGCCCGCGCCGCCATGTCCGCTCCCCGCAGCGCGGGGGCGGGCGCTGCCGCCGGGTGACGGCTCTGTGACTGACAACCCTTTCAGTGAAGAAATTTTTCCTAATATCAGGTCTAAACCTCCCCTGGCGCAACTTGGGGCCATTTCCTCTCGTCCTGTCACTTAGGAGAGCAGACCAACACCCACCTCTCTACAATCTCCTTTCAGGCAGTTGTAGACAGTGATGAGGTCTCCCCTCAGGCTCCTCTTCTCCTGGCTAAACAACCCCAGTTCCCTCAGCTGATCCTCCTAGGGCTTGTTCTCCAGCCCCTTCACCAGCCTCGTTGCCCTTCTCTGCACACGCTCCAGCCTCTCAATGTCCTTCTTGTAGTGAGGGGTTCACTACTGAACCCAGCACTCGAGGTGCGTCCTCACCAGTGCTGAGTACAGGGGCACAATCACCTCCCTGCTCCTGCTGGCCACGCTGTGTCTGATACAGGCCAAGATGCCACTGGCCCTCTTGGCCACCTGGGCACCCTGCTGGCTCATGTTCAGCCGGCTGTCAACCAACACCCCCAGGTCCTTCTCTGCCAGGCAGCCTTCTTCTCCCCAAGGCTGTAACGCTGCATGGGGTTGCTGTGTCACAAGTGCAGGACCCGGCACTTGGCCTTGTTGAACCTCATCCTATTGGTTTCAGCCCATCGATCCAGCCTGTCCAGATGCCTCTGCAGAGCCTTCCTATGTTTCATCTAATTAACTGTAGTTTTGAAAGTTAGTCAGAATGGCCCTCCGACAGCATGTTTTCTTTATAGCATGGGTTTTTTTCAAATACTGTTTTTCCAGATGCTGTTCAGAGAGAAACAATAATGTCTTCTGTTAAGTATGGTCTGTGCTGAACAGATGTGTCTTCTTCTATAATCACCTCTGTTTGCAGTCTTTCCCTATCTAAAATGCAAGGTCAGACAGAGCTGATTCCAAAGCTCCAATCGGCAGAGATTTGGCTGTTGTGAAGTTCACGATAACATTAAAATTATTTATTGGAATGTAATAGAATATGTGTAAGATTTCTGGGAAAATTTATACATATGCGTGTAAGTGGGAAATATATTCTGTCCCCAGGTCTTGTCTCATCACGTATGATTGAAGGAAATAATTCCCTCCAGTGTCCAGTGCTGCAATAAAGACTGTTTGCTTTCTAGAACTCAAAAAATGAGTCTTAGAGATTTTATTTGCTGTCATTTTTGGTATCACCACCATTAGACTCCTTGGTGCGGCCACGGGTGCAGTTTGTATTCTTGGAATGGTTTGAGTTGGAAGGAAACTTAAAGACCATCTACCTCTCCCTGCCATGGGCAGGGACACCTCCCTCTAGACCAGGCTGCTCAAATTCTTATCCAGCCTTGGCCTTGAACACCTCCAGGGATGGGGCATCCATGACTTCTCTGTGCAACCTGTTCCAGTGCCTCACCACCCTCACAGAAAAAAATTTCTTCCTAATATCTAATGTAAATCTGAAAGTATTGTAACTGCTTCTCTTATTATCTTTCAGGTGTTTTGTTATATACACTAATATTTATTAAACAGCTTTGAAATTAGAAGAGTTGTGCCTTTGTACCCTCTGTTAATTCTGACAGAAGTTTGGAATAACATTGGCAGCAAACTGAGGACAGAGTGATGCAGAATTCAGTCTCTCTTGGAATTAATTTTAAGACTGAAGATTTTATTTTTACAACCAAGTTTGCTTATTTTTTTTAAAAAAGGTGTAATACATAGCTGTGTGAGTAAGAAGCCAGATTTTGTTACCTGGCTTAAATCACCGAGTAACATTACTGAAAATATCTGCTGCACAGCAAGGGGCAAAATGCCCTCATTAATAGCCACTGTTCCACATAGGCATACACTCAACTTCTGCCTGTTAGTTTAAAAAAACATTCTCTTGCGTGAGTGTACAGTGAGGTTGGTCCTCCTAAAGGAAACCTTAGTGAAAAAAGAGTAAATCACACAGAGTGGTTAGTGCATCAACTAAGTTTTGCTAGCTGTAGGGTATTGTTAAGTGTGAGTTATTTTTATTTAAACTCAGGTAATTTTATTTAAAATGCCTTCTGTTCATTTACTCTAAAGCTGTATCCCCAGGCTCATTAAGAAGAGTTTAATGAGGTAGAAATCCATTTAAAGTGAGGGGGTTTTTGTATATATATTTGTGATATAAATTGATTGTTAAGGAAAATTGATTAGATTACAGTCTGAGTATATTATGTAAGCAGATTATAAAGGGATATTAATATATAAGGATATTGATTGTTTTGCTGCACTGCTATTATTTACTCCAGGGTTTGATGGAGAACGTTTACTTCTGGATTTTTCAACACAATGCCAGTGAAACAGTGTATAAAGCAATCACTATGACATCATTATTTATGTATGGATTCTTGATGTCATTATGTCATATTTTCCTTGGAAAGTCAAATTATTTTTTTTATTATACATCTTGTGTTTCTTCAATCTTACTGGGCCGTAGTTAGGTTAAGGGTCTCTTTTTGTATGCCAAAGAACAATAGTAAATTTGTTGGTTACATTTTAGATGAGTTTGAATTTGTTTGTGTTTTTTATATAGAAAGAATCTCCTGACATTTAAAGAATATACACATACATAAAATATATCGATATTTTTGTCAGTTATTATATAAAGACATTTTCTGGATTTCAGCAAGGCCTTTGATACTGTTTCTTAAAGTCTTCTCACAAACAAAATGTCCAGAATACAGCTGGATAAACACATAATACAATGACGACACAATTGGCTGATGAGTCAGGCTCAAAGAGTCGCAGTGAATGGAGTTACATCAGGCTGATGCCCAATCACTAGTGAGGTCCGACAGGGATCCATCCTGGGGGCAGTGCTCTTCAATCTCTTCATAAACGACCTGGATCAAGGACTTGAAGGTTTATTGACAAAGTTTGCTGATGACACAAAACTAGGGGGAGCTGTCAACACTCTTGGGGGCAAAAAGGCCCTGCAGAGGGATCTTGACAGATTGGAGACCTGGACAATCACCAACTGCATGAAATTTAACAAGGGCAAATGCTGGGTTCTGCCTCTGGGACACGGCCACCCTGGATACATGTACAGACTGGGGTCTGAGATGCTGGAGAGCAGCCCTGCACCAGGAATTCTAGTCAACAGCAAGTTGAACAGTGTGCCCTGGCAGCCAAGAGGGCCAACTGTGTCCTGGGGTGCATCAAGCATTGCCAGCTGGTCAAAGGAGGTGATTGTCCTGCTCTACTCTGCACTGGTGCAGCCCCGCCTCAAGAACTGTGTGCAGTTTTGGGTGCCACAGTATAAGAAGGACATCAAACTACTGGACAGTGTCCAGAGGAGGCCACAAAGCTTGTGAAGGGTCTAGAAGGGAAGTCGTATGAGGAGCGGCTGAAATCACTTGGTCTGTTCAGCCTGGAGGAGACTGTGAGGGGATCTCATAGCTGTTTACTGCCTTCTCACAAGGGAAGGAGGAGAAACAGGTGCTGATCCCTTCTCTCTTGTGACCTACGACAGGACTAGAGGTAATGGCAGGAAAATGTGCCAGGGGAGATTTAGACTGGATATTAGGAAGAGATTATTCACCCAGCAGATGATGGAGCACTGGAACAGCTCCCCAGGGAAGCAGTCATGGTACAGAGCCTGCCAGCATTCAAGAAGCATTTGGAGAATGCCCTCAGTCACATGGTGTGAATGTTGGGAGTGTCCTTTGTAGGGATAGGAGTTGGACTCGATGATCCTTCTGGGTCCCTTCCAGCTCAGGTAATTCTATGACACTATGATTTTATGACATTTTGCTGCATGTTTTGGATTTGACAGCTGACTCAGAATATATCTTGTATCCTCTTAATTTGTTGTCCCTGGAGCAGAGAGTAGGTATTTTGAGACTGATATCCAGGAAACATTACTGGTTATTTGCACATCAGTACTTTCAGAGGGACAGGTGGCAGTATGAACAGTTTCTCACAAATTTCAGTGAACATGCATTTTTCCTTGCCCTTTGTGTGAATGTTCATACATATTTCATGTATGTTAAATGGAATTAATCCTTTTGTGAAGAGGAGGGTCGGTGATGGGAGCTATGCCTCTATGGGTACTTGGCTTCTTCCTTCTTATCAGAGGATGAAATGCCAAAGATCTTTCAGTACCAAAATGATCTCAAGTGGTCTGGAATTCTTCCCTAGGGATGTTTTTTTTGTTAGTAATAAGTTTGATGTTGGCAGGGACAGTAATTGACTGGAACATTAATGGGACAAGATGCTTCTTAGATGTTATTCCTTTGTCTACGGTATCTGAAATCATGATCAAAGGTCTTTCAATCAGCTATCACATCAACAGATTGCCCCTAAGTAGTGTCCTGTCACCTGTTTTGAGGAAAATCTATACAAAGCTGTGGTGGCACTTAGATAGCAAACATACAAAACAGGTTGCCAGTAAAGGTTATATCTTGGTAGAACTACCTCCTGTAGGACAGATGTAGCTGAAAGGCTCCTCCAGGCTTCTCTGCTGTTAGAAGACTCTTTCATCATCAGAGATGGCCTGGAAAGTGGAATTTGCAGGAATGAATTGCAAATTTCCATCATGAGATAAATAAAATGCCACAAAATACTTTGTTAACTGTATTTAACATTTAAATAAAACACATTTTTTATTTTAGCCATGCTGAAACAACATATCAATCCGTCAAAGAAAGAAAGAAAAAAAGATATGCATATCTCAGACAAAGATGTAAAAACTGCTGCAAGATGGCTCAGGATGATAATGTTTTGGCTTTGAAGTGATGTTTACAATCCTACATCCTGAACTAAGTTCTTTGCTTTCCATTTTGCTCCCAGTTTATTTACTTTGCTTCTGCTTTTGAGCTACTTAGCTCATCACAGATAGCATGACACTGTTTCTCACAATATTCTTCTTGAGAAACTGGCTGCCATTGGCATGGACAGGCACACCCTCTGCTGGATAAAAACTGGCTGGATGGCTGGGCCCAAAGGGTTGTGGTAAATGGAATTAAATCCAGTTGGAAACCAGTCATGAGCTGTGTTCCCCAGGGTTTAGTGTTGGGTCTAGTCCTGTTCGTCTTTATCAGTGATCTCGGTGAAGGGATCAAGTGCACCCTCGGCAAGTTTGCAGATGACACCAAGCTGGGTGGAAGTGTGGATCTGCTTGAAGGAAGGGAGGCTCTGCAGAGAGATTTGGACAGGCTGGATTGATGGACTGAGACCAATGGGATGAGGTTCAACAAGGCCAAGTGGGCCAATGGCATCTTGGCCTGTATCAGACACAGCGTGGCCAGCAGGAGCAAGGGGGTGATTATGCCCCTGTACTTGGCACTGGTGAGGCCGCACCTCGAGTGCTGGGTTCAGTTTTGGGCCCCTCACTACAAGAAGGACATTGAGGTGATGGAGGGTGTGCAGAGAAGGGCAACGAGGCTGGTGAAGGGGCTGGAGAATAAGCCCTACAAGGAGCAACTGAGGGAACTGGGGTTGTTTAGCTTAGCTTAGAGGAGGCTGAGAGGAGACCTCACCACTGTCTATAACTGCCTGAAAGGGGGTTGTGGCAAGGTGGGTGCTGGTCTCTTCTCGCAAGTGACAAGTGATAGGATGAGAGGAAATGGCAGCAAGTTGTGCCAGGGGAGGTTTAGACTTGACATTAGGAAGAATTTCTTCACTGAGAGAGTGGTCAGGGCTTGGAACAGCTGCCCAGGGAGGTGGTGGAGTCACCATCCCTGGAGGTGTTTAAAAGGTGGGTAGATGAGTTCCTTAGGGACATGGTTTAGTAGGGAGACAGGCACGGTTGGACTTGATCTCAGAGATCTCTTCCAACCTTATGATGAATAGGCTATCTGGCTTTCTATATCTGGTGATACTTTTTTTTGTAGCATGTTTCTCAGTTTAGCTCAAGACCCACTTGAGCTTTCTTCTTTCTACAGCCTCGGAATTGCTAGCTGAAATGCTGAGTAGCTGGAAGAGAGAAGATATCACTGAATAGCAATGTGGGTGTAGTGAAGATGAGGTGGTGGTTTTAGAATCATTTTGTAGTCTAAGTAGCAGACATGTTATGATGGATGTATTTAGTACTGACTTCTCTCTGATTCAGTCCAGACATTAAGGTCAGTCCAGACATTAAGGTCAGGAGTATGTCTGCCTCTAGGCATCCTCCTCCTTCTTCTGGAGGTATTTAAGGAGAGCAGAGAGAGGTAATGAAGAATTTCCCTAGTACAAGTCAAGAAGCAGAAATGAGATGGAATAGCAGTCCTCTCACTCAAAGACTGCAAGTATTGCACAATACCTCTGTAAAGCTACTAGAACTAGCTCTTCCAGAGAAATGGGGTGAAGACTATTATCAGCTTTGCCTTCCAAACAGCCCCCAAGATCTGTTTAACTTGCAAAAGAAGCATTGCAGACTTCTGGGGGAAGATGACTGAGAGGAAGAGATAGCTCTGTTATTTTTACCTTTCTGGTTTTCACCGTAGCTCTGAGGAAGGTTGTGACTTCTTTAGCTCCAGTTTGGTAGCTTCAGAGTTGGTAGAACTCTTTGGCTCTTCCAGCAGAGCCAATTTCCTGTCCCCACAAATGTCAGAATTGTTTCTAGTGAAGGCTGGTATTCCTGTTGTAGGAAAGCAATCCTGTGATTTGAGCAGTTGATTTTATGCATTTTTAAAGGACACAGCAAAAATTAAATATGGTATTAAAAATAGATTAGTGGTTTTTTTAGTCTTTCATACAATTACAAAACAGATACCAAAATGTATTAGAGTAATCAAAAGTTAATTAAATTTCTGAACAAAGAACACATTCTGTATGAAGGCTATGTCAGATACAATTGCGCCTTTTCTAAGTGAGAAGGAGAAATTTGACACTACTGGGAAAAAAAGGTAGCCAGATAAAGACACACAATCTACTTGCTTACCGTGATTACTTAAGGGGAATAAGAACACATTAATCACAGTTTCTTTCTCTACAAATGTCAGGCATGTTCATTTGCCTGTGACATTTATCTACTGTATTTTTTCCCTGCTCATGTGTCTCCCACATCAAACCTTTGTCTTTATGATTGATGGATAGTAATGGTAAAAGGACTTCTGTGTCCTGCTCCAATAAAACTAACACAGCAATGGGAGTAGCCTACTTAGAATGTGTATCACAGGGTCTTGCTGTAACATCTCATACTGGTTAGAAGCAATACAATTTTTTTTTCACAGAACCGAACTAATCTAATAAGCTACAGTCCTGAACCTTTCTTGTGTATAGCCAGTCTTTGAATACCGACACACTCAATTCTGGAATTCAGGAGGTCTTACAGAGCCACCAAACTCATGCCAGGACTCCCTTGAAGGTCAGCAGTTTTCTGCTCTGGTTTAAGAATTGTGCTGCCAGATCCAGGATGATCCCTGCAGGCTTCTCCAGTTTCCTCAGTTTGGGATCTGGGTTCTACAGAGGAGCACATAGAAACAACTTGGATATAGGACAGTAATTGAAGCAGTGGTAAAGGAAAAAGCACCCACCTAGCTATGAAAGCCTAACTTTATTGTCACGAGAACAGAAGCAAACAAGGAGGAGTAAGAATACCGAATGAATGTCTGCAGCTGGACAGTCTGTACACTTGCTCAGGCCAGATTTGATCAGGAAAGCTCAGCTTCAGCTTCTTGTGCCCTGTGTAGAGCTGCTGGCCACACATCAGCGCAGAGCCTGGCGCGGGTCTGGCAGTGTGGTAGGTGATGGTTCTGCTTTGCTTCAGGCCACTGAGCTAACCCATGCCTGACTGATCTAGATGGGTATCGCAAACTGGGTTCCTCCTAATAGGGGAAATTTTTAGACTTGGGCCCTTTTGCAGGCACAGTGGAGCACAGGTCCTACATTCAGGGTTGGTTTTGTGCAGACCCAAGGTGACTCCACCAAGTGTTTGTGCTGGGCTCCTCAGCCCCAGTATTATTGGTCTCTGTTGTGGTGAATGCTGTCCTCTACCTCTGTAATGTTAAAGAAGTTAAAATCTGTTCTCTTCCCCAGGTATTGCTGCACTGCTCTCTTAACCTCATAAACAGTTTTGCAATAGCAGTTAGTACTACAGAGGTGTATTTTTGTTAGCTAATCCCATTTTTTTCATTATCAGTGAGAAATTTTGATGGTAATGCAAGGACATATCTATAGACAAAAATGCATCAAATTTTCTAGGAGCTGGAACTTGAGTTCTGCATATTTTCAATAGATGCCATATTATCTGACTATTGGCACAATTGTCTCTTCTTATTATTAAACAATGTACATGGATTGAGATGTGGCTCTTTCTTCTCCTTTCATAAACAGTATGAAAGATCATTTATTATTCTCTATGTACCTGGAGAACTTCTTGGCTCCTGTTACTGTTGAGTGTGGAGGCATAATCAGGCTGCATGTCATTTTTTTTTCGTTTATATGAATGACTTTTGAAATAAAACTCTTGCCACAGTTTCAGGCTGAAAGCTTTCTCCTTGAACAACAGCTCCTATCAATTTTTTTCCCCTCGGGCAAACTGATCCTTAACTAGTCAGGAAAGCATGCACACAAATGCTAGGTCATTAGGAAATTCTCTGAATAGCAAGCCTCTGAAGTCATCCCAAGTGCTGTTTGCTGTGCATTATGATAAAACTGGCTAAGTTTGAGGAGGCACTAATTATATGCTTCATCTGCCATTTATGAGTTGCTGGAGCTGTTATTCCCAGAACACAACAATCTGTTTCGCAGCATAGTACAACAAGATTGCCAGAACTCAATGAGCCACGCAGGGCTGACAGATTTTGGCATTTTATTCCCTTTGATGTAAAATCATTGCATTACAATACAAATGGGTATCTTGCTCTGCCATAACACAGCATCATATATAGATACAGTAACATTGGTCTATGGTATTTTCTTCAAATGATATTTTGGGAAGTCATCCACTTAGAACAAATGGCGACCATAGGACTTTCATTTACCATCAGCCTTTAGTTTTTAATTGTTTCATTTAATACAATAGTGTATATATATTTTTTCATGATTTTAACCAACTTAAATAGAAGGTGATCTTGTTTCCCCTCAGATCGTGTGAGGGAAAAAATCAGATGTTTAATGCAGTGAGCTAAATAATAGAAGACTGTAAATTCTAATGAATATTCATAGAGTCAAATAAGATAATGGATCATGCGTCAAGAAATAATGTGGTTTCCTGCTACAACTTCCAATGTGGCTTAACATGTTTCAAAGAGCCTCCAATGTCAATAATTGTTCTTTAATATTTAATTTCACACTTCCTTAAAGCACAGATTTCTTTAATACATGTTTCTGAACTAATTTGGAGTGATATTATTTCTTTATTATTTGATATCTCAGAGGCATGATGAAAAGGATATTTTTCACATAATCTTTGGGTTTTTTTAAACTGCTACAGGGTCACAGTTTCTTTCTTTTACAATAGATGCTAAAATACTGCTACAGAGTGCAAGTAAGACACTTTATCTTCAATATTTGATGATCTAATGGAATAGAAAAATGGTATGTGGTATAACTTTTTCTAAAAGAGCTTTTTATTTCTCAGATAATTTTTGGAACTGCTGGAGGCATACAGTTTTATGAATAACTAGGTGAAACAACTACTCTGTAACTTGGGATATGTTAATATCAATTACAGATACTGAATCTTTCACTGGATAGTCTGCTGCCCATAGGACAAAATATAATTGTGTCTCCATAGTGACAGTCTGAGTAAGGGTCACCTCCAGATTAAAAAATATCTTCATTTTGGTGCCCACAAATAAATTCGAGTACAACTATGAGGAGTTTTAGTTCTTGCTATAGAAAACACAGATCTAACTAATGCACTCCTGAGCTTGGAGAATGATTCAGCTCACCTTCAGGTGAACCTCTAGGCTACATCTGTACTAGGAAGTTGAGCACTTGTAGGAAGTATTCTTGGACACTGCAACTCATCTTTACTTTTAATGATTCCTGACATACTTTTGGCCAGGGCTAAGTCATTAACAAAAAAATTCTGGTCCTGGTTCAGCAATTAGGATGGGCTAGAGCCCATTCTCAAGAGGCAGATTGCACAATACCACCCTGCTTCTCAAACCTCCTTCCTCTAGTCCTAAGTGTGAGGTAATAAGCCACATGCTGAATTCAACAGTTGCTTAGTGTAAAAAGAAAACTGTATTTTCTATCAATAGTCCTATTTCCTGTAATATCATTGCATTTCCTCATGTCAAAGTTTGATTAAACTGGTATTTTAGAAGGTACAATGCAGTCCTTTAGTGGCAGTAATTAGAAGAGTTTAAATGACATTGATTTCTGTGATAGAGTTGTTTTATAGATCTTAGTTTCAGGATCCACAGGCCAAGTGCTTTAATGAAGAATTCCCTAGAAAACTACCTTTCCCTCAACCAGTTACAATGAGAAACCTAATTATTTGCTGTAGGGAGCCATGAACCCAGTCCCTCTTCTCTTCATGCCCAGGGAGCTGGGATGGAAAAGAAAGCAATGATAAATTCTCTGAATTGAGAAGAACTTACTCAGCTTCTTGTAAAAGTTAAACTTCAAATGTACTCTGCTTTAGGCTCTTCTTTTCTTGGTCTAAGTTTCCTGCAAAGGAGAGAATAGGCAAGTTATAAACATGCCTATCCTTGCTGTCTGTACTAGGAACATCAGTAGGCTCTATTCTGCCTACAGCAGACTGCTGTTTGACATAAGAGGGTGTTAGTATAATTAAAAATCCAAGGCACTGTGTCTTTTTGGGGGTGGGTGGGGAGGGTGGCAGTGGGTAAATCAGTAACAATAACACTTAAGCATAGAAAATGAGAAATCAGGGAAATCAGGAACTCCAGATTATATTCCTGGATCTGCCTCTGACTCAATGTAAAACTTTGAAAAAGTTACTTTCCTTCACAGATGAGGATAGGTTGCATTCCAATAAGAATCTGCTATGGCTTCACAGTGGTGGAGTGCCTCACAGTTTTACATGATGGTGCTCCCAACAGGGTGCACAGACACAAGAAGTGTTCTTGGATCATATTTGTTTTCAGCTGAGATTGGTCCTTGCACACTGAAACACTCTGGAGCAGGTTGCTGCTGGCATAATTGTGTAAGTGGTCCATCTATACTCAAAGTGTACCAGTGCCCTTTGGAAATATCTTCTACTGCTAGACTACTGGGAATTTGAGAAAAGTATTGAATGGCCATGGAGCAAAACTGAACTGGTCTGGAACGTGAACCAGATATAGAAAAAACAACTACTAAAAACAAAAACCACTAAAAGTTCATGCAATGTTTTGTAAATGTCTATAAATCAGCCTCATTGGTCAAATAAGATTAATTTGCTACACAGAACTCATTTAGACTCAAGGTTCTGATGTTAACAAAAATGCTTCCTGTAAAGAATAAGCTCACTACTGAGAAAAATGATTGAAGATCAAAAGTAAAATTATTTCAGAAACTGAAACTGTGACTGAATGCCATTATTACTCAGACCAGTGGCGTTAAATGGTTTACTGAAGCTTTTAGGACAGTGACCATCTTTTTTATTCTGTATTTGTACAATGTCTAATACAATAGGGTTTTTTCTGCCCCTGGGACTCTTATCATTGCAATTTATCCCCAATACTGAAAATAAAAAAAGAAAATAGAAAGAAAATAAGAAAGAAAATGCTAGTCTTTCTTCAATGTTTGTAAAATATATGGCAAAGATTAGGAATACTTTTAAAAAAAATCAAAACCTTTGTTTTTCTCTTTTCTTCAACTATGGAAATACTGTTAATTGGAGTTAATTCCATGCATACAAGGAATATCTATATATCAGGTACCCAAGAAAAATTACGTGACTTTGTTAATAAAGCGCATAATAAACAAAATAAATCTCTTTATTTTCCACACCATTTGCTTAAGGCTGGAAAAACTGCGGTAATATTATCTGCATCTTCACTGTGATGTGACTGTTACTATAGTAAGCCATATCAACCTGAAGAACTTCATGACTGACTTCAGAAGAATCTAGCAATAATTTATCAAGATTTTCATCTTGACTGTGAAGGACTGCACTGATTAAAATGTCCACATGAAAGCGATATACAATCTAAATGGGGCTTGATTCTGCCGGATCTTCTTCCTCATTTAGCAAAACAGAATTAAAGAATTTCTTTTTCAGTTTAAGGTTTGGTGAAGCAATCATATAGGTCAAAGCTACCAAAACCAGGACGACCATGCTGGATTTTTGGCGTGCTGATTTCAGATTATATAAGGAACTAGTAAGGAGAGTACCCTGGAAAAACTTCTTAAAAGCAAGGGGGTCCAGGAAGGCTGGAGGTACTTTGAGAATGAAGTCTTCAAGGTGCAGGAGCAGGCTGTCCCGATGTGCTCTAAGATGAGCCGCAGGGGCAGACGGCTGGCCTGGTTGAGTAAGGAGCTTCAGAAGGAGTTAACTGAGAAAAAGACAGTGCATCACCTTTGGAAAGAAGGGCAGGTAAGTCAAGTTGTGTTCAAAAATATTGTCAAGTTGTGTAGAAAGGAAATTAGGGAGGCAAAAGCCCAGCTGGAGCTCAAATTGGCCACTTGTGTTAAGGACAATAAGAAGTGCTTTTTCAAATACATTAACGGCAGAAAGAAGGGCAGCAACAATCTTCAGTCCTTAATCGGGCATTGAGGGAAATATAGTAACTAAAGATGAGGAAAAGGCTGAGGTGCTCAATGCCTTCTTCACCTCAGTTTTCAACAGTAAGGCAGATTGTTCACTGGACAACTGGTTTTCTGAAGTCATGGATGGGGACAGGGTGCAATACAGCCCCCCTGTCATCCATGAGGAGGAAGTTAGAGACCTGCTGAGCCACTTGGATCCTCATAAGTCTGTGGGGCCAGATGGGATCCACCCTACGGTGATGAGAGAGCTGGCAGATGAGCTTGCTAAGCCACTTTCCATCATTTATCAGCAGTCGTGGCTCACTGGAGAGGTCCCGGATGACTGGAAGTTGGCCAATGTGACGCCCATTCACAAGAAGGGCAGTAGGGATGATCCAGGTAAGTACAGACCTGTCAGCCTGACCTCGGTTCCAGGTAAAATTATGGAGCGCATAATCCTGGGTGCAATTGTGCGGCACCTGCAGAATGAGCAAGAGATCAGGCCCAGCCAGCATGGATTTAGGAGGGGCAGGTCCTGCCTGACCAACCTGATCTCCTTTTATGACCGTGTGACTCACCTGGTGGATGAGAGGAAGGCTGTGGATGTGGTTTTCCTGGACCTCAGCAAGGCTTTTGACACTGTCTCCCATAGTAGACTACTGGAGAAGCTGGCGGCTCGTGGCTTGGACAGGAATGTTCTGTGCTGGATTAGGAATTGGTTGGATGGCCGAGCCCAAAGAGTAGTAGTGAATGGTGTCTCTTCCAGTTGGCGGCCGGTCACTAGTGGTGTTCCCCAGGGATCGGTGCCGGGCCCGGTCCTGTTTAATATCTTCATTGATGATCTGGATGAGGGGATCGAGTGCTTCATCAGCAAGTTCGCAGATGACACCAAGCTGGGAGGAAGTGTTGATCTGCTAGAGGGTAGGAGGGCCCTGCAGAGGGACCTTGTCAGGCTGGAGAGATGGGCTGACTCCAACAGCATGAGGTTTAACAAGTCCAAGTGCCGGGTTCTACACTTTGGACACAACAACCCCATGCAGAGCTCTAGGCTGGGGACAGAGTGGCTGGAGAGAGGTCAGGCGGAAAGGGACTTGGGAGTGCTGGTGGACAGGAAACTCAACATGAGCCAGCAGTGTGCCCAAGTGGCCAAGAAGGCCAATGGTATCTTGGCCTGCATCAGGAACAATGTGGTCAGCAGGACTAGAGAGGTTATTATTCCCTTATACTCGGCACTGGTAAGGCCGCACCTCGAGTACTGTGTCCAGTTCTGGGCCCCTCAGTTCAAGAAGGATGTTGAGATGCTGGAGTGTGTCCAGAGGAGAGCAACAAAGATGGTGAAGGGGCTGGAGCACAAGCCCTGTGAGGAGCGACCGAGGGAGCTGGGGTTGTTTAGCCTGGAGAAGAGGAGTCTCAGGGAAGACCTTATAACTCTCTACAACTACTTAAAAGGAGGTTGTAGTCAGGCAGGGGTTGGTCTCTTCTCTCAGGTGACCGGCGACCAGAACAAGAGGACACGGTCTCAAGCTTTGCCAGGGGAGGTTTAGGCTTGACATTAGGACGAAGTTCTTCACTGAAAGAGCCATTGGAATGCGCTGCCCGGGGAGGTGGTGGAGTCACCCTCCCTGGAGGTGTTTAAAGAGAGATTGGATGAGGCACTTAGTGATATGGTGTAGTTGACAAGTAGGAGTAGGTGTAGGTGTTGGGTCATAGGTTGGACTCAATGATCTCAAAGGTCTTTTCCAGCCTTATGATACTGTGATACTGTGTGATACTTTTATGGTCTTATATTTATTGAAAATATTAATACACATACTAAATAAAAATGAATATATCTCTACTGTTTCTTATGTGTTTTCATTGTGGTTGTTAAGATGTTTCAGTTTCAAGTATTGACATATATAATGAACAAAGGTTGCTTCTTAAACAAGGTAATATTTCATATGAAAACACAGGTAAACCTCACCCATTTTGTATGGATATTTGAAATCAGAATCTGTTAAAATATCTTGGGCGAAATTTACTTTGCAACAGGTGGGCATAACTGCCTCAATATCAGTGATGTTTCCCTTGGTATCTAAGTCCAGCAGGAAAAAGACATAAGAAGAGAAATTCTAATGAATGACAGGCAATAGTGCAAGACTCTCCGCATACATGCCTGCAGTATTTTTCTCCTCTCATGCCTGAAATTCCCTACTTCCATGTTTTTGAGGTATGCCTTACTGATACGGCTGGAGCTTCCTCCCTCCAGGTATGACACCAAGCCCATGGGCACGAGCTCTTCCAAGCCAACACCGGTCTGTGCAGGACCAGATCACCTGTTTCAGTGTTAAGCAAAGCAACCTGGAAGGTGCTTTAAATTACATGAGGAGCATAGCAAAGATAAAGCAAAGAACTCACACAGGTAGGCATTTTGGCTTCGTTTATTTTGCAGCCTGATCTAATTTGTCAGCTCCACAGAAGAACGATTGACAAGAGCCATGAGAGCAGCTCTAGATTGGTTTCAGAGCTGCCAAAGGGAGGAGGTGGCAGCCATCCCGAGACACAGTGCCTGAGCCGAGAGACAGCACTAACGAGCCCAAGGCTCAGAAACCAGGGCAGAGCAGCAAGGCTCCCTGTACATGCAGTTTCTGGGTAAGAGCACAAAAAATCACAGAGGATTACCATTTTTTTTCAAACTATGTTTAGCTTTAAAAAAGCTTGGGAACAACTGCTCCCGTTTTAAGATGATATGGAAAAAAGGGAACGTGATGGCCCAAGGTGCCCTCCTTGCTCTCCAGCAGTCTGAGGATCAGATAAAAGGCAATCATAGTGAAAGTTTCCTGGCTTCTCCAGAAATGCCATAATTTCCATAACTCTTTTTAAGGGCATTTTATCTTATTTCACTATATAATATTATATGGCAGATTATCCCATTATTTAATGTATCATCTATATTTCTTAATCATGCAATATCAACCTTGTTGTTAATCAATGAACTTTGATAACTGGCCCAAAACTTTAGTATCTTAGACAAAAAAGATAAAAAGTAGCATTTTAACCTTCTTTATCCTAAATGTGCCAGGGCTGGCTGACCAGCCAGGGAAAGAGACAGCATCAGTGGTGCCACTGCCACGTGCACTCAACCTGATATGCTACAGTATAAGAGGATACCTCTGTGGCCAAGGATTACAGGCCCAATCATGAAGATAAAACGACTCCTTAGCTTTGAAAGAACATTTCTTTCCTTTCTTTAATATAATATCTAGTTTAAATTTTGATCAAAATGGATGGCTCTTACAGGTAAGTGTCTGCAGTGTGTCCTGAACTTACTATATTGTTAATGTGGTACTATGCAGACACTCATAAATGAAAATGGAAATACAGAGCTCCATCAGCCTTGAAAGCATAAAATCTTGATAACATACGCTTTTTTTTAGCTGCTTACTTCCTACTGCATACAACTCAACCTGATTATCTATGAAGTAATTTTTCAAATGTTAATTCATTTTTAAAATTTGAAGTCATTTGGCCATAAATCTCTCCTAGCTAAACCTAGATACCCTAAACTGATTTTGGGTGGAGAAAGAATACATTTAAATACAAGACAATCTAATTTCAAACAAGAATCAGTTGTATTTTTATCATGTTAGTGTTCAGGCTGAATAGCGATTTAAAGTCTTTAAAATGTTTTCTTACATTTACATAAAGAAAATGTTATCAATTTGGATTAAAATTAAATATTGTATTTTTCATTTTGTTGAATTGAAAAGTCCAGAGTGGAATTTTCATAAAGATGCATAGATTGTCCGTAGGTTCCATAAAGACTCAAAGCTAGCAGTAAAGTCTTTGTTAATTTTTTGTTGCATTTTTCTACATTCATATTTTAGCACCATATGCAGACTGCAGTGATATGTTGGGCAAAAAACTTAGGCCAATACTTTCAAATCTTAAAATTTAAATAGGAAGCCAAAAGCAATTATGAGAAGAGTATAATCCATAAAACTATTTTCACAATTAGTAGAGATGGTGGAGTACAACTCAATCAAACTGTAATCAGTGTATTCCACTAGTAAAAATCAAGGTATTTTGAAAATGTCTGCTTTATTTTCTATTGGCCAAATTCTATTTCCCATGTTCACATTCAATACAACCTACTACCATATTAGTTCCCCTGCGATTACCAAACCAGTGCTTAAAAAAGTTATTAAAAATATTGAAAATTCTTCTTTCTTAGGTGCTAGTTTGGAAAACTCCTTCAGCTTACTTTTCTAAAAATCAATTTTATTTTGTGTTAGATCAGCTTTATAAAAGACCAAACCCACAATATAATTCTTAGGATTGTTCCAGTCAGTGCAGGAGCTATTCTTAGAACCAAAGAGTACGTAATGGAACTCTTTTAAAGTAATTTTCTTCTCTTTGCACAGACTTTGAAGTGATGGATATCCAAACTGCATGCTTACCAGTGATCCTGCAGTACTGATTTTATTTCTTTGAGATTCGTAGTATTTTGCTCTTTAACACTGCCTCCAACTGCTCAAGGTAGGAAAACCAATTATACGAATTTCTTGCAAGGCAAAAGTTAACACGTTTTCCTGAGGCAGTGAGAAAAGGCCCTCAAGGCAGATCTATATTGTGGTTTCCATATGAAGTGGCTCATTGGTTTTCAGTATTCTTTTTCATTTTAGTTTCACAGTAGGGAAAGTTATTGGGAAACTGTTTCACCTCTTCAGGTGACTGTGCTCACTATGCAAAATACACTCGTGGGTACAACAAAAAAGGGAGGGTGAGTGAGAATCACTTAAAGGATAGCAAAAAAATATATTTTTATCATGGTAATTTATGTGTGGTGGCTAAGCGCTGGAAGAAGCCTTAGAAATGATGGTATTTAGCAAACTAGTTGATTAGCACTTTTAATAATACAAGTAAAAAAATAGCATTTAAGATAGCGGTGAAAATTCCACTCAATAAGAAAGAGAGGAAATGTTTATTATAATAAAGCTTTGAACTGATGTAAAATCCTCTGATCCATTATGTATTACAACAGATGATACCAACAAAGGACACTATCTGCACTGTATTTATCTTTGAAAACCATCTGCCTGAAACTGCCAAGATCTGAATGACTTTTGTAATAACATTTAGCTGAATAAGGACTACTCATAGAATTGTCAAGAGCAAATCATGTCAAACCGATCTAATTTCCTTCCACAATGTGGTTACAAGCCTTGCAGGTGGGAGACAAGCAGTATATGATGTGCATCTTAATGCTTTCAACAAATCTCATAGGATGTAAGGAACAGAGACGTGGTTTTGATGAAACATCTACAGAGTAGGTGTAGAGTGATTGGAAAACCAAAACTATAACCAGAATAATGATCAGTACTTTGGAGATAGTTTATTTCTTAAAAAAAATACCAGACAGCCTCTGTCTTAGCTATCGGTCTCTTTGTTCTTTTAACTGATGACCCAAACTATGAAATGGAACATATCTATTGTATTTGCAGAGGACACAAACCAAAGAAGGACCGAGGTCTTGAACATATGTTTTGTGGGCCTGATACCAAAAATGCTGGCAATTAAACTCTCTAATACTCATTTTGGAGTTTTAGAAAGCCGCATCCTTTACTTCACCGCTGGAGGGAATGATTTCCATCAATCATGCGTAAAGAGACAAGACGGTGGACAGAATATATTTCCCACTTACATGCAGATGTATACATTTTCTCAGAAATCTTATGCCTATTCTATTATTTTCCAAGGGCTAATTCTTAATGTTATGAACTTCACAACAGCCAAATCTCTGCCGATTGGAGCTTTGGAGCCAGGTCGGTCTGACCTTGCAGTTTAGGTAGGGAAAGATTGCAAAAGCCCAGCTGGAGCTCAAATTGGCCACTTGTGTTAAGGACAATAAGAAGTGCTTTTTCAAATACATTAACGGCAGAAAGAAGGGCAGCAACAATCTTCAGTCCTTATCGGGCATTGAGGGAAATATAGTAACTAAAGATGAGGAAAAGGCTGAGGTGCTCAATGCCTTCTTCACCTCAGTTTTCAACAGTAAGGCAGATTGTTCACTGGACAACTGGTTTTCTGAAGTCATGGATGGGGACAGGGTGCAATACAGCCCCCCTGTCATCCATGAGGAGGAAGTTAGAGACCTGCTGAGCCACTTGGATCCTCATAAGTCTGTGGGGCCAGATGGGATCCACCCTACGGTGATGAGAGAGCTGGCAGATGAGCTTGCTAAGCCACTTTCCATCATTTATCAGCAGTCGTGGCTCACTGGAGAGGTCCCGGATGACTGGAAGTTGGCCAATGTGACGCCCATTCACAAGAAGGGCAGTAGGGATGATCCAGGTAAGTACAGACCTGTCAGCCTGACCTCGGTTCCAGGTAAAATTATGGAGCGCATAATCCTGGGTGCAATTGTGCGGCACCTGCAGAATGAGCAAGAGATCAGGCCCAGCCAGCATGGATTTAGGAGGGGCAGGTCCTGCCTGACCAACCTGATCTCCTTTTATGACCGTGTGACTCGCCTGGTGGATGAGAGGAAGGCTGTGGATGTAGTGTTCCTGGACCTCAGCAAGGCCTTTGACACTGTCTCCCATAGTAGACTACTGGAGAAGCTGGCTGCTCGTGGCTTGGACGGGAATGTTCTGTGCTGGATTAGGAATTGGTTGGATGGCCGAGCCCAAAGAGTAGTAGTGAATGGTGTCTCTTCCAGTTGGCAGCCGGTCACTAGTGGTGTTCCCCAGGGATCGGTGCCGGGCCCGGTCCTGTTTAATATCTTCATTGATGATCTGGATGAGGGGATCGAGTGCTTCATCAGCAAGTTCGCAGATGACACCAAGCTGGGAGGAAGTGTTGATCTGCTAGAGGGTAGGAGGGCCCTGCAGAGGGACCTTGTCAGGCTGGAGAGATGGGCTGACTCCAACAGCATGAGGTTTAACAAGTCCAAGTGCCGGGTTCTACACTTTGGACACAACAACCCCATGCAGAGCTCTAGGCTGGGGACAGAGTGGCTGGAGAGAGGTCAGGCGGAAAGGGACTTGGGAGTGCTGGTGGACAGGAAACTCAACATGAGCCAGCAGTGTGCCCAAGTGGCCAAGAAGGCCAATGGTATCTTGGCCTGCATCAGGAACAGTGTGGTCAGCAGGACTAGAGAGGTTATTATTCCCTTATACTCGGCACTGGTAAGGCCGCACCTCGAGTACTGTGTCCAGTTCTGGGCCCCTCAGTTTAAGAAGGATGTTGAGATGCTGGAGTGTGTCCAGAGGAGAGCAACAAGGATGGTGAAGGGGCTGGAGCACAAGCCCTGTGAGGAGCGACCGAGGGAGCTGGGGTTGTTTAGCCTGGAGAAGAGGAGTCTCAGGGAAGACCTTATAACTCTCTACAACTACTTAAAAGGAGGTTGTAGTCAGGCAGGGGTTGGTCTCTTCTCTCAGGTGACCGGCGACCAGAACAAGAGGACACGGTCTCAAGCTTTGCCAGGGCAGGTTTAGGCTTGACATTAGGACGAAGTTCTTCACTGAAAGAGCCATTGGAATGCGCTGCCCGGGGAGGTGGTGGAGTCACCCTCCCTGGAGGTGTTTAAAGAGAGATTGGATGAGGCACTTAGTGATATGGTGTAGTTGACAAGTAGGAGTAGGTGTAGGTGTTGGGTCATAGGTTGGACTCGATGATCTCAAAGGTCTTTTCCAACCTTATGATACTGTGTGATACTGTGATACAGAGGTAGTTATAGAGGAAGACACCTCTGTTCAGCATAGACCATACTGAACAGAAGACAGTATCATTTCTTTCTGAACAGCATCTGTAAAAACCACTATTTGAAAAAAACCCATGCTATAAAGAAAACATGCTGTCAGAAGGACATTCTGTCTAACTTTCAAAAAATAGTTACTTAGATGAAACTTAACTCTGCTTTAGATTAAATTAAAATATTCCACTTTTGTTAACACGAACTACTTCTTTTGTCAGGCCCAGGTAGGAATTCAGAGGGCATGGAGAAGCTGCAGGCGCTGCAGAGAAAAACAGAACGAGATGCAGCGGGACAAGCACAACATTACAAGGAATAGCCCCAAACCCACTTTTGACGCATATGGTGACCCAGTATTACCCCCTCGGGCCCAGCTTCCCTACGGACAGCAGCAACGAGCTGCCTTTTGGTGCTGCTGCTGCTTCGCAGCGCCACCGTTAGGCACTTTTCCCGGGAAGGCCTCGGTCTGTTCCGCCAACGTCCATAAGAACCCTGTCAGCGCAAACTCCTCCGCCCTTCCCACAGCCCTGCCGGGTGCGCCCAGGCCCGGGTCCTCTGCAGGGGGCGGGCCGAGGCGCGGAGCGACGGCGCCATCACCGCGCGCCGGGGCCGAGAGGCGGCAGGCATGGGTGCTCGCGCCTGGCCCTGGGCTCTGCGCGCCATCTGCCTCCGCGCCGGCGCCGGCGGGGCTTCCGCAGGGCCGCTGCGCCGCCCGGGCTGCGGGGCCGCCGCCTTTGCCGACTCTGCGGTGAGTGAGGCGCGGGCTCCGCGCCGGGTCCGGGGCGGGAGCGGAGCGGAGCCATGCCCGACCGGGGGGAGACGCTGGGGAGGGGGAAGGCAGCGGAGCGGGACGCGGTGCCCACCGGCCGTGGGGAATGGCTTTTAATTGGAAGGCTTTAAATCAGGTTAGACATCAGGAAGAAACTCTTCACGCTGAGGGCGGTGGGGCACTGGCACAGGTTACCCAGGGAAGCTGTGGATGCCCCCTCCCTGGAGTGTTCAAGGCCAGGCTGGATGGGGTCTTGAGCAGCCTGGGCTGTGGGAGGTTCCCCTGCCGGATTAGAACTGGATGGGCTTTAAGATCCCTTCCAACCCAAACCATTCTACGATTCTGTGACCAGGGTGAGGTGCCGGGGCAGGGAGGGAGGCAGTGGGGCCGCCGTGACCTAGACCCGGTGCTCGGGTGCCCCAGTGCAGCCGGTGCCGCGGCGCGAGGCTCGAGGCGGGCCCAGCGGAGCAGGGCGGGGCTCTGCGCGGAGCCGAGGCGGCGCTGTGCTGCTAAACCGGCCACGAGGCAGCAGGGGAACGCTGCCCGTGGAGATGTAGGCGCCTGTCTGGCGTCCACCCGTCCTGGTACGTATGATGTAAGGAGTAGTTAGTGTTACAAAAAGTGGAATATTTTGAATTAAGCTAAAGTAAAGTTAAGTTTGATCAAAGTAACTGTATTTTGTGAAAGTCCGGCAGAATGCTCCTCTGACAGGGTTATTTTCTTGTTACCTTGTTTTTTTCAAAGAGTGTTTATCCCGACACTGTTCAGAGAGAAACGATAATATCTTGTGTGCAGTATGGTCTGTGCTGGACAGCTGTGTCTCCCTCAGTAATCACCTCTGTTTGCAGTCTCTAAGGGGGGCAAGGTCAGACGGAGCTGGCTCCAAAGCTCCAATTGGCAGATTTGACTGTTGTGAAGTTCATAATAACATTGAAGTTAGTTCTTGCAAAGTAACAGAATATTTATAACATTTCTGGAAAAATTATGCATGTGCTTGTAAGTGGGATATATGTTCTGTCCCTACCTCTTGTCTCATCACACACAACTGACGGAAATAATTCCCTCCAGTGCTGAAGTAAAGGATGCTGTTTTCTGAAACTCCAAATTGAGCCTTGTAGAGTTTATTTGCCAGCATTTTCGGTATCAGGTGCAGAAAAACCATTGTGTGCCGCTTTTCCTGAACTGGCAGCATGGTTGGACTCCTCCAGTGAAGGGGGTACTTGCCTGGCTGCCCCTGTAACCAACCCCCTGGCGCCTCAGCACTGGGGCTACCCCTTTGGTTTATTTTAACACAAGTCCTCATTCTTTTTTTTAAGTGTTAAGATAGATCATGTTTAGCTTTGTCTAAACAAAATGCCTGTTTGGGTTATATTAGGAAAAAATTCTTCACTGAAAGGATGATTGGCCATTGGAATGCGCTGCCCGGGGAGGTGGTGGAGTCACCCTCCCTGGAGGTGTTTAAAGAGAGATTGGATGAGGCACTTAGTGCCGTGGTTTAGATGATGAGTAGGTGTTGGTGTTGGATCATAGGCTGGACTTCATGATCTCAAAGGTCTTTTCCAGCCTTATGATACTGTGATACTGTGATATTGTGATATTTAAGCTGGCCCCGTTCCTGCCTGCCTATGGAGCAGGCTGCCTTGGGGAGCACTGGTGTGCAAACCAGTCTTTTGGACAAGTAGTGAAAATGTCAGTGCGCGGATGGCTTCTACCCTGTCAGCTTTCTCTGGGAAAATGGCAGGTCGGTGCACATGCATTCCTTTCCTTTCTGTTTTTGTTAGTCCTCAGGCTCCAAGGATGAGGCTGTAAGGGGCAAACGCACCCAGATTATGTCACGTGGGCTGCCAAAACAGAAGCCCATTGAAGGAGTTAAGCAGGTGGTGGTCTTGGCTTCTGGAAAAGGGGGAGTTGGAAAATCAACAACAGCAGGTAAGATTTTTGCTTTTTTGAATTGTTCATTTTTCATATTTTGTGATACTTTGTAAGGAATATTTGCGCACTTATGTCATTACTGTGTTTTTGAGTCCCACTAACACAGCTCTTCACCTCTGTCCCATCCCATTCCCGCCAGTGAGAGTCTGTGCATGTACTGAGGTCTTGGCTTTAAGTGAGGTGCAAATTGAGCGGACAGCTTTGAAATATGTCTTCCTGATAGTGGGTTTACATGCCAGTAGTGCTATACTGTTTCTCCTTCCCTGGCAGCATAGGTGTGCCTGTCCTCCTCTGTGCTATGTTGGCATAGTCACGTGCTCTGTAGAGGATACTAATATTTAGGAGGCTTCAAATTCAGGTCTCCATGCAATTTTCTCAGCTACTTCTATGAGCATTTTGTAAGCAAAAAGTGAAACAGTATTGAGAAACCACAGAAATTGATCAGAACCTTGTGAAACACCTTGAACTCTTCTCTTGGCTCCACCATTAGGTTTTGAATAATTTTTCTCTTAACCGTGCAGTTCCCACGTGATGGAACAAGATAGTACAGGGATTACCAGTACTGCAGAAATTTGCTTGAGCTTAAATGAAGATGACACTGAAGGTAAAGCTCTTTGCAAAGATGTGTTAGAATTTTGTTTTAAAATATCTTCCTTACCATCTAGATTAGGAAAAGGCTCATACTTGAGTTAAGGGGTGTCAAACTCACGGCCTGAGAGCCGTATCCAGCCCTCTACCTTGTTTTATCTGGCCTGGCACCTTGTTTCTAGCTGACAGCAGTGCCGAGCTCCTTGCCCCTGTGCTCCTGCCAGTGTGCCAGTCACGTGTGTAGTGGGTGTGATGTGCATTATGCTGCAGGAGTAGAACGGTGGGAGCCATGAGGTTGACACCCTGCTTTAGTTGAATGCTGTCTGCTGTTCGTCTCCATTTGCCATGAATAAAACATTGATGTAGCTCTTAATTTCTCATTTTTGTGGTTTGTATTTCAGCCATGCTAGAAAAGGACTGTGTAATAAATAACATTCCTGTGCAAAGATGCACAAAGCAATCAACACTTTAATTTCTTAATGAGCTACCTTTTGGTTTATGCTTACAATTCATAGGCTGGTTGTTTTGGATTATTGAAAACACTAAATATCTGTTTGTAAATCAACAGATTTACAAACTGAACATAATTTGAACAGAAAACCAAGATTATACTCCTCTTGTCTGCAAACAAATGTGCTAATTTAAGTTCCATTAACTGGTGTCTGTATGTAATTTCTACATACCTTTATGTAATTTGTACATAAAGTATGACACGTATAAATAACACTTAAAGAGCTGGGAGTTCATCCTAATGCATTTAGAAATAAAAAATCAAGGTTCAACAATCATTAAATAAGAGAGTTCAGATGTAAATGAACCATTCATATGTTGCTGTATTGGACAGCATTTTGTTAATGAAAGTATTAATGAGAAGAAAAAGGAATCTAGATTCTTGTTTATTAAAATGAGAATAGATTTCATGGTTCAGATCAAATAACTTTTATGAACAAAGTATTGCACGGCATCCTTGCTGAATTAGGTACTTAAAATTATGTTCTGTGTAATGGAGGTTTTTTTGGGAACATGTTTGGTGACAGCTCTGCTGACTTTGAGAGCAGGAGTTGAAAAGGAAGGAGGGTGGTATGCACCTCTCATTCCTAAAGCGCTGCAGAAAATAGCATCAGTTTTATTGTCTACTGCTGTCTGAAGGACTGTCAAGGCTCTCTTCATAATCTTTCGTCCAGTGTGTTTATGTTTCAGTTGCTCTAGATCTTCATTTCAGGACAAGTGGGTAGGCATTCTGGTCAAGTTTTATCAGGGCCATTCCTTAAGCTGTCTTTGTATTTCTGTTGAATAATTCTGCTTGTTGCAGATAGCTTTCATATTGTATTCTCTGTTGCTTCTAGTGTTTTGGTGCTCTGAATTCAGGCACTGGAACCTGCTGCTCAGGTAGGTGATTAAGTCACCATCCTTGGGGATATTTAAAAGACGAGTAGGTGAAGTAATCGGGGATATGGTTTAGCAGTGGACAGATATGGTTGGACTTGATGATCTCAAAGGTCTTTTCCAACCAGATGGTTCTATGATTTAAAGAAGAAATTGTTATACAAGAAATATTTTTTGAAGTGTGTTTAGTTGCTTTTTGTTGTTTTTGTTTGCCTGGTGTAAGTGTTGTTTGGTTTGGTTCAGTTATTTCCTATCTCTTCCTCTTAGGTTTCTGTCTTTTACCAGCATTCTGCTGTATTTACTGCATCTGGCCAAAGTTGTGGGATTTGTTTGTTTGTTTTGATCTCTTCTGTTCCCTCTTTTGCATTACCTGGTGATGAAAGTACTGTAGAAAATGGATCCTGGCGTAAGAAGAGTTCAAAGTGTGGTCTTGAAAGAAGAGAATTTTCTTATTTATTGAAACTTACTGTTTTCAGCTATAGAAGTGGAAAAAAATTAATGTCTAGTGTTGCTTACATTTTGTTAATCCTGCAGTTTGAGGAAAATAAAACTACTGATACTACCAGCTGTCTCAGCCTTCACCTATTTTTAGCAAAGTAAATAGGCTGAGATTTTCCATTATTGTTCAGAAGAGCTGATACATTTGACCATGTGTTGACTTTATCTCAGTCATACATACTGTTATTGAAATTCAGCCTTTGAAGGTAGGACCAAAATTCATCTATTCACCTGACCAACCCAGACACAGGTCTGGGCTTTGACAAAAGTGATAACAGTATTTATTTATGATTCTTTTCCAGGATCAACGTCATGTTTTTTGATTCTGGGCCTTCTTTACATTTTAAAATATTCTGAGAAATAGTTGTAAACCATTTATTTAATTTATAAATGCCACTTACACTGAGGTGTAGTATAGAAAGTTATCTTTCAGAAAGAGTTCATCTTAGTTATTATAGAGATTTTTATTGATGATGCAGCTTAACCATGTCACAGATGCAGATACACTCAGCTGTCTCTTTACATGTCTGATTTTGGGCCAAAAAGGTTTATTTATTTGTACTGTCAGCTCAAGGTTTTGAGTATTCAACTGTGCTATTCCTAGGGCAAGATTGGATGGGGAAGTTACGAAATATAAACTAACAAACTTTCCTAGAGTTGTACTGATTTCAAGAAGACTAACTCCAGTCTCCCTGTGCATCATCATTCTTAATACTGGTTGACTGGCTTAGCATGGACGGAGATACTGTGGTGACTTTTCTTGGAGCCTGCTGTGAAGTCTTAAAAAATAATTAAAACATAAAAGTTTTATTGAACTTCTGGAATGTATCTGCCTTGTTCTCCTGCACTCCTGACTGTGGCACATACTATTTAGGGCCAACATGAATGTTTACAGTTATGTTAGGTCCTGTGCTGCATCTCTGCGCCCTCTTGGAACTGACAATAATACCAAGACAACAGAATGTAAGGATCAGCTGTGATTCAGCAGAGAACAGGAGGTGTCCAGCTATAGATATTCAGCCAAAACCCTCAGGTTTTCCCACTGTATTATTCTCACTGTTTCCCTTTTTTCCTTTCAGTTCTTGAGTATCCTTTATTGAAGAAGCATTGTGGATCATATTTCAGTTTTCACACATGATAATTGTAGAGGAAGAAGACAGATACATAAAGTGGTTTTGAGACAGTGCATGGAGTAACTTACTGCTCCCTTTGTGTCTTGTCGGACATGAGCTGCTGTTGATTTTATTTTTTTAACTTTTTTATTTTTCTTTTTTTTGCTTGTTTTTTCTCTTTATCTGTGACTTGTAGTTTGGTCTCCAAATTTCAGAGGATGAATTTTCTTCTGATTGATTCAGGAAACAGTTAATCAAGCATCCGTTTAAATAACAATCTGAAGAATAAAGTCTACATGTTTTATCAGCATAGGATAGAGGCTTTGTGCTTCTTGGAGAGCTGTATAATTTTCCTTGTTAACCTCCTCGACATTTTGTTTAAAGGAACTTATATTCCTCAATATTAAATTCTTTAATACTAAATTCTTTAAGCTGTGAAGCTGGCTCCTGAGCTTGTTCTTAGTACCTTTATACTCTTCCAGCAGAACAAGGCTTACCGCACCTTGTGTTTCTTAAGAGGCTCTATGAACTTTGACTGTGTAAATAAAGCAAAAAATCTTACCCAAGAAAGAGTTGGAATCACAGAATCATAGAATGGTTTGTGTTGGAAGGGAGTATGACAGATGGTTAAGAATATCAATAGGGTGTTGTGGTTACCGCATGGATGTAGTGCTCAGGGACCCTTTCAAGAAAAGTACAGAGCACAGAATCATAGAATGGTTTGGGTTGAAAGGGACCTCAAACCCCATCCAGTTCCAATCCCCCTGCCATGGGCAGCAACACCTCCCACCAGCCCATGCTGCTCAAGACCCCATCCAACCTGGCCTTGAACACTTCCAGGGAGAGGGCATCTTTCCTGGGCAACCTGTGCCAATGTCTCACCACCCTCATTGTGAAGAATTTCTTCCTGATGTCTAATCTAATTCTTCCCGCTTCCAGTTTAAAGCTGTTCCCCCTTGTCCTGTCACTACAATCCTTTGGAAAAAGTCCCTTCCCAGCTTCCCTGTAGGCCCTGTTCAGATACTGGAAGGCCGCTATGAGGTCTCCCCAGAGCCTTCTCTTCTCCAGGCTGAACAAGCCCAACTCTCTCAGCCTGTCCTCATAGCAGAGATGCTCCAGCCCTTTGATCATCTTCATAGCCTTCCTCTGGACCCAATCCAGCAGTTTCATATCCTTCTTATGTTGAGGATTCCAGAACTGGACACAATACTCCAGGTAGGTTCTTATGAGAGCAGAGTAGAGGGGGAGAATCACTTCCCTCGCCCTGCTGGCCACGCTTCTTTCGATGCAGCCCAGAACATGATTGGCCGCCTGAACTGTGAGCCACACCTTGCCCGCTCATGTCGAGCTTCTCATCAACCAGCACCTCCAAGTCCTTCTCCACAGGGGTGCTCATCCCCCATCCTGTCTTGATACTGACGCAGGTGTATAGGACCTTGCACTTGGCCTTGTTGGACCTCAAGATGTTCTCCAGCTTGTCCAGGTCCCTCTGGATGACATCCCATCCTCCTGGTGCGATCACTGCCCCACTCAGCTTGGTGTCATCTGCGTGTTGCTGAGGGTGCACTCAATCCCGCTGTCTGTATTGTTGATGAAAATATTAAACAGCAGTTGTCCCAATATGGACCCCTGAGAGACACCACCCGTCACAGATCTCCAAACGGAGATCGAGCCATTAACCACTACTTTCTGGATGTGACCATCCAACCAATTCCTTATCCACCCGTCAAATCCATATCCCTCCAGTTTAGAGAGAAGGATGTTGTGGGGGACTGTGTTAAAGGCTTTACAGAAGTCCAGATAGATTACAATCAGTTGCTTCTCCCGTGTCCACTGATGCAGTCACTCCATCTTAGAAAGCCACTAGGTTGTTCAGACAACAAGGTTGCCCTTGGAGAAGCCATTTTGGCTGTATTGAATTGCCTCCCTGTCTTCCATGTGCTTTAGCATAGCTTCTAGGAGGATCTGTTCCATGATCTTCCCAGGCAGAGAGGGGATGCTGACAGGTCAGTAGTTCTCAGGGTTGTCCTTTCTACCCTTTTTAAAAATGGACACAGTGTTGCCCTTCTTCCAGTCACCAATGACTTCCCCTGACTGCCATGACTTTTCAGATGTCATTGAGAGTGGCAACTACATCAGCCAGTTCCCTTAGGACTCTGTGATGCATCTCATCATGTCCCATAGACTTACATATGTTCAGGTTCCTCAGGTGATCACAAAGCATATCTTCCCCTACAGTGGGAGAGACTTTACTCCCCTTGTCCCCATCTTGTTGTTCCTTGACCCTAGAAGGGTGAAGAAGTGGTTGCCAGTGAAGACTGAGGCAAAACAGTTGTTGACTACCTCAGCCTTCTCCTTGTCTGTTGATGCAAGGTCACCATTTTTGTTCATCGGGCGTTTACACTTTCTTTAACCTTCCTTTTCTGATTGATGTACCCATAGAAGCCCTTCTTGCTGTTCTTTTCTTTTCTTTTCTTGCCAGGTTCGGCTCCAGCTGCGCCTTGGCATTTCTGACCCCATCCCTATCTAACCAGGAAGCATCCCTCTGTTCTTCCCAGGTTACCTGTCCCTGCTTGCACTGCCTGTGCAGTTCCCTCTTGCTCTTCAGTCCTATGAGTTGTGTGTGTGTGTTGTTTTGGTTTGGTTTTTTTTTTTTTTTTTTTCCTCCTCTTTTAAAACGTGTGCGTCCAGAGGAGAGCAACGAAGATGGTGAAGGGGCTGGAGCACAAGCCCTATGAAGAGTGACTGAGGGAGCTGGGGTTGTTTAGCCGGAAGAAGAGGAGACTCAGGGGAGACCTTATAACTCTCTACTACTACTTAAAAGGAGGTTGTAGTCAGGCAGGGGTTGGTCTCTTCTCTCAGGCGATCGGCGACAGAACAAGAGGACACAGTCTCAAGCTTTGCCAGGGTTAGGCTTGACATTAGGACAAAGTTCTTTACTGAGAGGGTGATTTGCTGTTGGAATGTGCTGCCTGGGGAGGTGGTAGAGTCACCATCCCTGGAGGTGTTTAAGGAAAGATTGGATGAGGCACTTAATGCCATGGTGTAGTTGACAAGTAGGAGTAGGTGTATGTGTTGGGTAATAGGTTGGACTTGATTATCTCAGAGGTCTTTTCCAACCTTACGATACTGTGATACTCTGTTACTCCTTGGATTATAACAATTATTTTGTTGGTGCTGAAGCTTCTTGGAGGTCTTCCAACATAATTGAAGCTGATGAGCCATTAAAAATACCATTTCTTATGTGTGCTTTTTAGTTATGGGAGTTGAGCACTGATGGAAATGTAAAAGCTGTAGACAAACTCACAGTCTGGTTAGTTGCTTCATCGTGTTTTTCTGTTCCTTTAGTTGTTACAGGTGCTTTCAGGGTAGATGAGACTTTTTCTACATAAAAATCAAGTGAAAAACATGCTTTTCACCTTCTTCCATAAAAGATCCACATTTAATATATCACAAGAAACCAAAAAAAGGGGTATTATCATCTTTCTGGTTACTGTACTGTAATAATATTGGCCAATAATTACCTAAGCTCTAGTTTTTATAAAGTTTAGCAGAGACTGTTGTGAAGGTTGCCTGTCGTCGGGGTGTCGTAGTTCAGCCCTTGACCGGCAGCTGCTCTCTCAACTCTCTGCCTCCACCCTGGTGAGTTAGGAGGAGAAATGGAAAAGAAAAAGAAAACTTGTGGGTTGAGATAAAGGCAGTTTTAATAGAGAAATAACAGAAGAGATAATAATAACATATATAAAAGAGCATAAATATTAATATACAGTCACTCACTGTGTGATAGTTTGCCCATCCTGAGCAGCAATTTCAGCAGTTGCGACAGTAGCAGTGAGCGCAGAGATTGCTGTGAGTGCAACAACAGCAGTGAGCATGGAACACTGAACCCAGAAACCAAGTCACCTACCTGCCTCCTGGCCAATCCCCGTTTATATCCTCAACATGGTGTTGTGGTATGGAATATTCCATTGGCCAGTTTGGGTTAGCTGTCCTGGCTCTGCATCTGTGTCCTAGCAAGACATGGGAAACTGAAAAATCGTTGATTTCTTAGCAACCACTATACTAAAAGCATCAGTGTATTATCAACACTTTTCTCATACTCAATGTAAAACCAGCAGCTACTGTGAAGAAAGTTAACTCTATCCCAGCCAAACCCAGGACATGAGGTTATTTTAGTTTTATAGTACCACTTCTCAAAAGTTGAGTTGGTACTAAAATTTTTTTTTTTAATGTTATTCTTTGGCAAAATACTTAGATTCTACTTTTATTTTGTAGTGTCCTCTAAAAACTTGGAGTTTGCAAGCTTTTGTGGATTAGCTTGGCTTTGTTAGCCTGATATAACATGGACTGAAATGCGGGGGCTGCTGCTACTTAAGGTAGTAATATTGTGGAGTTGAAAGACGCTAGGAACCAAGATGATGAATGCAATTATTAAGTGTGATGTTTCTCTATTTTCTCTTGTTAGAAATTATAACATTATCAATATTTAGGAATTAAGTTTTCTTGTACTTAATCTTTTTTTCTTTTTCTTCCTCTTTCTTGCAGTGAATATAGCCCTTGCCCTAGCAGCGAATGACTCGGTAGGTGAACATCTAATTAGCAGCCTTAATGTGAAACAAGTGTGTGAGTCATAAATAAAGTGATTACTGCTGGGGGCAGTCACATACATTAAATCTAAGTATTTACTCTGACAGTTAATTTCTTTATTTGTCTTTCATGGACTTCTGAGTTTCTATTAATTTGTTTATATTTTATCAGTACCATGAATGGCTTAGTAGCTCTGGTCCTTAATCTTGGTTTGGCTCTGTCCTTTCTGCAAGGATGTGTAGACATAGTAGAGGATGTTTGTGTAGGTTGGAGATGTAATAAATAATTAATTTCTATCATTTCAGAGTACTGACTTGGAAAAAATATGAGTAAGCCCTGGATGGTGTCCAGAACAATTTTTATAGCTTTAAAGATTTACTTTTTCCTGAGAAATAAATGTGTAAAAATATATAAACAACTGAGGGAAAAAAGAGCTATGTATCTTCTCCAAACCTTAGAAATATATTTTTTGAGTGACAGAATATCATTAGTCGGTTTGATATTGCTCAAACTATTACTTGTACTATAAATAAACAGTAGGAACCATTCAAGTGTAAAAACAACAGGTCTTTCTTATGTCCACCTGCTGCTTTAAACTGGGAATAGTTCCATGGTGCACATTTACGGCCACAAAGGAAAACTCAGAAGCAAGCTTCGCTTCCTATTTAAGTGTGTATAATGCAGGTTTTGTACTCATAAAGCATTAATTAAAAGCAAAGTATCTTCAGGTATTTTAATAAATATGAAGCTTACATGCAGTCTGCATACTTCCTCTAGAAATATTGCTAGAGTTTTAAAGAATTCCATAAACTCAGTCATACTTGATAAGAAGACAGTGTTTAAAGCTGTTATATAAAAAATCTGTCATCTTGAGAAGCAAAACTGCGTGAATGGTTCGTTATAATTAATTTTAAAATATGGCATTTGCTGTAATACTTTTACAAAATGAATGTGATCCTGCAATGGGATCTGCATTGTGACATGGTCATTGAGTAGCTCCATGGAAACCATGTCAACTAATTGCATGTAACTTTCTCTACTGGCTTAAGTGTTTTTAGGATTGTGCCTGATACTTTCCAAATGTGCAATTTTGTGCATTGTTTAAATTTATATTTAGATAAGCATCTCTTAGTAACTCTTAACATACATAAGTTGAGGGATTACACCCTTTTGTTAGGAGTTAAACATCTGGCTTTAAACATAATGATGTGATACACCTTTACAGTAGCCCCTTGAAACAATTCTAAAGCACACAGGTAAGAGAGAACATAGTTTAGAAGGACTGAAGAGGTTGTTGCGGGAGTTATTTGGAAAATCAGGGACTGGGAAATAATTTTACATGAAATTCAGCCAATAAAGTTTAGTAAACATAGAATGTGCTAGTAATTTCTATGTTATGATTATGGGACAGTGTAAAATTGGAGGCCATTGTCTGGTGGATGTTAGTGAAGAGCGGCTGAGATTTATGAAATCGCTGTGATTTGCATGAATTGATGATCACAATTTGACAAGCTGCTGCCATGGTGAAATAGTGCATTGATATAGTTACAGGTTGAAGATGTGGAATTAAGATAGATTGAATAAACTTAACTCTACCTTGTTTGTTCTTGCATTTATATATATATATATATATATAGAGAGAGAGAGAGAGAGAGATAATGATGGCATATATCATGTTTATGTTTAACCTTTGGGCTTGAATTTGCTGGTGTGTTCATTTGTATACTCCCATTGATTTCAATTTATTAGTTTTGCGAGTCAGGGTTATGAAATGAATATCTCTGGGACCTTGATCCAGGCTGGGATTGCCCAGTGCTCTGAATTGTGGTAATCATTGTGAGGTTCAGTTTTATTATGGTGAAGTAAATAAGGAGGTTGTTTTCCAGAGTGCATTGGTGCCTCCTGCTGGAGTTTATAATGATTTACTTTGACCTCAAATATGCAGCAATGAGCCAGTTCAGGTTTTTTTTAACTACTGATTGTACATTCCCTTACTGTGGTTTTCTTTCCCTTTATTTGTTAGTAGATAGGAGCTTCAGTAGCCTCCTGCAACTTCTGCAGTCCTTATGTCTCTTATAACCAAAATATAAATTTATAGAAACTGATGCTTGAACTTGATGTACTGCTTAAAGGAAGAAAGGAAGGACTCATGAAGAAAGCTAGGTCACCATGACAATAATGGTCTGTGCTTCCTTCATTAGATAGTCTTTTTCTGTTACAAGCTCACTGTTTATAACGAGACTTTCAAAGCAAGTAGTATATTGGAGCTAAATGACTAAAAATATTGTTGTCTTCTGATCTTTGAAGTGTTCTTTTTCTAAGATTATACAGGTCACGGACTGTTGAATACAGCTGTTTTCTGGTGAAGGAGATCCATGGAAGATGCTTTCAGAGGAGATTGGATTAGAGTATATTGTTGCTGCTTTTAGTAGCCATGACATCTTATTGCTGTTTGGTAGTATCATAAGATGGAAGAAGATTAACAGTTAAAGCATAAAGGGATTTTTGTCCTCTTGATAAAAAAACCCCACTTCCTTCCATCTTCTCCTGAAAGTCTACTTTCTATAATTGAAAAACAAGACCAACCCCCCACTGTTTCTATAGATAGGTAATTTTTTTTCTTTTAATGGAAGATTTTTGAGTTATTATAGTGATGTTCTGTAGTATTAAGGCATCGACAGAGTCTTGAACATCGTCATGGGCGCACAGTGTTGTTGGCAGAGCTGGGATTAGCATTCAGGAGTTCAAGTCTTGCATGCTGGTGCTCAGTCTGTTTGGCATATTTTTACCTCATGGTTACAAAGTAAATAATTCAAGACAATTTCATTTAGATGCCTAGATACCACATCCAAGACAAAGTAAGGTTTTTTTGAATTTAGTTTTGTTTGGGTTTTTTTTTTTTTGATGCTAAGCCAGGGAAACAGTCAGGGCAGCCTTTTATCCCTTTCAGGAATATTAGGCTTTTGGTACCCTGGGTTACTTGTTGTAGATAGATTAGTTGAGGATTGTATAAGCTCTTGTGTCTGTACCAAGACCTATAAAACTATACAATATTCTTTTTGTCTTAAGAAATAACTTAAAGTTTTACCCCTGTGTCCTATTTTTAATTGCTTGCTTAGTTGGACAGCTGATTCTTTTCATTCTTTTGATGTAGCAGCAGTTGGTTGTGCTCCCCTAGGAACACTTGGGAAGAATTTTTGGGTTTCATGCCAGGACGATTCATATTCAGACTAGAATGACTATTTATGAAAGCTGCCTGGCCAGAGACAATTTATTATAGTAGAAACAAGTTGAATTAATAGATGGCAGCAGTAGTAGGATAGAGATTGCTTGTTTATGAACAGAGTATTTTAGTGAGCAAACACCAGCTGTGCACGACTAAGGATGGCACCAATCCAGTTGGAAGGCTGCATGCTTGTGCTGTCACTGTGAGGCAGGCTCCCCAGTCAGATTTCCTTTGACTCTTCTTTTCTTTCCAGGAAAATGTAGATTTTTCATTGTAGGATGAAATGGTTTTTTTGTTTTGTGCAGCATGGAGGAGCAAGAAGTAAAGCCATATGGAAGAAATGAGCCTGTAAGCATAAGGAAGTGGCTTCTACCTTCAGTAGTGGGGGCACGTGATTAAAGGCATCCCTTTTAACTGTTGTAGCCAAAGTCTGTTTCAGGGAATTATTGGGTCAAGCAGATCAGGACCAAAATTTGAAGTACAACAAACGTGGTTTTATCTTAGGGACTGGCCTTTGTTTTCCCAAGCAAACCCACCGGTTGCTGAGCAACATATTATTTTAAATAAAAGTCCAATAATGTTTCAGCACTGAGCCAGACAGCCCACGGAGGGGATCTGGGTGGGGGGGTGTGGTGCGCAGGGTGCTTCTCCCCCCATGGTTGCATTTAATCCCAGCAGTAAAAGGCCAAACACATTGTCTTGTAAATAAATCTGGAAAGCTGAAGACCAGCTAAATGAAAAACACTTACTCAAATAATATCACAGTCAAAACGTCACAATGCAGATTTTCTTTGTTTTAAAAAGCAGAAAACCCATGTGGGTATCTGCCTGTTATATGCAGATGCAAGTAGGAGGTTTCTGACAAATATCTAGTAAGTTATAGCATAGAAATTATGTAGTTATGAGCAGAATCTTCATGTGAATTCACTATTGTGATAATAAAATTACTTTTAATTATTTCAGAATGTGTATTTAATCAAACAACACACACTAATTTTAAAACTACACAAAATCCACCCAGCCTGTTTTCTTTGCATTCCAGCTTTTTTCAAATATTTGGCTCCTGTAATTAAACTCTTCATCTACAGGATAATATTTGACTGCTGCATTAATAGTTGACTTCAAAATGCATATACATTTCTTCCTGGTAAGGAAAAACTTCTGTGTGTGTGGAACAATGAGTTCCATCACTGAATAATTATAGCATGAAGGCAAGTTTTGACCTGTTTTGTTCTCCTCCTGTGCAGCTTTCCCAATTATTAGAGTTTGATTTTTTTGGCATCTTGTCCTTTGTTGCGTAGAGAATTAGAAGACTTTAATTGCTATACATAAAGGTATTCATGCTTCTTTCTTAATGCTAAAAGTGTCAATAAAACTGGAGATGCTGGTTAGAATTGATTGGGATTATCATGCAGTGACAGCTCAGCTTCTAGATGACAAGAAAAATGAGAGAGTAAAGCTTTAAAAATCTTAACTGTCAAGTAAAACCCAACTGAAATTAAATGTATTTAAATATATATTTAAAATGTTTTATTTTAATCAAATGACTATATGCTTAATGTGAGGAAAACGATTTTTTTTAATTTTCTTTAAAAGGAAAAAGCATTCCATGTAAAGTTAATGGCCTGCATCCTGAATCTTGAAGTCATTGAAAGCCTATTGCAGTCGTCATAGAGACTGATGTGACAGGTGGAGCATGTTCATAATAATTTGGCATGCTTTGAAAGCAGTGCAGCATCTTATGGAGATGTGGTAATGTCTTGGATTCTCTTTCGCATTTTGATAATTTATTTTAAAAATGGTGCTGTATTGAATTTTTTTTCCAATAGGATGGATGCATAATATGCAAGAAGGCCTAACAATTCTGTTCCTGGTGTCTGATTATTTAGAAATCTGAATAGGAGCTGCTTCAGGCTTGTGAATAAAAGTGTCAGAAGTTCTGTAGCTGATAGAAAATTAGAAGATCTTCATCTGAAAGAAGAGGGCTTTAAACTAGTAGAAGAGTGAGCTTTTAAAACCAGTCTGTTTGTAGGATAGAGAGTGAGAAGACTGCAGTGGTACTTATTTTGGCTTTAATCCAATTTACAGCTAGACATTTTAATATTGTGCAGCTGAAAAAGTTAAAGAATTAGGGATTGAAAGATGGCTATTCAGTGTGTCAGTATGTCAAATGAGGAATCCAGAGCCAATCCTGAATTCCTTTTGTCCTGTGTGTTCCTGCTTTCAGGATTAGCTCTAAATCTGTAATGACATTAAAAGGGTAAATTGAGAGTTGTGGTGGTGGATTAAGAGTGCCAGCTTTAAAAATCACTGGTACCTTCACTTAGCAAAGCTGGAATGTCTGTCTTTGGAGCTGCAGCTCCTGAATATTGGGAGTGCTCTAATGTAGGGAAACCTTCACCACATAGAACAAAAGCTCATTAACCTGTGCCTCCATCCCTTCCAGACTGAACACCAGGGAATTTTTCTGGTCTGCAGAGTTTACTTTAAAGTAAAATATCATCTGCTAACATCCGGTGGGAATATGTATACCCTACCAAGTATGGAAAAAATATTGGGAAAGATGAACAAAATTGAAATTAATGTTGCCAAAGAGTCTCTAGATGTTTAGCAGTAATGTAGGCTATGTTGATTAACAGCTATTTATAGCAGCTTTTTGTGAGCTGTTTTATTTTCCTTTGTTTTTTTTTTCTTTCTCTCTCGGCATGAAGTCTTTTATCAGACTTGTTCCTCAATAAAGCATTTGGTGACTTGGAAAAAAATTGATGAATATCACCAAATTCTCCACTGAACACACAAATATCTTTGGAGGGATGCTCGGTTATACATGGATGGAACTGGCTGCATTTGGTTGAAACATCAATTACTGAAAAATGTAATTGATTTCATAGTTAATATTACCTGAAAGACAAAAAAGGGAACCTACATAAAGAAAAAGTATCATAAAGAATTAACTCTTTAAGTGCCTGCTAAAATATTTGATGTGAGGAAAGATACGGATTATTTTGTCATCGGCATGGACTTGTATCATCTGTGTGAGGACCATCTATAGTAAAACTCACCTGCCTAAGAGAACAAACATAATAGCAGTCGATTAATTTTGAATAAGCATAAGGAAAAACAAAGGAGGGAAAATTTACTAGTTTTTTACAAAACCTCTTTTTGTTAGTACATAGAGGAACTGTGTCTAACAAGACCTTCAGCAACTTTATTTTACTTTTTTCCCCAAAAAGGATTTATTACCACTAAGTTCAGAGCTTGAAAATCATTAATTCAGAATACAGCTATCTTGCAAATCTCTGTTGCTCATAAGGCAGTGGCCAAGTTCAGAGGCTAAACTGAACTTTAATTATGTTGAAAATCTTGCCAGAGAAGTTAAAAGAAAGGGTCTTTTTAGTGAAGTTAACCATGCCTGTAATTTGTACACTGCACAAAATGAAGCTGTAGGATTTTAATCTTTCAAGGATATGTGCTAGAATATCTTCTTTATCTATTCATGTAGCATTTGGTTTCTTGTAAATACAGAATGTATTCCTGGTGACTGTGAAAGTTGGTTTTAATTTCTTAGTGTAGGTCAGAGAAGTTTCTACATTGGATTGAAAACGTCACTGTATTTGTACTGGGGTAAGAGATGCAGTGATTATATAGATGAACCTTATGCTGAATATTTATCCGAAATCTAAATTTAGACATGTCTAATTGGGTAAGTCAGTATTTTGTTGAGAAGGTTAATGGTAGTGAAGTAAAAAGGATAGTATGTAATGATGTAAAAGTAGATGATGTAAAAGTAGAAGATGAAGTGGAGTTATAGTTCTTTACCACAGTCCTTTATCCTGTGTATTTTTTTTATTTTTTTATTTTTTTTGGTCTTGAGCTCTCCAGTGGTCAGGTGGGACCACGACTGTTGGCACCAGTATTGCAGAAAGAGCAAATCCTAGCAGTAGTTAACCTAGGCTGGAGAACATTTAGCTAGAGAAGGTGAAAACCTTAAAAGCATTGATAAGAGGGTGAATATGAACATCTGTGAGTGTTTAAGTGTACATCTTGCTGAGTAGACCAAATGAGTACTTTAGAGTTTTCGTGTGCCAACAATATATTTACCTCTAATTTTGTGTTCTCTCTGCCTGCTGGAGTATTGGCAAGGATCTCACTGAAGAGGCAGATAATTCTGCATGTGCTACTATCTTAGTTTTCATCTAAACTGGAACAGCTACTTAAGTGCATTTTTTCAAAGCATGCCCAGTGACATGGAAATACATGATTAAGTCATGTGGGAATGGTTACATTGTTGGTTATATCTTCAGAATTCAAGCTGTTCAGAACTTGGAGTTAGGCAACAAAGAATTACAGGTCTCTAGAAAGTGTTTTCCAAGTGTAGTAAACTTGAACGTTGATTCAGACTTTTTTTCCACATCTGAGCAGGTGGAAGGAAAAGGACAAATATTAATTTGGGAACAGCTGTTTTGAACTTGATTATTGCTATGCCAGCTGGAGAGATGGAATACTGTTTGATAATAGCATAGGATAGAAATATTTTCATAAGAAAAAGCAGGCATAAGAAGATGGTGGAGTTTTATTACCTGAATCTTTTTCCTGCAGAGTGCCGAGGGTGGCTGTGGCAGTGATACGTGATGTGCTCTGAAAAACGCTTAGAAGCAGAGGGACTTGACGTGCTCGAGTGTGCTTTGACTGCTGCATTTCTGTTTGCGTAACCTTATTATTACTTAAGAAAAAAATAATTTTACATTGGTACAAAATGTATATGCATATGAAAGTAATGTCTGAGGACGTTAGAGGAATCCTAGAGTGCTTCCTTTTTTTTTTTTTTTTTTTTTTTTTGAGTTGTCTTCTTGGCTCTGCTTGTGATCCCCTGTAATCTCTTCCTTCTGCCCAGATATTGTTTTTTCACCTGGTCTGATTTTATGCATATTTTTTAGGATTTGTTCTAATACCACAGTACTTTGAAAGATGCACTGATTTATGAGGTGTGGGTTGTACACAATTTATTAAAATTTAATTTAATTTTTTAAAATTAATCATGCATCTGAAATAAACTTAACTCAGCACGGGAAGTTTTTGGTGTTGATAATTCTGATTAAAAGAGTTTCATGTGGTAGTATCCACATGTATCCAGGTGTATACAAGTCATTTCTCTCTTGGGGATTTAAAACATTGTAAATGCTGGAAGAGATGATCTGGACAGTGCTGCGCCTGCACTAAAAGATCCCTTGGTAATAATGCTTTTCCAATATAATTAAACCTTGAGTGAAGGGTTATTATTAGTATTCTAAGGATGCTTAAGTACTGCAAATGCAGGGATAGTTGGGAGTTACGAGCCTCAAAACCGTATCTTATCGGGCCACTGTTTTCTATACAAGCTGTTACTTTTAGGCAGCGTGAACTCTTTTTACCTAAGGTTGAATTGCTTGGTGAAGAAAAATAAATGTACCTTAGGCTATCAAGGCTTAACAAGAGTTGTAGGAACTGGAGAATCTGTTAATTATTTTTCTATTTGAAGAAAGAGGCATCTTTCTTACTTTTGAGGAAGTGTGTAAATTTTTTTGAGAAGCTGTCAGGTTTGTTGTATTAGCTTGAAACAAAGATCAGTTTTGTAGTTTGGAGTAGTAGCAGGATTTGTGATGTCCTCCTAGATAAGGGATATTTTTCTCTGGTATGCGTCTATTTATTCTTCATTTCAGGAAGTTTGATACACTTATAGATACACTCCTGCTGACTCCGAGGAGTAAGTGGCCTGTGGTGGTGACTCTGCCCAGGAGGTCCTGAAGTCAATCTAATTAATTTAGATAATCCTAAAAATCTTCAGTCCCTTTAGGCTGAAAGCAAAACTGTAGTGAGTTGTAAGATTATTGTGGTTAGTCAGTCAGTGGATATTCAGTGGGGAGGAAACCCTCAAAAAATTGAGGGATAGGATGTCAGTTAGGTTTAAAACATTATGTAAGTTTTTCTGCAAATATTTACTCTCATTTCAGAAATAATTAGGTGGCACAGCCCTCAGATGATGGGTTCAGTTAGCTGCTGACACAGGGAAAGGGAGTGAGTCATGAATCTTTCTAATCTGTTCAAATATATGTTTTGTACAAGAACAAAGAAGCTCTAATACTGTTGTTGATGTCTTTGAAATCTAACAGAAAAATGGGTCTTTTCAGTCTTTTTGAAATTGCAGCTTTCATACAGTAGTCAAGAAGAATAATTTGTCTAAGTAATTCCTGAACTTTTTTTAATAGCTTTCACAAGATGTTATAAAGAAAGAAATATTAAAATATCTAAATGAAATAATCCATGCAATTACATATACTTTGCTCTGTTTAATAAAAAGGTTTATTGAATAACTGAGCCCAGGTTTGGTTTATTTTTGTAGTAAAAACATTTTTCCGAGAATATAGTACATCACATACAGAAATGCATTTTTTACTTTTCAGTTGTAAAATTTAAGATGCATTTGGCTTATATTAGGTAAATGTGAAATTGCTCACCTGTTAAGGGTGTCTTCAGGGTTCACTATCAGCAGCTTAAAAAAGAGAAGAAGTAAAGAAAGCAACTCCCCCCCGAAAAACAGCCCCCCAAACCCGAATTTTATATATTATATTAAAAAGGGTCAGTCTTGCTTCTCAGGTGTCTAGGCTTCTGCGATTTAGTTGATTTAATTGAATTTCAGATTTATTTAGAAGTAGTAGCCTGAATACCTAGGGTTTTAATCCATATGCATTTTAGTTTAAAAAAACCAAACCAAACCAACTGATTATGATGCCACAGAATATGCTTTATGTTTAGAGGGGTAGAGATGTTTAGGGGTAGAGATGCTGTATACTTGCACTAAAAGCCTCATTATACTCTTCTAACCAGAAACTTCATAGTTACCACTGAGCCTTTGTCATAGAATCATAGAATGATTTGGGTTGGAAGGGACTTTAGAGATCATCCAGTTCCAGCCCCTTGCTTTCGGCAAGGACATCTTCCACTAGACCAGGTTGCACAAAGCCTTATCCAGCCTGGCCTTGAACACCTCCAGGGATGGGGCATTTTATTTTAGAAAAACTTGACGCTCAGCGCTTTAAAGACCTTACTCTTTTTACTTAAAAGTAAAGTAAAAAGACAGTCTTGCTGTCTGTAGGAAAAGTAGTTTTATTTCCACAAAATGTGTGTTTCTATAAAACAGCATTTGGAAATTAATCTTGGAAGTCTAGCCTACATAGTTGAAATATTTTTTTATTTAAGGTTTACTGTCTAATCTACCATATGTAGTTGATTAAACCCATTTTTTAGCATTCATTTGTGTAAATGCACCTGAATAAACTGTTGTGCCTGCTTAACTGGCTTTAGAGACTTTCAATTCAGCATTATCAAGATGTCTGCTAAAGTTTACTTGGGCCACTTAAACTGAAGATAAAAATTTTTTTTAATGTTTTTCACATTCCTTGTAGTCACCAGTATGGTTCAGATTGCATTAATTTAGATACATCTACTAACATGGCTTTCTTACAATGAAATGATAGCTTTTAAAAAAATTAAAATATTGTTTCTGTGTGAATGTACGTGGATTAGAGAGAACATTGCTTATAATGTTTGTTATTATAAAGTCTGTGATCTACATTGTAAGTAAGAAAATATGCAAGTGAAGATTCTGTGTGTTGAGAATCTAGATTTTATGAAGAAGTCTGGCTCAGCTTGTAGAGACGTTGTATGTCATGCTTCAATTGGAATTTAGAGAGAAAGGAAGCATTGATAACTTATGTCTAAAATCAAGATCGTATTTATATTTTTCTGTTTTGAAATTTTTCTCAACTAATAATTCATAAAGACAGACATTTCAACATACTCTTTTTTTTGTTCCTTATACAGACAAAAGAAGTTGGTTTACTTGATGCAGATGTATATGGACCTTCAGTTCCAAAGATGATGAATTTAAAAGGAAATCCAGAATTAACACCAAGTAAGTGGAAGTGATACTTCTTGCTGTCTTCTTTGTTCAGGGTTGAGCATGGGCCACTAATTGGTGCTTCCTTGGTGTGACACAGAAGGTGTTCAAACAGAAGATGAAAACTTAGTGTGTTTTTTTAAATTTATTATTTTTAGTAATGAGGTTGCTTTCAGAGCTAGCTTGTAGAACCAGGAGTATATTCAGGGTCGTCTTCCTTTTTATGTTGGTCCACAGGCTTTGAGAGTTTCATGGATTACTACTATAAATATTGGAAAGAGTAGCTAGGGAAGGAAACCTATTGCTAGTAGTTTTAAACTTACTGTACAGCATACAACTGTTAAAAAACCTCCAAATTGAAAACCCAAACCCACTAGTATAGGAACAAAAATGATTTAGGAAATAAGAGAAGGATCCTTACAGTAGCTTGCATAAAATGTCATTGAAATGGTTATATTTGATCTCTCTCTCCGCAGTCAAACATGCCAGGCTACTTCACTGATTTTTATTTGAAGTTGTGTGTTTAGTAATGCAGTGATGGTGACTTTACTATGAGAAGGTAAAGACAGTAGGCAAAACTCCTGATTTTCATTCTGCTAGGAAGGGTTCTGGTCAGGGGAAAAGTAAATTCAGATGAGGATGGGAGAATCTAGAGAGAAATAAGGAAGACCTATAGTAGGAAGGTTACATCAAGGCTGTTTACCTTTCAGAAATTTAACTTCCACAGTGGCCAGCGAAGGGTGAAACTGAGGAATGGCTTTCTCCAGATATGCTCTTCATGGGATGCTTGAATGTAGGGGAGTGTGCTTTTTTTGGGAATGGTAGGGACACAGAGATGCAGAGGTGTTTAATGTTGGGTTTTTTCCTGTCCCATAATGAAGTGCGTGTAATTATAAAAATTAAAAACGTGGAATCACAGTCAAAGCAGTCCCACGCTATACCACTTGGCCTACTCATTAAAAAATACTAGGATCCTGCTAAAGCAAGTACAAACTGGCAATACTTACTGACAGGGAGGGATCAGGCACATGTAACAGTTCAAAGAGGACATGAAAGAGCATCAGTCAACTACAAGTTGAAATAATCAACTACAAGTGCACCTCCCCAGCTTTCCTGTAAGTTCCCTTTAAGTACTGGAAAACTGCTCTAAGGTCTCCCCGGATCTTCTCTTCTGTAGGCTAAACAAGCCCAACTATCTCAGCCTGTCCTTGTATGGAAGGTGCTCCAGCCCTCCTTTGGACTTGCTCTGATAGATCCATGTACTTCTTCTGCTTAGGACTCCAGAACTGAAGACAGTACTCCAGGTGGGGTCTCATAATAGCAGAGTAGGGTCCCCTCCCTTGACCTGCTGGTCACCCTTCTTTTGATGCATCCCAGGATATGGTTGGTTTTCTGGGCTGCAAGAGCACATTACTGGCTCATGTTGGGCTTCTCATCCACCAGCATCACTGAGTCCTCCTCTTCAGGGCTGCTCTCAATCCATTTCCTACCCAGCCTGTATTTGTGCCTTGATTGCCCTGACCCGGGTGTAGGACCTTGCACTTGGCCTTGTTGAACTTAATGAGGTTCGCACAGGCCCACCTCTCAAGCCTGTCAATGTCCCTCTGGATGGCATCCCTTCCCTCCAGCATGTCAACTGTGCCACACAGCTTGGTGTCATCAGCAAACTTGTTGAGGGTACCCTCAATCCCGCTGTCTATGTCTTCAACAAAGATGTTAAAACAACACTGGTTCCAGTACAAACCTGTGTGGAAGGCCACTTGTCACGGCTCTCCACTTGGACATTGAGCCACTGACAACAACTCATTGAGTGTGACCATCCAGCCAATTTCTTATCCATTGAGTAGTCCATCTATGAAATCCATGTTTCTCCAATTTAGAGACAAAAAGGTTGTACGGGACGGTGTTGAATGCTTTGCACAAGTCCAGGTAGATGATGTCAGTTACTCTTCCCTTTTTTACCAACGTTGTAAGCCCATTGTAGAATGCCACCAAATTAGTCAGGCATGATTTCCCTTAGTGAAGCCATGTTGGCTCTCACCAACAACTTCCTTATTTTCCATGTTACCTCAACAGAGCTTCCAGGAGGATCTGCTTCATGATCTTGCCAGACATAGAGGTGAGACTGACAAGCCTCCTTGGGTCTTCTTTTTTTCCTTTTTTAAAAATGGGAGTTATGTTTCTTGTTTTCCAGTCAGTTGGAACTTTACCAGACCGCCACGACTTCTCAAATAATGGTGGATGGTGGCTTAGCAACTTCGTCTGTCAGTTCCCTCAGGATTTGCAGATGTGTCTCATCAGATCCCATGGACTTGTACACCTTCAGGTTCCTTAGATGGTCTTGCACCTGATCCTCTCCTATAGTGAGCAGTTCTTCATTCTCCCAGTCCCTGCCTTTGCCTTTTATGACTTGGGTAGTGTGGGTCCTTTCCAGTGAAGACCTGAGGCAAAAAAGTCATTCAGTACCTCAGCCTTCCCCATATACAGGGTAACCAGGTCTCCTGTTTCCTACTGGAGAGGGCCCACATTCTCCCTACTCTTCCTTTTACCACTGATGTACTTGTAGAAGCTTTTCTTGTTGTCCTTGATATTCTTGGCCAGATTTAATTCTATCAGGGCGTTAGCTTACTTAACCTGATCCCTGGCTGCTCTAACAATATATCTGTATTCCTCCCAGGCTTCCTGTGCTTGCTTCCACCCTCTGTTTTTGTGCTAAATATTGTCCAGGAGTTTCTTGTTCATTCATGTAGGTCTCCTGGCATTTTGCCCGACTTCCTGAGTTTGCTTGACTTTGTTTGGATGCATTGCCCCTGAGCTTGGAGGAGGTGGTGCTTGACTGTTAACCAGGTTTCTTGGACCCCTTTTCCATCTATAGCTTTATTGCATGGTACCCTACCAAGCAGATCCAGAAAGAGGCCAAACTCTGCTCTTGTGACGTCCAGGGCAATGAGATTGCTGTGGGCCCTCTTTGCTGCCCTAAGAATCATGAACTCCACCATTTCACGGTCATTGAAGCCAAGGTTTCCCTTGAGCTTTTGTTCTCACCAACAAGGAAGGACTGGTGGGGAACGTAAGTCCAGCATAGCACCTCTCCTTGTTGGCTCCTCTGTCAGTTGGAGAAGGAAATTTATCATCAACACATTCCAGGAACCTCCAGTGAAAGTGACTTACTAGTTGGAGATCCTTTGTGTTCTTCTTCAGGTGCTCTCCTGCTGACCTGTGTTTGTTCTCCAGGGTCTGGGCATCTATTGTTGTCACTGGCATCAAACTGGTAGGAATAGGATGAATTTGGCTCCCCCTCCCCCAGCAACTTTAGTTTAAAGCCCTCTTCACCAGTGTGGCAAGCCTGTGACCAAGGATGCTCTTCTCTGACAGGTGGACACCATCAGTCCCCATTAGACAAGGTTTCTTAAAGCGATGGTCTAAGTAGCCAAACCTTTGCCTGCAGCACCAGTCCTGTAGCCATCTATTGATTTGCCAGGCTCGACTGGCCCTTTCAAACCCTGTCCCTCTGACCAGGAGGACTGATGAAAAAACTACCTGAGTTCCACAGTCCCTTACTGCTTCTCCCAGGGCTCTGTAATCCCTCTTGATACTCCTCAGACTGCTCCTGGCTGTGTCACTGGCGCCCATGTGAAACAGCAGCCACAGATATTAGTCAGTGGGCTGTACATGGCTTGTTAGCCTCTTGGTGACATCCCTGATATAAGTCCCTGGTAGGCAGCACACCTCTCTGCAGAGTTAGGTGGGTAAATGGGTGCCCCTGTACCTCTCAGAAGAGATCCTTCCACTACCCATCACCGACTGCCTTCTCTTCATTGTGCTGGTTCTTGTCTGGGAAGCAGGTTGGGCTGCCCTACTGAGCTCCAGAATCTCTGAGGGTGTGATAGGTGTTTCCTCTTCAGTCTGCAGAGTGGTGAAGCGGTTCTGCAAGGGCACCTCAGACTTTGGGGCAAGCCTCTGTCTCCTGCTGGTCCTTGCCCTTGCAAGCTTCCATTCTTTTTCATTATTTTCCCCCTTCCCAGCTGATGGGGAAGTTTTTGGCTGTTTGGCCATGGGCTGTGGATAGTTTGGAACCAGCTATCTAGCTCGTTCTAGGGCTCCCTGATGCTTCTCACCACTTTCTGCAGCTCAGCCACCAGCTGCAGGAGCTTCTCCACCTGAGCACACCTTCTGCAAGCAGCTTTGCTACCTGCTTCTGCCCCAGGAGAAAGGTCAGACACTTCCTGCACTCTGAGGTCTGCACCACAGCCTCTCCCCTCAGCACCTCCATCTGTGTGGAAGCATCAGCTACTGTTGAGGTAAATGGTGCAAATCTCCCACCCCAAGCTGCAGCCTTTGCCCTTGGATGAGTGCCCACCATTCTGCCTCGAGGGTTAGGTAGGATGAGTGCCTTGACCTGTGCAGGGGTCACAGAATAGTTCCTGATTGCTGAGTTCTGTGTGTCAGTACTCCCAGTCAACCACTGGAACGCTCTCTATGAAGATGCGCCCTCTGTCGTGAACTGCTGTGCACAGTGCCGCGCCATGCTCTCTTTGACCGCCCTGTTCATTGCACTCCTGGTCACTGGTGCTCCCTGGGGTTGCATTTTGTGAGGATACAGACAGGGAGGCTACTGTTGCTACTGGCACAACGCACACTGTATCCGCTGCTCTCATGAGTGCTGCTGCTTCCTGATGAGCTTCCACAGGTTTTTGCACTTGCCCTGGTGTTTCCCTGGTTCAAGACCCCAACCTTCTCCGAATGCCGCAGTGCTGTGGCACACATCTGCACTGGCACTGATCCCCTCTGCGAATGACAAAATCCTAAAGTCTTAATTGTACCTGGATCTGGATGTTGTAGTAGTGGTTGTTCTGTACATTCTCACTTGTCATAAAGCATGCAGAATGAAACAGTGCCAATATCTTTAAAGAGTGGTAATTGAGCTTGCAACATTAACCTCTAAAAAATTATTAAGTGACAAACCTAGGGTTTCTTATAATTAAAATTCTGTCTCCTTATGCTTATACCCTGTACTCTGCGTAAATGAAAAGGAATATATTTCCATATATGGATACATTGCATGTGCTTATACAGGCAACTGTTAATTTGAGTACTTTCTGCATTTAAGTACCTGGTGCACAAATATAGACTTTATTTAGATTAGTTTCTAGGAGAGAAGGACGATACTTGGTTTTATTTGTTGGATTTCTGTTTTATTTTTGAAGCCAAAAGCTAATTCTGTTGTGTAATAAATAAATAACTAACTAACTGAACCTGCTTATGTATCATCAGTAGATGTAAAGTTTGACTTCCTGATACAAATTGAAGTATTATTATATTCTCTTGTACTTCTGACCTTGTTGAGGGTTTATGTCATGCAGTCTGTTTTCCCCTAACAGATTTTTTTGCTATGAATTTTGCATTTGAAATGCATAACGCAATATGAACAGAAGGGACTGTGTGGTGGTGTTTTCCATATCTCTCCTTTTTCCTTTTTCTGTGACATAGGTCATATTTCGAAAGGAAATCAGGTAAAAAATTGTCCTTTTTTTTCCCTCTTGGCCTGAAAAATTGGTTAGATAATTTTGAACTACTTATACATTTTTTTGCTATGTATTTTATCAATCTATACCAAATCTAAATCCATGTCATGAACGACAGATATGAAGCAAGTTACCCAGTCTATTTAATCTTGTCACACAAAGTAAATGCTGGGAATGCAAGACCTTAAAGAGTAGATTCAGTCATGTATTAGGGCAGCTCAATTTTGTTTGTCTGTAAATTTCATTGACTGTCGATATTTTGGATATACAGCTGAGAATTCACTATAAACTTTTGTTTTAATGTGTTCTAAGTGTCGTTAAAAATATAGTATTCAGTGTAATATGAAGAAATTGGATGATTTCCATGAATTGAAATTGCTGTTGTTGACTTGTAAGCCCTAACATTTTGATCACTAAAAGGTATTCTTCCTACTTCTGTGTGGAACATACAAGCAAATACATTCAGCATTTAAAAACACCTTATTCTTTAACTGACAGAAAATGAATTTGTGTATTTCGAAAGCTTGGCACATTACATCAGTCTACTGAGAAACTTGTGTAGTAATTCAGTATGAGTGGTAACAGGGTGGAATTTCTATTTCAGGGATTCTGTTCAACAGCTCAAAACTTGAGTTGTAGAGTAACGACAGTGACAGTGCTGGCAAAGTAGCTGACATTTAAGGTGAATTGTGTATGAAAATAGGAATTTGGAGGGCACAGGATGCTTTAATTTTGAACTTCAAGGATTCTTTTATTGAGTGATGGGATAAGCTTGCAAGGAAATGATCCATCATAGGTGTATGTATATGATGTGTTTATATATAGGTGTACAATACAAAAATATGTATTACTCTTCTATTTTGGTACACTGAGATTTAATGTTACTTTCAGATTTCTTACTGTGTTTTCAAGAATACATCATAAACTCTTAACAAATACTGTTTTGTACAGTAATTAACCTAATCCAAGCAGTTCCGTGTTAAAGATGTGGATTTACAATTTATACATAACAACCAATAATTCAATTAAAACCACTTTTTTTAATAACATAGCGATCAAAAATAATGTTTAAAATCTGTTGCTGTCTTCAGTGTGGCTCCTGGATTTGATAATGATGAGCAACTTCATCCTTCATTATTGAATCAGTAGAGCAATCCTGGGAGGTTCTGATCATACTTGCACTCTTTGCTCATATGCAGGATTTGAAAAGGGATTAGGGATGCCTGATACCATACAGAATAAAACTGTGCAGCAATTAGGACTTCTGAATAGAAATTATTATAGTTATGCTATAATTTAGATTTTCAAAATGAATTATGAGTTATAAGTGAGGAGAGAGTTTGTATAAATGGAAGATAATCCATTAATTTGATTTTGCAAACTGTAGTGCATTGGAAGGTCTGCTAAGTGTCATTTGAAATACTTTAAATGGTCCCAGAAATATTGGTTAATAAGTTCACATCTGAATTTCATTAGCTAATGGAGGATTATCTAACTATGGAATAAATATTAACATCAGCTACAGTATATACAGAGGGCAATTCTTGTAACAGAAGTAACAAAAGCATTACTTCTATTCTTTGCCCAAATAATTTACTTAAAAGCTGCTTTCTGGCTTAGTGAACTGCATGATTTCATTTTTTTCCTTTTCTTAAAATCTAGCATTTAAACTAGTTGGCAGAGAATAAAAACTAATGTATTGCCAGAAAGTTATTGCCATTTTGCCAAATAAGTATAACATTTTTTTTACTTACTTTAATTGGTTATGAAGGCTTTGGTTGGCTTTTTTCCTTTACGACAGTTGGGTGCTCTTTTAATATTTCAAAGTTTGTTGCTATTTTATGATATCCTCAGTGTCTTTTTTATTTATTAATAAGATAGTACATTCAAAAGGTGAGCAGTGGGCATCTGTTTTCAAAATTTGGAATAAAAAGCTTTCTGAGAGAAAGCTAGCAGTAGTTGCGTCCGGGCCTATTGAGGCTCATGATATGGCAGGAACTACAGAAATGAAATTACTGATAAAATTCTAAAGTCAGAAATGGAAACATGCTTTTTTCACTGTGACACATTTAACATATCTGCTACTCTTTACACTGTGATAACAATCTCATAACAGAAAGTGATACTTTAAAATATAATCTTTTGTGTCTTCTTAAAAATGTTTGCTGGAGACAGCTGTATCAAGGGATTGTGGTGCATCTATTTGTGAGTTATAAATAGAAAATTTGGAGTGGAATTGTTAAATAGAGGAAGTGTTATGTAGGTGGGGTATTTATTGATATAAACATGAAGTTTCTTGATCATAAGTAAGGGTTTAATTTAAAGATACATCTTGTATTCTCAAAGTTGTCTTTATCATGCTTTACCAGTGGAACTGCACTGCAATTATTTTAAAGAAAAATTAAATTTGATGCTTTCAGAAAAGTCATAGTTTAGTACTGCTTTTGCCTCTTGGATTTGCGAACAAGTGATTTTTAGGTTGCATGTAGCCTTATGATGTGCTCTACTGATTCTGTTCTGAAAGATGACTGAACTGAATCCCCGTGTTTTACTTTTGGTAATGTCTTATCCCACTTTATTGGGATGGCTGAAATAGAGTGGTCCCATGTGTCTTATATGCAAGAAAATATCAATTCAGAATGTTTTAATTAGTTGTAGTTTATTTTTTTGAGGCTCTTTCATATGTGATGAGGTAGTTGAAAATGAGAAGAACAGTCAAATGTTAAATATCTTATTCTGGACCTTGACTGTTTCCCTCAAGCCTGTAACAACCTCAAACTGGATTAATTCAGCTATTTTTGAGTTCACGTGTGGAAAAAAATTGATGACCATTATTGGGAGGGGAAAGGAAGTAGAGGGTGCCCAACTCTGCAAGGAATTATTTATAGGCATGCTGTGGTTAGCTTCTGCTTGTAAAATAAAAAACCTCTAGACAGTTAATTTATTAATATTTTATTCTTCAGTATACATAAATTCATACTTAGAATTACAAAAAAGACAAAAAAATTATAAGATTAAAAATGTAATTAAAGCTTCTTACTGAGAGCAGTCTTTTTTGGATAAATGGTAAATAAAATTTTACCGTATGCTCTTGCAATATGAAACACTGTAACCTGAAGAAATACATCTCAAGCAGTTGAAAGCAGAAGTGTATTTACTCTCACAGTGCAGTAATTATAAAAGTTTTTGGAATGGGTTATGGCTAGCAAGTATTCATTACACTATAAAGTTTACTCTTAGCCATGCAAATTGTTTGTCTGGTTCAACTTTTTGCAATTTAATTCCAATTTGTATAAATGGTTTTATTAAAGTAGCATAACAGATACACGTTTCATTGTACGTACATAAACAAAACTAATGATTCATTTTTTTGTTTGTTCACTGAACACACTTATGTTTTTTTCTTATTTCAGATGAATAAATATTTCGATCCCTCTTCTCTGCTAGAAGTAAAATTAAAGAACTGTAACTAATTCTGAAATTTCTCACTATTTTTACCTTGCAATTACACTTTCATTTGATTTTTCTCTGTGGATTTCTTGCTCTTATTTTCTCTTTCCTTCCCCTTCTCTGCAGTACATTTGGGTGGCTTTTCAGAGTAAAGAAATGAGGCTGAAAACATCAGAAATAGAAAAGTTGTATTTTAATCCTTTCTCTATAGTGACCAGAAGCTGAAACTGTCAGTAAGAGTTTAAAAGCTAGCATCTCTTTTTTTTTTTTTGCTTTAGCTGATGGTCATAATCCTGTAGAGATGTAGACCTTCACTTTACAAGCGGTGAAATTATAATAAAATCATAGAAGGATGTATGAGGGGATTAATGGGAAATGTAAAAGGCAATATTTAATATAGAATCATGGAATCACCTGGTTGGAAAAGACCTTTGACATCATCAAGTCCAACCACACCTGTCAGTACTAAACCATAGAATCATAAAATGGTTCGGACCTAGATGATCTTTACGGTCCTTTCCAGCCACCTCCCCTGCCATGGGCAGGGGCACCTCCCACCAGCCCAGGCTGCTCAAGGCCCCATCCAAACTGGCCCTGAACACTTCCAGGGAGGGGGCATCCACAGCTTCTCTGGAGAACCTGTGCCAGTGCCTCACCACCCTTATTGTAAAGAATTTCTTCCTAGGGTTTAATCTAAATCTTCTCTCTTCCAGTTTAATGCTGTTCCCCCTTGTCCTATCACTACAAGCCCTTGTAAAAAGTCACTGAGAAACTCATCTACCCATCTTTTAAACATCTCCAGGGATGGCGACTCAACCATCTCCCTGGGCAGCTGTTCCAGTCCATGACCACCCTTTCAGTGAAGAAATTTTTCCTAATGTCTAGTCTGAACCTCCCCTGGTGCAACTTGTGGCCATTCCTCTTGTCTTAACACCTGTTACTTGGGAGAAGAGACCAACGCCCACCTTGCTACAACCTCCTTTCAGGCAGTTGTAGACAATAATGAGGTCTCCCTTCAGCCTTCTCTTCTCTAGCCTGAACAATCCCAGTTCCCTCAACTGCTCCTCATAAGACTTGTTCTCCAAACATACACAGGAAAACATTCTCCGATATACACAGAAACACATCTTTTAAGTGTAGAATCAACAAGTTTACTGTAGTTTTCATCTGTTTCATCAGTGTTCGGGAGCTGTATTTTTAAAATGACACATAATCCTGTGTCTTCTAATATACTTTTTTTTTTCTTTTGGGTCTTGATTACAATATTTAACCCAAAAAGACTAAATTGACTCAAATATTTTGAGTTCTATAGCTTTGCTTTGAAAGCAGTGAAACTCCCTTGTTAACTGGAATGTTTTTTGAAGTTAGATCTTAAATTGAAAGGAATGCCTAGGGAATGTCTGCCCCTTGGGCTCCTGCTTCTCTCTGTTCTGATTTGCTGTTGTCTTTCTCACTGATACCTCACTGACCTGGGCAGCCCCCCTCTCACAGCAGCAAGTCAGTTCTTCAGGTAAGATCAGCCTTCCCAGAGGTGTTCTGTGTCAGAACAGGAGCCTGGAACTGAAGATTATATTAGTCAGTTTCATTCCTCATGGGTATAATGAACTAAAAGTACCCATCCAAATTAGTCTAATAAAGCTCTTGATCCACTATAAATAAACTCTTTGGCTCCATGGGGATCTGAGGGCTTTTCAAAATTTGGTTTACTTTAATGATTGTAAGGAAGATGTTTGTGATTGAAGGTAATGGCAAGATGCTTAAAACAAGTCAGCAATGTTTTAAAATGTAACAAAGATATGACTAAGCCACTGTGGTCTTTACTGATGCCAGACTTGCAGTTGCGGTATAGTCTTCCTGCAAGCAGATAGTTCTTTTTCTTTTAGGTGGGACTGATGATATATCTGCAAAACAGTTCTGTTAATGAAAAAGAGGTTTTTGTAGGGCTCTGTTTCCTATGCAGTCTATTGGGGGGGGAAAAATGTGGAAAACCTACTCAAGTGATGGGATTGGGAGACTGACTAAATGTGAGAAGTGAATATTTTGGAAAAAGCCAAGTTTCTTTATTATGTTTCTTAAACTCTGAGCGTCTCTCTGAGTCTCATTGCTAGTTTGCTTTGGTTTAAGTGTTTGTGCTGTCTTTGTGGTTAGATAATACTGTTAGTGCGGGCTGTAATGGAAAATGCAGCCTTCCTTGTGTGGAGCTCTTCAAGCTGAAAATACAAATTGCAGTACTTCTGGGGCATTCCTGTAAATATACTTATAAAGCAGTGTGAATCAAGCTTGAAGTCTCAATTAGTCTGTCACTTACCATAGAATATTCTGGGCTTCTGGCATAAGCAGCTGAAACAACTATTACAGTTAAAACAGCGATTTAAAGTTTGTGCCTCTGACTAACCTTTTGGCGACAGCATCCTTTCCCCTCTGGTACTGGTTGGTGTCTCTGTGTTTCATTGCAGGATGCCCCAAGTCCCTGTTGCTGTTTATCCCCCTCCCCACCACCATGTTTCTTTTCGCTTTACTGCACCATGGGTGGAATTCACTTGCCTTTGCATAGGAAACCAGTACTGCTTTAAACATGCTGGAGTGTGGCTGACTCTTCAGAAGCTGTGACTATCCTTTATGCTTTGTTAAATCTGCTAGCCCTGTATAAATATCGACTTCCTAAGACACCCAAAGAGACAGGAGACATCAGTGTTTACACAAGCCAAAGCTTATTGTTACTCTTGTCCTGCGTCCCCTTCCTTCTTTTGCCCTCTTCCTTCTTTCTTCCTCCTGTTGTTGGAAATCTTTATGTTCAATCCTGTGTGGTCTGAAGCCTTTGTGTACTTGACTGGAATCTGAATTGTCCCATTAAAGAATGCTGACAGACAGGTGATTTCCAGTATTAAGATTTTTTCAAGACAAACGTTAAGTAAACTATTTGTCATTCTAGAAAGTCTCTGATTTTCCATTGCAGTGGCAAGTTACAAAAATATCTGAGTATGATAGGAAATCTTTAACAGGGAGTAAAGTCGGAGCTTCCAGTGTTTTCATGTAGTGTTTGGATATTTTTCTTTTGTCTTTGAAATGGTAAAAAAGCCAACCCACCCCTTATTTCAGACATTTGGAAACTGTGACCAACTCCTTTACATTAGTGCTCACTCAGTTAGTAGGTGTTCAGTCATCTCCAGGAAAGCAGGGCTCCATTACAAGTAACAGTTACTTGGGAAGACAAATGGCATCACTCCAAACTTTGCCCCCTTCCTTCTTCTTCTCCCAGCTTTGTGTGCTGAGCATGATGCCAGTATGGAATAACCCTTTGATCACTAATGGTATTTTGTGAGAAGGAGAAAAGGCCTTGGTGCTGTGCAAGCACTGCTCAGCAGTAACTAAAATATCTCTGTGTTGCCATCACAAATCCAAAACATAGCTGGCTACTGTGAAGAAATGTAATTCTCTCCCAGCCGAAACAATATATACATAGCTCTGTACATACTTCTGTGTTACACTAACCTATGGCCATCATTGAACAGCTGTATTGGGCTTAATCGAGAAAATGTCTGCTACACTTGGCTTGTCTTTTCTGGAGAAAAAAGTTTTAAAAAAGAATTGCAAAATGCAGAAGATCCATCCTAGTAATTTCGACATAATTCTTCCCCACATGAGTAACAATGCAGCCTTCAGACCAGTCCTAGAACTCTTAAGCAGCAATCTGCTGGAACGCTGTCATGAGTTTGCATGTGTCTGAATTTTCCAGTGCCCTACTTGTGTCCTGCTGGGAAAGGCATATTATTGACATCTCATTGGTTCTCTCTTGATTTTAATGGCCTAATTTTGTATGTTCAAAGAAAACACACAACTCTTTTATTTAAGGCTATCAGACTTACTAAAGATTTGTAAACAGGAATATTTTGTTATCTCTCAAGTATAGATGGTGTAGCATTGCTGTGTGTTGTGATATTAATAAATAAATGTGGGGTTTTTGTGTGTTGGATTTTTGGAGCTGTATAGTAGGCAACTAATAACAGAAGGAAGTGTTAACTGTATTCAGAAAGCAATGGAAATTAGGGATGTTACTGAGATCTCATTAAGCTAAATCTTCTTTAGATGTTATGTTTTAGAAAATCTTTACCGGACCTGGGACAAAGGAGAAGAAATGCCTGTTGGTTTTGATGAAATGAGAGTGATTGCCAGAGCCCACTGGTGCTCTGTAGATTTGAGTTAGTCTTAAAAATGCTTTTTAGCAGTAAGCAAACAGTGGGATGCTCTGCAATATTTTGTATTACTTTGAGAATATGCAGAACATTATAGCCATAATATACAGCAGGTTGTGAATTGTTCTCATGCATTGTATAAATTTGATTAAATCTCAATGCTCAGAGCAGTTTATAGTTCTTGTTGTTAACCAAGGAAAATAAGATCTAGTTTTCATAAAATGAAACTCTACCATTGAGAAACAAACAGTACACGTTTTACCAACAGAGAGGCTCCTTTGGCTGCTCTGTAGGTCAGTGTTAGTGTATTTACAGCAGCTCTGCTGTTCACCAACAGAGGTGGAGGAGATCTCTGAAGGTCTGTCTGTTCTGTGAGACTGGTATGTCTACCTGGCCTCTACACAGAACAAGCTGTCTGTGCAGGTAGTGGATGTTAGATGTTAGCCTCAGAATGTTTGACTGACCTACTGTAGACAACTTGGATTAAACTGAGAAGTAGCTTAGTATTTTGGTGAAATTCTGAGAATACATCTTTTCCTGCTCGTACCCTACAGTTCCTGGTCCTCATGTGCTGAGTGGTTTTTGTTTTCTTTTGTATTTTCTTAAAATAATTCTGTTTCATGGGAAAAATGAAGCAGACCTTGAATCTGCAGTGATATATGCTGTGTAGATACTTTTTTCCATTTTTCTTTTTTTTTAAAACCCTCTCATAGGTAAATATGTAGGAATTTTTCTCAAGACTTCTAACCGTATTATAACGTGTGGCGGTACATATGTTGTTTACAAGATACCAAAGCAGTGCCTAGAAATGGCTCTAGGTGAAGTTCAAATGTCATCAGTCTCTTCATAACAAAATTATTTTATTGCAAGGGGGAAAGTAAGACTGTGATTCTCAGCAATGCAGTTAGTATAACACCACCAAAGTAAGCCTTGCCTAAACACTGAAAAGAGCTGCACAACTAGAGAAGAGGTGTATTACACTAGTGCATCAGTCCAAGCCCATCTCTCTTCCCAGTAGCAGTTCCATACGCATTCCTAAATGTAATAGCATGCAAGTGATTTGTTTAGCTTCTTGCTTTGTTCTTTTTGATCTATATACCAAAACATTAAATTTATTTTCCACCATTTTTCTACAAAATTACATGGCTTGACTTCCTTGCTTACTTGATTACTTGCAAGCTTTCATCTGTAGGGTTTAGCTGTTCAATTTGCATACTCTTGAGTGTTATTTTGTTGGAATTTGGATTTGAGCTTTTGAATGCACCACATTATATTGACATTGTTTTTACTTTACTAGCTATTCATATTTTACTTTGGGTGCATCAAAGGTTTCTGTCAAAATATGTTTTATATTATATTTTTTTATTGCTTAAAGTATGTTTTCTGCTGGTTCCTGCCTGTGCATGTTCTTAAAAAACAGCTAGACCAAGTAAAATTCCTTTTCTTCTTTTGAGTGTGTGCACGCACAATTTTGAGATGAGGTTTGGATTTCTATGGCAGAAACTACAAAGAGGATTTTTTGGCTTTTCTGGGGTTTTGTTTTGAATGTATTTGGGTTTTGGATACTTTCTACTTCCTTGCTTTTTTGCCAGCAGAACAATTACAGTGTTTTCCTCTCCTTTTTTTATCTTGGTGCTGGAAAGTGTAAGTCAAGGACATTACCAGTGTTCAAATAAGCATCTTTTGTTCCTACAGAAATTGGATGTCTGCTAGTCTGAAGAAACCCAGGGCTTCTTACCTGGAGCTGTTGACAGCATGTAGTTTGGGGGTAGCTTTATTTGGTACCTCTCCTCCATGGTTCCAAAACAAACTTAATGCAAGGGGAAGAATTCCCTAAAACACCTGGTGTGTTAGTGGGAACAGTCCTCTGATTCATGAGATTAGGAAATAGAGTAGTTCTAGAAAAAATAAAATCCCGTCATGTTGTAGGACTTTGCTAAGTGCTGGACCATTTATATCAGAACAAATTCAAAGTCTTGCAGAAGTAGAAGGCTGGCTAATAAGGGATTTATGCCTCACAGCATGGGGATTTCATATGAATATATGAAATCATGGCTTCAGCACTACCAAGTGACATTATATTGTGGGCAAATGCATTGTTATTCTGGCAAAAGATGAAATGTATCAGTGAAATGTAACAACCTAAGAAAAAATGATTCTTGGGTAGACTAGATAAAGGTATACATATATTGAGGGGATGATGGGGGGAAAATAGACAAACGCTTTTAACAGAGAGAACTGGTCCTAAAAGGAAAAAAGAAATTGGGTAAGCTCATTTCTTTAAAAAAAAAGGTAAACCCAAAGCCCTAAACCAACTTCCTCCCAAAAAATCTTCTTTGTTTGCTTCTGTTTTAGAAAATCTAATGAGGCCCCTTAAGAACTATGGAATCGCATGGTGAGCGTATGTTTTAATTTACCTCAAGCTTCTTTACAAATGTACTTGGTTTTGTGCTGGAAAGCTTAAGGTTTTGCTTTGTTGTTTCAGCATGTCTATGGGTTTCTTGGTTGAAGAGACTGCCCCTGTTGTGTGGAGAGGGCTCATGGTAATGTCAGCTGTTGAGAAATTGTTGAGACAGGTAAGGACTTGGGTACATATTTGTGTTTCGAACTAATCAATTGTTTAAAAATGCATCTAACTGAAAAATGAGAGTCCATGACATTATTTCATATATTAGAGGTGAGCATTTTTGTATCTTGATCATCTTAAATTCTTAAGTATTTAATTTTAACTTAAGGTAAGAGGGAAAGTTTACACATTTTGTGTTCACTTGCCTGCTTCAAATAGAGGTATCGTTCCATGCATTTGATGAGTGAATCACCCCAATTTGCTTTCCTTCTTGTTCCTTTTTATGTTTCTTTATGCAATTGTTAAAAAAAGAAAAAGGCATTTTGATGTTACCTAAGGGTTTGAATGTATAGTTATCAATGCATATCTACAGTTGTATTCCCTTATGTGCTTGTTAGTTCACCAGCACTAAGAATCCTTGGATGGCATTTGACATATGACAGGTACACGAAAATCATTAGATATCATTTCTGTGTAATGCAAATAGATTGTTAGTTAATAAATTTCCTGGCATATGGCAGTGGGGTGGCTTTCTTATTTTTTGACAGATTTTTTTTCTCCCTGTTATTGTGAGTAGATCTGTGAAGTGCTAATGAGAAACAGCTGAAAAAATGCATTAAGGTTGCATGTTGAGACTTTGAAGTGACCTAGATTGTTCACGGCTGACATCCGTTCCAGGGATTTAATGTATACAGCTTGGAGATGACTAGGTTTTTGTATGTCTTCTGTAAATGCTTCCAAATCTTGTGCTTCCTTAATTCCTTAAAAGAAGACTTTCCCCTCAACCCTTTATACGTTTTTACTAAATTCTCCTCTAATATGGACTTCAGAATAGTGGCAATCATTTCCCTAGTTAGAAAAGCCGTGCATTTGCCAAAATTTCAGAAGTAACATCTTTGTCTAGTTTTGGCCTCTAAAAATAAGGGGTATCCATGACAATAGCTGTGGAAGGCTGTTCTGGCCTTTTTGTGTGCAGCATTGTGTTGGCCAGACTCAAGAAGACTGGAGCCTAAAACGTTGAAGCTAAAGCTAAAGTTAGCACCTGATGGTATTGGCGTGCTCCACCCTGGGACACTGAAAACTAGCAGGCACTCTGGTGCTGTTGCTTCAGTCAGCGGAATCCCCAGATGGCAAGAATGTGCCAGCATCCTTGAGGAGGGTACAGATGATGCCATGTAATGAGTTTGTTGCTCCCAAGCAACTGATGAAGCAGTTACTTGCTGGCTGATCATGCTGTAGGAATGATACAGAGTCCATTCATGCTTGGGACATCAGTGATTTCTCTGACAGTGGAACCTGAATTCTGAAAGAGGAAGGCTTTACAGCTGAATTTCTTTTACCCACAAGCCTTTTGCTTCTGCATGATGACCAGGGTAGTGCTGGACCAGTCTGTGCTGGACAAAGTTGTTTGCATCTTCTCCTTTGATAAAAGAAGCTCGCAGATCACGGGGAAAACCAGCATGTTCTTTCTGGTGTTCTTTCCGTGGTTTTAGAAAATACTAATACGTTTTCTGGACTAACCCATGCATATTTTGATTTTAAAAACTGTAATCTCCCTTCTGACATAGTTACTAATCAGTTAACTGTAGAACCAGTAGTGTTACAGCCTTAGACATGTAAACAAGAGAGGACCACAGCATGTGATGATGTTTTTGTAGATACTTTCATTCAATTTTATGTTAGAAATACTTTTGTGATCTGTTGGGGACTTTAACATTTTTTCCTTGTTTTCTCTTTATTTGGTTGGTGTTAGCTATTACCTTTTGTTTAACAGGATAAAGTTGCTTGCAGAAGTGAAGTACTTCTGCTTGTATTTAAGTTTCTGAAACCGTGTTCTTAAGAAATAGCTGCTTTACCTCTATAGGTAATATAAATTAGCTCCCTGATCTAGATTTTTAATGCAATATAAATGTAAGGAGCTTGTACATTCAGAAAAGGTGATAAAATATTAAGTTCTTAAAATAATTAAGTCAGCCAGATTGACTACACAGAGGTTCCCAGACTTTTGCATTAAAAACACCGGTGTTATTTTATAATGGAGTTTATTGTGAGATGGTGGAGGGTGTTTTTTTTGTTTGTTTTAAGAGCATTGAGACTATGCCTCACTCTGTAAATAACTTTGGACACTTGTTTGGGTTTTTCTCTATGAACAAACCTGGTTTTCAGAGTTTATCATGCTTCAGATACTCCACTAAAACATTGAAGGGCCTAGTTTCCAGACTCGTTAATGGGGACTTGCTAAGTCATTAACTTGTTAACTCATAATTGATCTGTGCCTGTAATGAGTATTTAAATGCTTCTCTTATGTTTGCAACTTATTTAAATTTCTGGAGTTCCGTTATTGGAAAATACAGTTGTTAAATTTTTACATTATGAGCTTTCTTATGTACTGCATTTAACCTCACTCTTTGTGATATGTGTATTTTTGTCCTTCTCGGTTTTTACTTCTTTTATCTCATTTTTGTCTTACTTAAATCCAGGCTTTCCTTTTGTCACATATTTAGTCTGAGAAGCTACCTTTGTTCTTGTGTGTTGTATAGTGTCAGACTGGTAGATAACAGGCAATAACAAAATAGACCAAAATTAGTGCTTAGTGTTTCTCTGGTAATCCGTATCTCACGAGTAAGGACGATTTTCTGGAACACATTATATCGTTTTCCTTAAATAGAGTTTGAAGGAAATGTGCCTGATAATACAAAATAGAGGTAACAGTTTAGTATACTAGTACTGTATTAGATATATATTAATGTATGTGTATAAAATCAGTATATAAATGAAAATATATATCCTATAATGTGTTCTACTTTTAATAAAAGTATTGTTCAGTAGAAAAGAAGGAAAGGGATGAAGATAAGTTATTGAAAGAAGAAGAAATACATAAGGAAATGATATTTCACCTGTAGCAAAAGTGAATTTCAAACGGTAATAGAACATTTAGTTCTATATAAATGTATTTGTAATTCTTTCAGTTAATTACATCTCTGGTTTACATGCCTTGAAATTATCCAGAATTTTGTTATGGCTGAGAAGTGACTTCGTTCACAAACTGGATGTACTGTAGGCCTGTTTACACTGCCGGGTGATCTTTTCCTCTTATGTAGGTTTTAACTCTTCCCATTTCCTGCCACAGTGATCTTGTAAAAATTTTTTCACCTTTCTTAACACTTCCTTTGAGTCTTGATTACCTGTAGGTGAGAGAGAAGAGAGTATTTTTTTTGTTTACTTGAGTTTTTTAAAAGCTAGTTCTTTCCTCTGACAGTATTGTTAAAGCCCAGGTAGGGAGGCTATGATAATTCTCCAGTGTCGTCTGTAGCCAGATTTTTTCTATGCAATTTTCACTTAATATGTACTTCAGAAGCTGCCTACTCTTGTATAGTCCCATTAGCACTTGTTCCTTTAATCTGTGTGTGTCTTGACTCAGTGCAGTGGTAGTTGGTTTAGATTAAACAGGCTACCTTAAAATGCATCGTCTTGGTGTATTTGTTGTGGGAGTAACGGACTCTAATTAACCTTTAGGCTCAGTACAGAAAAATTATGATTTGAGAGTTACTTAAAGCCTGTTCTTGAACAGTAATGTATCTGCAAAGCTCTGTTAAAGTAAGTATCAAGTAGACAGCTAAAAACATTAGAAATCTAATGATTGCTAAAAAATGGAAAGGGGCAAGTGAAACTTGTTTGCTCATTCAAACTGCTTTTGCAACAAGAATTTTAAATGGTCATCAGCACTGTCCCGTACAGCCTGTATGGTAAGTTTTCTAGCTCCTTTCTCACTTCTGTCTGAGGGCATCTTGTCAGTTCAGTGGCAAAGAAGCAATTAGAAGGGTGCAGGCACAACAACCCCGAACTGATCCAGGAGCAACATGACTGGCTACTACACATCCTGGAGTATGTTTTGGCACTTGTTCTGCCAAAAGTTCGAGGGAGAGGAAGTGACACTATGTTGACTGCTGATTTAATAGCTGCTATACTAATGGAGGGCATTTCTTTTTAAGGCAGTTATCAGTAAATGTTTTAATACGAAGGATAGTAAGGGTTGGTCTGATCTTGAAGTCTCTGTTTTATTCTAAGTGTGTTATCAAGTAGAAATACCAGCGGAGAAGGGAAAAAAATGAGTATGCAGCAATCAGCTTTTCTATTAAAAAAAAAAAGAAGAAAAAATTGGTACTACAGTTAAAATACAAGTGCCTATTTCAGCACGTAGTTCTCCTTGTATCTTTGTCATATCAGTATCTATATTTCTTAGAATCAAGAGTTACCTGCACAACATGGATTATAGATGTAAGCAATTCTGTTAAGTTCAAACCGTCCCCTTGGAGCCAGCCCCAAAATCTGCTCTCCTTTCAGGACCTATGTTTTCACAGGCTAGTCAGATCTTACATGGCAAGTCTTTTGTATGTCTTCCTTATTGTGCTCCTCTAGAGTATGAAGAACATTTTGTGCATTAGCAGCATCCTTGGTATAGTGTCCAAAGGAGAGCCTCAGTGCTGTTAAGTGTATTGTGAGCTATAAAGATTCTTTAGATGTCCCTGATAAGAATGAACACCTTTTCCCAGAAAGATGATGAAGCTTTTTCTGGACTGGCTCGATTCTAATGAGTCCCTCTTCTTATTAGCTAATTGTAATTTGTCTATTTCTTTCTTGCTGCTTCTTTTAGCACCACTTTAATGCATCTATTTTATAAAAAGAACGTATTGGAAAGTTTCACTGGGAAGGATAGTTGGAAAGGAAAGAATACAGGGAAACCAATTACATAAATCTTCCAATGCAGAGCAGTGAGCAAAAGGAAACGGGGCCTTGCATTTTGAAGCATGGAGAAGCTTGATCCCTGTATATTCATATTGAAAACCATAAATTCAGCAGAAGAATGATCACAGTTGTTTTATTAGCTCAGACCCAAAGCTGAATAGGGTCATAGTTTGAAGAGCCGTTCTTGTGCTTTAAAAAAACTTTAACTCAGTTTATGCAGTTACTTTGTAATTTTGAAAATTTAGCTAGAGGTGGAGATTTTGTGTGTTACTTTCCTTCTGAAGTTGTCCTCTGCTAAGAGAACTGCCTTAAAACCAGCACTTGCCAGAGGTAATGAGGTAATGGTGGTAGTATTTAAGTAGTAGAGTGTGTATGTGTGAATATACATACATGTACTCAAACATTTTTTTGTAGCGTGGTTCTCTGATGCTCAGTTATAATGCATAAGTAGTTGTAGAGTATCATATGTTATTGAGAATAGGGAAGATGCAGACAGATGGATAAACTGTCTTTGCAATAATTGAGCAGACTGTGGGTTGTGACGTCTGGGATATTTCAACAGTCTCCATCAAAAACCTGTTGTAAAAGCAACAGTGGAGTGAATGGAAAAGTAAAAAATTGTGTTTAAAGATTTGAGATTACATTAACTTGGAAATAACAGTACTAGGTAATTCTTGGAGAGCAAAAATTTGGAGGCTGTATCATTGTGGAGTTTTGATCATTTTCTGAAGTGGCCCATTGCTATAGAGGAGATAATAAATGTTCAATACTATTTTTAACAGATTAGTAAATTATTATGTGCAGCTACTGCTGCTTGAGAAGTGTATATGTAGTTGTGGATATTCTTTCCACCATTTAAATCAGGCAGGCTGCATGTGTGGATTTGGGGACAATTCTTTAAATGATTGGTTTAGGTACATGTTGTGCTTGGGAAGACAAGAAAAATACATAAGGTATTGAAAGCAAATGTATTTATACCTGGTATAATACTGTGCTGCCATTGACTGTTTTAATGTGCGTGTTATACACACTAGGATATTCTGTATATGGTGTCTGTAGACATCAGTCTGACCTCATTTATCGTGTGTTTATAACACACTGTGTTAAATCTCATAAATTCTTCAACATATACATTTTCACAGTTTTAAACCATCGACTTTGCCTGTGTGTATTAATAGATTTCTTGCAAACAGAAGAGTGGAGAAATTAGGGGAAACCATTCCAAATTAGAAGGAATGATGTTTGCCTGTTTTGGAAACAGTACACAGCAAGAATGTTGTCAGTAAGGTAGTTTAGGTACTACATGCTGAGCTGTCTGCCTGATTGCTTAATATGGTTTACTAAAAGTTGTCCTTTGGCTTTTGTTTGTGTCCACAAACTGTCTTTTGCCACATTTTTGGGACCATGGAAATTTTGTTCTGTGTTTATACAGTGTTCAGCACTGGAGTAAGTTACCACTTCTTGAGAGATGCACAGAAATACAAAGACTAGTATTTACAACTTGTAAGTAAATCTAAGCTTCTTCCTTTGATACATTTTTGTATTTATGAAATAAATTTATTATACAGTTTTTCCATTGAGCATGATATATTTTGTGTTTCAGGTTCCAAAAGTATGTATATGTGTGTCAGTGATATAAAATCTGCCAAGAATGGCTAAGATCAATGAATATGTATCACTGGCATTCACCACAGCTGATACTATCAGAACCTAAACGTCATTTACAGATACATGCACAATTGCTGAACTTCTGATTGTACATGCTACCTTACATATATATTCTCCAGCAAAGCCCCAATAAGGTGATTAAGCAGATAAAGCGTGTAATATGTGAAGAGACACTTAGAGAGCTGGTTTTTTTGTGTTTTTTTTTTTTTTGTTTGTTTGTTTTGAGACGATTAAAGGGCAATATGAACTGCTGTCTTCAACTACTTGAATGGATATGTATAGAGAAGAAGGTAGGTGCTTCCTGCATGTGATAGCATAAGAGGTAATGAATGCAAGGTGCTCTATATAATAAGAAAAGTGAGGAGTGGTGGTCTGGTGTGTGTTTGGTTCTTCTTTTTAGTGAAAGTAGTCACATACCAGAACAGATTGCCCAGATTGATTCTAGAATCTCTCTTTTGGAAGATATTCATAACTCAGCTGAGCAAGACTGAGTAAGTTGTTCTGAGTTGCTCCTGCTTTGAGCAGCAAGATGGACCAGACAGATAGTCTCCTGAAGCCCCTTCAAAACTAAGTTGTTCTGTGCATTTGGGATTTGCTCTAAAACTGACATTCCACTGCCTGTTTGACTATCAGGATATAACTCCATTAAAGCCTTCAGCTCAAAGAGGGCAAAATAATTCTGCCTTTCACAAAGATTGCTGGTTAGAGTACTGAGTCAAAACCTCATCTGAAACACAGATGTCTCTCTAACATGAGTGTCCTAATCACTAAGCTAGACAGTCATGCTAACTCATCTGTTTTGCTCAAATGAATATACAGTTAAGCCTTGCAATCAAATGAGCAAGTTTCAACATAATGACTCGGAGCGTCCTTTCTTCAGAAACATTTCCAGTCATTTAGCTGGTCTGTTTAGACTTTAAAGGTGCTGATGGTATCCCTATAGGTAGAGACATAAAAATTGAACACAAATAGGCCTTATCTCTTGAATGAGCATCCTTAGTATGTATGAAATAATAAAATTAGAAATACGGGGGTTTTTTCCTGTTATACCTCTTGTTTTGTTAGAAGTACCTTGATCTGGGAGAGTTTTGAAAGTGGAGATTCTAGGCTTGTATGCATTGATATGCTCTCATAAATCTTAGAATTAAGTAGCAATGCCATGAAGAAGGTTGTGCTGGAGACTTATGGCAATTTTTTGCTTTAGTTTTAGTGGTTTATTGCCTAGGATGCATGCCTATATGAAACTCAGGCTAAGGCATCTGGCCGTCTTCTGCAGTGCATGGTGAACCACAGGTTGATTTTTTTTGTTGTTGTTGTATTAAATTTTGCTATCAGAGATAGTCTTGAGTATTTTACAGTCGAAACTGGACAAAGAAAAATTTGAAGATGGCGTCAAAACATGTGTTGAAATAATAAGTTACACGTGTAGAATGAATCTTTTATGTCCAAATTTTCTAGAAGATTGAAGAAAAGCAAGTACTAGTAAGTTCAGGCATGGACTCTGGAAACAGGGATTTGAGGTTTAGCATGTTTTAAACTGTTTGCTAAATGGAAAGACTGGTGGTACTTATTTACATGAAAAATTTCAAAATACAGACTACAGTAGACTCCTAATGCCACTTTTCTATTGTTTTCCACTAATAAAGGAGTAAGTTTGTTCTTCCTGGCTGCTGTAGGTTAGATGCAAAAAGGAACATGGGTATTGCTGTGCTGAATATTGCAGTGCCTAAGAGGTAGGTGCCCTGCCTGCAGGAATGGAAAGTCCAACTGAAGCCTAGTTTGGAGGCACTGCGTACCTGGGATGGTGGGAGTACGTCACTTGTCATTCCTGGTGGTACTATCTGAGGGGTGACTTTGCTTTCCTGGATTTGCCTTCATACTCTGTGGCACTCCCTTAGCAAAATAGGTACATACTGCCTCTAGATTTTAAAGACAGCAAAATCTTCTCATCCTTCAGATCCATGGCTTGAGTGATTTGGCATCAAGGTCCAATTTTGCTGTATTTCATCACTTACATGATCAATGTCATTGGCGGCTTGCTCAAAGATGAATTTACTGTTAGTGTGGGGAAAAACTTATGCCTCATCAGTATAAAATTAGTGAGAGAGCGTATTGGTGGATGAGAGGGAGCAGTAAAAGGGGATTTAGCAGTGAATGACACATACTGGGTCAGGAAGAAGATGACAATAAGAAGTTGATAGCTCTGGGTTTTTTTGCAGCTATATTTTGAATGAATTGAAAGGATCTCCAGAATAGTAACAGTGAGTCAATGATGAAAATCATTCTTATTGTAAATGTGAAGAGCAAATAAAGTAAAAACCATGTAGTGAAGCAAGAAGATTTTTTTTTTTTGAGTGTGTATTTCATTTTTAACACTTTTTGGTGTAGGAAGGACACTCAGTCATGAGATTACCTTTGAAGGCATTTAGTTTGCATTATGGCAGTAAATTTTCTAGATGGGAAAAGAGTGTGATGCTGCAATGGGAATGTGTAACAAAAGTGGTCAGAAACATGAATAGCTGTTAATACTTTTTTTCAAACTTTTATCTCTTTCTACCTTTCAATACACATTTAAGAGTCTGTGCGCACTTCTCTGTTTGTTAGCAGAGTAGATGTACCTAAAGTGTATATGCTAAATGCAGATTTAATATTTTTTCCTCTTTCTATGTTTTGTGGTTTTGGCAGTGTTTTCAATCTGACAGTTTTTGCTAATTTCAAAATTGACTTGCCTTTCATAATATTCGTGTATGTATACAGTCTGCAAGTAACTGAGGAATTGAGGCAGATAGTTTGTAGCAGAATATTTACAGTTTACATGTCATAGAGCTAAACAAAGCTGTGCTTGTATTATAAACTACAAAGATGTGTTTATACTTTGCAGTGCATAATTCAAAAATACAGTAGTCTTACCAGGTGTCACTACAGTGAAAAATATGTCAGCATTTCAGCAATTACACAAATATTTCTTCTGTTTATTTTTCTGTTTTGAGTTATATTAGCCTGAGGTGGGGATTGTTAGTTTAGGCTAAAGTCTGCTACTTCACATTTTGGGAAAAGAAAACCCTTGAGACTTCACTGTTCTTCAGAACTGCATCTTTAGGGAGTTGGGATACCTTTGTATTTTTATTTTTATGAGCCAAAGTACATTGATGTTATGTATTTGTTATATTTAGAAAAGGAAGGATCTGGTATTGGTATATTTGAAAAGGGGAACAGCACTCAATAACAAATAGTGGGCAAACTTTGAAGTCCTAAGACTGTACTTTGATATGCTACTAAGACTGCATCTGCAACTGCTAGACAGTAAACAGTAACTCAATGCTTGTGAGATTTTTTTTCTTAAATCTTTGATAAGCTTTCATTTAAAACAAGGAAGGTCAATTGACATCCATAATTTTGTCACTGAAATTACGGAAACTGTTTCAAGGGAAGACAAGCAGGTGACCCACTCACGCCTTATAAAAGAATTTGTGTTAAAAAATGCTTATACTTTTATGTTACATTTAGTTTGCTAGGTCTAAAGGTTAAATAAACTAATCTCTTCTCATCCAGAGCCCACTTAAATAAATGGAAATCTTGACACTAATTTCTGCCCCATGCTTTTGTTGTGATGTTGATGTTTAGAAAAGCCTGTTGCAGGAATTTGTATAATCATCATTCATTTGCTCAAATCCGAATAATCACTTTGAAAGGTCCCGTTTGTCCAGAGAGAGCTGCCTTAATCAGCCCCAATCAGTATGTAAATACTTAAACGAAATTATTGTAGTTCCTGGAGATTAGAAGCTTAACATAGATCCAAGGAGTACTGCAGCCAAAAGCACAGATATCTTCTTCTTTCCACCCTGCTGCTCCCCAGGTTAACTCCCTACAGAGTCAGAATATTCCAGCCATCACTCAAGTGCAATATATCCCTTTTACTGCTGTTGTATATTTTGGGAAGGATATGATTGAACGCTTATAGGCTTGATTGTTTCTCTTTGTGGAAGCTACAAAACCTGTTCTGTGGCCTTTCTTCTCTTAATGAAGGGAAGCAGGATCTATACAGATCCCTTTAGCTTTGTTCGCTGGAGTTAGCAGCTGATATGAAAAGGGATTATAGTCTCTGAAAGGAATTGACAATCACAGAAAGATGTGTTAGGAAAGCCAGAAGAAAACAAAAGAGTTAGCCAACAACTTACTGCTGCACTGGAAGTGTTTGCAATAAAAGTATTTTAACTGTCTTGGAGGATTAAAAAAATAGCGCAAAATAAAAAGTGCTTAAGAACATAGTGAGAATGTATTTACAGCAAACATTTCTTGGCCTGATTCCTCAGCCGTCATGGTTATGACTGTGCAGCTACTGCTGCTGTGGGAACAGACTGTGAGAGTATTTTCTGCTTCCAGTAGCCTCATCTGTTGCACAGCGTACACAGGTATCCATGTCTCTGGCCTCTTTTGCACCAAAAAAATGCCAAACATGCAGATGTTCTGCTGGGTTTGTTGACCAGACAGGAAGAAATTGATAGAGAGCTCACGATGTCTCATAATGGCTTGTGTTTTGCCCTTCCCTCCTTTTTTTCTCCCTTGAGCTTTTAAAGGGAACTGTGTTGAGATTTAAGATTTCTCTGCCACCAAGTTTGGCGCTTTGTGCCTGAATGGCATCCAACCTTATCCTTGGAAAGACATGGCAATTTAAGCACATTCTTGTGTTTACTAGACAGAAATTCTGGTGGCAGAGTAACTAGGAAAAGAGAAGGTGGTATTTGTTTTCTTGTTTAAATAAGGCTTCCATTATTTACATAAGACTTCTAAAAAATAGTAGACACCTAATGCCACTCTTACACTTTCTTTACTCTTCTCCACTAATAAAGGAGTAAGTTTGTTCTTCCTGGCTGCTGTAGGTTAGATGCAAAAAGGAACATGGGTATTACTGTGCTGAATATTGCAGTGCCTAAGAGGTAGGTGCCCTGCCTGCAGGAATGGAAAGTCCAACTGAAGCCTAGTTTGGAGGCACTGCGTACCTGGGATGGTGGGAGTACGTCACTTGTCATTCCTGGTGGTACTATCTGAGGGGTGACTTTGCTTTCCTGGATTTGCCTTCATACTCTGTGGCACTGCCTTAGCGGAATAGGTGCAGTATCTTAGAGAGCTGATGTTTAGAGCTTGGTGTGGAATAAATGGAAATTATTGGTGTAAATCAGAGTTGGTAGGTTCACGGGCTGGAAATGAACAGTACTAAAGATATTGAGCAAGAAGTCTGTTTAGGAAGAGCCTGTGGGATGTGTCTCACTTTCTGTCTCTCCTGGATTTTGGCACCTATTTGTAGCCTGTAATGGACAGCTCTGTGGAGCTCAGTTTTAGAGCCAAAATGAAATATCTTCTGTTGAGTGCCAAGACGTTTCTTTCAGTTTAACTTGGCAGGCTTATTCTCTGTTCATAATTACAGCCTGGGAAGTTTCCATAACCATTCAGCCAGGACATGGGAGCTGCAAATTCAGTTAACTTTCTCAGTTCAGCATTTAAGCCTGTATTTTGCACTGCACAGGAGAGTGCCCTGAAATCACATACGGTATTTCTCTTCATGAGTAGTCAAGATCTTCAAAAGAATTTTCAGGGTTGCTTCTGAATGCATATGTGGAGCTCACCAAAGCTGCTTTTTTAGGCATTTTTTTTTTCATTTTCAGCATTTCGTTTTCATAGTTTTGGTAAGAACAAAAGAGGAACCTCCCCACCCTTAAATATTGATACGTTGTTTAGCATTGCACGCTAATTTTGCTTAGTAAATTGACTATGAATGTAGCTATATAAACAACTTTTAAAAATTAATATTGAATTAACATGTGTCTAAGTTTAAGGAAAATAAAATGTCTATATAGACTAGACAAGGGACCTCTTGCCCAAAAAACACCACAACCTTTGAAATCAATAGACTTTAATCAGAATATGTGTAGAAAAGGATAACAATTCTTAACTACAAATATATATATATAACCAAACCAGATCAGAACAAACAGCAATACTGTAACCAAAACCTTTAAACGAATGAAGTTCTATCCCTGCTCCTTTTGGTGCAGTTATATTTACAGACAGCAGGACGCGATGTTGCACCTTGGGAGGCAGTGGTCAAGGAAGTCACCCCTGAGCTCTGGTGAGGCAATGTCTTTGTCCTTTGTCCTAAAGCATTGCAGGAAGAGCTGGGAGGAGTAGAGGGGTAGTAACTCCTCTGCAGGTGATGTCGGCCCCCAGGGAGTCTGCAGCAATTCCAGATAGTGGTGTCTGCGCTCTCACTGAAAGACAGCACAGGGCATGTGAACCTGGGAGCTGGGCCAGGGGTTCTCCCTCCAAGATGCCTCCACCAACCCCAGTAAAAATGGAGGCTCCCACTCACACCAGCCCCTGAGCAGAAAAAGTGGCACCAACTGCCCCCCCCCTTCACCTCCATCCAGCCATCAAACTGGAACTCAGAGCCTACCCTCCTGCTAGCCGTCCTGGCTCCCAAAACCCCCTGTGTTGGCAAGGGAGAGAAAAATTCCCTGAAAGATTTTGAAACTATAATGTTATCTCTCCTGAATTTTTCTTCCATGCTGGCACACTATATCAAACTCAAACTTTTAACTGTATGCACACATATTTCAGCTATATACGCTCTACAAATATGTACACACAGATAAGTAGTATGGGCAACTTACCCGAAGGTAAGGTCCCCTTGAGGTATTCATCATGTTTCTCCATCTTCCTGCATCACCCACCAGGTGCAACTGGATCCTTAAGCAAAGACAATCCCACGAATGGGTTTGCCTTTGCTTGAGGCAGGGTTAATCCAAACGGTTTTCCCTAATGTACCTCTCAAGTGTATTACAGGGACTTTATCTCCATCTGCAGTGTAAAGGGATTCTGACTCGGCAGGGCCAGCTCTATTGACGGAGCCTGTAGTATTGACCAACCATATAACGTTTGCTAGATGCTCATCCCAGTGTTGGAAAGTCCCTCCACCCAACGCCTTCAGACTGGTTTTCAATACACCATTCAGCCTTCCCAGCAGCTGGTGCGTGGTAGGGGATATGATACACCCACTCAATGCCGTGCTCTTTTGCCCAGGTGGTAACTAAACTGTTCTTGAAATGAGTTCCATTATCTGACTCAATCTGCTCTGGAGTGCCAAGTCACCACAAGACTTACTTTTCCAGACCTAGGATGGTGTTCCGAGCAGTGGCGTGAGGCACCGGGTATGTCTCTAGTCGTTCAGTAGTTGCTTCCACCATGGTGAGCACACAGTGCTTACCTTGGTGGATTTGCAGCAGTGTGATGTAGTCAACGTACCAGGCCTCTCCGTACCTGTACTTATCCCAGTACCCACCCTACCACAGAAGCTTCATTCTCTTAGCCTGCTTAATGGCAGCACGTGTCTCACAATCATGGATAACCTGGGAGACAGATGTCCATGGTTAAATCCACCCCTCGGTCTCGTGGCCATTTATAGGTTGGATCTCTGCCCTGATGGCCTGAGACATCATGGGCCCATCAAGCCAGGAACAGCTCTCCTTTATGCTGCCAGTCTAGATCTATCTGTGATACTTTGATACCTGCAGCTTGATCTGCCTGTTCATTGTTGCGGTGTTCCTCATTGGCTCGATATTTGGACAAGTGTGCATCTATGTGGCGGACTCTCACGATGAGCTTCTCTACTTGGGCGGCAATGTCCTGCCATATATCTGCAGCCCAGATGGGTTTCCCTCTGTGTTTCCAGCTGGCTTTCTTCTATCAGTCTAACCATCCCCACAGTGCATTGGCTACTATCCGTGAGTCAGTGTAGAGGTAAAGCCTTGGCCACTTCTCTCATTCAGCAATGTCCAGAGCCAACTGGACAGCTTAGAGCTCTGCAAATTGACTTGACCCACCTTCTCTCTCAGATGCACTGTTGTGGTGGCAATTGGCACCCGTTGTTCCTCAACCTTCAACAATCTGACAGCAGAAGGACTCTCTGAGAGACCCGGCAATGAGTTTAACTGTTTAATCTCTCCTGTCTCTACAGTGGCTATTCCAAAAGCCCATCTATGTCCCTTTGGGTCCTTAAAATACCCATTCCTGAGGTATTCAGTGCCCAGGATACATGGGGCGGCCAGACCAGTAACAATGGGGTGTTTCTGCCAGTCTCTCCCGGTCAAGCTTACTTCAGTTTCCAGCACAGTCAACTCTTGAGACCTTGTGTCAACCTAGAAATAGCAACAGTTTCCGGGCCCACATGTCCTGATAGCATTAATGTACATCGAGTGCCAATAGCAACCAAAGCCTTGTATACTTGTGGGTCTGACGTTCCAGGCCATTGGATCCACACAGTTCAATAGACGTGGTTGTCCTGTGCCTTTACCTGGCTAGAGGCAGAGCCCCTCTAACACTGGTCTTGGTTATAGTGATCAGAGCTCTTTCCCGATGAATACATTTTGGAGGTTCCTTCTAGTGGGTCAGATCCTTGTCCACAGGAAACTGGCATTGCACCTACTCTTGCCCATCTTTCGCTCTCCTTCAATTCTTGTAGTCAGGCTGCTAGGGCACAGGTATGTTTCCTGTCCCACTATCTCATGTCTTCTCCGTGGTCGATCAGGAAATACTACAGTTGGGTTCGTGAGGCCTGCTCACTTTCTCTAGCTGGAGGGCATCTGGTTCTGACCTTGTGCGCTGTGATTTGCAGTGATGCCACTTGCAAACTTTCCTTAATCTCCTCTCTGAATTTCCTCTGCTTGTCCTTGAGGCTCTCAACCAATGTCTCTACAACAGAGATATGGGCCTGTATTGGGCCATGGACCATTCCATCGTATATTCTTGAGTTACTCGTTACAGAGCCCACTGTGTCTTGGTTTCCCTCCAAATACATGGATGCCAGGAAATGGGAGTATGCAGCTGACCCCTGGGCGTGAAAGGCTCCACCACATCTGTGATGTGCACCTGACCTTGTCTGAGTTGCTATTGGGTTGCCCATCCCTTCCAAAAAGTACTTCCAACAGTGCGATCTCCCTCAGACGTAGGATCCCTTCTTCCATAGTCTTGCAAGTTGTCTTAGGACGAGGCATCCTGCAGGATGTCTCTGTAAAGAAACTTCTCTCTTACACTCATTAGAAGTTGTGCCCAGAGTGAAAGGGGTTTTGATTCCCTCACAAACACCTGTTCGACACCCACATCCTGGGCCAGAGACCCCAAAAACCTGGCTACAGTACTATTGAGTTGCAAGCTTTCACCCATGAGGTCCCAAACTCGGATCAACCATGTCAGAACAGCCTTGCCCAGCCGTCAAGGAATGTCTTTCCACAAACTACGGAGATTGTGAAATGACAGTGATTCAGTAGTGATCTCTGGTTGTGGGTCTGCAATCTGTGAAGGTGACACTTCCCCCTTGTCATGCACCAGATGAACTGATTTGAACTTACATTTCCTTTTTTTGGATAGGGGCAACTTCCATTGGCTTGAACTGGTCTCTTGGTTTAGCCCTGTCCTGAGTCACCATGATGTCAGGTGTTTTACTCTCTTCCTTTTCCCCTGGGGGTGCTGTACCATATCGAGCAGTAGACCAGAGGTAGGCAGTGGCCAGAGCCCCTCCATGGACCCACCGCGGCATCTCTCCCTCACAGATTTCATTACCTTTGTGGGGTTTAGGAGTTGTTTGAGGGTGAACTTCTATGTCATTGGAGCAGAACAGTTTTCTAAGAACTTGACCATGTCCTCCCACACAACCCATGCCACTCAAGGTTGCCCACCCCTGGACTGGGCTTCTGGGTGCGTTCTTGACAGACCCTGGCCCTAGCTTCATACATAAGATAGGCCATAATGACACAAACTTGCAGACAAACCACAAAGAGTAAGATATCTCTGGCATCTAGACAGAGATTAAGTTTCCCAAAAGCTGCTGTAACAAACCTGAAAGGGGCATGGGTAAAGGATTGGAAATACTCCCCTGTGTTCTTCCCCGAGGATAAGGTACCATTATCGCTAAACCCCCAGAGGTAACAGCTTAGACTAGTGCAGGAGTACCACCTTGAAAACACATTCCAAATGAGACCCACAGGCATTGAATCCATAACACTATAAATCCAAAATAAGAACTCAATAGTAATCACAGCTGCCTGAGTTCTACTGATTGATGTGCTAAGGTGAACTAAGCCTGCCAAGCCTTTCGGCATGGTTTTGTACCAAAAAAAAGTAAATGTATAGTACAGTATGGTCCATGTGGACCCTAAACTCAATACACACAAGATGACACAAGAACTGTTATCCTTCTTTGTTCAAGCCCTGCATTAGGCGCCAATTTCTGTTTAAGTTTAAGAAAAATAAAGTGTCTGTATGGACTAGACGAGGGGCCTCTTCCCAAAAAACCTCCACAACCTTTGAAATTAATAGACTTCAGTCAGAAAATGTGCAGAAAAGGGTAGCAGTTCTTATCTACAAATATATATGTATAACCAAACCAGAACAGAACGAACAGCAATAACGTGACCAAAACGTTTAAATGAATTAAGGTCTATCTCTACTCCTTTTGGTGCAGTTATATTTATGGACAGCAGGATGTGATGTCGCACCTTGGGAGGCAGCGGTTGCGAAAGTCACCCCTGAGCTCTGGTGAGGCATGCTCTTCCTCCCTTTGTCCTGAAGCATTGGCAGGATATGGGGTGGGATGGGGTGTGAGATTAGGGGACAGCAACTCCTATGCAGGTGATGTCGGCCCCCAGGAAGTCTGCAGCAATTCCAGTCTGTTAAGATCCCTTTGCAAGCCTGTACCTGCAGTGCTGCTTGACTGAAACTCTGCATGTAGTCCTCTTATTTAGAAGTAATAAATAATATCTTCTGTCATTTACCGAATACCAAGATTACTTCAAAACCACAAGCAGAAATCCCTCTTCTGTGTTAATATTCTGTCATTTCTGCCTCATGCACAGAAGATGCTCAGGCTTCATTCCTCAGAAGAAACGCCATCTATATCTCTGTATTCTGCCTAGGGTTTAACTTTCTATTTGGAACACTTACTCAAAGCGCGTATCTGGTATTTTGATTATGAATTGTCACATAAACAGAGTGATTGGTTAAAGTAATTTACATAGAAGCATCATGGGGTTTCTGAGCAAAGGAAGGCACACAGAAGCACATGGCACTTAATTACATTGCTTAACAATAAATGTCAAGTTGAACCTTTTTAAAAAAAGATGAATGCTATACTTAAGGAAAGTGCAATTACTTTTCTCTGGTTTGAAACGTTTTATATACTGTATGTCTTAGAGGGGCAAAGTTATTAACACTTCTGTACATGCAAAGCTGCTGATAGATTTCAGATGCGACAAGACAGGCTTTTGTAACCACTGTCTGCTTATTGCTTGCAAAGGGAACTTGTTTGCTATAATGTGCTGTTAGTCTAAGCTCATTTACTTGTATGCAACCACATATACATACAGACACACTTCTCTAAATGATTGAGAACATGAGGAGTAGTGGTCCTGATTGGGTAAATTGTTGCATAAAACAGGATTTGCATTCAAAGTAGTGTTTTATGTCTCATCCTGATTATTGTCCAATTTTAGTAATGTTGAATGAATGGCAATAGTAGATTTCAGAAAGCTACTCCTCTGATTTTATGTTCCGATTCTAAATTTAATTAAAAACGTCTTTCCTCCCTTTTCTTATCCTAGGCTGAAATTTAGTAACAGACCTGAAATTTCTTCCCCTGTTAAATAATTTGTACACTTTTATAACAAATGGTTATACCTTTCACATTATGTTCAATAATTCGTTTAGTAAAAGACTGTTGTACTGCTTGTATTTTCCTGAGGGAGGGTAATGAAGGAGCAACTAGCTCATTGAGCACAGTGCTCATTGTGTACTTCTTGCAGAATAGAAGAGAATAAGAGGAAGTCAATATAGAGTAATGGCATGAGGTGCAGAGTTTCCCAGCCTAAGTCAGAGCAAGGTGATACGTGTAGAGAACACTGTTCACTACTAGGCAAAACCACTCACATATCCGTCACTTGCACACCTAGACATCTTCACTGTTGCCTTTTCTGAACTCCATGACTCTAGCCTGTCATCTGTCCTATTCTGCACAGCAGCAACGTATCCTCTCCATTGCTCCTGGGGTGGTATAGCTATATATTTAGAAGTATTATAATGGAGCATAATTGATTTAAAGACAACTCATTTCTTTTTTATTCAATCCATAAATTTGAAGAAATTATATGAAATAAGATGGTTTGAGTGCCATAAATTAAAGCATTATAATCTAATTACACTGTGTGTTAACAGGTTGTTTTTCCTGTTGCCTCGCAATGAGATTTAACATGAGATTCACCATGTGCTTAAGATTCCAGTATTAACTTCTGTTTTTAGAAGTTTACAACTTTAAGAAAAACTATTACTCATAGGACAATACAGAAAGTGCATGTTGAAAGGTCTTTTGTTGTTATGGGATCACTTTCTAAGGAAGTTCAAGGCAGAAAATTCTAGTGCCCTCTGATTTCTTTACCCCTTCTCCCATTCTGCTGTACATCCAGAGTTTGAAATTAACTTCTTGAGCAACAATGGTTTTGTGTGTTTTTGAAGCAGTAAGCTATTTATAAAAGTGTTCTTTTACTTTGAAGGTTCTACATGGAGTTGTTTTTACCAAGGCAGCTACCTCTGCTTAAAAGAGCAGCAACTGCTTCGTGCTCCTCCAAAAAATTGAATGCCTAGGAAAGAGTTTGAGCACTGACCTTTGAGGTCTTCTCCATTAGTGTTCCAGATGGTAGTGGAATAGGTCTAGATGTTGTCTTTGTGGAACTGTAATGCTTACAAGGTAGGAGGATCCCATGAAGCTTGATGGAGACTAGCACTTTAAGAAGCTGGAGGAGCAGAACCTCTTGCACTACTCGACGAGGCAGTGCTGTATCTAAAAGGACCTGAAGTTGAGCTTGTGGAGAAAAGGGCTGAAAATTACTCAATATCCAAGTTTTTTCAATAACCAATTGTTTTTCACAGACAATGTAGCTGGAAACTGTATGGCTTACAGATGTGTTCCCAGACTGTATCTTGCTGAAAGGCAGAAAGCAAAAAACCAGTTTATTCATAGTTTCTTTAGAAGTATTTAATGAAGGAAAATATAATTACTGGATTTGTAAATCTGGACTTAACAAAAGGTGCTTGGATCAGCCTTTATGAAGATATGAGGTGAAAAACGTAATTTGAGTTAAACCTTAGGGCGCACAACTTCTCCTAAGCTGCAGCTCCTGCTCTGGGCAGCCCTGGGGGTGGCGCGCAGCTTCTCCCCCACGTCGATCCAGATGACTAGTGATCACTCACACACACACACGTAAGAAAGAAAAAATAAAGATAGCGAGGAAGAGACTATAGCAATGCAAGCAGAGATAGCAAAGCATGTGACTATTCTCTTTGTGGCAAGATGGAGAGAGAAACCAGAAATATCCAGCAAAAGGACTGTCCAGGCAAACTGGACACAACCTCTGCCCCGGTTTCCCTGGAAATGCCCCCTCCACCCCCCCGCCCCTGCTGGAAAAGGAAGAAAAAATTCCCTGAAAAAGAAAAAACAACCTGAAACTATAACAGTCATTATGATTTTTAAAGCTTCTGTAGTGCAGAGACAAAAGGCATTATATCAGTGTTGTGGTTTTGGATTTTTCCGAGGAATTTTTCTTCCTCTTGCCAACAAAGGGAATTTCAGCGGGACGCGAGAGGGGTGGGGGGAGGATGTTACTGGGAAAACAGGGACAGAAGTCGTGGCCGGACATCCGTCTTCCTCTCAGACAGCGGCAACGGCAGCGGCAGTTGCTGCGTGTGTGCGTTTTGCAATCTCTGAAGGAAAGATCACTGGTCATCTGAATCTTCCACAACTCCTGCAGAACTCACACTAAGTTTCCGTCTCTCTTTCCCCCACCCCTCCCTGGTCATGGGGCTGCACCGGGGATAGCAGCGGCGGCTGCCTTTCCCCCCTGCAGGGCAGCAACCGATCACCATTCCTTAAGGAGACTGCATCGCAAGATTTTGGGTACAGGACTCAATCTATTTTAGGGTTTAAGGTTTTAGTTGTGATTAGTGTTGATTCTCTTCTCTATATACATATATTTGTAGCTAAGAAGTGTTTTCTGTTCTATAAAATTTTTTGTTTGTTTTTGAATAACGATCTTCAATATCTGATTACATATCTTAGTTTTCATCTGAACTAAGACACTAGTAAGAGTGCAGTGGTACGAACCTGTACCATGTCAGATTTGAATTGAGGATCTCCTGAAGCTTAGTTAAACTGTTGAAAAATATTTAGGCAAAGTATAGCTTGTCTTTACATTATATAGAATAGACCTAGGACCATTTCGGTTCTCATGAAGAGAACATTTATTCTAGTGCACAGTGCACTAGACAGAGATATTTGACTATCCTGGAAGTCTGTCCCAATAAAGTAAGTAATTAATCACAGCATTCTCATATTTGAACCTAATATCTTTAATGCTTACTCTCATTTGGTGCCTAGCAGCCAGTAAATTTCTTTTATTGTGTGATATCTTATTTACGTTGTAAGTTTGTATAATTATAGATGGTGATTTTCACTTAGAGAAAGAATCAGTACTGATAGCTCTAACTTTACAACAACAAACCAGAAAAAAATACTATTTTCAAAAAAGTTACAAGAAAGAAGCAAAATTTGGTTTTAAATTAATGCAAACAATTCCTGGCCCATATTTGTTGCCCAAACCCCAGAATTTTAACCTGGATTTTACCTAACATTTGCTTCTAACCTGTGATGAGGCAGCTGCAAAGTCAAAGTCTTAAATTATGTTGTTGCTATTTTTTTCAGGGGGAAAGAATTCATTAAGGATTATATTCAAGATATAAGTAAAGTTGCACTCAGTTTTGAGTGATCAGCAAAGATGGCATCTCATAGAAAAATAATGACTTGATCCTATACTGAAAGTGTGACTAAAAGGACATCTCATTGTCATTGTTTTGATATGTCCTTGGTTCACTTGTGCTATAGGATAGGAAACAAGGACTACAGAGTGCCTTAAAGAAAAACACTTCAAACCTCAAAAATACATTGTTATTGTCATCTTCTAGGTTGACTGGGGTCAACTGGATTATTTAGTAGTTGACATGCCACCTGGGACTGGAGATGTACAGCTTTCAGTCTCACAGAGTATTCCAATTGCAGGTATGTATGTATGTTGAGAGTTTCAGAGACTTGAAGTTAGTTAATCTGGTAAATTTATAAAAAAATTATTTCAAAATGCTGGTCAAAAATTCTTTGTAATTGTCTTCATAAGACACTAAGAAGCCATTCTTTTGTTCATGTCATGATGAAAAACACTGTCAGTCATTTCTAACATTTTAGCATTATGATTGTGTTACTTTCTTTTAAACTAAGTTTTGAAAAGATTGAGAAGTCAAGTATAGTAGCCCTCTTGAAGAAAAGGCAGTTGTGCCAAAACCTGGTAATGTTAATATCAGAAAATATTTTGTCCGCATCTGCTGCAAAGTAAAGCTAATACAATAAAATAGTTTGTGACTGCTTTTCAATTAGAAGCTGACAACGCTGTTAATGGACATTTATTCGTATAAATTGTGTAGCAGTGTGATACACTAATGCATTCAAGAAAATACAAAAAAGACAAGAACTTTCTACAGATTATTTTTATTTGTATGATTTGGACTTTCACCATAAGCGTGTCTTGCTGTGGTCTGCTTTCCTGGGTTAAAGAAGGCATTGATAGTGCAGTTCGTCTAAGGATTCTGATTCATGTGTGGCTCTGGGAAGGAAGACTTTAGGATAAGTTTCCCTCATATTCCCCTCCATGGATGCAAAACTGGGAGACCTCAAGACTCAAGCAGATGAAAACTTCAACTTATCCACTTACTGGTCTGCATCCTCTGCTGTTCCTTCCACTGAGATTGCCTCCTTCCCGCACACCCTTGCACAACCTACCTGCTGACAGTGCTCTCTCTTCTCCTGGACTAAGATGGTGTCTTAGTTTAGATGAAAACTAAGATACGTTATCAGATATTAAAGCTCTTTAATCAGGGAAAAAAAAATTGTATAGAAAAGATAACAGTTCTTAGCTACAAATATATGTATATACAGAACAGAATCAACACTAATCACAACTAAAACCTTAAAATGGATTGAGTCCTGTACCCAAAATCTTGCGATGCAGGTCTCTTTAAGAAATGGCGATTTTGTTGCTCCTCTGCGGGGGGGGGGGGGCAGCTGCCACTGCTGTTGCTGTCCCTGGCAGGGCTCCGCGGCCAGGGGGGGCGAGGGAAAGGGAGACGGAAACTTAGTGCGAGTTCTGCAGGAGTTGTGGAAGATTCAGATGACCAGTGATCTTTCCTTCAGAGATTTCAAAACACACACACGCAGTAACTGTTGCTGCCATTGCTGCTGTCCGAGAGGAAGATGGATGTCCGGGCAAAGCTGGGCACGACCTCTGCCCCAGTTTCCCTGGAAACGTCCTCCTCATCCATCTCACGTCCCACTGAAACTCCCTTTGTTGGCAAAAGAAAAATTCTTTGGAGGAATCCAAACCCACAACAGATGGGCCTTACCTCTTGTCCTAATCCCTCCTCCTGTGCCGCTCCCACCGTGCTCGGCCCCTGGTGTGGCGAAGCCTGTGCTGATGTCGACGCCTGCCTGAGAGGTGTCGTTGGAACCTTGGAGCTCGGCCATTGTTAGGATTCCTGCGCCTCCACTGCCTCCTGCTTCGAAAGAAGGTGTGGGGCGCTCTGCTCCGGCGTCTCCTATGGGCTTGCTGGTGTTGCCTGCGGAACCTGCTCCTGCTCCTGCTCCTGCTCCTGCTCCTGCTCCTGCTCCTGCTCCTGCTCCGCCACCGCCCCCAGGCACGGGGATGCTGCCTGGCCCTGCTCTGCCACCGCTGTCTGCTGCGCTGGTCCCGTGAGTGCTGCCACCGAGCTTGGCGCGCAGTGCTGCGGGACCGATTGCGGAATGGTCTCCGTCTTGCATGTTGGTCCCTGGTGGTATCTCGGTGTGCCCGCTGGCGACGCGGTCTCCTGCTTGAGGAGGCTGGGATGTGCTGTCCGGGCCTTGTAGCTTGGACCTCAACACGAGCAGCATCCCCAGGCCTGTTCTGCTTCCACCTCCTGCTTCTTGAGGAGTCGTGGTCCCAGTCGGACTGAGTCCATCTGTGTCTGTTGTGGTGCTGCCTCGGGGACCTGCTTCGGACCCTCTTTGGGACCCTGGCATGGCCCCTACCGTGACGTCTTTGGGAAGAGGTGTGGCCTGAGGAACACTGCTGCCTCCTTTCTCCAGAGTGGGGTTGAGACCTTTCCCTATTGTTGCGCTGTGCCTCGTGGAGGTGGGCTTGAAGGGTGGGAAAGATGTGGCGAACTGGCTGCTGGCAGTGTGTGCACTCGATTGTGCTGTGGGCCCACTTCGCTACACAGGGAAAACAGAAACAGTGGCTGCATGAGTTTGGGCAAGCTGTGTAGTTGGCGACTTCCTGGCCGCCTGGGTCACTTGTGTCCTCAGAAGCATCCAGCGGAGCAGCCTGGGGCAACTGGCTGGTGCTGGCAACAGGGGAAGAATCATGCTGTTGTGCCAAGTTCTCTTTTGATGCCATCGTGTACAAAGGAAAGAGATACAAAGCTCACGGCTTGCCCCGAGTGAAGCACTAAAGAGGTTCTGCTTTGGGGCAGTCCTTGTGCTGCCGCAGCTGCCAAGGATTGTCCTGAAGTAGATGAATGAGACTGGGGCACTTTTGTGTGCTTCTGCTGTCCAGGCAGGTCTTTAACTGATGTGTCTAACACGTGCAAGCATGAATTGAGAAGGAAAGAAAGTCATTCTGGCCTGTTCACAAGGGCAGCACAACAAGGGTTGAGGTGAAGCCAGTTGAGACCATTTAACCAGGCCCAGTTGGCCTATTTGCTCTGTGCTTCTGTCAGTCACATGAATGTCCCATCACAGCACTGTGGCTGTTTAGGGCTGCGTTGCCATGGCAATCTTAGTGACTGTATTGTGACATCACAGTACTTTTGGGGACCACACCCAGATGACACAAACAATGGCCTGGGGGGGTGGGGGGTGGGGAGGGGGAAGAAAAACAATTGGCAGGCATACTATGCCCAGTGCTAGGCTCCCCGGTACAAGAGAGAAGAGAGAGAGCCCAACACAGGGCCACAAGGAGACTAAGGGGACTGGAGCATCTCTCCTGTGAGGAGAGGCTGAGAGAGCTGATGATCAAGGGACCTTGTGTGCCTCCCTCACACACACGCAGAGGCACTGGCCTTCGGGTAGTTTTCCTGAAGTCTCTTCATTGCCGTGCAGATCCTGAAAACAATGGAGTGGAACGGAATGCATAGGATGGTGCAGTTGGAAGGGACCTGCAATGATCCCTTTGTCCAACTGCTTGACCACTTCAGGGCTGATGAAAAGTTAAAGCAAATTACATTGCATTGAAGGCTTGTCTTCTTTTTCTCGTTTCTCACACATCTGGTCAAGCCTCTGTCCTTAGAGCAAGATGGTGACTGAGCTCTCGGACATGTGCAGGCATGTGGCAGTTGACGACTAGCACTCAGATAAGATTTCAAGCACTAGCGCTTCATTCTGCTTTTACAGAAGCTTGTATATCTTTGTTATCTGTCCACACGCTCAGTCTAGACTTCTAACAGGCTTAAGCTCTGTGTTCACATACTATTCTAAACTTTATAATCAGCTCTCTCACAGTCTTTTCAACTGTCAAACTGCCTCCTTGTTTTTGCTGGCTTCTTCAGAAGTTGCTTATCCGTTGGTCCAAGGGCAGAGTCTTATCTCGTTGAGGCCAAAGCTGCCCGCGGCCTAGCTCATACCCACACAGGCAGGAGTTGGGAAGGCAGGAAAGTGGTTCCTGTCCTTCTCTGCAATGGCAGCCTGTTATAGTTTCAAGTCTTTCAGGGAATTTTTCTCTCCCTTGCCAACACTGGGGGCTTTAGGACCCAGGGGAGAGATGAGGGGAGACAGGGAGAGAGCTCTTCCGGTCGGTGCCGCTTGTGCTCGGTGCCACTGGGCTTAGCAGCTGTGGTGAGTGGGAGCTTCTTTGACTCAGCTCCAAGTCCATGCGCCCTGTGCTGTGCTTTGGGGAGAGAGCGATCATCACTACCTGGATTTGCTGCAGACTTCCTGAGGGCCAGTGTCATTTTCAGAGGAGTTGCTATGCGACCCCTCCCCCTCTCCTTCCTACCCCCCTGAAGCAGAGTTGCGAAAGGAGCAGGGATAGGACTTCATTCATTTAAAGCTTTTGGGTTACGATGTTGCTGTTTGTTCTGTTCTGGTTTTGGTTATATATATATTTGTAGTTAAGAACTGTTATCCTTCTCTATGAAGCCAAGGCTTCACCTCTACACTGACTCATGGATGGTGGCCAATGCATTGGGGGCATGATTAGACTGACTGAAGAAAGCCAACTGGAAGCGCAGAGGGAAACCCATCTGGGCTGCAGATATATTGCAAGGTATCGCCACCCGTGCGGAGAAGCTGATCATGAGAGTCTGCCATGTGGATACACACGTGCCCAAGGATCGAGCCAACGAGGAACATCGCAACAACGAACAGGCAGACCGAGCTGCACAAGTCAAGGTGTCACAGATAGATCTGGATTGGCAGCATAAAGGAGAGTTGTTCCTGGCTCGATGGGCCCATGATGCCTCAGGCCATCAGGGCAGAGATATGACCTATAGATGGGCGCGAGACCAAGAGGTGGATTTAACCATGGACATTATCTCCCAGTTTATCCATGATTGTGAGACATGTGGCTAAGAGGGTGAAACCCCTATGGTATGGTGGGTGCTGGGATAAGTATAAACATGGAGAGGCCTGACACGTTGATTGTATCCGGCTGCTGCAGACGCGCCAAGGTAAGCGCTTTGTGCTCACCATGGTGGAAGCAACTACCGGATGGCTGGAGACATACTCGGTGCCTCATGCCACTGCTCAGAACACCATCCTAGGTCTGGAAAAGTAAGTCTTGTGGAGACATGGCACTCCAGAGCGGATTGAGTCAAGAACAGTTTAGTTACCACCTGGGCAAAAGAGCACGGCATTGAGTGGGCGTATCGTATCCCCTACCATGCACCAGCTGCTGGGAAGGCTGAATGGTGTAATGAATTGTTGAAAATCACTTTGAAGGCACTGGGTGGGGGGACTTTCAAACATTGGGACCAACGTCTAGGAAAGGCCACGTGGTTGGTCAACACTAAAGGCTCAGTCAATCGAGCCAGTCCTGCCTAGTCAGAATTCTTTAATATTGTAGATGGAGATAAATTCCCAGCGTCATTTTCAGAGGAGTTTCTATGTGACCCCTTCCCCTTTCCTTCCCACCTCCCCCCAACCCGCCACCCCTCCCCCTGCCCAGACGCAGATTTGCGAAAGGAGCAGGGATAGGACTTCATTCATTTAAAGCTTTTGGGTTACGGTATTGCTGTTTGTTCTGTTCTGGTTTTGGTTATATATATATTTGTAGTTAAGAACTGTTATCCTTCTCTATGCATATTTTCCTGATCAGAATCTCTCTTAATTTCTGGTACGCATCTTAGTTTTCATCGAAACTGAGACACAACCCCAGCCAGTGCACTGCAGCATGCTCTAAGCCATGGGACCCCTACCATTTGTGGCTGCAGTTCAGAGCTGACAGGTCTGTTGGAGTCGAGCACTGTCTAGGTGTAATCTGGGTCGGTGGGGCCATGGCATCGCAGAGGTGTCCTCACCTATAGACTTGTGGCTTTTGGCTTTAGCAAGGGTTTTGATGCTGTCTCCCATGGTATCCTCACAGGTAAGCCTAGGAGCACGTGTGGGTGAAATGAGTGGACAGTGATGTGGATTGAGAACTGCCTGAATGGCAGAGCTCAGAGCATTGTGATCAGTGGCAGTTTCTAGTTCGACGCTGAGTCTATGGATCCTTAATTTATATGTTTTGTTTTTATAATACTTACAAATTCTTAGAATATATTAGGTCTTGACAAAAGAAAAGAAGTTAAAAAGGAAGCTTGATTTTCTCTCTTAAGAACTGCGGTGTTCTTGTGTAGGTGTGACAAAGTGAAGAATTAAGAATAAATAAGTTTCATTCAGTATTTTAATTAGGTTTACATATGACTGTCAGGAACCTGTGGTTCTCATACCTGTTGAATCAGGTTTTATTGCAAGTCAAAGTAGACAAAATATTGATCTAAATAAAGAAAAGGAAAACAGGTTTAAAACAACAAGTGCAAGGAATGCAGATTTTCTTGACATGCCCCAAAAGAATATTTATTCTTGCCCACTACGGCTTTCTGCCGTATTTTATTGTCATTATTATTAATTATTATTAATAATAATTATTTATTTATTATTTATTATTATTTCTTCAGATATGAACTTTTTAAGTTCCTCACTGAAAACAGTATTTTGATTTGAACTCTGAAATGGTTTCATATTGTTACCACAGTTGCTCAGTTCCGCTTATTATTTCACCAGTCATAACTTAATAAAATTAGGAGTGATAGCATCACTTTGCATTTGTTTTCCCCATTAGTTGGTTTTGTTGAGCATGTTCAGGTTGACTCTTGCAATTTAAAAAAATAACTGTATTTTACTTTTGATGAAGACAAGCACAGCAGACAAGGAGGAATTTGTAATTCCCTGTGTTCTTGCTGATTAGTGAGTTTCAGTGGTTTATAAAAAATGTTTTGTGTTATATATTGTTCGTATTTTTCATTCTCATTGGAAGGGCTTCTTTTTGTTCACAGCTTGAACTGCGCTTTCTTCTTTTACTCCCGTTACTTGGTTTCTGTTTCTCTGACAGTTCCTAGCCTTGTTTAGCATGCTTTTGTTTTCTTCAACCTTGTTCCTTTCAAGGGTGCAGAAGATAGTGTTACAAATCTCAATGATGATGTCTTTGGAGCAGTCTACAGTATTGTGCTTGTTTTGTGGGATCCAACTTAATTTGCAATTCATGTTTCTAAGCCGTGTGTTGTCTTCTGTTTCTTTACAGAAAATATATAGTGTTGTGCCATTCTGTTCCCTCTGCAGTTTTCTTGTTCTTTCTTGTTCTTATCCTTTGAGGATGTCTTGGAGAGTCATGGTATTATTGGCATAATTTCTCTCTTTTCCCTCACAGACAGCATACATCTCTTAGCTGTTTGCATGAAAGTTTTACTTTGATTTGCACGCATGCATATGTGAGATACAGAATTTGCATTACAGTTTCTTCATTATTTATATGTGACTTCCCAAGGACAGACTATATAGGAAATTTTTATTCCGTCTCTAAATAAATTTACAAAACCTGTGCACATTTTTGCGAGTTGCTTACAGATTTTTCTGTGAATGTGGGAAAGAGCACTGGTAAAGGTGTTGTATTCGGGGCAGGCTTGCCCAGGTGGGGCATGAAAAACTGTAGCATTGCAGCATCCAACAATAAGAGAGGAGCTGATAGGATGTATGAAATGTTATTGGGTTTTAATTTTAGAAGACTTTTTGTTTATCCTACATCACAGGTACCATAATTTCCTTGAGACAAAAGAGGTTAGAGTAACACTTAATGTGTAAAAGCAACACACCAAAATATGTGTTATAATTCTTTTTGTTAAAGAGAATATAAGCCTCATGCAACTTCAGCTGGAGTGTCCATTTTGTGTGGGTACTTTTCCTTCTTTAAAAGAAGATGAAAAGTTGACTACTGTAACTTTTGGTTTTTTATTTTATTGTTTTTTGTCACCTTACAAGGAAATGCACCTTATTTAGCATATTATTCTTTAATCATCTGTGCATTTTATCTTTTTGCAGTCATTCTTCAACAAACTAGTATCTGAGAAATGATATGATAGCTTGAAAATGTGATGTATGTTTCTGCTCAACCACCACTTCTTTCTTCAGATGCAAGGCTGCTTTCCAAATAGAAATCCAGGATCAGTCTGGAGAAAAAGGCTTTGTTTATCATCTGTTGTTACTTAATTTGTATTTGGTTCTTCTTTACTTCTACTTTATTTTTTTGTTTTATCTTTTGCATGAAATGTCCAGAAGTGAGTTCTTTATCATGTATTGAATATGCTTCTTTGGGAAAGTCTGAAGTGTCCTTACACATTTCTCAGCTTTTAAAACATAGGGGTTTCAGGTGACATTATTATGTTTGAGATCAAGATATGCTGTAAAGTAATGATATTACAAAGAATAAGCCTTGTGATTCCTTTGCATTACGTAGTTCCTAAATTGAGAATCTGAATGTGTGCATTTGTTTGATTATTTAGGTAAAGGACCTATAGATCAAATTAATAAATAATATTAGAGATGGAGGATTAGCCTCTCTAAAATCAGAGAGAAATTTATCATTCTTTCCTTTTAGAGTGCACAGGCTGTGTGGGCAGCAGCAAGGACATCTTTGTTCAATAGGTAGTCCCGGGGCCCTGCTGGCACTCCTTCCTCACGGAGAAGCTGCATTGTGGGGGCTGACCGTTACATAAATTGGACTGTCTACCGCTCTTTCTTTATTAATGTTAGAGTAAAGTCTATGGTAGTGAAGTGTGACAGCTTGACGGCTCTGGAGACTGACGCTCATCTCAATTGACAGAGCCAACTCCAAGTTAATACTGGTTTTTTTCATTTGCTAAACTTTGTCATATCATTCTTTTCTTTGGATATTGAGATACCATGGAAGTGAAAACCATTAGCAATACGCACCTGTCCAGTGGAAAGTGGACTGAGAAACCAAATAATTTCGCATCTTACTGAAAAATCTTGTAATTACAGTAATGAGCATTGGGCTGAACTGGGTTTATACAGGAGACCTAAAGGTAAAGGGTTTCATGTTTGATTTCAATGGTTTTTATTTTCCCACCTTTTAGAAGTAATGACTTTTGCTTTTTTTCACACAAAGCATATATTATTATAATCTTATAACAATGGACTCTAAAGAGGCTGTTAATAAGAATCAGGAGTCTTGACAATTAGTCAAGATAAGCAAAGTGAAAGCAACATGAATGCAATTTTATGTATTTCTCAAATTTTATAAAAGTAGAAGCATTGCCATTTCCAATCTCGGGGAATTACTTCTATCATCTTTTAGATTTAAAATAAACATAAAGCAGAGTTTTTGCAATCTTTTTATTGCCTTATCCTATCAATGGTGTAATTTTTCTGAATGATTGTGTCTTTCAACAATATGTAGTTCTTAATTATCATCTGAATCCCTTTTGCAGGTAAAAGTGAAATATTTACCAAAGGAGTTTTTGTTACTTCAAATACAAATTTTCAAAGAATTGTAATTAATAAGGTTTCTTTTGGCAGCAGTGTTTTGATAAGTAAGTTTAAATAAGCATATTTCAGTCTTTACTAATTAAGCATTAAATATTTTATTTCTATTCAAATATGTACATGGAAGAGGGAAGAGTAAAGGAGTGCCACTGACTTGGAGACACTTGACGTTTTTAAATTCTGAATGAAGTGTGACATACCAAACTATTTACTCATGTCACACAGACCAGGGTGTAGCCTTGTACACAGCTGTTCTGTAGCAGTGGTGGGACTTGGGAGAACCAGATCCTGCCTCAACCTATAATAATGTACAAGAACAGGATGTTTCAGGTGATGAGTAAACTGTTCCAAAATGAGCATTAAAAACAGCAAAAAGGGAATTTTAAATCAGATTTTTTAAAAGGAAATGCTGCTGGTGGTTTATAGAACTATGCATGAATTAGTGGGGGAAAAAACTGATTTGTGAGATAAAGGTATCTTGTTAAACTAACTGAGTAAGCTGAGTAAGTAGGTGCTGTTCTCTTGTCTTTCTCAAGAGAAATGATCAAAAACCCCCAATGCTGCATTGCAAATTGCATGTAACATACAGCTTAAGATTAGAGGTGTATCTGTATTCTGTCATTGCGCTTTGTGTAAATGTCTGTTTGCCCCTTGTTGAATATATCTTACTTTGATGCAAATCACAGTTGCAAGGCATCTGAACTTCCTTCCTTTTAGTTTAACAATAATATACAATGCTTTTCTCCATTCTTGATCTTACTTTCTTCTTTTATGGAGGGGGTACATCATTAGTTTCTACAGTAAATTTTTGATGATATTTTACGGAAGTCATCTGGGTAATCGTAAATTTTACTTGATCTATTTTTGAATGGGAAATATTTTTAATATCGGATTTTTATGTAGATTTACTCTTTCTTTCATGCTGTACTTTGATATTTTAAATAACTGCAGGAAAGGCATATAAGTTTAGGATAGGCTGAAAAACAAAAAAGCCTTGGTCACACCAGCAGGGATTTAAAAATCATCTTTGTATTCATCCAAATATAATTTGTATGTTGAAATAGTTTGCTTCTGTTGTCATAAAAACTGTAGCTGACAAATGCAAATTATCATCAGGGTTATTTTGGCTTTAGACAATCCTGGTACTTCTTTGCGAAGTGTCAGACTCAGTGGACTCTGTAAACTTAATTTAGAGACCAAAATACAGTATGAGTTTGTACATTAATGCCTCATGCTCTTTCAATAAGAATTTAACTCTTAGCTCATGCAGGTTGATTTAACACACGTTTCCTGTCCGAGCTGAAGTGATCCTGTATTCACTGCAAGTTCTTTGAATTTTATCATTCCTGAAAAATAGTTTCCTGGTATTGGGGAAAAGAGCTGTGAAGTATAGAGGCTTTGAAAACTGAGGTTCTCTGAGGTCTGACAACAGTGTATGTGTATGTGAAGTACTAGATTAGCTGCAATTGCCTCATTTTTCTTAGGCCCATTATTCTGAATAGGAAGGATAAACGAGCATAATGTTCAGCTGACAATTGCAAAAGATGAGAGAAAGCCATATGAATAATGGTACTGCATTCTCTGCTCTAGCTATTTCTTATGAAAAAAATAAGTGTTTAAATCTGCCCTTTACTATCCCCAACTCTGGGGGAAAAATGTAAAAACCAGAATGGTTTTTGGAGGTGATGAAAGTAGTCTCAATGTTGTCTTTTTTTGTGTGTAGTAGATTGACTCTTTTACTCTGTTCTCTTTGGATTTTGACCTCGAATTGTAAAAAAATAATATTCATTTGTCAGAAGAGACTATTTGGACTTTACTCTTGCCTAGTACAATGCTCATTATAGTCTGGACATGATTGGCAAATGTCCTTGAAAGCAAGAGGTGGAATGTAGTAGAGCAGACAAATGCTAATTCAGATAGCTAAGGAAAAGTGGAAAGTCCCAGAGTGTGAGGGAGTAGCTTTTTATTTTATGCCTATACTTGGCAAATCGGGCTTGTTCACAGATGTTATGACAAATGTTTGCTGCGTTTTCACTTTACTAAATAAATAATGCGTTGTAAATTGCATTAGGATGACGTATGTATTCAGTTTACCATGACCAAGCCCAAACATTTTAACATGGCGAGAATTGTCTTCCCTTGACTTTCTCCTTCTGATCTAATGGGAAATGGATGTTATAATACTTACTGATCAGTTAGAAGAGAGCAGTTTAACTTCAGGGTGACAACTTTATCCAGTTTCAGATATTCTGCTCGGTGATTTCACTGACAATTCCTCTTGCCAGGAGGAGGAAGTTTGCTCTAAGGTTTATGTTCCCTTTTGATGGGGGCAAGGTGGTAGTGCCCCAGTCTCTAATTACCAGCTAGTTCGTGGGCAAAAGAGGATGTGTGGCTATTGGAAACATGCACTGTTGGAGCACTTGTTCAAAGATTCCTTCAAGAAGGAGGTAGTGGGCAGGCTGGAGTTGTGACACACAGCCAGGATCCAGCCTTTGAGACAGTTCTAAGCTATGTTATACGTCTTGAGTAGGCATCCCTTAAGGCAAAAATCACACTGGTGATTCTTCTAAGTTGCTAGTTGTAATGAGATGCCACACACAAAAGCTGAAGGAACTTCTTTAAAGGTTTATCCAAGGAGATGGGCTTGTTAATATATCTATAATAATTGTCAGCTGAAATTCTAGCAAAGACACAAATCTTTGTTCTTGCAAGACTGTTCTGCATCTTCAGGTGTAAACTTTATCTCTAATTGAAGGCAGCTTTTACTTACGAAGTATCAAGAAATTTTAACAGAAGGTGAGAGGGACTCTGAAGAGATCCACAATAGGGAAGATTAAGATTCACCAGGCTATTTATGGCTTGAAAACCTCTCATAGAAATTTGAAATTGATGCAGTGGAAAAGGGAGCAAAATCTACAAAAAGTTCATGAGTGATGTGGTCAGATAAGGCCATCCACAGCTGCACTGAGGTCTGAACACGGTTCTTTGTGAGGGCATTCAGTGCCTGACAGCAGATGCAATTATTAGAAAAATGCTGTGTACCTTTCTCAGTCTTTATCCTCCAGAACTCTATTTGTAAGTCTTTCTGGTCAGTTATACTTCACTCCACAGACTTTGAGGTATAATTATTTTCCTAAGTTCATAAGAACCAGCAATGTGCCCAGGTGGCCAAGAGGGCCAATGGCATCTTGGCCTGTCTCAGACACAGTGTGGCCAGCAGGAGCAGGGATGTGATTGTGCCCCTGTGCTCAGCACTGGTGAGGCCGCACCTCGAGTGCTGGGTTCAGTTTTGGGCCCCTCACTACAAGAAGGACATTGAGGTGCTGGAGGGTGTGCAGAGAAGAACAATGAGACTGGTGAGGGGCCTGGAGAATAAGCCGTATGAGGAGAGACTGAGGGAATTAGGGTTGTTTAGCTTAGCTTAGAGGAGGCTGAGGGGAGACCTCATCACTGTTTACAACTATCTGAAAGGAGGTTGTGACAGGGGGGGTGCTGGGCTCTTCTCACAAGTGACAGGTGATAGGATGGGAGGTAATGGCCTCAAGTTGTGCCAGGGGAAGTTTAGACTGGACATTAGGAAGAATTTCTTTACTGAGAGAGTGGTCAGGGCTTGGAACAGGCTGCTCAGGGAGGTGGTGGAGTCACCATCCCTGGAGGTGTTTAGAAGATGGGTGGATGAGTTTCTTAGGGAGACAGGCATGGTTGGACTCGATGATCTCAGAGGTCTCTTCCAACCTTATGATTCCATGATTCTAAGAATCAAGGTGGTATAAGACACAGTCTAATATTGTGAGTGGAAGGGTGCTTAAGCATCTGTCTGGATGAGATGTGTGTAGCCTGGTTCTGAAGTCTTTGCTTGAACACACTGGAAGGAAAAAAGAATATGTTAGATAGATCCTTTACATCTTGAGGTAGACCTTCTGAACTGCTGCTTATCACTCCTTTTTAGACCCGTGCGTTTTCCACTTGGGTACAAATTGATTATAGCTAAGGCCTGGAGAGTTTCCACCTTATGCTGTGTAAGCCAGAGCATCTAATGAAAACCTTAATGATGCAGTGAATATAGGTGAGTTTTTCTATACACAAAAATTACAGACTGTTTCAGTGCTTGTGATTTCCTGAACATCAGTCTGCCGGAAGTGCTAATTTACTGTGTAGGTGCACCTTTCTTCTGCTGAGGATTAGGTACTTAGGGTTAAAAAGAAAGGCAAACATCAGTGTTACAGGCTTCTGTTAGTTCTGTGTATTCATTATGCATGCTAAGGATTAAAAATATAGTTAGCATAGTTTTTACTAATGCAAAATGCATGCTTTTTGTCAACTGAAATACAGTGAAGTTACAAAAATAAATGTAATGCATGAATAAGTAGATATGTCAGTTAAACGTAAATGTGCTCAACTTAGATATCCTTAGTATGCTTAGGGCACAGAAATTATTTTTCCCCTCACAACTGTAAATATAGAATTTGTACTCTATTTTAATGTACAATGTAATAGCATTATAGTTTTTGCAACTTCCATGTTGTCAGCGTTAGTTTGCCTCATTCAGACAGAGGCTTGTGTAAGCATTGGACGCATTTCTTCAAGAGACATGCTGTGTGCATAAATTCAGTCATATTTCATCACTTTATTGATCAAAATAGCTCTTTACTGTTTGATATTCTTGTTAACCATGTAGAGCCAAGATAGCAAAGAAAGTGTGGGCTCTGTTCTTTCTTGCTCATCATTTGAATCATGATATAAACGTATACAAACATATTCAGGGAGGGGAGCACTGTGAAACATTTCATTTGCTGTATTCAGATGCTAGTGAAGGAAATCACACTACTAATAATTTGAATTCTTGAACTTCAGGTTGGATTTGCTGGACTAGGGGTTGTACCAAAGAAAGAGAAAAGAATGGTATAATTCAGTACAAGCTGTCTGTGAACAATTTTTTTCTGTAATCCATCTCAGAGTGAAAAAGGAAAATAGGAGACACTCATCTATTACACCCTCGGCAGCCTCTCAAACATGTTGGCTTTGATTCTGTGGAAGAGGCCATGAGAGTTGTCCATAAGAATAATTTTAACTCATCTGTTTCCGAAGCCCGAGGTTTTCGTACAGTGGGTTGGTGTTTGCAGCAGCCTAAACTCTGCAACGTGCCATTGGGTCTTTTTTTCCCTTTGGGTGAGGTTCTCTAGCAACAGAATTTGTTAGTCAAAAATATCTCTCAGATAAACTGATAGTGCTTCTAGTGGGTGGTTTATTGTGCATAGCTTCTGTCCTTCATGTCATGCCAATTACTGGATTCTTAAAAAAAATGAATAATAGCCCAGAGAATGTAGACTTCAGTTTTGTTGACTCTGTATTAGTCTTTACTTGAAGATCCAGGGAATGCTGAGCCAGCATCTTCTGAGAGAAGTGTGAACGAAAATGTGAAGAAACTAATCTGAGTGTGTACAGATACAATGCAAATTTCCAATTTTGTTTGAGAAGAAAGCAGTAATAACAGTTTCATCCAGGTATTGAAAGGTCTTAATTTTACAAATATGCAGAAAACTCAGGGACATTGAGTCTGAATTACTTATTTGTGGTCTGTGCTTTTAGGGAATGGTGCATTCATTTTGTGGAAGTAGCCCTACATTTCAGCATCAGCTGTAAAGTGTAATCCTGCACTTCACTGAAGCAAGGAGCTAAGGTGACTTGGAAATGATCAAAAGACTTCCACCTTATTCTTTACAATGCCATTGGAAGCAAGTTGACTTGGGAAAACTAGCAGATTATTCAAATGCTGGAGTTCGAGCGAACAATAGGAAAATTGGGCTTGCTTAGTACATTACATATGCAGTTCAGTTTTTAGACTTGTGTCTAATATTATGTAAGGCAGAGACTGGCAGCTTTCCAGGAGCGAAGTGCCAGATTGTATTTTTCTTTCACAAATTAGAGGTTAAGAATGCTGGTTGAAAACATTGAAACACTCTGCCAGGCAGTGTTTGGAAACGGCTGGCTGGCACACAGGCGAGATGCCACCCGTCAGCGCGTGTAGGGCTGGTGTAAGGGGCAAGGGCTCCCTGTCCCAGCATTGCCAGAGCTGGGAGAGCTCCCAGGATGTCAAGGCTTCCAGTGCTCCAGTCCCTGCCAACGATGCCAGTGTTGTGTGCCTCTGGAAATCTAACCACCTCTTTCCTTTGTACACGGAGGTTTGGGAACCATGGACCCATAGGAAACTCTGTCCCGTGCATCTAATATTGTCTGCTGTAATTGCTATTAGTGTGAAATCTGACAGAATTTTTTTTGTGCAAGTTTGGCTTAATGTGGCTCTATACAGAGATGTTTTTATAACAAATACATTGGAGGCTGGGTGGTCACTGTGAAACCACAGCTAATCTGTTGACCAGGTTGGCTGAGTAGGGAGCTTTGTAGCCATCTCAGAAAAAAATAAGAAAGTTTATGAGCTTTGGAAGAGGGGGCAGGCGGGACGCAGGAGAGGGCAGAAGGACTACAAGGGTGAGGTGAGATCGTGTAGGGAAAAAATCAGAAGGGCTGAAGCCCAACTAGAACTTCAACTGGCCACTTCAGTCAAAGACAATAAAAGTAACTTCTTTAAATAGATCAGTGGCAAAGGAGACTCTTCCCTCCCTTGCTGGATGCAGAAGGGACAGTAGCGATGAGGGATGAGGACAAGGCAGAGGTGCTCAGCGCCTTCTTTACCTCGGTCTTTAACTCCAAGGAAGAATATCCTAGGGATACTCAGCCCCCTCAGCTGGAAGATAGTGTGAGTGAAGCTCCAGCTGTTCGGAAGAACTTGGTTAGAAACCTGCTGGGCCAATTAGACATACACAAATCTATGGGGCCAGATGGGATCCACCCGAGGGTATTCAGGGAATTGGCAGAGGTCCTCGCCAAGGCCCTTATCTACCAGCAGTCCTGGCTGAATGGGGACGTGCCGCTTTACTGGAGACTGGCAAATGTTACGCCCATTTACAAGGAGAGTCGAAGGAGAATTCGGGGAACTATAGGCCTGTCAGCCCAACCTCAGTACCAGGGAGGGTCATGCAGCAGATCACCTTGAGTGCTATCATACAGCACACGTGGGACAATCAAGTGATCAGGCCCAGCCAACATGTGTTCACCAAAGACAGGTCCTGCCAGACCAATCTGATCTCCTTCTCTGACAAGGTTACCCATTTAATGGATGAGGGAAAGGCTGTGGATGTGGTGTACCCGGACTTCAGTAAAGCCTTTGACACCGTTTCTTACAGTATCCTGCTGGAGAAACTGGCTGGCATCGGTGTGGACAGGCACACCCTCTGCTGGGTTAAAAACTGGCTGGATGGCCGGGCACAAAGGGTTGTGGTAAATGGAATTAAATCCAGTTGGAAACCAGTCACGAGCGGTGTTCTCCAGGGTTCAGTGCTGGGTCCAGTCTTGTTCAACATCTTTATCAATGATCTCGATGAAGACATTAAGTGCACCCTTAGCAAGTTTGCAGACGACACCGAGCTGGGTGGAAGTGTGGATCTTCTTGAAGGAAGGGAGGCTCTGCAGAGGGATCTGGACAAGCTGGATCGATGGGCTGAGACCAACGGGATGAGGTTCAACAAGGCCAAGTGCAGAGTCCTGCACTTGGGGCACAACAATCTCATGCAGCGTTACAGGCTTGGAGAGGAGTGGCTGGAGAGCTGCCTGGCAGAGAAGGACCTGGGGGTGCTGGTTGACAGGTGGCTGAACATGAGCCAGCAGGGTGCCCAGGTGGCCAAGAGGACCAATGGCATCTTGGCCTGTATCAGGCACAGCGTGGCCAGCAGGAGCAGGGAGGTGATTGTGCCCCTGTACTCAGCACTGGTGAGGCCGCACCTCGAGTGCTGGGTTCAGTTTTGGGCCCCTCACTACAAGAAGGACGTTGAGGTGCTGGAGGGTGTGCAGAGAAGGGCAACGAGGCTGGTGAAGGGGCCTGGAGAATAAGTCGTATGAGGAGAGACTGAGGGAATTAGGGTTGTTTAGCTTAGCTTAGAGGAGGCTGAGGGGAGACCTCATCACTGTTTACAACTGCCTGAAAGGAGATTGTGATGGGTGCTGGTCTCTTCTCCCAAGTGACAAGCGATAGGATGAGAAGAAATGGCCTCAAGTTGCGCCAGGGGAAGTTTAGACTTGGCATTAGGAAGAATTTCTTTACTGAGAGAGTGGTCAGACATTGGAACAGCTGCCCAGGGAGGTGGTGGAGTCACCATCCCTGGAAGTGTTTGAAAAACAGGTAGATGAGTTTCTTAAGGATATGATTTAGTAGGGAGACAGGCACAGTTGGACTTGATCTCAGAGGTCTCTTCCAACCTTATGATTCTATGTTTCTATGATTCTATGACGAGTAAAGTCCTCGTTTACATTGTATTTTTCAAAAATAGGAACAAGCCTTGTCAGATTCTTGATGCAAATTTTGAAAAATTAATAAATTAAACCTCTGAGCATATGCAAAATATACTCTTTTTGAAGTTACGCAGAATATTATAATGTCTGTATTGGTTTTGTAGGCTGTATTAATCAAGAAGTAACATAGGATAGTATAGGAGAGTAAGCTATGGGCTTACTTTAGGATCTAACCTTTGACAAAGAGCTCTAGCTGTTTTATATGCTTCATAACTCTTGTGAGTACTAATTGCCAGGTAATCTGCAGCCATGTCTGAACCATGAGCAATACTATATGTTTTTTGAATGAGTTGGCCTTTTCTTTTGTAGTATCATTCATGCAAACATACTGATGCTGTGTCCAGTGGAACATGTTTCAGGACTGTGCCTGTCAAGGCTTTTATCAGAACGTATAGCAGGTTCAGAAAGCAACAGTCTGATTACAGGCAGCTCCCTTTTCATTTTTATTGTTAAATCAGAAACTTCTTAATGTAATTATAGCATGGGACAGTTACTGTGTAGATACTAGCAGAGTACCACCTCCGCAACCTGTCAGCATGTGGACTGTGTTGTCTTCTGTCCATGGTTATATGACAGCTAGATCAATTTTTCTCAATTAGAAATTATAAATGGATTCTACATAGAAAAACTCACAATAAAAATATATAAATTATTTATATCACTCGATGTCATATCTCAGTGATTTTAGTCATTGCATAATAAAGAAAACTAGCATCAATTTCTTCCTTAAATTAATAAAAGGCACATATAAATGTGTAACTATTTTGAATTTAGTAGCATATGCTTAATAGTCAAAATATTGAACAGCATAATTAAAAATACACATTTTAATGGTTTTTTTTTTTTCTTTTTCAAGGAGCTGTGATCATCTCCACTCCACAAGATGTGGCTTTATTGGATGCACGCAAAGGAGCTGAAATGTTTAGAAAAGTCCATGTACCTGTAAGCCTCTGCATTAAAAATACCTGTAGATTATTTTTCCAAAATGTAAACCAAAAATCCATATACTGCAATAGGTGAACAAACCATTCAAGATTCACTTGAATTTCATAAATTCTTGTTAAAAAGAAAAGGATTGGAATTCATCTCATGTCTCTATCAGGAGCTTATTTTAACAGGATGGAAAGAATTTTCTAAGGCCGAGGTCATAATAGTACTTGACTCCTTTTAAATCATTTTGTTTAATCGCCTGGAATGGATCAGACTGCTAAACAAAGTATCTTACGAAGTAACGTGTACTTTCCAATTGTACTGTCTTACTATCTCCTCATTGTGAGTCCTCTTCAGTGCTGCCTGTGTTTGAGCTTAAAAGCTAAAATTTCTTGAAAAGTGGAAAAATTGTATATTGGTATATTTTTAAGAAGGAAATTTAAGTTTTTGGGAGATATGCATGTACCTAATTTTCGCTTTGCCATTGGAAAGGCTCCATGACAGTCACACCAAGTACAAGGCTGTTTATATCACTTTTTTTCCTGAGACTTATAGCTTACATGGTAGCTTGCTTGTTTGTGAAGTGCAAAATTTAAAAATATTCTCAATATTCATATGTATTGGGAAAAAATATTAAACAGGGTGACGTCTTTGACTCAGTATTTTCTCTGTGTGCTTCAAGTTGCTAAGTAACTGAATGTTGTACTATAGCGTATGTTCATGAAGAGATTCATTTTTCATTAGAAATGTGCAGTTGATGAGAAAATATAAATTTAAATGTTCCCTAATCTTAAACAATAAAGGAAAAAAAGCCAGTTACTTTAGGATCTAACCTTTGACAAAGAGCTCTAGCTGTTTTATTTGCTTATGTGTGTGAAAGTCACTTCTACTCTTTAATAAGAAATGCAATTTCTTTCATAGCTAGTGCTTTCTTAAGTTAAAAAACCTTAAAGTGACGGCTTTCCATTTTTGTTTTAATTTATAGAATAACTTAACAAAAGAAATACATTGATAAATTCCTTATTGTTATCTATTCCTTAAGCATGTTTGCACCAAAATGAAAGTACAGTGGCATTTACCATTTGCTACTAGAAGAAAAATATGTATAAGACAAGAATAACACATGGAATGTTTTGGTTTGATTTTATGTTAGGGTTTGCTAAAATTATGCAAGATTATTTTCAAATAAATTTGTGTTCGTTAGTACTTTACTGACATTTCCTTTTGATTTAATGAGAAATTACCAAGGTTTCTTTCTAAATGTTTTGTTCAATGTTCTTTGAAGAGAATGGCCTGTAAGAAAATTGTGCGTCCTGGTATAGAGTTGGCTGCTATTAATTTGACTAGTTGTAGATAAAATACTAAGTATGATCTATTTAATTCATTGGAATTTTCAGATCTTTCTGAATAAAATGAAAAGTCACAGTGAAGCTGTCATGCCAGATACTGAGTTTGAATGCACTTGAACCAGTTATTAGGTCTTAGATTTTTCATAGTGCTGCTTCATTTTATTTTAGATTGTATGTACATCAGTACAGATGTGTCATTTACTTCAGTGTTAAATCAGCACCTGCCTGTGTGTTAAGTGTACATCTAAAGAAAGGATCTAAAGAAAGTTCAGTTATGTAATTTTTGATGGACAACTTCAAACCTGAGGTTTACGTCAAAGGGGTGGAATCTGTGGGACTATGCTAAAATTATGCATCCTGATTATATAATTGACCGATCTTTAAAAATCTAATCTTTAAAATCTTTAATCTAGTCTTCAAAAGAGGACTTACAAAGAGGAGGACTTCAAATAATTAGAGAGTCTGTAGGTTGCTGAGCTCTGAGTCTTTGAGTATACTTGCTGATATTCAGTTAACTGGAGTCTCTCTCTTGTACATATAGTCATACATACACCACCTTCCCCTCACCCCCACCAAACCCTCAATTACAACGGTAAAGGAACAATTGCTAACGTTGTTTGTCCTTTACTGTATTGAAATTAAATTAGAACGGCTGAAGGAACTGATGAAAAACTGTCAGTGAGAGTCAGTGTTAGAATCGGGGTTACAATGCAGAAGTCTTATTTTCAGTCTTAGGACACAGTCGTTAAGAGTGCCATTTCTTTGCAGTAGAGCCCAGTTGGTAAGGAAGGAGTTTGCAAAGCATTGCCGACTCCTATCACAACAAGTTTCAAGACTCTTGTCCGTTATGTGAGTTTGGCCATCATTTTCATGCATCCCAGAAGCTTGCTCTGGGCAGGTGAAAAAGAAGTGAGAATTTAGGAAAAAAATGCCTAATTTCACCTGCTGAAATTGAGTTCAGTTCAGTATGGATTATCTTATCAATCATATCCCTGAAACAAAAAGACGAGGTTTTAGTTAAATCTGCAACTTTTGTGGTAGTTTCTGTGAATTGGAAGGTTATGTTGTGGATTTCACAGGTTACAAAAAACTACTTATGTAAACTCAGCTATGTGTTTCCTTCTAAGTTGTACTAAAATTGTTTATTTGGCTGTATACTTACTGATATTTATGTAGCATCCGCAGTACCCAGCCGACATTGTGGCGTCATATTGAGGCCAGAAGTTAGAGCCAAAAATTGCTTGTTGTAAGACAAAAGATAGGAAGATGGAAATATTATTGTACACATTTACTTGAAACGCTGAAACGTCAAGTGACTGATTGTTACATATGAGGGCGATGGCAGACTACAGAACTGTAACCCTGATCACTTCAGTCCCCATCAAATTGGAGTTGGACCTCAATACCATCCATCCTTAACTACAGGGAAAAACTTAAGCAAGTTTCCCAGGAATTCTTTCCTTGTGTAAAGACAAGAGGGCTTTCATTCTCTCACTGTATTTTCTTTAACTTAGAAGGTAGTATATTTGGATTCTGGCATGTTTTGTTGTGTAACAAAAAATTAAATTTAGCATAAGAAATAGGTAAACATTCAAAAACTGCGTGTGCAGATAATTCATAATGAAAGGTTTCTTCATTTCGTGTTATTTCTTGGTAGACATCTCTTCACCATTTAAAATAATGATGTGAGTAAATGAAATTGAGTTCCCCCCATTATGACTATCCTCTCTTCCGGTAGCACAGGTTGGCTCCTATATTGTGGTGCATCACATAATAGTACTTTTCATTTCATTATGAGCCAAGTTTGCGGAGAGATGTGCAGAGAAAGGAGCTCACTGAGCAGTAGAATAGGATTCATACATACTTACAGTATAGTTTATGTAGACAGTAACAGCTGCTTTGAAGCTTTTGCAGATCTTTTATTTGAGCCGGGAAGTGAGACTTATTACTGATTTTGTTAGCCAGACTTGTAGATTTAAAAGCTCGGAAGATCATAGTGAACTCTCTTCCATCTGTAAACATATCTACAAAAATATGCATGTTAAAATACACTTCAGCACTAAAGTTGTATGTTTACACAGAATCTATATTTAACTGTTCATCATTGGCAACAATATTCAAACCAATCTCTTCATATTCTAGAAGAATAATTGATATATTAATAAATAGGCACTACTCAGTGGCTAACAGATGGGAACAGCATTGAAGAAATGAAAAGGATTGTTTAATGCTGAAATGTCAATTGCTTTTAGAAAGATTTGTTCAAATGAAAACAAAAAAGGACAGTGAATAACACCTCTAAAACTGATGTAGCATTGGGCATACAGCTGAATCAGCATTTGCATTAACTGTGGCAGAAAGACTTCTTAGTTATTAGGTCATCAAAGAGTTAACAAAACAGCTGTAACAGACCTTAATTGTTCACAAAACAATACTAGACTACATAACTTTTTCTTTACTGGCTCATAAATGTATGACTAGCTTAAGAAGAACAGAAAGTTCAAACCCCAAGATACTTGAAGATTAATTAATTCATTTAAAGCATAAATGTCAAGTTCTTTTTTCTCCTGTGCTGCAGAAAACTACTTCCTAGTATGTTGGTAAAAATACTATTTTTCTTTTGTCAAATAATACTCCTTCCAGTATTCTCCAGTTTACCAACTGTGAAAATTCCATGACTTAAATTTGAGAAAAGCAGGATGAATGTCTTCTCAGAGGCCATCAGTGAGAAAACTGTGGCTGTAGAAAGCCCTTTTTACCATGTATGCCATGTCTCTCTTAGTTTAAGAACTGGATGAGAAAATTACCTGTAATAATTGGCCAGTAAATAGAAGCTTGTTCCTCTTGCTCCTCTGGCACTCCCTGAGAGAGAGTAGGAAAAAGAGGAAGTTGGTGGTGTTAAATTTAAAGTAGCTAATCTTCTGTTTGTTTGGTTGGTTTTGTTGTTGTTGTTGTTGTTGCTATTCCTTAAGATGTTTCTTGCTTTAAAGGCTCTGAAAGTTTAACATAAGTAAAGGAATACTTCTTTGAAAATAGTGTGAAACACGTAACACTGATATAGAAAAAGCTATCATCTTTTGATGAGTTATAGGTTAAATATAAGGGCGTTTTTATTAAGACAGTATAAATAACATGCTTTTTTATTTTCGATTTTGGTGCCAGAACTTTTACATTCACTTTTAATTAAATAACTTATTTATTGCATTGAACAGTGGTATACCCTTTTTACTATGCACTGTTAGCATAGCTGATACATTTATTCCTCTAATAACTAGGCCAGTTTGTTCTAGCACAAAACTAGAAACAACAACCCCATGCAGCGTTAAAGGCTTGAGGAGTGGCTGGAGAGCTGCCTGGCAGAGAAGGACCTGGGGGAGTTGGTTGACAGCTGGCTGAACATGAACCAGCAGGGTGCCCAGGTGGCCAAGAAGGCCAGTGGCATCTTGGCGTGGATCAGGCACAGCGTGGCCACCAGGAGCAGGGAGGTGATTGTGCTCCTGTGCTCAGCACTGGTGAGGCCGCACCTCGAGTGCTGGGTTCAGTTTTGGGCCTCTCACTACAGGAAGGACCCTGAGGGGCTGGAGAGCGTCCAGAGAAGGGCAACGAAGCTGGTGAGGGGCCTGGAGAACAAGTGCTATGAGGAGCGGTAGAGGGAATTAGGGTTGTTTAGCTTAGCTTAGAGGAGGCTGAGGGGAGACCTCATCACTGTTTACAACTACCTGAAAAGAGGTTGTGACGAGGTGGGTGCTGGTCTCTTCTCACAAGGGACAAGTGATAGGATGAGAAGAAATGGCCTCAAGTTGTGCCAGGGGAGGTTTGGACTGGACATTAGGAAGAATTTCTTTACTGAGAGAGTGGTCAGGGCTTGGAACAGGCTGCCCAGGGAGGTGGTGGAGTCACCATCCCTGGAGGTGTTTAAAAAATGGTTAGATTAGTTTCTTAGGGGTATGGTTTAGTAGGGAGACAGGCACGGTTGGACTCGATGATCTCAAAGGTCTCTTCCAACCTTATGATTTTTTGATTCTAGAAAGCTCCTGGAAATTTAAAAAGCAACAAAAGCTATGAAATAAATAACAGCTTTTTGTACTTGAAAATTTATATTCATATTTTTAAAACTTGTCTTTAGTGTGTGTGACATGTCTAGATAACAAATAAATCTTAAAGTGAAATATTGTAACGTAGAACTTCCTAAAGCAGGTCTTCTTTTGATTAGCAGATGGGTAGGAGCTTTCACCCTGTAGTGTTTGAATGCTGTTTTCTTCACTTTTGAAAAACTGTGCTCTGCCTCAATGAACGGTTTTGTTTACTAGGTGAATAAAATGAGTTCAATCCTATCATTAGTATTATTGTACATTATGAAAGAAGATTTTTGTGTGTATGATTTGGCAAATTTTCATTTGACGTATTTTGCGAGGAAGATATTGAACATCTGGCATTAACAGAAAGGTTCCTAATTTACATGCATTAGATTTTTGTGCTGTGTTTTTTGACACTTGTTTCAGATAATTATTTCTGTTGTTTGGTCTTTAAAATGTGTTTCTGCTCTTCAGAAGAATAGGAAACCTGGATCTTTTTGAGAGCATTTCCCTACAGGATAACGTAGAAAAACAGAAGAATAGGAAACCTGGATCTTTTTGAGAGCATTTCCCTACAGGATAACATAGAAAAATATCTTAAAAGCATGCTTGATTTGTGTCACTTCTTGTAGTGGTATTTTGCATTTTTTGTATTTTTATTTTGCATTTCCTGGAACTGCAAATTGCAAAGCTATAAAACACAACGTAAAAATTATTCCAGTATTCAGAGTTTGAAACTGAAATACTGGCAGAGTTCTTGGAAAAACAGGCAAGTACAAGAGGTATTTACAGTTACAAAAAGCTAATCTTTTGAGAGATGTAACTGAGAAAAACTTGAAATAATGCACAAATTATAGAAATGAATAAAAAGAGTTGGTAATGATATTAATGAGTCTGATGTTACTGCTACTTTCCAATAAAATGGAGTATTCTTTGTCAATTCCTTGTTGATAATCTCTTCTTTATTTTCAGAGATGAATAATGTAAATAGCGATTCTTGAATCCCTGGTTTGAACATTCCTTTCCTTTATTTTAACAGGTTTTAGGACTAGTTCAAAATATGAGTGTTTTCCAGTGTCCCAAATGTAAGCATGAGACACACATTTTCGGAGCTGATGGTGTAAGAGAGCTAGCAAAAACCCTTGGATTGGATGTTTTAGGTAAGGATATGGAAATGATTTTCATTTTTAAGAAAAATTTAACAGTGTGCATAAGGGAAGCATTAACAGAAGTATGGAACTGCATGATCCTAGATTACTCGATAATCAGACAGTGTTCAAATATAATAGAACTAATAAGTAGTTGAATGTCACAGGTTTTGTATGCTCTATCCCTTATCAGGATCATTCTTGTAAATGGAATGTAGACTGGATATGAAAATTCTTTAATTGTTTCTTTAATCTCTTTAGATTTAGAACCAATCCAGATTATTAATTGTTTTGATATTGATGTGCTATATTATCTGAAGTTCGTTATACTATCGATCATACAAAATTTTTCCGAATTACTGAAGAGTTCTATTTGATTTTGTATGGAAGCAAGCATACTGTAATGATTGCATTTAAGTGTTGAGATTAAAATAATATGCTGAATTCCAAAATGTTGTTTCAAAAGAAAATCTATCTTTATTAAAAACAAAAATTAGCCATAATTAAGCAATCTGGTATGCCTGTAAGCTAAAACATACATTGATCTTTAAAGTGCTCATTGCTTTTTTTAAAAAGGCGTATTTCAACCTGTGCTACCAGTAAAAAATAAATACAGAATATAACACAGCATAATTAAGTTGGTAAATGGGGTAATTGCATGTGCTAATGATGTGTTTCCATGTATTACTATAATTATCTCAATGATTTTCTATAGCTAATTCATTAAAAAGAACCAGGAAGCTCACTTAGAAAGATCAACACAAAACATCAAGGTCTGACATAGACTTAAGATAGCAAGGCAACGCATAATTAAAGATATGCTTCTGGGCTATCTTTTAGTTTTCTGAATATAAATGAGTTGTCATCAGAGCCCAAAGGGACTTCTACAGCCCTGGGTTATGTGGATGGATGCAAATCCTCTGCAAGCAGTTGAATCAAACATACATTTAGACACAGAGGCACAACTGATGTACTGTGTCTTTGGTCCAATAGGTGGGTTTTTTATTCCCTGAATCAATAGTGATTGTATTTAATTAGGAGTGGTGTGAGAGATTTACAAGTTTATCAGGGCATGAATGAGTTGTATAAATAAAAACAGAATGAAATTTACCTTAGCGTGATGTTTCACTGACAGTTTGAATTTATCCCAAGAGATAAATTTAGAATTACAGTACTTGATCTGATTAGTATGCTCCTCCTTCCGGGGATGACCATTACATAATAATACATATGGTATTATAAGAATTACTGCTTACAGACTTTAGAGTAATCTATCCCAAATGGAAGTTTTATCCCACTGTTGTTTGAATTGTGCCTCAAAGCCTTGAGAACTTATTTTTATGTGTCTGTATATATATAATGTATATACGTAAAATCAGTATTTCTAAATGTATTTTGTTTATGTTTTGCAACACTTTTGGCTGTTCCGTTTGTTCAACTGAGCACCTGGTCCTCTTGTGAAACCTGACAAGTTTTGAGTTTCCATGATAACATCTGACAAATTCTACGAGCTAATAATGTGCAGGATAGAAAAGTATTTTCCTTTTATTTGCTTAGAATTGGCTGCCTTTAATATTATAGAATACCTCCTTTATTTTTGTTTATGACAGAAAACAATTAGCACTTGGCATACACTTTTCAGTGTAGTTCCTTATTTTATGTACTTTTGATTGTCTTGTCTTTTTATTGTTCCCTAAAGGAAAGAGAGCTCAAGTTTGTGAGGCTGATTGCTTCTCTCCTTATCTCTGAAGTTCCCATATTTTGCTTTCTTTTTTTTTTTTTTAAGTAGATGACCAGAAATGTGACCAGAAAGCTACCATTGAGATAGATAATACTGAGATAATAATTTCCTGGCCTTTGCACTTCCTAACTTTTTAAAGTGTACCTGCTAATAGAACCAACAACAGTAACTCAGATTTTAAAAGTGTTTTCCTTTTTTTTATTTACTTCCTACCATAAATTCTAATTATTCTTTATACTTACCCTTTGCAGTTAGCAGTAGTTGTTACTATCAAAAAAACTTACAGTGGCAAGTTCCCATCATGTTCTGCAGTGAAGAATAGTGCAAAACCATCTTCTTCCTCACACTCATATCACCCAAACACGTGCAGATGCTTTTGCTATCTTTACAGTTCTACTAAATTTATAAGGTTTGATTTTTTTTAAATTAAGATTGCATTTTACACAGCTTTGTAAGCGTGTGTAAGAAAGGAGAGAGGCTGCCATTTTGTAGTAGTGCAGTTATTTTGGTAATTCTCTGAGATTGTTGTTAAACTGATAGTGAAGAAGTATTTTTTCACTAATAAAACATCCCTGGAGAAAAAGTGAAGATTAGTCTCTGCATAAAATAGTGGTATGAACTAACTTCTGAGAGATGTATGAAGTTATTGTGATATTATTAAGAACGTTTAAGGTTAATAAAGGACCTCCTGAATATTTCTTATGGACAGATTTTTATGCCAAAATAAATTTATTCATGACTGAAACAAGTAAGAAACAATTAAATTTGAAGGAAATGGACTGTAATCATGATAAAGAACAAATGGAAGTTCTTCAAAGATTCAGCTCACTAATCATGGAGCCACAGGTTTTGTGTTTGCTACTTGTTTGGGTTTTTTTTTTGTTTGTACTCCTGCTTGCTTTTGATTCTGGGGGTTTTTATGTTTTAAGCTCTGTCAAGTTTCATACTTTTTTAATGTTTCTTTTTCTAACTATATTGAACTTCAATAATTTACACTGGCCTTGGTTTTGGTTAAATAAATGTTACTAAAGTGTATGAATTGAACTGATACAGTTTCTGAGACCAGTCAATATTAAACTAAGTCTAGGCTGTTCTATCTGTATCCATCCTTGATGTATAATGTGGTTTTATCTTTCATTAAAAGAAAGTTGGTCTTCAGTTCACTTCATAATTTTCTATGCAATGAACTAAACGTGAACTTCAAGTTTTCTTTAGCGCTGAAAAACTGTTTTCAGAAAGTAAGTTTCAGAATGGAATAGGACTGCTAATTGATTCTCCTTTAGAGCATTCCTTTCCTCTCTGACAGTTCCTGCTTGTTATAAAAGCAGAATATAAATAAGATTTCTATTGGAAAGAAGAATGAACTGAATAGTTGTCTACCTTTTAATTGGATCCAAGGCCTAATAAGGACACTAACAAATGCTATTATTTGGAAATTAAGTATTCCAAGAAGTCTTTGAACAGTGATTAAAATCTTAAAACAACACTGAAAAGAATAGACAGTGAGGAGGTAGGCTGAACAATGAGTTGCATGATGAGTATTTCCCTTATACTAAAGCAATTTTTTTCATGTATGCAAAATAATTTTTATCTCAGCTTGTGTTTTTCTTTGTATTCAAGAGGCAAAAAAGCAAACTTCCTTCTCTAATAAATGACTATAAAAGATACTTCTTACTATTCAGAGAATGAAAAATCCAAAGTATGTTTGGCATTAATCATTATGAATGTACAGAAACTGTACTGCAGCCATTTTCATTTGAAATGCTTTTTTTTCCCGATAAAGTAATTAAAAGAATATACCAAACTGAAATTTGATTTCAAGTCACTTCAGGGCTATTTCAATGAAACATTTAAGAAATATTAGGTCTCCACGTGTCTGTCTTGGTATTTTTGATACAGGAGATGTTCCACTGCATGTTAATATTCGGGAGACGTGTGATTCAGGACAGCCTGTTGTGATCTCACAGCCTCAAAGTGATGCTGTAAGTTTGGTGCACTGCGCTTCAAACAACAAAAAGCCCTCCCTCAGAAGTGAATGGAGAATGTTTCTTGTTATTGCTTTTTGAAAAGAAATACGTATGTGAGTATAACTTAGGAAAATAAAGTAAAAGAGGATAGTATGATCAAGTAACTCAGACCGTTCGTTTTGGAACGGTGCTCATCTGTTCCGCTTCTGTGGGTGTGTTTAATTAGTCTGAATCATTGAGAACAGCAAAGATTTGATCCAGGTTCTGGCGTGCCAAGAAGAGGAAGGTCAATGTCAGGCCTCGTGAGACCCTGTAGCTAATGTCAGTCCTCTAAAACTGTCAGTTGAGCCTTTAGTAGTTGAGTCTGGAAACTGTCAAATGGTTCTATCCAAAGATGTTTGGAACAAAACCTGCGTATTGTCAGTACCTGGGTTGTTTTCAACAGGAAGTGGAGCAATTTACACACAAGAGGAAATGGATTGTTCAGTATATTTACCATAACATTTTATTGCCAAAGGAGTATGTGAGTTTTTGAGGTGGTACCAGTAAAATGTGAAAATCTTTAAAGAAATTAGTTGCATGTATAAAATTTCCTGGCTAGTGTGTTCTTTGCCCTCTGCAGAAGTTTACCTTCGGGGTTCTGTAGGGTACAGTGTTGTCTGCCACATTGTGTTTATGCAGTATATGGTGTGATGCAGCCTCAGTCTTGACTGCTGCTTAGGTGTGTGATTAGTGCTGATAATAGATGGTAGAATCAATTAGCGATAAGGTAGAATATACCTGCAGTACATTTTAATATGGAGAGCTTTTCTACTATCATGATTGCTAGGCACATACTGAAATAATTTTTCCTTTCCACTCTCTTAAAAGAAATTAAAAAAGAGGGGGGATTAACAGTGTTAATCCAGTGTTATTAAAGTACTCAGGATTCTGGAGGAACACTGACAGACTCAGAATTGTAATGCATCATTTTGATTTGAAAGAGATGCAGCAGCTCTATAGCGCGTTGATTTCTAACTGAGTGCAAAATTTTTGCTGTGCTTGAGGAAGGCCTGTGCTGATACTCTGTGGAACAGTGTAGTGATCTTGGATCTAGATCCTTTTGAAAAGGAATGATTCTAATCAATGCAGTACTTTCTGTCTGGGAAGTTTGATCAGCGGTGCAAAGATTTGAATAGATGAATGGCTTAGGTCAAAGTTGAAACAAAACAGCTGAGCAAACTAAGATGGGACGCTCACAGATCACACTATCTGAAATCTATAATAACCAAGAGTCTGTAGCCTGCAGGACAATCAATCTAAAAATTCAGACATGTAGGATAGCATTCACAAAATTAAAAAAGACAAGAAGGTCTGTTGTGTTGCCATCTGTTCCTCCTTGGACAATGTTCTTGGTAATGAAAGGAGGAGTTATAAAGCACCATTTGTGGCAATTAAAGTCGGTATGAAGAGGAATAAAGATTGACAAATATGTATGACTCCGGGGAAAACTTTTAATATTCTTCTCGACCATTGTGTCTTTGAGATAATAATTCTCCTCAGAAAATTAGAGTTTTTTAGATGTCACTAATCTCTACAGAATGAAAAAGAATTTCCCTTTATCCCTGGTTTACTTCTTATTTTAAAGACAGAGGAAATTATCGTTGTTCTCTTATATTTTAAAAGAAAAATTACATTCTTAGCACATAATGATGGTGGGAGAGGTCATAAAAAGTCAGATTCTAATCTTTAATACATGACACTCATTGCCGTGTTTCTCAAATAAACTAAAATTGTGGCTATTCATGTATGAACAATTTTTCAGATAGAGGACAGTGTGCACAGAGCTGCTGAAATTATCTCTGCTTTTGTCCTCTAAATTTACAGGGGTTTTTTTGTACAAAAATCTGTGCTGTTTCTGTTAGAACAACTTAAAAATCAAATACAGAATCATAGAACTGAAATAATAACTAGCCGATTCAAACAGTGAGGAATAAGGATGGTGATTGACTTCTCAGAAACCCAGCATGCTGTTACACCTTCCAAGCTCTGTCAAGACTAAAATAAAAGGTGTTTCTAAAAATATGTTAGCTAATACATTTTTTGCTTACACACCTGCTATGACGTTCAACTTGCCTTGCTGATTTATAAAAAAGTATAGCTCTCACTCTATGCTAGAATTTTAAAATGTGTAAGCAAACTTGTCTAAATTCATTATTTTAAAGCTTAGATGTAGTTGGTAGGAAAGGGAAGTTTCCTTTTCGCAGGGAGCAAGGAAATTACAACTAAAACAACCCTTCCAGAAAAAAGAGAAATACTTGTAGAATTGTGCATGTGTGAACTTAGAAAGTTCCTTCTCAGGGAAGGCACAGAATACATAAGCCTTGTCTACTTTGAGGTGTGGCTTCATCAGTGCTGAGTGCAGGGGGATGATCACTTCCCTAGTCTTGATGGCCGCACTATTTCTGATACAAGCCAAGATGTTGTCTGCGTTCTTGGCCACCTGGGCACACTGCTACTTGTGTTCAGCCAGCTGTTGACCAGCACCACCAGATTCTGTTCCGCTGGGCAGCTTTCCAGCCTCTCTTCCCCAAACCTGGCGTTGTTGTGACCCAAGTGCAGGATTCGGCACTTGGCCTTATTAAAACCTCATACAATTGATCGCAGTCTGTCGATTCAGCCTTGATGGCACGGTGGATTCGTTAATGCCTTGCTAGAACAGATAGGCTAGCTGTGACTGTTGAGCACCAAACTCCTGTCTGTTTCAAAATAAAAAAAAAGTTTCTCAAACAAATACAAAATATGTTTGTCCACCTTTTAAAAGCCAGGGAGTCTTGTTAGGATAGACATTTCAAGGGGCAGACATGCTGGAGGCTGAGACAAGCAATAGATGTTGTTTCTCATCTTGTCTTGGGAATGAGGTGATAAAAAAATAAAAGAATTGTGGAGAAGAGATGATACACCTCTTACACCTGTAAGGTTCAGCAGACTTAATGTATTGAAGACAGCAGAGAAGTCATGAAAAAATGAAGTTTAGATTTCACCTTCTTCTCCTTCTTTGTTATTAAATAGATAGTTAGCCCTCATGGCAGAAGTATGACGAGGATGACTGGTTTTGGAAAAAAAAAAATTCTAGGAAACACAATGGTCAGTTAGTTCCTTAGTATTTTCTTTTCACGTATTGTTATAGAAAAAATTTGGAATGTATTAAGGAGAAATACTTTGAGTTCACCCTCTTGTTCCATAAAAATAAAGTGGAGTATATTGAGAAAGCAGGGGAAGATGAAAGTGTGCAAACCAAATGAATCACAGGGAGCTTAGAGTGCTTGATCCCCAGTTCGCCCAGCCTTTGCAGGTATGTACAAACTTAGGTGACTTGAGTAGAAGAGCCGAACTTGTTCTGGAGGAAAGAAACCAGGACCTGTGGGTGGAAAACATGCTTAATGTCATTCTGTCCAGTTTGTGGTAAAGACCAGGGTATGATACAAACCACACTTAATTCTTTGGGGAGGTTCTGTTACTGTTTAGTTCACATTTAACAATGTGAAATGTGTTCAGCCCTCTTGCAGATTTCACACACTCATGTATATGTTGGTGAAGGATTTTGAGGTTGGTAAATTGCACACAGATCTGTAAGGGGAGAGAAGAAGCCCAGTCAGGTGGAAAGCAAGGGTACCAAGGTATCATCAGTCTGACATAACAGAGGAAAGTAAGTCTGGTTAAAAATCCCTCTTCAATTAAATTAGAAATGTTATGGACAGGTCTCCAAAGAGACAGGTGAAGTTTGTGTTCAGAAAGGCCTTTTTGTACACCTCTATGAAAGGGTGATGTGTGTGTAGAGAAAAAAGGTACAGCCTTTTAAAACTTGCAAAAAGTAGTTGGAGAAAAATTTAAGTAATGGTAGCAAATAATGTTTGCTATTGTTTAGCTGTCATCAATAATTCCATTTAAAGAGTGGTGTTTTCAGAGCGTGATATCTTTAAAAGAAAGTCAAACCCTGAAGAATGCTGCATGATACAATTTTATAATATGCTTTATCATCAAGGCTTCCTTTGAATGATCACAGTAACATTTGGTATGTGTAGGTCTGAATCCTTCATTCAAGGTGCGTAGGTAGTACCGTATCAGACCCTCACTTGTGCTTCGCTCCACTGAAGAAAATGCTGAGTGGTAGGATAGTCTGTTTGAAGGATTGCATTTGAATTGCACTGTTCTACCTAACCATGTTTTCTGGGCAAGATGTCTTTTTTGATGTAGGTAATGGCACCTGAGTGATGTACCTGCATAATGGCACCTTGGGGCTAGCAGTTTTCTAACTGAGGCTTCCTCAGAGGATGGCTTGGCTTTTGTAACTGTTGATATATAGGATTAACAGGAAGATTCCCATAAGCACTAAGCACTAAGGATTTCTTTTGAGATATTAGATTCAAAAAGCATCTAGTTTACTTACCCTTCTTCTTCATTTTGTGTTATAATTCATGGATTGACTTTTATAGTCTCATTAATTCCCCTTTTGGGGCTGAGACTTCATTGCAGGAGTTGCCAGTACACGTGAAGAAGAATCTTGTGGTAGAACTGCCCAGAGGAGGACAGAGTGGGAAAGGCTCTGGGCCTCTTGCAGCAATCAAGAATTTCTCTGGATACCATGAAGCTTTTATCTGAAGTGGAAGCTTATTTAAAGCTCTGTTTATCCTCATATTTTTAGTGCCTTCTGAATTGACTACAGTAAAATACAGACATTGGAGGGCAGCTCCAGTCATGCACTGAAGGTTGGAGTTGTGTCAAAGTAAGAAGCAATTTCCATGGAAATTAAAGCTATTTAAAAATCTGATTGAACTGGAAAAGGACTGTGGTTGAGCAGTGAGAGTGCTAACAAAGAACAAAAGCTATCACCTATCATAATTTTCATACAGATGGTAGTTAAGTCTAGTATTTGTCCTTGTGATAGTCACTGTTTGAATTGTTGCTTGTAGTTGCTAGTTTCCTTTCGCAATGTAAAGTATAAGCCCCTAAGAGCTCAGTTCAGCGGATTTAAATACCTTATCCTTTCTTGCAGGTATAGTCACATTGACAGAGTTAAATATTCCAAACAGCTGGGACTTGCATTGATTCTTCCTTGGATTGCTGGACTTGATAAAGTGTGTTAATAATCTTGGAGTGTTTTAATCACAAATAGAAGTTGGAAAGCATGCCGGTACTGGGATGTACACTCCATGGTGTACTTGGCCTGTAGTCAAGTGATGGGATCAGTATGTTTTTTCTGAGTTGCTAGTTGTTAGGTTGCTTTAAAAGGTCTCAATAAGTTTGTAAAATAGGTTGGTTTGAGTTAAGGTGATAATGACACTGGCGGTCCTTTTCAGCAGTTGATTTTGTTTTGTTGCTCAGGGAGACACCTTTTATGTGGCACTGCTCCTTATTAGCATTGGAGGTGAGAGGAGGTGTATTCTCTCTCTGCAAATGTCAGGCAGGGGTCTCATGTTCCATGAGGGGCTTTTGTGCTAGTTATCCCCAAAATGCTATGCAAAGCATTCATGGATTGGTCTAGTACTGCTTCTCCTCTGCTCTAAGTGGCTAATTTTCAGTAGCTCAGTTCTGGGAACAAAGCCCAACTTTCATCACTCTTTGTTGTCAGGTGCAGTTCCATTGTCACAGCAACCAAACTGCAGAACATAATGTTTAGAACACTCCAGCTGATCCAAGTCGAAAAAATTTAGGACATTTTAAGCAAAATGGTGTGTCACACTGGTCTGAGGTTGTTTGTATGAGTGATTTGGATGAAGGAAAATGTTTTATCAGTTTCTACCTGTTTCGACTTTCTTGATACGTAAATTGTATTTTGTATTTGTGTGGCCATTGCACTGGACTCTGGAAACCACTGTAGTGAGTTGTTTTCAGGCTGAGATCAAGCCAAGCCAGTTCAATCCACAAGAACAGGGCAGAGTTAGCTATGACCTGTATGGCCAGTTTGGAGGATTCTTAGCAGTTGTGGATACTTCCCTTTAGGTAAACTTTTTAGGGAAAATGAAATGCCACAACTGAATGATTCACATTTCTCTAGGATTACCACAAGGCTTAAGTTAGATCAGCTAATAAAAAGGCTTGCAGTTTAAATCTACCCCATGTCTATTATCCCATGACAGAGTAATGAGTCGGGATGTTCTGATTGTTTAGGCTAAGTGGGACTTTCACTCTTTTCCTGACGAACTTCATTACAAGTTCTCCATTTCTGGCTCCACGATCTATGCTGTCATTAGTCACTTCATTTTCTGGTCCTAAGAAGGTTTGTGATTTTAAAGAGTGCTGCACTCTTCTGACCCTCCCCAGTTCTCCTCTCAGACCCCATCTAGGCAGTGCTTGTACCAAACAAGGCTGGTCTGTTTTTAGGGCATTCTGTCTTCCTGTAAATTTCCGCTTCATCCTCTTGAAGCAGGGGGAATGTTTAGCTTCCAGCTGAATGATTTGTTACTATTAAATGTAAAGTTGTCCATCTGCAAAAAAGTATCAAAATGAAAATGGTTGTGAGTGATGAATAAGAACTCATCCTTCACTTTTTCTTCTCTGGCTTTCCACCCAAAAAGGAAGTAAAAAACCCTCTCCATTGTCAGTTGCAACCTATTTTCTTTGCTTTACTAATGATGGAGAAAACAGCTGAATTGAGCTGTGGTCTCTGTCTACAGATGCCACATTGAGAAGATCATGAGTAGGAGAAACGATTTGATACATGTAGGGTTGTTTTTATGTATTGAACGGCATATTGACAGTCACTAAGATTCCATTTAGACTTTTCAATATGTTGATTCATAGACAGGTCCTCACTCATAGCAGAATGATTTGTTCAAAGATAGGAAACTAAAGCTCAAAACAGCTGATTTTGTTAAAGACAGGTTACTAGTAGAGTTCTGTATGGGCGTGTATGAGGCGCTGGTCTGCTCAACATACCAAGTAGTGATCTAGGAAAACAAAACAAAAGGCTTAATGCTAAATGCATTAACAATGCAGTTAGCCTGTGGTCCTATGTGACAACTATGGCATATGTATGATCCATTGCTGTTCGTTATCTTTATGTATTATGATTTATGTATAGAACATCTCCTGTTTTAACTGTGTATAAAACCACTGTCCTATGTTACTATTTCTACAGTTGCAGGAACAATTTCTATGGAGTATTTGTAATTCTGCTTATTACTTGGTCAGATTGGACTGATTTGGGCCAGATTTTCCATGCAGGTTGTTAATTGACTTATTAAAACACATGAACTGATCTGTACAAAGTGGGAGCTGCCTGTGAGACTCTTCAAGATAGTCCAAAATTCCCACCTGGGGTGCTCCTACATCAATTAATCAAATACTTAACTGCAAAGGCAGCTTGACTGCAATCAATCACTTTATTTCAAGTTGATCCATTATCTCATCTAGGCAGATGACAAGCTGGGGAGTAGCTAGACCACCCAGGGAATTATTAGCTAAATATAGTGGATGTTGCACAGGGGTACAGCTGTGCTATCCAACTGCACTGCAATTGTACCCATAGAAGTTTGAATTTCATGCTTGTTAGTTAAGTTCTGTAGTTCTTGCCACAAAGTCACACATATGGGAGAAAACAATTCTAGCTTGGTGTCTGCCTTCCTTACAAACTATGAAAATTACATTACTTGAGTTTTAAAGTGATGTGAACACTGAAGACTATGAGGCGCAGAGGCTGGGAGAGCCAGAAAAGAAAACCCTACAAGCCAGGAGCAAATCCTGGAAGACTGGAGACATGTTAGGGGTGCCTGGCCCTGCAAAAGGCTGCCACCTGGTTCAGACCACTGACAGAAGGTGCTTGTGACCCGTATGAGAGACAGACCTTCTCTTATGGCCCCTCAAGCTCTGGCCTCAGGTGTTTGTCCATTTGATTGCTATTTTAAAGGCTCATCAAGGATACAAGTTCTAACTTAAGGTTAGAGTCATCTAAGAGTGCTGCAGGAGGCAGGAAAGATCAGTGCAGTAGGGAATATTCTGGTGATTTCTTCTAGTAAAACAGGGAAGGTTGTCAGTGTAGTCTCCATATGCAGATGTATTTGAGAAGACGAAGAAGGAGCTTGACTATAGTCTAACGGAGTATAAGCAAACTGAATAGCAGGGAAATATTTTTTTATTGTACTAGACAAACACAGAACGTGATGTACCAGCTGGGAATTGAAGCATGACAAATTCAAGTTATATGTAAGGTGTACATTTTTAAAAATGGAAGTAGTAAACCTCTGGAACAATGTACAAGATATATATACACACAAAGATACTTGTTTAGTTGAAGATCTTTATATTGAGATTGGAGACCTTTCTAAAAGGCATGTTTGATTTCGATTAGAAGTTGTTGAGCTTGGTAAAGGAATGATTTGGTTTCATTTTGTGGTTTGTTCTGTGTTAAACCTTAAGACAGTAGTTTTATACGTGTCTCTTGACATTAAATTTGTGAATACCTGATGTTACACTGATCATGGTCCTCACTGTGTCATGTTTTTAGAGATGTTAAAAGAAGTATGTTTGTTTGCATCACTCCTAATAGTTTTACAGTTCTATGGCCTTCTGCCCTCCAATTCAGATCATGCACCCAAGTGCTACAGGTAGTGTGAAAGGGATTTTGCTGCATGGATTCTAGTGTTGCAGAATTATTTCTTTCTGATACCCACTGTAGTCTCTTGGAAATATTTCTTTTTTAGAAAATACTTAAATTTTTATTGTCTGTATGGGAAATTCTGTAGTGTAGTCTACTCTATAATGAATTAATTATCAAATTTTTTTTTTCTGATTTTCTATCTCAGTCCTGTGCATGCTGCATCTCAGCCTTCAGGGTGAGAGAAGTTTATAACTAATTGTACCTGTGGGACTAAAGAGTCTCCTTCCTTCTCAATGCTTCTCCAGAAGAATATTGATTCTATTTGCTATTTAAGACAGATTGTTCAGTCAAGTTCTATTTTCAAAATAATATTAAAAGTTACATTTTGTCCTCCTCCCCAATATTTTAAGTAATGCTTGTACTAAGTTCATGTATTAATGCATTATTTCTCCAAAACATGTAACTGGCTAAATTGAACGCATGTATTACAACCTTTTCTTTTTTCCTTTGAATGTGTGTGAAAGAACAAATACCTAACAAAATGTGAAATACTCCTTTAAATAGAAAATAAAAGGCGCTAAATATATTTTTCTGTTTTCACAGGCTAAAGCCTATCTAAAGATAGCTATGGAAATAGTAAGACGACTGCCAGTACCTCCTGCTTGAAGTATTTTGTCACCGGAACTTACATTGATCTGTTGGTGCAACCAATGCCGACGAGTCTTGCTACCTAGGTTGCCATATTTTCTTTCTAAGAATTTTTTAGGAGTTAATTTACTAGAATTTAAATTACAATTGTGATATTTACTGTTTTTCAAATCATTATTTGTCCATGTCCATATAGATTGAAGTATGCAAAAGATAATAGACAATATTTAGCTGTTGGACTGTAACATCATCAAGCAAGAAGGGATGAAGTACATCTTTCCTATGTGTCCTGTTTTTAAGGTCAAGAATGAAAAACAGCCTCTCCAGCCAAGCAGAATGATGACGGGTTTGCCAAGGCGTAACTCCTGCTTAAAAAATAACATTTGCAGTACTCTAATTTCTGTCAGTTTTGGTTCAGCTTGCTACTTGGTTAATTACCAAGCTTTGCAGAATTTTAAGAAGTAAATTCAGTTATGTAACTGCAACAATCTTGTGTGTTCATCTTTAAAAAAAAATAAAAAAATTCTGCATATACTCTGAAGAGTTCCTGTGATGGATCATGAACAAATTCATTCATTATTGGATAATATTCAATCACAAGGCAAGTCACAGTTTAGAGAATGGATTAAATGACCCTGAGGCTTCTTTCTTGGCTGCTTTGCATTATAATGGACGCAGACTGAAGACCAGGTAACCAAGGTCTTCACTGAAAACCAGGTGTTTCGCCTGAGCTCACTTTGCCAGGGGATGCAAATAATCAAGATAAATTAAATTTGTGATTGCATATTCCTATTACAGTGCAGCAACTAGAAATTTGAATACATTTTTGAAGTAAAAAAAATTTGGTTCGGAATTTGTTTTTTTATTGTCTTATATTCTACAATCTTTATTTTTGTGTTGATGTATGTGGAAGTGGAAGAACATGCCTTCAGAGAATGAGTTTCCATTTACAATTAGATGTTTGAGTTGACAGTTAGGCTTTTTCATTTATACAAGCAAGTATGGAGTATCTTAAACATACATTGTAACCATACCATACTGGGATTTTAACCAGTTCTGCTGTTGACGTCTGTGCGACGAAGATTTTCCCTGTACTCCAAATAATTATTCATAATTTTTGATGTAGTTGTTTTTTCTTATTGAAGTGATATGACGTAGAAAGTTGGGATACTTTTACATTAAGAATATATGTCTGTACCCAGAATTTACATGGAAAGCTAGACACAAATTATGGATTGCATTTCAAGTTTAGGTGATTTTATAGACATGTAAATTATATAGTCCAAGACTGTTGATTTTTTTGCTTCAAGTCAATCTCTAAATCTCCTTGCCTGAACCCTCCCCTATGGGATCTCCTATCAGTGTGGAGCTTTTTCAGTAGGATAATATCCTAGACCTGTAGAATTGAAACAAATATCTCCTTTTAGATGTCTGATGTATTTTACAAAAATTAAAGCTGGGTTAGTGTCCTGCCCTTCTATATTTTATTGATAATGTATTGGGTTTTTTAAACTGTGTTCTATCTTTACACATATTATTTATTCCCTTCAGCTTTACCTATTGTAATCGTTAATATGTCTGTCTATAAGTAATCCTGTAGTTGCTTTGGCATAGTATAATCATAAACTGCAGTGGAAAAACTGGGATTTCTGACTTATTTAGCAAAAGACTGTGATACTTTCTGAACTTTGGTATTTATTATTTTCATTCTCTTAAAAAGAATATGACTGACACATTGTTCATGTTGAGACTTGGTAAACAATCAGTATACAAATATAATGTTGTTTGTTTCCCCTTTCTTTTGTTTCTCATTATTTCTCGGGTTAGTTGAGGGATGAAACTTGCTTTCAAATGTCCTTTTATCTTTACTCCTTTTACATTTTTTTCCCTTTAATTAAATACTGCAGCTTTGCCTGTTGAGTCTTTCACCTGCAGAACTTTTTTGAATGCCTTTTTAAAAACAATGGTTATAATGATTCAATATACTTTCTAAGCTATTCTGAAAATTCATATTTAATTAACGTTTTTATGGAAGGATTACACAACATAGTGGATGAAACGTGATTTATTGATTAAAAGTTGTCAGTCAGTTAAAATATGTATATATAATTGTACAGAGAAGGTAGGATTTTCCTACTGTTTATCTGCATTTAAGAATAACAATAGTCAAACTAAATTTAAAATGAGAACATATTTGCTTTACTATTCTCATTTTCATTAATTAAAAAGTATCTTTTTCCCAGCCCCTCTCCTGCAAAGGAGGTGAAGGACATGGACACACTGTTGTTGCTACTTAATGTTATAGAAACACGTATTTTTTTTATTATGAAGTACATTGTTAAATACATATTATTTCTACTCAGCATACTGGATTTGAAATTGTAGTTTGTAAAATCACTCATAAAAGTTACTGGATTGGGGGTGGTGGTTGGATCAGTCAGAAGTTAAGAAGGGGATAGTGGCATTTAACCATAGTTTATAAATACAGATTATAGACACACAGTGTTCTTTGTTCTTTTCAACTCCAATATTTTACTTTCATCTCTGTATAGCTCCTAGTGTACTAGTACTTTTTTTCCAGAAATGCTAACAATAGGACCTGGCTTTCCTGAGCTGTATAGGTAGATGCTCTTTGTTCAGGAGCAACAGAGGCTTACTGCAAAATTACTGTGATAGTGTGTTACCAGCATGGCGTTATTAAAGTCTATAGCACTGTAAGCTGCAGTTCTATGCTGCAAAATCCCACAGAGGAAGAGAAAACAGGTGGAAGACTGGGGAGGTGTGAGGCCAAGTGGGCAGGAGCTGGGACAGAGGCGAATGTCAGTGCCAGGTTACCTCCTGTGGAAGGTGATGAGGAAGATTCCCAAAATCACCTTCATCACTGTCAGAGTCTTTTCCCTTTCAATACATGGCTCTTTGTGTAGCGACTGCAGTTGTTGTGTTTGTGGAGAATTCCTGTTGTTTCTTGGGTGAGGAGTATATGTGCTGTGTCTTAACACAGTGCATTTCCGGGCTGTCACAAGTTTCGATTTTGTTGGAACTCAAAGAGTATAACATTGTTTGTGACAGTGAAGTATTTTGCTATAAAATTTTCACTGCTATTCTCAGGTCAGTGTGAAGTGTTTGTCCTTTGAAACTGTGGTTTGTGCAGTCCTTCAAGTATTAAATTTCTTACAACAAACTTTTTAATTCATATTTGAAGTTATGAGGGGAAAGTAGTTTGCAAAGCAGGTTTTCTCTACTAATTCAGTTTGAGTTTAAACTGCAACCCATTTTAGTTGCTCCAGTTGGTTCTCCTGGTATGAAATAATGAGAAAAAATCGCAGAGGCAGGTCATCTTCAGTTTATTAACAACCCCCCTCCCCGTAACTCTGAGACTGCCTCAAATTAGTTAGACTCACTTGGATCCAATGCAGCAGGTGAATTCTCACGTAATATCTTTCCCGTAGTAAGAATACATTTTTCACCTGGTCCTACTCAAACTCCCTGTTGGGTTTTTCCCACTTGTGATGCAGTTGGTGCCAATGGAAGCAGGCTTTGATCAAGGCAGGTGCTGCATACTGGTTTGTCAGTAAACTTTTTTCAGGCTGTTATTGTAGACCCTAGTGTAGACCAAAGGCTGCAATCAAAGTGGAGAAGAGGGGTAAAAAAGGGCTGAATCTCACTCCAGTAGGATTTTCTCCAGGTTCCTACAGACTGTGCTGTAATAATACTGGGTTTGCAGGTGTGACAATATGTGTGGGAGAATAACTGCAGGAGAGCAACAAGAAAGGAAAACCCTTCTGTTAGTTAGGTGAAAGATAAAGAGCTGTGAGAGGCTCTGCGGGCTGCAGAACTGATTGGCAAAGGCTGAGGCGCTGAAGGTGCTATGTGGCAAGATAAAGGAGATTTTGGTACTTACTGCAGCTGTGCAAAGCTTCTCTCAGAGCACCCCCAACCTCTGAGCTCTGTACCTGAAGTACCCAAGTCACAGGCACTGCTTCTGTCCTTCCAGATATTATCAGTGGGGTAGGATCTCCATGCTTAGTTTTCCACGAGGTTTGCGCTATTTCTCCAAGGTGCAGTAAACCTGTCCTATGTCTGCTGCTGGCTGAGAAGATCCAAATCCACGGCTTCTGAACTTAGGAGAGGTCCTGGCTTAGTCTTTGCTAGGGACCAGGAGGGATCATTCATCACTGCTTCTGATAAAGCTGTATCACTTGTGGAAGAAATAAGGAACATAGTCCTAATCATAGGTAACTGGTTTTTTGCCTGATGATTTGGGCTGGACTTCGATCCTTGCTCCCAGTTTTGTGGAAGATTTTTACCTAACAAGTCTGAGAATAAAATACTTGCTTCTCAGTATAATATCTGATATTGTTGCTGCTTACAGATTTGAGAAAAGGCTGGGATGTTCTGTGTTTGGATTTTGATACCCCCATGTCATTTCAGTTTCTCATGACCACATGTGGACCTGTATTGTTGTTGTCATTTTTATTTAACAGGAGTGCTTCCTAGCAGAGATGGTTAGGAGAAAGGCTCCTGCTTAAGGACACTTGGCTATAAGATGAATCTGAGTTGCTGATTTAATTTCAGAATTGACTTATAATGGCAGGAGTTATACTGATAATTATATTTTATTTTGGCAGCATATCAGCCAAGGCACCAGTATGACAGGCACATATCACAAAAACACAGCAAAAGAAAAAATTCATTCCGAATGTAGTTTTCAGCCTAAATTTAAGACTTATCTCTTTTTTGTGGGTTCTGTTTTACATTTTAAAGACATTAAGTCTGAAGAAAAGGCATATTCAATGGTCTGTATTTTTCCATTATCTTCACATATTCAAAGAGGCTTTTTTTTTTCTAGCAAGAAGAGGAGGACAGGCACAGCTTGTCATTCCTTATGCACCTATCAGTGCATACCTACCTCTCAGTTTCTCCATTTGTATGAGTCTGGATTTGAATACCCACTTTAATCAATGCAAATAAATGTCTTCTGCTAGGGAATGTGTGAGTCTTCGAATGAGCTAGTGGGGGGGAAAGAACATCTGTTGTCCTCTAACATCGTTTTGAGGGCTTACAGATTTATTTGAAGTGTTTTCACTCATACCACATTTTTTAAAACTTGTGTTATTTCCTGTGGTGCAGAGATTTTGTCTTTTCTATGAGAGAAAGGCAGGAGACCCCACGCTTGCCTCCCCCATGTGTGCTTCCGGTTACTAAACAAGGTCTGTTTTAAGAATACAAATTTCTGCCTACTTTTTCTGAAAAACGTCCACTTATTTATAATTGCTTTCTAATAGTATTTCTGCATACTTTTTTGTTTTTACTTTCAGGTCAGGTTTTTTTTCCCCAATTAAAATTGAAGAAACACTATACAGTATTTTTAAAGGCCAGTTTGGCTGCATATTTGAGAGAAATCAACAGAGTGATTATTAAGCCAAGCCCATGTTCTATAGATTTAATGTTGGTGTTCCTCCAGTGTGTAAAAGTTGCAAATAATTTTACATCTCATTAGGGAAATCTAAAATGAACAAAAGTTCAGGAGCCTGAACGCTTTCCTGTGCCGTAGTAAGCATTTTGCGGATAGTGTGAGATCTGTCTGTAGGCTGGTCAGACGGGCCAGGATGAATTTACATGTTGTTTTATCTGCTGAATCAGGAAGTTTCTACATGTATCTCTTTAGAGGATAAATTTCCATATAAACAGGCTTTTGTCTGTGATACCTTAAAGCTTCTAATTAATTACATTTTGGATGGAGTTGGGTTTGAGTTCACACTCCTCACTTCCTCCTGCAGGATAATAGAACCCAATGGCTATTTTGGAGCCTTACTTTTTAAAACAAGTGTTAAAAGGCTGGGAAAATGTGCCTCATAAGCATCTAGGCTTTGAAAATGTAGTCTAATAAAACCCCATTTATTTGTGAGTGCAAGCACTACTGGCATGTCTTTTGTAATGCCTTAATACCCTAAGCTTTTAGAAAGCCTGTAAATTTGTTGCTTGTTTGCACTGTTTTATAAATGTGTGTTTTACAAATGCATTTCTTTTTAACACAGACACTACTATTTCACTTCTGGCTTAATATCTCTACAGTATAAATAAAACTCTTTTTCCAAAGTAGTTTTTGTTGACTATTGGAAATGCATCTAGAAAGTTACCCCCCTAGAGAAAGAAATGACAGGGCTGTTTGATGCTGAATGTCTTCTTCCCTGTTGGGTTAATATAGGAAATTGTAATTGCTGTCTCATTGAATGTTGTTGACTTTGTTACCATAATGGGAAATACTTCTTCACTAATACAAAAGGAAACTGCTGATAAAATGCCTTTAAATTATTAAGGCCTCATAGGTCATGAACATTGAAAACAATACGCACTAGAGTGATTTATTTAAAATATTCCTTTTTTTAAACCTTTTAAGTATGATTTTTAAGAAAGACATTTGGACAGTCTCATTGCTGTTGAAATGGATTGCTTTTCACTGGCTGAAAAGGTCTGCCATTTTCACAAAGAATAAGACTAAGACAGGTTAAGTATTATTCACCGTAGTGCCTGAGTACAGAATCCTGTATATGCATCTGCAGTAGCAGGTGACAGGAGGGAAGAGAGATAATGTACCGGTATTTGCCTGGAATGACCTCATGCCAGGAAGCAATAGGAATTTGTTTGGCACCAGCAAAAAATACAAGCAGAATTACATTTTCTCGTGAAGGCAGATGGGTCAGGGCAAAGCAGGGGATGTCGTATTAGTTTGTAAATGTGACTGTAATACAAAAGGAAATAAAACATTAATGTTGTCAGAAATAAAATTGGGAATGTATCTGTCTCACTTCTGCCAGAATGTGTAGTCAGCCAATGTGTGTCCTGGGGTACCTGGCACCACAGGGATGTGTTCATCCTGGTACTTCAGAAATGTGGTAGGACAGAATGATAACTACACATCATCAGGAGTCCTCATTTTATGACAGTTTCTGGGTTTTAGGGCAGCTACAGAATTGTGTCTTTACAAGTGCACAATTGAAAACAGTTGCCTCAGAATGTTACTTGAGAAACAGGACTCTTAGTTCCTGATCAGTCTGTTTTAGATCAGATAAGATGCCATCACTGGGTTTCTCAAAGTTAACATTTTAGCTGTCTTTACCCTAGGAGCTGAATACAATAGCAAGATATGGAATCACCGCAAAGTACTTTTCCTGACACTTTGGTGATGCCAACAATCAAGGAGTCATGTGGAATACCTTACTGAATTACTGTGACAGACCTTGACATACAGTAACCTGAAGTTTCATCCCATTCCAGTATTTTTTTTCCTGTGTTTCATGTTTCCTTTTCCAGCACTTTATTACTGTCGTTTGGTCAGATAAAGATAAGAAGATTTATGTGCAGGGGCTCCTAGAGGGAATTTCGTGCTTTGAAAAGAGATTGTATAGTTTTCTTCAAACCAAAGTGATGAATGATGTGGTGGTTCTTTAGTTTTCAGAAACTACAGTCACCATAGGATGAGATATCAACTGAACATAGTTTTGGATAGTCAGATTGGAACTGAGTTCTAACCAGGCACTAATCATAAACACACAAGCAACATGAAGTTCTGGTTTTTTGTATATGAATGTCTTTATTTAACCTTATCTTTATTGGCAAGGGAACGATAACAAACTGTGGCAGATAAAATACAAAGGACATTTGGGAAGCACATGAGTTAATTTTCATGGTTGAGGATCTGTTGAACCCAGATCTGTGATGGAGCACCTACATGTACTGACACTGGAGGAGCCAGCAGCATTCAAACAGTGACACAGAAGTTTCCACTTCCTAAATGAAGTTCAAACTTATTCTGTGATTCGCTATTGAGTAAAGTTACACCCTAAACTGTGTCAGTGTGGAACCTTTAGACCTTACGTATGGTTGTCGCTAACATGGGAAGTGACTCACGAAAATGTTTATTCTTCACATTGCAATCTACTCACCCCAGGAAAATAGGGATCTATTTGCTCTGTAATGTATCAGTGCTTCCTATCAGACAGGACAATATCCCTGCCAGGGCTGGCACTGGTCAATATTTGTTAGCAGCTAGTATTCTGTTTCTAGGACAGTTGCTGCATGTAATACTTGGGAACCATGTTCTTAAAATGCACCTGGCTACACCCAGCAGTTGTGATGGGCTATGATTGTTACTTTTATGTACTTTCCAGCTGAGTGATGCTGTGTTATTTGTAGACAACGTGTGACCACTTTGGGAAGAGCTCTGCATGGGCAATGGCAGAGCTGCCTACTCTCCTCTTTGCCATTGAGGGACTTCTTAGAGGCTGTAGGGACACAAATAATTGAAGGTCAATAAAATGGTATGAGGAAATAGCCTTCCATGTTTTGTTTGAACATGAAACTAGGAAGGAAGGTACCTTGGAGGAAAGCTGGATCCCATCTACTGTTTTTCTGGACTTTTCCCAAGGAAGACCCCTTTTTTGCAGCGTTTAAATAAGTATTTCTAAGTCACATGGCTTTGATAAACTGTATTTTTACTGTTTGTATTATTGTGATCTGAAAAGGTAAGTGAGCTTTCTGTGCACATTCCATCAGTGCCTATGTCACGTATTATTCTTCAATTAGGTTGAATATGTCCTGATATTTTTTGCATCATCGTACTTGGGTTGCATGTTAACACACTGATCAGTAATAATTTTAGTAACATTATTTACTGCATCTCTTTGTAAAACATAATTATTTCCCCCCTATATATATATTATGAAAATTCACCATTGTGCTTTCATGCATTAAACGCAGTACCTCTCCTTAATTAATTGTTTTGAAAAAACTTTTACTGTTCTAACATGTGCTTGTCAGGCAATGCTTTGAGCAAAATCTAAAGGCATTTATAACTAATGCTTTTATTGTCCTCCAAGTTGTTTTGAACGTGTGTTATTCATAATCTTTAAAAAGAACTGTTTTCTTTTAAAAAGTGGCAGTGTTTAATATGTTCAACTAAGAAGCAAACCTCAGAATACTGATTGTGGTAGTTTTATAGTTTCTGATGAGGCACGTGAAATACATGTTTTCTGTAACTTCTGCTCCCTAGCTTAGAGCCACTAAGATAAAAAATAACGGAGCCTTTCATCCCTGGAGAAGAAGCGGATGATTTGTTGTTTGCATTGTAGCATAGAGAAGGTAAGAAGTTGCCTACGTCTCAAAGCCAAGCTCTAAGAGTAGGGATCTCTCTGCAAATTAGAAATATTATGACTTCCAATCCACAGTAGTGAAAAATAATTCATTTCACTCCTGTGATGTGTTGTGGAGAACTGGATCACTGTCTCTTTTTAGAAGGCCACTTACTGCTTTACAAAACAGGCAGCAGTGAATTTTCCTAGCAATGAATGAGGATTATTGCATCTTGATTACAATCAATTTATTGACACTACTATGCAAAATTTGATTCGGCCCTTGAAACTGCTGATTGTTGAACTCCAGAGATTTTGTCCTATAAGACTTCTGAGACTTTAATTTGACAGGTTGCCCAAAAATCATTGACTGACCTCCAATCTGAGGCACACAGCTCTTGCTTGTGCATGAGTGGGGCATGCATTGCAGAAGTTGCACTGATTCATCGTCTCTCCCAGGAAACCTCTGCCTGGCTCACTTCAAGCACTGCTTCCCCAAAGGGATTTTTGAGCTGTTGTGCTCTTTTAATGAGCTATGTTGGAAGATACTCTTGAGAAGCAGTGATTCAACAAGAGCAGAAATCCTGTCACAGCTATTTCATCCTGGAGCTTGTATTAACTGCTCATTACCAGTGTTCGTCATTATGTTTTCTTCAGCTGTTGTTTTGGTGTAAGCAATGTCAAGTGATCTGACAACAGCAGAATATCACACTGCTTTCAGAGGGTTAGATGCAGTTTAACTGTATTTCTAGCAGTTAGCAGTCATCTGCAGAAGAGCATCTCTTCCTGGGGGACACCCATTCTGCAAACTGATCCACGCTTCAGCCTAACAGTGCTATTTGTTGTGATACCAAGGCTGCTGTTTCAGTTGTGGGGTGCTGTTCACTTGCCCAGCTTCATGGAAAGTGAATGTGGCATAGTGCTGCCCTGCTTTGGGCCTCATTGCATTCTGGTGCAGTGATTCTGATAGTCCTGCTAATGGACACACGAGTCTGTGTGTCTTGCAAACTAACTGCAGGTTTTGTTTAAAGAAAAATCTCTAGTATAAGTGGCAAGGAAAGGGCAGAGCAGAAGTGTAGACTTGTCATTGCACAGGGAAGCTTTTACACAAGTAACTAATGCAAGGATGCTCCAATTTAGAAGTTGTCTTAAGTCCTCTCTCCCAAAGAGAAACATCACATCTTTTTCTAACGATGACTGTGAGAATCACCCTTCGTGCCATAACTTCCCAAAACAAGGGGATGTTTCCTTTCATAACTTTAATTTCTCTATTCCATTCAGGTATGAAGTAACAGCCTTTACTCATCTAAAAGAGAGTAAATGGCTTGGGGGCAGTGTTTTTACCTGGTTCATTCTGCATGGCAAGCAGCTTACAAATCACAGATATGTTGAGCTTTTGTGTAATGTGGAGTCACCTTTTTAATGACAGAGTGAAGTCAGAGCACTAAACTCTTCAGCAATTCTGCAGAAGTTTTACTGTAGGATGACTACCATTGCCTAGCCTTTGCGCTCCGTCAACAAGGTTGCTTGTTTAAGTGGCTGTTAAAGAATGAAATAACACGTAGCTCTTTGTCTCATGATTATCTAATTGTCTTTGATAGGAAAAGGATTAAAAGATCAGATTGTATTTTTTAGAAATTTGCTGAACCATTTCTTTGCAAGTGACGACACAAAAGATGTAAACTGCATTCACAGCACAATTTTTTCATAAAACAATTTCCCATCCAGAAGTCTCTGACTTCCCTTTTGTCTTTCATTATTTAAAAAAGAACCTCCCTGGTTCTTACCTGCTTTCTTTAAATGACTCAGTTATTCAACGGAGAACATTGAGCTAGGTCTTAGGTGTCTTAACTTTTTAAATATCAGGAAACTTTGGAACCAGCTGCAACATTGGGGTGAAGGATTTCAGAATGTACCAACACGAACGATGTAGTCATTTGAGTGACATTCCCTTAATTTAGTTCTTTACCACAAAATACTCTTTTTTTTTCTTGGCAGCATATTCATGAGAGATACCAAGAAACTTACATTCCTTGATAATTTCATATTTAGTATCTACCTGTACAGTATGTTAAAACAAGCTTTTTTCAAGACATTTATTCTTCTGAAATATATATACATGTTTCTTTACATTTTCAAAACAGACTTGGTAATATTAAGGCTTTCATTTTCAAACTGGAATGAATTGTAATTTCATAAGGATTTTTATTCTAAATGTTAGTGTATATTATACCAGGCCATTTTTAAAATTATTTCTGCAGTTCCTATTATGTGTGTGAATTTGAAATGCTATGGCAAAAATAAAGAGGTGTGCATGCGCTTCAGATCTTTTTCTAAGTGTATAATGATAGGATATATACCACATATAATTTCTTCTAAATCCAGTTAATTGGTTGTGAGTATGTTTTTGTAATGTTCTCTTGTAAAAGCATACAATTTATATTTCAGGATATTCTGCAATTTACAACCTTATTTTGACCCAGTTTATGCTAATATTGAGATTTCAAAAAAGATAAGGGAGCAGTCCTCCTCCCCCTTTTTAAATCACAGTTGGTGTGGGTAGGTAAAGTAGCACAGGATGTACTGAATAAGACATCTGCCTTGCAGCGTATGGGGTTTTTGTCCAGTTTTGGTATGGCTTGTCAGATGCCCCTGGAGTCTTTCCCCAAGATTTACAAAACAAATAGATCTGTCACAAATGTTAACAGCAGAGGCAAGGAAACTTCTGCCTTGGTAGATGTGTCATCTGAGAAATCCACTCTGTTATATTGCTAAAATAAAATACAAGGAGATAACATAGATCACAGCTTGGATTGGGTAGGTGTCACTAGAAGGAGGAAAATTGGGCTTTAGTCCAGTTTTGTAATGTTAAAAAAAAAATGCACAGAAGGAATGGAATTATCTCAGTCTCTGATGCAACTGCCTTAAATACAGTTTGTACAAATATATCATTTTCATTTGCATCCTGAATACCTGATGCCTACATACCCAGAAGGTATAATAATGCTACAGAAAATACCCACGTACTCAAAGTTGGTATACAAAAGAATCCCTGCTCGAGGGAACAAACAGGTCTGAACTAACCGAATGCCTGTGGAGAGATGTGAACCTGTCTCTATGAAGGGCTGCAAACCACCAAAACTATTTGGAAGCGTTTTCAGTCAGGATCCCTCTATGCCTATAATTTCACCATACATATAACAATAAGGCATTTGTGGAGCTACTTTTGTATAAGGACACAATACTCGATATATTTATTTATATTGTGCCTAATAATACGCCACCTAATCCCTGTATGCTTTCATATTTGGTTTGCATACAGACTTGACCTTGAACATCTATGCTAAATGCCAGCACATAAGTATTGCTGGTGTCACTGCTTGTGCCCGCATGCAGTGAAGTTCCTGCTATGCCTCATGGTCCTCTTCGGTAACCCAGAGTTTGTTTTGGGGAACAAAATGTACTTCTGGAAGAGCTGTAATAATGAGATACCTTCTTCAGCTTTTAGGCTAAAATGACCAAATGAAGGCCCTACCTCAACATTTTTGAAGAATTCGATTTTCCTGTTCCTTTGGATTGGAAGACTTTTTTTTCTTCTCACCACTCTAACTCTATTATGCCAGAGGTAGTAAAAGAAGAAAAAAGTTTGTAATTTAGTATTGCTTTCACAGAACAATTAAAATACTTTTTCTATTAGAATGCTATTATTTGTATCAGTTTGGCTGTCTAGATATGAATCAGGTAAGGATGGAAATGCATTTTTATAGAATAGAGGGCTGCCAAGCAATTGGTTTGGAAAGTCGTGAGTGGAAATCTTCTAAAGAAGAAAGTTCATCTTGTATGATCAAATAATGCTAGATATTCTTTAAGAACAATAGGTACATATCCATCATTCTTTTTCAAAATTACTTGGCATGGTCTTATTCTATGATTTTCCCCATGCAAACAAACATTTAAAATGGTCTATGCTTATTGGCATGTAAACTTTCAACAACACATTGAAAGTGACTTCTACATCTGTTTACCTTGTAATTTATTAATAAGCACATACTGTTTAATAAATTATTGTTTTTGTAAAAAGCATTAAGAATTTATATTTGAGGGGTGTGTGTGTGTGTGTGTTTCTTTTTAGAGAAGTACCTTCTGTAGATATCTATATATTCTATCAGGATACTAAGTAATGCACCAAAGGGGAAACTACAGAGGTCAAATAAAACACCTTTTCAATACGATGAGACAGTGAAATGCTGAGCAGGGCACCCAACTTTAGCAGGTCACCATTAAATGCGAATAATTTAAAAAAGCAAAACCAGTACCCAGTTTTCCATTAACACGATGACCTTAGCCTGCAAGAGTCTGATCATCCAGATTTTTTCTGATGGCTGTTGCTATTTTTTTTCTTTTTTCAATACTGAAGTGTGATTACTTAGAGCTTCCATTTTTGCCATTTGGATTTGTGCTTCAGGGTTGCTTTCTTGTGGTTTGGAGATTTGATGAGCTAGTATAAAGTCATAGAATCCTAGAATCATCTGGTTGGAAAAGACCTCTGAGATCATCGAGTCCAGCCGTACCTGTCCCCAAGAAACTCATCTACCTGCCTTTTAAACACCTTCAGGGATGGTGACTCCACCACCTCCCTGGGCAGCTGTTCCAATGTCTGACCACTCTCTCAGTAAAGAAATTCTTTCTTCCTCATGTCCAGTCTAAACCTCCCCTGGCACAACTTGCGGCCATTTCCTCTCGTCCCATCACTTGTCACTTGTGAGAAGAGCCCAGCACCCACCCTGTCACAGCCTCCTTTCAGGCAGTTGTAAACAGTGATGAGGTCTCCCCTCAGCCTCTGCTTCTCTAAACTAAACAACCCTAATTCCTTCAGTCTCTCCTCATACGGCTTGTTCTTCAGCCCCCTCAAAAGCCTCCTTACCCTTCTCTGCACACCCTCCAGCCCCTCAATGTCCTTCTTGTAGTGAGGGGCCCAAAACTGAACCCAGCACTTGAGGTATGACCTCACCAGTGCTGAGTACAGGGGCACAATCACCTCCCTGCTCCTGCTGGCCACGCTGTGCCTGATCCAGGCCAAGATGCCATTGGTCCTCTTGGCCACCCGGGCACCCTGCAGGCTCATGTTCAGCCGGCTGTCAACCAACACCCCCAGGTCCTTCTCTGCCAGGCAGCTCTCCAGCCAGTCTTCCCCAAGCCTGTAACACTGCATGGCGTTGTTGTGTCTCAAGTGCAGTACTCTGCACTTGGCCTTGTTGAACCTCATCCCATTGGTCTCAGCCCATCGATCCAGCTTGTCCAGATCCCTCAGCAGAGCCTCCCTTCCTTCAAGAAGATCCACACTTCCACCCAGCTTGGTTTCATCCACAAACTTGCTGAGGGTGCACTCAATGCCTTCATCCGGATCGTTGATAAAGATGCTGAACAGGACTGGACCCAGCTCTAAACCCTGGAGAACGCCACTCGTGACTGGTTTCCAACTGGATTTAATTCCATTTACCACAACCCTTTGGGCCTGGCCATCCAGCCATTTTTTTTTACCCAGCAGAGGGTGTGCCTGTCCATGCTGATGGCAGCCAGTTTCTCCAGCAGAATGCTGTGAGAAACGGTGTCAAAGGCTTTACCCATAGACCAGGTACACCACATCCACAGCCTTTCCCTCATCCATTAAATGGGTAACCTTGTCAGAGAAGGAGATCAGATTGGTTTGGCAGGACCTGCCTTTCATAAACCTGTGTTGTCTGGGCCTGATCACTTGATTGTCCCGCGTGTGCTGTATGACAGCACTCAAGACAATCTGCTCCATGACCCTCCCCGGTACCGCGGTCAGACGTACAAGCTTGTAGTTCCCCAGATTCTCCCTCTAACCCTTCTTGTAAATGGACATAACATTTGCCAGTCTCCAGTAAAGCAGCACTTCCCCAGTCAGCCAGGACTGCTGGTAGATGAGGGAAAGGGGTTTGCCAGTTCCCTTAATACCCTCGGGTGGATCCCATCTGGCCCAATGGACTTGTGTGTGTCTAATTGGCCAAGCAGGTCTCTAACCAAGTCCTCCTGAACAGCTGGAGCTTCATTCACACCACTATCTTCCGGCTGAGGGGACTGAGTATCCCGAGAGCATCTCACCTTACTATTAAAGACCAAGGCAAAGAAGGCATTAAGTACCTCCGCCTTGTCCTCATCCCTCCTCACTACTGTCCCTCCTGCATCCAGTAAAGGAGGGAGATTCTCCCTGATCCTCTTGTTGTTGTTAATACATTTGTCTTTCACCAAACTGGCTAGGTGAAGTTCTAGTTGGGCTTTAACCCTTCTAATTTTCCCTCTGCATGATCTCACCTCACCCTTATAGTCCTCCTGGGATGTCTGTCCCCTCTTCCAAAGCTCATAAACTTTCCTCTTCTTCCTGAGATTGATGCAAAGCTCTCTATTCAACCAAGCTGGTTTTATTCTCCATCAACTCGCTTTATGGCATATGGGGGTGGCCTGCTCTTGTACCGACAGGATTTCCTTCTTGAGGAGCATCCAGCCCTCTTGTGCTCCTTTGTCCTTTAGAACTGCCTCCCAATGAACTCTATGAAGCAGCCTTCTAAACAGTTCAAAGTCTGCCCTCCAGAAGTCCACAGTGGCAGTTATGCTGACCTCCCTCCTTACTCCTCGAAGAACTGAGAGTTCTATCATCACATGATCACTGTGCCCTGGGCATCCTCCAACCGTCACCTCTCCCACAAGGCCTTCTCTGTTCACCAACAGCAGATCCAGCAGGGCACCTTCTCTAGTTGGTTCATTCGCCAGTTGTGTTTGGACATCGTCTTCCATACACTCAATGAACCTCCTAGATTGTTTCCTTTCTGCTGCATTATACTTCCAGCAGTCATCCAGAAGGTTGAAATCCCCCACAAGAACAATGGCTAGTGGCTGGGAGACTTCTCCCAGTTGCTTGTAGAAGAGCGCATCAGTTTCTTCATCCTGGCTGGGTAGTCAATAACAGATTCCCACCACTATATCTGACTTCCTGCGCATTCCTCTGATTTTAACCCATAAGCTCTCAACCCTATAATTACTATTATTGAGTTCCACGCAATCAAAATATTCTCTAACATAGAGAGCAACCCCACCACCTTTCTTTCCTAGCCTATCCTGCCTGAAGGGTTTATAGCCACCTGTGGCAGCACTCCAGTTGTGTGAATCTTCTTTGTTTCCAGTGTGCCTTTTTGCATGATATACCTCCTTATTTGCATGGCATTCATACTAGAGAAATTATCATTATCAATCTGGCATAGTGTGTATCTGGCCTGTCAGGGCATCTGGACATTTGCTGAGTATTGATTTTTCTGCACAATGTGAATTAATGGAAAAATTCAAATCCTGAAGTCTCTTCTTTGACCTCCTGCTTTAAACAGCATTGCAGAGGGAAGATTATCAAAATAGGTATCTGAGTGATTGAAGAAGGAGCTGGCTGTGTCTTTGCACAAGTTGGGACAATTAAAGCTAAGCAAGAAATGAGAAATGACAGGGAAGTAAAAACCACTGTTTTATCCAACTTGAAACCAGATGACTTCAGACACCAAAAGGTTCCTCTCTTGTGACAGCTTTCAAACAGCCCTCACAGACTTCAGCTGACACCAGCTGATGCTATAAAGACAGAATTCAGTCATCGCTGGCCTTTTTTGGCTTTATTTCTAGGGGAGAGAGAGGTCAGTATGGCTAAAGTAAAGTTGGTGTAAGGTCTCAAGAAAGTTAGTATTTTAAAACATGTGTTTTGTAATTCTTGGTGTAACCTCCAGTTCTAGGCAAATGAAAGTGAAGGTGAGAGCAGAAAGTCAAGAGCTATTATTGACTCGAAACTGATCCCGAGTTCAGTACTGCAAACCATCAGGCTGCATAAAACTCATGATCTGCTTAAGGAAAACTAAAATATCAGCCAACCAACCAACAACAGAACCTTTTTATTTTCCTACAATTTTTGAGACTCTATTTGAGACTGTATTCACAGGTTTCTGCAACTGTGGAGACTAGAATGGTACTATTTTGGGTTAATGGAAGTCAGCATAATAAAGTCTCAGAGCTGCAGTAGAGGTGAAAAAAATAGGAGTATTTTAATTAAATTGTGAAAGTTGGCAAAATTGCAGGTTGTGGAGATACAGAGCAAAACCCCATTGCTGCTTAATTATTGCTTAGATACCGACAGAAAGGATTAGCTTTCTGTAGCCCTATTTTAGTACAGCTACTATGGCCATTGGATGGATAAGTTTCTAGATAGGGCTAACCAATGAAAGAGGAAATCCTGTGGCAGCAAACCAGTGATGGCTGCAGTGTGACAAACTATAAATATTAAATGATTGGAGATCTCTGACAGAATGCCTCTTTGAAGGCACTCTTGACTTAGAGGGACTTTCCTGGATGCAAACATCATCCCCAATCTGACACAGGAAACTGTACCCCTGGAATACCACCCCTTACCACAAGCTGTGTGTTTACTTCTGCAGGAGACCCAAAGCTGCCCTGGTGGCTGTGGATGCTGTGGGAGCACCAGCCAGGGGCAGGATGCCAGATGTGTATTCTCAGTGCTGCATCTGACTTCCTCCTGACACGTGAAGGAACTGGCAAGGGAGGACTATGCAATATCTTAATTGCTCTATTTTCTGCTCTTTTGTTCTAAGTGGATCACTCCATGTAACATTAAGACTGGACTAAACTCCAACAATGATGTATAAGACACGAGGCAAGCTGCTTGGGAACCTTCTAGAAAAAGTGTTTTGTCAATAAGTGATGACTGAATAAACCCAAGTATTCATATGTTCTTTTCTCTTCCTTCCCTTTCTCTAGCTCGTGTTGTTCCTTCCTTCTCACCTCCTTTTCCCTTTTGTTCCTCCAGTTACCGGTGCTGCAATCTTTCCATATTTATAGCATCTCTTAGTACAAGATTTGCTTCTTGCTAGACTGACATCAGATATTCTGAGATCCAGGAAGTAAAACCTGAGATCTAGGATTTATTAAATATGACTTACATGCAACTTCTATGTCTACCTTTTTTCCTTTTTTTTGGTACATATAATTAAACCTTTCTTTTAAAAAAATTTAAAATAGTTTCAAACCCAGGCTCTCTGCCTTTGGTTCCCTTGTCCTGCCCTCTGCTTCTGCAGGGCTTGTAATTATTTTAAATCTAAAAAAAATTAATTTTTTTTTTAAATTAAATTTGATTACATATTAATAAATTCTGCTGAGCTTTTTTTCTTCTCCTAGAATCCTTCGTCTTGACAGGGCCCCTGATGTCCTCAGGTTGAGGCATTGTCTCAAATGTGCATAAGCAACCTGAGAAGTGCAAGGGTGACTGATCCATATGAATTTACTTTTTTACATTTTCTTCAGGATTTTTCTTTGCATGTAATGCTTTCCTATTTGTACTTCCTCTTGCTTTTTTCTTTCTTGGTCTGATGAAAGAGTGCTAGCACAAAGGGCTCTTCAGTAACAACAGCCTTTGTATGTGGTGGAGGGCAAAGAGGTGAGATACTCCCATCCAGGATGGAGGGAGGGAGATGAAAAGAAGGACACACAATGAAGCATATTCACAGCATGAGAATTATTAATCGGTGTCTATTAAACACGTAAAGGTTAGTGTTTCTAGCCAAGTAAAATATCTTGATCACAGTTGCCAAGTGAGTCAGTGTGTTTTCTATCTAAATTTGGAGTTATGGCCTAAAATCATTGCTTGTTGCAAGTGACAGTTCTTAAAGGCCATTGTCAGATTCCTGTACTGTTCACATACGTGTCAGATCCCTTCCACCCTGAGAGCCCAGTGTGTTCACACACACTAGGAAAGCACCAGTTTTTCAAATGTCCGGCTGGTTTCCGTTTACATTAGGCTTTGATGAACCTAGTTTTGACCAAACTCGTTACATATCACCAACCCTGGGTACTCCTCAGTCACCGAATCCTCAGGGTTTCTGGGGATTTTGTAATCATTTAATAAATTGTGAGCGAATGGATATTCAACATACTGATGAGAGCACAGAGCTGTTTTGGGAACTAGGAGAACCACTGCCTTTGTGTCTGAGAGGAACTGTGCTTATCCCACCCCCAGCTCCCTCACAGGTTTCAGCTGGGATAATAGGCTTGCAGTGCTTTTGAACAGCTACACAGCTTCTTAAAGAAGTGTCCCAGAACTGCACAGAGCAAGGAGAAGGCACCGCTGTAATGACTTTGGGGCTGAAGTGAGTGTTGTGAGACTGGGCAGTAATACCCCAAATCGCAGTGAAGAGAGCGGTAGCGATGGAGAGAATCATGTCTGTTACCTTCTTCCTTTTCCCAGCTTTTGCTGGTATCCAACTGTTGCTGATATTTTTTGTTTTGGGCCTGGCAGATGGTTGAGCAGACAGGCAAATTTTCATTGTGGAATTCTGAAGGATTGTTCCAGGCATTCAGGGAATGGGTTGCTCAGATCCAGGTTCTGGATGTGTGCATTGTAGAGGGAAAATGAATAAGACATATATGGTCTTTTCACTCCAGTATCCTTAAATAAACCATAATCCACTTTGGAAGCTTATTTCTGTATGATAATAAAAATGGAATTGCATTTCTGAAAAGCGTCAATATCAGCACAGTATTCTGACTTTTATAAAGACTTTTGTAATGCAAAAAAAAGAGGTAAGTGCATAACCTCTTTTACTTTAGTAATAGCTGTTGTTAATTAATAAGTCTTTGTTGTCTCTAAATTGAAGTAATACTGTGAGCTGCTCGTGCTTGCTGCTTAGCTTTACCTAATTGTCCAGTCATTTGACTCAGCACTGACGAACCTAGATGCCAAGTCCATATGCTAATACATTCCCCGGCTCTTAGGGGACTGTTAGTTAGCAAGCTGCCCATTTAATGCTGAACACGTGGGAACTGCTGTGTAGTGTGAATATGCTGGCCCAGCAGACTTGTTTCAGTGCCAAAAGGCTTCACAATCATACGTAATTTTTCAGTGTCACATTCCCTTTCAGGGAACTCTCCTGACACATACAGTCCTTTCTTTTCTTCTCTCTGAACCACAATTAGGTGCTCAGAGATCCAGGACGGAAAACCTGCCCTGAGTGCTTTACGTGGCTTCCACACTGCTTCCCTTCCCTTCCAATGCTGAGGTAGAGATGACAATAAAAGCATTTAGTTGCCATTTTTCCTCCCTTCCCTTTAGCTCCACAATGGCCTCTAAGCCTGTGTTTGGGAGTAGTACACTGGGAGCTATGGGACTGAAATATGGGTAAAGTAAGATGAAAAAGAAATTAAGAAAATTAGGTAGGGCAGATGGAATCATTTGGCATACTAACAAGGTGATGCCATGAGTATAATAACCTAACACAAAATACAAAAACCTACTCCTATGACCCATGATTCACAGTGGGGTGTAATCAAGGAGTTTCATTCAACCTGATCAGGTACCAACCTGCACATGCTACTATCTCAGTCTTTAAGTAACAGCAGTGAGTGCGCTGTGAGGATGCTTCTTCTTGAGGTAATACTTTGTTGCAGTTGAGCTATCCCAACGATATAAATAATGTGAAGTTTGCAGGTGGACACAGTGTCTTTCAGGAGGTCAGATGGGAGAGACGGAAAAAGCTGATCAAGCCCTCATCCCCAGAAATTTGCCTTTGAGTCAGAAACCAAATCTTCAGTATAAACGCAACATACTGATGTTGCAGTACTGTAGAACTGAAGAAACCCTGAAACCTGTCCAGCCTTTCCAACTCTACCAGTTGGTGTGGCAAAAGATGTTACTTCTACCTTGAAACTTTACAGGCATTGCAGTATCTTTCTAGGAATTACAAAATTAAAAGTTGTGAATCACCCGTACTTCCTAGCATCGCTGGTTCACTGGCACAATGGAGAGGATTCGGTCTGTCATGATTCTTCGAATCCTCTTAGGTGGGAGGACAGAAGCAGCTGTGTCTCCCTCCAAGGTATAATAGAAGCTCAGCATACTAGAAATTTATTTATATATTTCATAAATAATATTTTATTTATATTCTAAAATATATTTTCTAAACATTTATCTAGGCTCTCTTCTCTATCAGCACAGCTTGCCCTTCAGGCTGCAATGGGCAATTGAAGGGCAACAGCAGACTCCTAAGGGGCTCTACTTATTGTTGGGCAAATCCAGCTCTTGATTTTTATTAAAAAAAAAAGAGTGAAAAAATATGAAATAATTAAGTGCAAGGTGAGAACAGGGCATTGATTGTATTGAATCATACCATCCATCATCACTTTTGCTCTCTTTTGTCTATTCTATTTTTATGGAGAGTATTATTAGCTCAAAATATCTATATGTAGATGTTCCTATAGCATTGCACTGGCCCATAGGTTTGCTTACCTTTGTGTGGGGCTCTACCATGGTGAAGCTGGAAGGACCTTTCATTCTTTTCAGTATTTGCACTCATCTTTATTTTGTTCATCACTTGCTAAGATGGAGCAGTACCCACTGTCAGTGCTGTGCTCCGGAAAGGCAGGATGAGCTGAAGGAGGCTCAGGAAGATTTTGAAGATTGGGCTTCAGTGGGTCAGTGAATGGGACTTGGTACTTTAAAACTAAGCAGAGCACATAGTCCTTTCATGGTCCACCGTATCATGGGTGACTTCACATTGTGCTCTTAGCAGTTTATTAGTCTGAGGTTTCACTTGCTTTCAGATTTCTGAATGAATATTGCATCCCCAATAGGCAGAAACAGTCTTAGTATTATGTATGGTCAGAAACTTTTCGATTGACTCTTTTCTTTTGAAAAATGCTTATTCAGTGAAACTGAGTTGTGCAGGGAACACTGATTCTTTACGCTTGCTTTTTGTTGTAGATGATACTGCTATATAGCTCTAATTTTTGTTGGCATGAAATGAAATGGAGAAGAAAAAAAAGGTTAAAATAAGACTGAAGTGTTTTGATTTAATGCACTTTTAATTCTGTTTTGTAGGAAATTCCCATTTTTGGTCCACTTTTGAATGAAACAATTTTTGCAACATCAGCAGTTCATGCAAGAGACGTTTTGAAACTTGATCAGCACTGTGTGCTGACCTGCCTTGCTCATCCTCCTCTTTCCAGCTGGCTGTGTTGTGCAACTCTTGCTGTGGTCAGTTGTCTGACCTGTTGAGTATGGTTAGAAATGTTGTCTAAGTATCAGTCTGGAGGAAAGAGCGTGGCAGCAGTGAGCAACTTCTGATGTGAAGGAGAGGAAACAAAGATGAGAATAAAACCAAAGAACACAGTGAGATTCCCTTCCTAGTAAGTTTGTGGAAAGGAACAGTGGTTCTGGGCATGAGGTGCTGTTTTTTGTGTATTGAGAGAGCAGTAAGCTCCCTGACTTTTGGCACATTGATGTCTTGAGAGGCATAGTATTGCCCTTAAGTCTGATAACAGGAACAGGCTGCACTGTGAAATTTGATCAGTTTTAATTTATGTGGTCACCATGGATGTCACAGGGCAGGTGTATCATGCAATTACTCTTTAATTATATGATTAGTTAATAGGATTTGCTATTAAACATCATGTAACTATGTGGAGATTACCATGTAATTACCTTTAGTAGATGCAAAGCTAATTAGCATATAACCTGTATTCTTGCCTTGTGGTTCAGAAGACTATAATCTTGTAATGATATGGTACTCACTGTGTTGTTAGCCTGCCACTGCATGCTAGTTTCCGTGCGGTTAAGCGCACAGTAGTTTTCATACAAGTAATATTTGCGCCCTTTTACAAGTTGTCCTATAAACCTGTGCCCCTGTTGGTTTTGACAATGACTTAAACCAACTACATTTTCAAATTGCCTACGTGAAATGCTTTTGTTATGCCCCTTGCTTGCTGCTATGCTGTAAACTCAGCTGGATTTGAACTGTAATGAGAAGTATGAGATAGGTGACTTCATTAGCTTCATTCATTTGCTTCATGGCACCAAACCTAGTGCAAAATGTATAAGCCCATGTTGCTGATGTTTACTGTTCATTTGTGGAAAGCTATGAATTCTGGGTAGATAATTCTGCAAGTAATGCTCTGGTTCAATAATCACAGTAAAATTATGTGTACTTTAAAGATAAACATACTTGCCCAAGATTTAGTGGAGGTAAATTCTGTGTTTTGTTTCTCTTTTAAAATTCAGATGAAATATTGGTGAGCAAAGCTAGCTTGCTTGATAAACAGAAGCTAGTTTCTACCTTCTACTAGATGAATAAAAATATTTTTAAAATATTTGGTCTATGTTTTTGCATATATAAGAGCAAATTAACTGTGTTTATTCTATAACATATTCTTTGCTGTTCAGTTTCTAATAAAAGACTCCATCACACCTCTCAGTTGAGACAGGACAGGAAAAATGAACACTATAAATATAGTTGCATTGATTTTTCTGGCTTGTTTTTTTCCCCTCTTTTTCCTTTTCCTTTATTTTATTCACTCCCATTGTCTTTGCAGTAGTTTTCCCTGGCAGAATAGAAATACAAATAGTTTTTTCTTGCCCAAGAGTTGAGCAAACCTAAACTGTACATAGAAGTAATTGGCCTGTGTAAGGCACAAAATTTCACTTTCTATGGGCTATAAATCTGTTTCAATTTATACAGGAATGATTCAAGCTACAACTGTTTCTCCTTCAGCTTTGAGACTTGCCCTGTAATTTGCCATTAAAATGAATAGTATTTTTCAGGAATTGCCTCTTATCTAGAATAATAATTTCTGCACTGATAATTTTTACTGTGCCTGGTATGTGATTTCAGAAGCTAATGCCAGTTATTACAATGTCAGTATATACCTTGTCACTGACTTTTTGCAATAGCTCTCCACCCCATCAGTCTTCCTGACTGGTGCCTCTAAAGGCTGTTTGGTCAATCAGACAACAACAACATTTTCATTGGATCATTTAAAATATTAAAAAGAGGAGGAAAAGATTCAAATTAGTAGTGTGGGGCTTTGTCCTTGCTATTTTTATTATGCATTATTTGCAAGTAGGAGTTTGGACGTAACCACAACGAAGTGATGCCTTAAGTACCAAGAGTTATACATATATCAGCGGAACTTCCATGACTCCCCACATAAAACAGCATGAAAGCATTCTCAGACACAGCACAAACAAGCTTTCGGAGTATCTGTCTCACCAGAGACACCTGAGCCCCTGCCGTGAGAGGAAGAGGATTGCCATGGCCCCAGGCAGCTCAAGTAGGAGCTAGTCAGGGATTTTCTTCCTGGAAAGAGTGGTCCAGAGTGGGCACATTGGGAGCAGACCACAGCATCAGTTGTGAACTTACCCATAGGGGTCTGTGCAGGCATTCCCAGGGCCATGCAAGCTGACATCAGGCTGGTGCTCATGGATGGTCCAGACGGAGCTGTCTGCAGTGATGGGCATGGCTGTGTGCAGTCAGACCTGCAGGGAAGTGGCATTGAGCCATGATGTCTGTACAGGGGTTACCAACCTAAGTTTGAGGTAAATGGGTCTTTTGGCCTATTAGACTCTAGTTATACCTGTGCACACATGCACGCTTCTAGGTAACAGTATTTGAAGTTGTGATTATACAGGGATTTGCTGCCTGCATCTGGTCCCTTGCCATGCTGCTGCACCTTCTGCCTCTCTTTGCCTTCTGGTCTGGCCCCTTCCCAGCTGAACTCAGACTCTTACCTGGTTCATATCTATCTTCCCAAAGTCCAGCTACCCAAACCCTTCCTCCTGCGATGCTCCTCATATGGTTTACAGTTTTCCTTGAACTTAGAATAAATCCAGTTTAAAAAATTGCTCTGTTGTTGCCCCCTTTTGCTCAGAGGATCTACTAAGCCCAAGGAAGGGGGGACCTTGAAGACACTGCTGCTTTTAGAGTAGTGGGTAAGCTGTGTTAGCTAGGTGGGCTGTTTGTGATTTGGGTCTGTTTAATTCTCCTGTCGCCTAAATGACTTGTACCCTGATAGTATTCTATCACCTCCATTGCCATAAATGCACCTCACACTCCACATTCAGACTGCTCGTGAAAATACTCAATAGGAGCAGACCAGGATGGAAACCCGCAGATTGCTGCAGATCCCACTATCTAGTTTCTGTATCCTTCACTTTGACAGTGACATTCTGCTGGTTTTGACTATGTGGGGGTTTTTTTCCCAGCCAGTTCTGCACTTATCTTCAAATAGTTTCTTCTAGACTGTGTTTCCCTAGCCTATTTGTGCTAGGAAATGTCATGCAAGACAGTGTCAAAAGCCCTAATAAGTCAAGATATATGACATGTACTTATTCTTTCCTATCTGCTGTGCATGCTTATTTGTCAGAGAAGGAAATTACAGTAGTTTGACATTACTTGTTCTTGGCAAATCCATTATTGGCTTTTACTCATCTCCCTCCCTCTCTCTTTTTCTTCTAAGTTTTTTGAAGTAGTTTGTTTATTTGCTCCAATATTTTTCCTGACTACTATAAAAGAGGGTTTGCTCCTGAAACCATCTCTGATTTTTTTTAATAATTACATCAGTTAGCTTAATAAAATATGTTATTTCTCACTATTAACCCTTTCTGGTGTATATCTCTACACTACTTAAGCTACAAAACCTTGCTGTTGCTACAGTATTGACACAGGCTGGTCTGAAATTTTCTAGACCCCCCATTCACCTCTTTTAACTAAGAGCATGATATTGCTTTTTTCCCCTTTTCCTGGGGCTCATCATTCACTATCCCTGAGCCCTCAGAATTAACTGCTAATGCTCCTGACTCTATTTCACCTACTTCTTCAAGTATCCCATGATGAAATTGGCCTGGCCAGGTGAACTGAACACATCCAGCTACTCCTTATCTTATTTTTCCCTCTTCTAAGCAGAGCTGTAAGCCCATGTGTTGTTGGTACTCACTGGTGTTAACAAACTGCCTATAGATAAAGAATTTGATACTTGGATCTCTTTCAGATGTTCTACTGGCAGCTTTCTTCCTGTATAAGTAGAAACAAACTCTTTTCTTCATCTTCTTTTTACTAATACCCTATTTACAGAAATATACTCACGTTGCCATAGATGCATCTTCTAATTGTATCTTATTTGGTCCTTTACTGATTTTACCCTTGCCTTTATTTTATGTCTGTTCTTCTATGAGCTGGCTCAAACTTTCAAGTATGTTTCCTTCTTGTGTTGAAGGCAATGAAGAGTTTATGAAACAGACAGATGGGGAGATGAGCACCACCTGATATTGAAGTATTCTGAATATCTAATAAATGCATGAAATGCAGAAATATTAAACCACGTGAGAATTCAGATTTGCAAGTGGACATAAGTTTAGCAGAACAAGAGTTAGAGAAAATCTTCCTGAGCTACATGTGATCTTTCCCAAGGAGTGGCTGGTTTCTGCAGCAGTTAATGTCCAACTTTACAGCACGTTGTTACTTGGGACTGAAGATGTGATTTATCACTTCAAGTAGCTCTAGGAACTGAGATGACGCGGCAACACTGAAGAACAGAAAATTCTCTTGCCTTACAGGAAAGCTACAGGATAAAATTTGAGGCATCTTTTATCTCGCAACTTGTTTGTATCGGCCTTCATTATTCTATGTTGTTTTTCTCTATCTCATGTTTCCACTTTTCTCTCCTCGTCTATTTTGTGGCATCAGAAAGCTGTGGAAATCCAGGTGGAAGCTGGGAAAGCCCAGCATGTCACAGGTGAAGGTAGTAAATGGCAGGGAGATACCAGGTTAACTTGGCCGCAGTGCCTGTTAGTGGGCTGAGAACAAGCCATTAGCTGCGAGGTTGCTCTGGTGGAACTGGGATCACTGGTGGAACTGGGATTCTTATTACCAGAGAGCTGGCAACTATGTCAGTGATAAGGCCTGCTTGTGACTGGACATTTGGAGTAAATCAGGGGCACAGCGGAACTGCCTGTAATGGCTAAATCTGGGGTGCCTATACTGGTGCTAACCGGAAGCAAATGAGGAAAGGAGCTTTGCCAGTTCAGTCCTGACCTTGTTGCTTTTGATTATTTGAAATCTCCATAGATGACAAAACTGTGGACTCTTTACCACAATTGCAAAAAAGGATCATGGTTCCTTTACCTATGGATTTACTTATCGTCTTATATCTATTTTGAAAAAAATGAACTCTAAAGAAACAGGTTTCATCCGGTGTGCCTGACTGAAATCCAATGTCTGATGAGAAGGCAAATACAACATTGTCCATCTTTGTTTCCTCTCTGGTCTGTGATGTAGTGATGTACTAAATAACTTCAGGCACATATTGCGCAGCTTGTGCTGGCATTGAACCAGAAGAAGCTTTGTGTGTTTGTTAATGAGATCAGTACCGTTGGGGGTAGACTTGGTGCTAACTGTCAAGTTTAGTTCATGATGTTTCGTGCTGTGTGCTTTTGTCTTGTGTGCTAGTAAGAGATTTCTGTAGTGCACAAAATCGAACTACTTGGAATCCTTCTTTCTTTTTTTTTTTTTTTAACTTTAATTTCCCTCCTTCTTTAGGGAAATCCTTGTGATTTGAGTTAAGGTGATACTGGCGATTCCATCATGGGGCCATGAGTATTGATATGGGTGTTCAGACTTTTAAATGCAAGCAAGAAAGGGACAAATCTGTGGGACATATTAAGTTCAAATCTGGGAACAGTCTCTTTCTGGAGTAGTAATGGGGATATTATAAGAGCAAAGTCCTAAAACCAATAGAAGTTTAGTAATAGTGGCAGTAGGAATGGGGGTAGTCCACTTTTCAGCAGAATATGAAACTGTTAGTGGAGTTAAAAGTTTGATTTCTTTAAACTTCCCATTCTCACAAGAGCTGTGGTACTTTTCCCTGTTCTGAATGGAGGCGGTGAGCATATTCTGAAAGAGGGATAGCACTTGCATTTTACTCATATCTTAACTAGACCTGTGAAGTGACCTATTGATTATGTACTGGTGAGGAAGCTGAAGGAATATCCTGGGTCTCAGATCTCTTTCCCCTCATAAAAGCAGAGCCATTTGGCAGTGTCATTCTTGGTACAGGTTCATGAGATGACAGATACACTGAGGGCAGGATGATTCGTACTTGCATCTTTGATTAGTTCTGCTCCCAGATTTCGGACTTTCAAATGGGACCAGATACCTTGGCTTACCTCCTTCTAGATGGTGTGCTGTGCTGTGAATAACAGCAATAGCAGGTTTTGAATATTGTTTTTGATTGCCATAAAGTAAAAGGAGAAGTTATTTAACACATATTTTAATTTAGTTTGGATCTTTTTTTCATCTATTCTACATATGTTCTTTTTTTTTGAAATGTGGATTTTAAGATGATAATTTCTCTGTTCATCTCTGAATCTCATTTGTGAGCACAGTATGGTTTTCTATCAGTAGCTGTACATGAAGAACTTTGCTGAGGAACCAGTCTGCCATTTTCTGAATATTTTCTTGTTTTCTCTCTTTTGCACATAATCACCTTGAGCACTATGGTCTGTTTTAAAATCTATGGTTATTTTGCCGCACTTGGAATAAACAGTATAAATGGTTTAGAAACTTCTATTACTCATGATTTTAAATAATTGCCTCCAGTAATTCACTTGAAATATTCGCCCTGCAGATGTTAAAAATGTAGATGTCAAAATCGTCATCTGCTTGCGCTACTCCCTCCAGTCCTGTTATGGAAGTATTACCTAATTGTGTTATATTTATTTACAAATCTACAGAATTTAAGTGACTATAAATTCCAGCTTTTGATGAACCTTTCAACTATAAATATTTAACTTCTCAAATTACTATGGAAATAGCTTCTAGGAGAAAGAACCATGAGTCCTAACAAAGGAAAAAAGTGCCACATAAATTTCAAATATATAACGTGAGACTTGTACTTTTCAAACCAAAATTGATACAAGACATTTATGAAATATATTCTGACCAATGCTTAGATATTCGTGGACAGCATAAGAATTCTGCAACAGAAAATGCACTATTTGTGTACTATTCAAGTTATATATGTTCATATGGGATCAGAATTTACCTTAATTTCCTATCATACAAAGCTATCGCTAGAAAAAACAATCACTAGAACCATTATTACATTTTCAGATATCTGAAATGGGATGAACGTCTGTCTTACCAGCCTTTGTCACAGCCGTTTCACAGCCTGGGTATCTCAAACTCATTACAGAGTCACAAACAGATCCTGAGACAATTATTTATCTCATTTGAGCAAAATAAATTTAAGTTTTCATTTGAAACTAGTTAAGTAGCATCATTTCTGTCTCTAGGGTTTTGCTTATAATCTTACAAGGCTTATGACCTTAGGCTAAGCTTACAGTCATGAAGGCCAGCTTGAAGTGCAGAGTCAAGTGCAGAGTCCTCCATTTGGGTCACAACAACCCCACGCAGTGTTAAAGCCTTGGGGAAGAGTGGCTGGAGAGCTGCCTGGCAGAGAAGGGCCTGGGGGTGTTGGTTGATAGGTGGCTGAACATGAGCCAGCAGGGTGCCCAGGTGGCCAAGAGGACCAATGGCATCTTGGCCTGGATCAGGCACAGCGTGGCCAGCAGGAGCAGGGAGGTGATTGTGCCCCTGTACTCAGCACTGGTGAGGCCGCACCTCGAGTGCTGGGTTCAGTTTTGGGGCCCTCACTACAAGAAGGACATTGAGGGGCTGGAGCGCGTCCAGAGAAGGGCAACGAGGCTGGTGAAGGGGCCTGGAGAATAAGTCCTATGAGGAGAGACTGAGGGAATTAGGGTTGTTTAGCTTAGCTTAGAGGAGGCTGAGGGGAGACCTCATCACTGTTTACAACTGCCTGAAAGGAGGTTGTGAGGGGGTGGGTGCTGGGCTCTTCTCACAAGGGACAAGTGATAGGACGAGAGGAAATGGCCATAAGTTGTGCCAGGGGAGGTTTAGACTGAACATTAGAAAGAAAGAATGTCTTTATTGAGAGAGTGGTCAGGGCTTGGAACAGGCTGCCCAGGGTGGTGGAGTCACCATCCTTGCAGGTGTTTAAAAAACAGGTAGATGAGTTCCTTAGGGACATGGTTTAGTAGGGAGACAGGCACGGTTGGACTTGGTGATCTCAGAGGTCTCTTCCAACCTTATGATTCCATGATTCTAAGTGCCCCAATAAATTTTAACTAATTTCTCACTCTTTGCTATTTCTGTAATGTGCATTTGACAGAAACTAAGTTAGTGCCTTAGTGACCATATTAGAGCTTCACTTTCAAGAGGAGACTTGGACTGTTTCCGCTTGTGACTCTGCTACATTATATAATAAGACAGGACAAATGTGCTTTGTATTGATTATACCTCTTACATGACAAAGGTAAGAAAACTGGCCAGAATTGTATTCATGTTGTTCCAAATACAATTAAATAGAAGTCACATTTACATGAGGACACAGACAAAGGGGAAAAAAGGCAGCAAAAAAAACAAATTAAAGGAAATACATTTTCATGAAGGTGTAATGTGGTTTTGGGACTCAATCAAAATAATTTCCAAGTTCAGAGTTAAGGAAGAATTTGAGAAAGGGATTAAACATACAAATGACTTCCAAGCAGAGAACACTGCTTGAATACAATGATGAGCAACAGAGTGTTATGTTAACAGCATTATATTAAAACCAGACCATTATGATTAGCAAAGCATTATATAGAAAGGCAAATATTTGTGCTTCTGTATTTAGAGTGCAGTCTTAACAGCTTGGATGAAAATCATGTCCTTTACCTCTCAAAAAGCTTGGTGTTTAACCTAAGCTAATCTTCTAAACATTCTCTGTAGTATCGGGGAAGAAAAAGAGACAAGGAACTATTTCCTTAGCATTTTAAAGCTCTGATTCAGCAATGAGCTCTCTGTTTATCTGCACCAGAGCAATACTTCATCAGGTCCAGACAGCAGGAGCTCCACTGCTCATGCAGAGCTTGGTAACCAATGCCATCAGTGAGTGAGGATGGCTGCATTCTGTATTGCGGGCCAGGACAGGTACAGAACCAAACAATACAAAGATTCTTCAGGACTGGGACATGAATATGATCTATGGTGATTACTTTTCTAATATCATCTGTGTCTAGACAGATGAGTATGTTCTTGTTAGCTGATGAGTTGTGTTAATGGCACTGGTAGGAATGTGTCTTCAGACAACCATTTACTTCCTCTGAGAACTGCTTTTATGATGTTCCATGAAGACAGTACACAATTCAATAGATGCTGAAAAGCCTCTGAATGTTTTTCATAGTCTCAATGTTTTATTTTAAATAGCATGTCATTTACAAGACTCCCAAAGACAGATAGCTTTCCCTGCTAGCTTGCAGTCACTCTGCAATTATATGGAACAGATGATGAAATGATCATGGTGGCGTCTCACTGCTACATTTTGCCACTGCTATGATCTAATGTATTTCAGCAACAAGCAATTCCCTCCTGCATTTTATATTCATCAGATGTCTACATTAACACACTGTCACTTCTATCAGCTATACTTAGGGTTTTTTCAAACTTGAAATATGGTTTTTAATCTAGAAAAAGTGCCACTATATCGCTGTAATGGTAAAGGTGGAAGTTACCCAATGCAATGGTAGAATGATGCTTCACTGTTTAAAACCTTACCCTGAGCATTAAGATATGTATAATAGTCTTTATGGAGCTAAAATTTGCTAGGCCAAATTTTCCATGCTGACTGCTTAGCCTGTGTTGTTTTCTGTAAGCGTTTGCTTTAGACAAAAACTCCCAGGTGATGTGCACGCTGACCTTTGTAGCTATAGGTTTAGTTTAGTTTATTGATGATGGTTTAAAAACATCTGTTGAGGTTCAGTCCATCCTTGATCAGAATAAACAAGGAATGAAAAAAAACCAACACCAGATTTTGCTCATAGAGAGCATCACACTAAAGCTACTGAAAAATTCTCTGTGAGGTTCCAGCCTTTCCTAAATATGCTGCACCTCCCTGGGGGACATGTGCTTGTTTATTTCACAGTGATATCACTTATCTTTAGAAAAGTTCACAGTTCACAGCACATCCTGTATCTCCTTTTTTATCTCTGTGATATCGAAGTCTGCCAGGTTGGCTTTTGTAATGGAACAAAGCATGAAGTTCTAGAAAACAAAGGAAAGGTATTTGTTTGGTTTTCATCCCCATGGCTGTAAATCGAGAGATCAAAGAAATATTGAAAATGTATCATACTAAAATGGTGAGTAGAATGAATTTTGCAGGGATGAGTTGGTCATTAATACATGAGGACGAATGTGAAAAAATATGAACATTTTGCTCTACCTATTTATTTCTCTCTATATATCTGGTTTACAAGCACTGATGTCTTCATGTTGCAAAGAAAGTTCTTTTCACACTTCCTGCTTGTTGAAGATTTCATTTCTTGTACATCTCTAAAAATACACAGAAAGATTAAAAAAAATATATCTGCATGCAGCAACTTACCACCATGCGGGGACTTCCTCTGCATATGCTCAGTGTTTTAAAATTGCATCAGCAATGGAAAACTGTGTACACAGCATTTACTACTGACCTGCACTAGCTCTGCAGTCACCAGGCAGAACTCACCACCAGAAATTTTTCTCTGTACTACTTTGTACTAAGGCTGTATCTTCGCACAATTTACACAGCTGAAGGATCTTCAAGATCAAAGCCTTATGCCTGAGCACAGTCTTGTTCCTGGTGTATTAAACCAGGCCGTTCTCTCTGTGAGCACTTTGATGCAGCAACAGCAGTCAGGAAAAATAACAAACCGAGAACAAACTGAGAGAGGAAGGAGGCAATGCAATGTGTTCTCATGTCTCTTAGGTTTCTGCACTGAATGTAATATGTGCACATCCCCAGCTTTGGATAGATTTCTCTTCATTACATTGTTCTCCGTAGCCATCAGTCATGCCTGAAGACTTCATCCTCACTTTCTTGGAAATACAGTAGGGAAAGCATAAAGGATTCAGGCTGAGAACAAGAGATTATTTCCAGTGATTCCCAGTGTAGGAAGAACAGCACACCCATTGATTCACCTAGACTTGCACCTGGCCACCTGTACAACATGGAAATGCTGTACATGATATTATGCAATATCACCATCTTGGAAGGTTTACAAGAACTGTGTTTCTCTTCCATGGAACTCTTTGCTCAGGAATGGGTGTTCTCAGTGACTCGTGCTCAGCTCTGCATCTCCTAAGGCACCCTCATCTTACTTTGTTCTGCTAGAAGAGGCCATGGCACAGGACTGAGAGTGGGCATCACAGATGAGGAAATTCAGAAGAATCTCTAGTACTTGTGGAAAGATAGATAGACATCGTTTCCAAAGAGAAAGATGTGTCTGTGGACACAGAGAAAAAAACCCCAGCCTCTTATGAGAATATCACAAAAATTAAGCAATGCCAAGAAACAAGGGGGAAAACCAGGGCCACCTTTAAAGCCAAAGAGATCATTTCTATTTCAGGCTCAGCTTCTGGAGAGAGCCAAACCAAACCTTTCTCCTTTTTTTTCCTCATGGCAGAACAGAACTGCCAACACTCTGGTTAATAGTTACACTGAAATACCATGTTCCTACCCACACTACCTTTTCACCTGAAGAAGGAAGCAGTTCTGTGGAGGAAGTCCTTGGTTTGCCCTCTGTAGACATGATAGGGAAGAATGATTGCGGAAAGGAAAGCTTTTCACTAGAGTCAGGGAATAGTCCTTCAGGTCACTTGTGAGAATCTATTTGTGCAGCTGCAGCCAAAGCACCTGAGAAGGTACCACAATACAGCAGAAGACACGATCGCCCAGTTTCACCGTGGTACTGCAACTTTTACTCCTGGACCCAGCTGTGACCTGAGGTGTTGCAAGGTGGGTGTTGGCAGGCTTTCAGTTGCAGATACCTGAACCCCAGGTAACATTACAGAAATTTCATGTCTTTGGCCTGTCATGCTTGATATTAAGCTGATTTATGATCTGCACCTTTAGCCTTTAGCCAGGGGAAGTCCTATTAAATTCAGTAACAATTTGCATAAGCTGAGATTTTAGGAATTAATAAGAAAGTGGATTAAAATTTCTTTTCTATCTTTATTTATGACAGTACTTTTATATACTAGACAAGCTACAAACACTTAGAGATGATAGTGAGGATTTCATTCTATGAAAACAAACACTGGATTGCATTTAGATGGACATATAATAAGCTAAACAAAGATTCCACTTCAAAGCTGTCTTCTGTACTTGCTTCTACTGCCAAATGGTAACCAGTAGGCTGAGACCCAGTAGGGAATACTGAGATATTCTTCCTTGCTTGAATTGATTCTTTCTTTACCTTATTATGAACTACAGCCATAACTAATTTTACCAAATTTGCCTTGTCTCACCACTGTCCTATATGTAAATATATGTTCTTCTTATTGTTTCCTTCATATATCCTATGTCTTTGGGTTGTTTCCTGTGATTACTTAAGCTATCTGCTCTTAATTAGCTGTCTATGAGCAGGTCATAAGGTGCCTATGAGCAGTTTCCACTTCTTCTTTTATATGCTATGCAGAAACCAGTATGTGACTGAGGATGTTTCTCTAGCACAGTTACTTATTTCCATTTTACTACCACCTTAAATGTTATCAGTAATAATCCTTTTGATTACTCCTTTGCCAGATTAGCAGAACAATCCCCTTCTGAGTCACAGATCATATTACTGGGTGTGGGCAATGCCAAGCTTCTACTTTTGCTTTCATTATATTAATAAGACTTTTCCGTTGTCATACCAACAGGAATAACTGTTGATAACAGCTAAATAGAGGATGATGTAAATTCCTCAAGTGACTTTAATGCTTGTACTTTTACAGATGTTGGCTGTACTAATTGCACTTAAACTCCCTGTCTGCTTTCCAGCTTAAATTCTTAGCCGATGTCACCTGTGTTGTAAGGCTGGAGTTCACTAAAATAATATGAAATGGATTGAAGCACCATGTAACTGAATTTTTTCTCCACTTGAACATGCCAGTTCTTCAAACACTGACCCAATAGCAGAACTTAGTATTTCCATCAGCATTTAGAAAACAAACACAAAACCCAGAGCAAACAAAACCCAGCAATGTGTTTCCATTAGAACATATAAACCAGAAAGCTGCTACACACGCTGTGTTCTCTATGAGCTGTCTGCATCATGTGATTTTTAAAAGTATGATATGTGCAGTTTTAACCATCAATAGGTAATTGGAAAAGGTTGGCATCCTCCAAGAGATCACATTAACCTAGAAGGGTATATGCTTTTGACTGGAAACCACGCTAATGTATTGTTTCAAACCAACCAAATCAGTCCATTTCAAGCTTCGGGAGAATTCTGAACAAGGACTTGTCTAACATTCACTCAATATGAATCATCTTTAAAAGTCTTCATCCTCTGCCATGAAGATTCAGGGGAGTTTTCTTTACTGTCTTTCATGGAACCAGGCTCAAACATGTTATCCTGCCTACAGTGAAGCCAGCATCAAAACTGGCAGACTCTACATTCATCGCAAGAACGTCATTGTTAACAATTTAACATCTGAGGAAGCTGAACAGAAAAATATCACATTCTCCATCGCTATAAACAATAAAACAAAATTCTTTTTTCTTACATTATCAATAAACCTGTCCCTCCGTCCCCCACTCCCCAAATTAAAAACTTTTAATTCAGGAGAAACTCTCACGAATATGCTTTGGTTAAAGATAAGAATTACGTATGAACACTTTTTTAAAGGTCTGTATATTTGCCCAATATATTCTCATTATGTTTTTACTAATGTGAATCAAATATAACTTATATAGAAGAAAAATTATTTGTGAAATGAGAACAAGACTGTTTTCCTACAGACAATGATTGAAGATGCCACTGAATAATAAGACTTGCATGGTTTTTCTTTTTAAACATCATCTTCTCTATGCAAATATTTACATTCTTGTTTTAACTCTTCAGATTTTAAAATAACGATGAACATGTATTCAATGAAAGGACAGTATATAACAATGTAGTCAGCACAGAGCCAACAGAGACTTTTCTTAACCTTCTTTAAAATCATGTCCTAGATAAAATCTCGTCTTCTACTTAAGGGCAAAGATAAGGAAGGTAAAGCCAAACCTCTAGTCCAGATTGCCTCTCACAACAATGCTTTACATGCCTATCTATTTTTTTTCCCTACTCTTTCTGTTTATAGCAGGCACGGGAAAGAACAATGAGAAATATTACAGCCTTTGACTAGTAAATAGATGCACATAGTCTGAGTCCAGTAGTGATTTAATTATAACACGGATGCGACAGTCTTGATGCCAAAGTGTTGAATGTAAGTATCAGAGCAAGTTATGTTAAGTTGATTGATCTGATTGAAGAGCTGCATTAATAGTCTAAGCTTTTCTACCTCATTTGCATCAGATGTAATGGAGAGGGCAAAATTCCCTTTAAGGGAATGAGCATGTCACCATGTAACTTCGTAGGGTCACTGGAAACTCTGCCTTTCTAAAGAATTTTGGATGTCTTCTTCAGCAGTGATATGAGTTAAATAGATAATAAAAGTGATGAGCAGCAAAAATGATGTGCATATAATGAAATAATGTCCATTTCCTTAATGAATTGTTTCAGTTCAAGTATCAGTCCTGGAATGTCTTAACTGCACAAGCTGTAACAGAAACAAGAGAAACTATTTTTTTTTTTTTGGTGCTGTGCACAGCTGCCAAACTTATTATCACATCACAGACATTCCCCACGAGTTGTGTATAACCTGCGTGCCTATGCTTTCTTATCAGTGAACATTACAAACTATAGTGCACTACACATTTCTCAGCTGCTTCCCTTTCATGGATGCTCATCAATCATATGTTTTGGCTTATGCAAGGATGAGGTTAACGGTCTTCTAGTTGCTGCCTGATTCACTCCTACGTTTCATAACTTCTCAGCTGTTCTTAATGAGTGTATTAACTATACTTAAGCACCCTGCTTAGCTGGGAGAAACATAGGATCCCTTGAAAATCCATCTTTGATCATTGTTCTCCATGAAAGCCAAACACTATCAGAAAAGGTTCCCCACTCCCCTTCTTCAATGATACCATCCCTTTTCTTCTGTCCCATCTCTTCCCAAAGATGCATATTCTTAAATTTTCCTGAAATAGTTTCCGTATGCATTTGGACTTGGGTCAGTTTGCTTCCTCAGGCATTGTCCTTTCTCTCAGCTTCACCTTCTATCTTTCCTTGTTTTCCTGATACACCCTAAGTAATTTAACTTACAGTTTATTAGATATGCAGTTGCAAGCTGTGACAATACTGAAATATGAACATATATGATATATTCATGTTGTTAACATTTTAAAGCCGGATAGGCAAACTGTAGAACACTGCTTTTTCATCTTATATAGTAAGCTGGGCCAACAGGGGTAAAATTTCTCTGGAATGTTACTGATTTTGTCTTGAACTTTTCTCAATGGATTTAAATACTGCAGGGCACTTATGTTGCCACTGAACATAACACTTTTTACCAAAGCTGAAGGAGAAATATTCCAAGGTAGAACCCAAGTTTTTCCTTCCTATGTGTGTATGTTGCTGTATCTATTGATTTATCTCTGAAAGAGCAGCCAGGGGATGAAACAAAGAGCATCTTCCTTAAGTGTTATGAAAAGCCTGTATTTCAGCAACAGAGGTCCATTTCTTGGCATGCACTGTTGAGAGCTTTACTCTTCTGGTGCACTTCGGTTTACTTTCTGTTCTTACAATCTGTCAGGCTTTTTCCTGGAACTAGTGCCTCAAGACCTCTCCCTCCTAGACACCACTTCTACCCTCCCTCCCCTACACGAACTGCATGTCAAACTCTGCCAGTTCCTGTTTTAAGAATGCAATGTTCTTGGGAGCCAACAAAAACATAATTTGCAATGGCATTTCATTGGTGCACCCAGCTTCCCAAGGGCCAGGGTAACAGCCTGCAACAATTTAACCTGCAAAAAAAAGCCAGTTGCGTTTCAAAATCAAGTAATGCACAAATAGCAATTCATGCTTCTCCATCTTTCTTCTACTCTGTCTCCAAAACTTTGAGTTCCCATCTGTTGGTATTTTCTCCAGGACATCTTCCATCTCAGAGTAATCTTCCCTGCCATTTTCTTTGGCAACTTTCACCAGAATTCTCTTTATCTCTTAAGGCAACTCAAGATGGACAAGGTCTGTATTTTATTCATATTTTATGTTCTTCAAAGAAATCTCTGGATGTCTTTTTTAATAAGGAGAAATATACACAGCAAACAGCAAGTAGCTGTAAGCCTACTTCAGTCATGTACATGTTTTGCCTGGAGGTGAGATAATTAGCTTAATAAAGCCTGAGATGTTAAGTTCACTAGAATTTGAATATCTAAACCCACTAATATTCTTTTAAAAACCTAACCTTCATTTATGATATATTTTAACATTTTTAATCATCTGGACAAAAGACTTTTAAAGACATTAATCTGGAAAACCTAAAGATATTATTGTGTCTGTAGGTCTGGTATTAGGACCATAGCGAGCCCTTTAAAACCCTGCCATCTACCCCCATCATCCTTTGAAATACACTGCCTGAACAACACACAGTTAAAGGAAGAATCCAAGCCCAGAGCTGAGCTTCTATTCCAAAATCTTCAGGGCATATTGTCATGACTGCAGCTGCATCATAGTTGTGTCCCTGAACTCTCAGCTACTGGTTCCCAGCCTCCAGCTGAGGGGCAGTTTGGATTGACTGGGTTAGTCCTCTTGGTTCCTTTCAGTGCCAAGTCATACAGATTAGTTTAAACCTATTGGTAATGGTTTAACTTTGTAGTGAAATATATTAAAGAGTTTTCATGCATGCATTCATCTTCTGCTTCTCATCACATCCAAACAGCAGGAATTTACTGTCTGTAGCAGCTGTGACATATTTACTTCTTAAACTGCTACAGCTGTTTCCCAAGCAAACTGAGGAGCTTGGAACTGGTGCCCCTGTACTTTTCCATTCATACAGCTTTTGAATAGGAAGGTCAGACTCTCTTAATAAGCCTCTAGCCCTCTGAGGGCTGAAAGACTTCCTTGTCCATTGGAGAAAAGGCATCCTGGCCTAGCCAAATGAGTCTGCTGTGTGGCTAAACAATAGGTGTGGTGTGAGGCTCTCATCTCAGTCCTGGGTTTGAAATACCAAGTGCAGTTCAGAGTTGCTTCTGGCTTAAGTCATTTGACATTAACTCCTCTTGCCCTACCACTATGACAAAGATGAAGCAGCTTCTTTGGTAAAACTAGCTCTAGGAAATGGGCACAGGCTGTGCAAGTACCAGGAGAACTATGGAGCTGGCCCCCAGAACAACTGTAGACATCACTGTACCTGAATGATTGCCGTTGTAACCTTGCAGACATCTGCTGGTAAACCAGTTCAGTGGTCATGAGTTGGTTTACATCACTACGATCTGAGTTTTATACATAGTATCTGTACTCAGCATAGTTTGCACAGGAGATTTTGCTGCACTGGGACGTCAGTAGCTCCCTGAGAACTCCACAGGAAAGCACAGGGGGCGAGTGGGAAATGGGGCAGCACGATGACAGCCAGACAGGACATTGGTAATATTGACACTATAGCCCTGTATGCACTACAGAGGAATACTCTGAGGCTGCTACAGCCTTTGCGAGTGAATGATTGATTATCTCTCTCCCCTTTTCTGTCCCAGGAGAAGCAAAACAATCCAGAGGAGACTGAATTACTGAGCATTTGTTGAAAATAAAAGAGAGGAGCTAATAATTACCTCAACCTCAGTTTAGGAGTAAAATATCAGTAATCAAATGAGCTGGGCATAGGTTCAAGCCCTGTGCTTATAAAGGGACAATATAGAAAAATAACAGTGGTTTTATACCATCACCATAATCAAGTTGAATGAGTGCACATTAACCACCACACAGCGTTAATAAGAACTGAAATCTTTTTTTCTGGGTATAGATTAACTAACAAGTGAATCCCATGGACTAGTAATAGTGGAAATACTTTGTTTGAGCCAGAGGAAGTCACAAACTGTAGCTCTTTTCTCCTTAAGAAGAAACTCAGCTGCAAAGATTTTTCAGCCAGCACTGGAGAATGGTTGCATGCAGGGCAGATCCCAGCATCACCCAGCCCTGTAGCAGCATTCACAGACTGACACAGCAGCCAGCTACCCATCCAGCTCTCCCAAGGCCTGGCAAGACTTACAGGGTCAATGCAATGCAAAAAAAGCCTCAGCAAATTGTTCTGTATAATCGCTTGGGAAGTGCGGGTTACAGTAGCAGGGGATGGCAGAGCTTTGCAAGAGAAGCTACAAGTATTTCAGCCCTCAGGGGTGTAAATCTCTCTTTAGTCAGTGGCTGCTCCAACTGATTTGGGACAGCAGCCAGCTCGATATTGCATAGCTGCGCTCCTGTCAGGGCCTGGGTGCTAGGCCTCTTTCCAAAGCCTGGCAATCAAACCAGGAAAATATTTAGTTGGGGTATAATTTAAAACCTTAACTGGAGTACTAACCAGAACAGGAAATTCCATCATTTAACAAGATTGGTAATGATTGTTTACCCTACAATGAAGGGAGAAACATGGAACAAAATCTAACACTCTGAATAATCTCTGCATTTCTGGTGAATCAAGACTCATCTATGTAGATATTTTACTGGATAATTTCAACCTAACCATAAAGATGAACAAAGAAGGCTCTTCCCTTCTCCCTCACAGAAGTGGTTGCTCATCTGATGAACACTTGTGGGGCCTCACTGAGGTCTCCTGCAGGATGCTTCTAACCAGCAGTTGGAGTATGACTGTCCTCTGCTAGTTATTTGTTGAAGAATGTGTGGTGCTTAGAGAAATGATAGTGAAAGAGTGAGGATGTAGTTGGAAAAGAATCTCTGTCATGACATGTCAGCCTGCAGATGCAGCCGGGGTGGGCTGTGCTTGCTGAAGTTAAAAGCTCTGAAGAGACTGCCAGTGGCTATTGTTCATCTCTGACAGGGATTCAATGCAATGTTGCAGCACCTCTATAAGCTTCAGAATGTCAATGAATCGAGTCATTAATTTTTGGTGGTTTCTTTTGGCTTGTGGAGAAGCATGGAGTGATTGTGAAGTGTCTGTATGTCTGTAGTTCAAAAAAGACCTTTGAACTTTGCTTTGAACAGTGCTTTGCTGCACATAAGTACTAGTTTCCCTGTTGGAGGGGGAACTGAAAACCAGATCTTCTCAAGATGTGTCCTTAATAAGGCTAGTAGACTGTTCTTTTAAGCTCTTTGCCGTAATGAATATTTAAGTGTTTTATCCAGACTGTTTCATTCAATCTCCTCTAGCAATGGGAAGTGATGGTGGTAAATGGCCAGGGAAGGCTTTGAGAAGGAAAGGGGTAGTGTAAGTAGTAGCAATGTCAAAATGTAGGTAGAAGCCACTCCTACTTTCTCAGAATAGTTTTTTTAATCTGCTATTTGTTCGTTCTTTAGTCTACTGTTTGGCCAGAGCTTGAAATGAAGAGCATGTGGTGGAGTGAAGAGGGAAAAGCATGGGAGAGCCCTTGCCCTTGCTCTGGCTTCTCCTTAATTGCTGACTGCTCAGCAGAGCTCAGGCGGAATGTGAAGTGCCAGAGGGCCTGCCACACTCTGAGTGGTTCTATGCTCTGCTTTGCAAGACAGGAGTGATATGACATGGACACTGATGTCTAGAAGAGGATGTAACTGTGAATCTTTTTGGCAGTCTAGAAAGTGGCAGCAAAGTCCATGTGCACTCGAATTCCAGCCTTTGCACTAGTGTTTGTTTTTTAGAAGGCTTAAGTCGTTGCCTGGTCTTTCAACTGGTGTCTGTGGTCCATGTTCTTAAGCACCCATTTTTCTCTATAAAATGCAAAACTATGTGCTTACGACAGGACTCACTAGGCAGCAGGATGCTTAAAATGCTAAACCTAGTTCACCTCTAGGAATCAAACCCCTATTTATTTCTTTTATACAGTACTGTTTGCAATCCAGCAAGTGCAATTAACTCAGTTTTCAGTCTCTATATAAACAATGCTTTTCGTTTGCTTAAGTCCCTCTACAAGGGCTTGCCTGGAGAACTTGTCAATAAGGCTGGCAGGGTGACTGCTGTATGTTTCTGATCCTTTAACCATTTGTTTAGAAACAACAGTCTATGCTGTGCAGATTAGTCAGTAAGAGAAGAATTTAACAAAAACCAAATGAAGAAGGATTCAATTTTAACTGTCTATTTTTCAATTTCTAAGAAAATAAATAGAAATTCCTGGCCTTTTTTTAGGAATTTACGTCCCTTAGTATTTGTTACCAATTCTTTAGCATTCCTTTTTGAACTTGCTCTAAGTTGCTGTCAATGTCCAAGTCAGAGAGATGGAGTGATATGAAAATATCTATCTATCCCCCACACTTGATGATATCTTGAGTGAAAAAAATCTCATAAACTCTATTTGACATCACTAACATGATTTTAATTCTAAAGAACTCAATTTGTATGGATAGTTTTTTCATTTATACACTTTCATTCATGCACCTCAGTGAGCATGCCTCGTTAAACCTAACCCTGCTCTGCAAGGAATTGAGTGCCTTCTGTTGTACAATACATACCTGCAAATCTATACAAAGTCAGGACATCCACAATCTAACAGAGACATTGGACTACACTGTTCAATATTTGTAGTCTCTATATTGTTTCTAATCTTAAACTAAATTTAATTAAAACATCATCTATATATGAGTTCTTCTGTCATATCTTATAGGTAACCAACAATTTATTATTAAAATTAGGTTAAAAACACATATGCATAAAGATAATCTTATTTTGAAGGAAAATAATTCTAGAAGCCTTTGATTTCACAGATGGCTTGGTTTTGGTTGATACCTGTGTGGGGTACCAAGCTTTAATAGATATGAGCATTCACTCGATGGAAAGATGCCTCAGGATGTTTCAAAATGCACAGGTTTTATAAACCTCAAACAGTAGTAACTTGAAAATAATAACCTGTAATATTCTGTAGTGGGACCATGTAAATGCAGTAAGTGTTGCGACATGATTTTGGGTTATTTTTTCTAGAATACTGTAGTGTTTTTACAAGATTGTTTAGACAGATGTTCTTCCTTTTTTTGTATAAGAACTATTTGCTCTTTTGAGGTTCAGAGATATTCCTTCTGATGTTGAACTGACATCTGTTTTCTCTGTTGTAGGATGTCTGCAGGTAGAATTGCTATGGAAATACATCTGTTACATGATTTAAGTACACAAAGTTTTAGAGTTTTGTCAGAACAAATTTATAAGCCCACAAATCCTGACCAGTATTAAATGTACGTCCTATTCAGTGCGAGAATTCAGGGACTTTGTAGTTCAGATTTTTCTCTTATATGTTTCTCCTGCATCTTGGAAGTACAAGGCAGGTTAATCTAATCATTAATATGACACATTAATATGACAGTTTTTGAGAATCTGAACCATTATACAACAATTTTTCTATGAAACTCAAGTCACAGACAAATAGTAGAACTGAGCCAGAGGGAGCACTCTTACAGATAGTGAAACTTACAGTTTCCTGGTTGTAAGACTGCTCTCTACATGGTTGGTTAGTCACTTTGCAGGGCTGGATAAGCATGGAAGAGGTCACAACAATGCTTATCCTCACTGCCTTGTCCCACTAGGATGATACAGTGCGATAATGGGATAGACTTTCACCAGTTCAGAGAACACTTTTGTATTTGAAGCATTCAGTATCAAAAAATACTGAGTTGGTTATCTTTGCTATCTACTGACCATTGACCTGTTTTCACTTTTTCTTTTCCAGATAATCAGAATTTTACACTACTGAGGTTTCCTCTTTCCAAAATGCAAAGCTCTCATACTTCTGTCCAGGATTTCCACAAGGAAGACATTTGGGTGCATGCACTATGCCTTCCATGTGCCATAAATCCAACTTCTAGACATGTCAGGCTCACTGTCCATATGTTTAGAGTCAACCTGATCATATTTGGTTCTTCTCTGTTCTAATTAGGATACCAGACATCCAGAAAAATAGTCAAAGTCCTCCTCTTATGTCCAGAGTAACTCAGACACAAAGCAGCCGAAGAATTAGATTGTTTCTCATTCTGTGAAAGAAGCAATGTGGTTTCCTTGTGCTTTTTGAACTCCTTTACAAGTGCTGCCTGTAGTCAGGGATGAGAAATAATGCTGTGTTTTTCTGTACAGACTGATGCTGTTATCTTTCCACAGCAAATAGAGCTACTGTACCCAGCATTCAAGTAAAAGAAGGAATCACCTTAACTGGTGTGGAAGGGCTTGCTCCTCTGTGGTCTCAGTCCTCTAGGTCTAGACAGCTCAGGCATGAAGCTGCCTCAGTCCCCTTCAGGTGGTTATTTATGTAAAGCATGAAGTCTGTTGCAACCATTCATCCTCCCCTTTGGCAACTAGGAGTTTCTGTTCAAGTTCTGTCATTTTAAGAACAAGTAAAAGAGGTGGGAATGAAACCTGGTTGCCAGTAGAAAAGGAGAAAGGAAATACAGCTTTGAATATCCAATGTGTAATGACAAATGCTGTCAGAATAATAAAGTGCATGTCTGCCGTAACCTAAGAGTCTGCCTAGGTCTGGTGCAAGAACAGGATGTTTGATGAACAGCTCTCTACAGTTTTGCTGTCCCAGCCAAACCAAACCTTTCACCTATGTATGCTGCTGGAACTACCTTCGACAGGATAGCTCCCTGCAGAATTCCTGTGCTTACTAGGTTTACTGGTGTTTGTAATTCTAAACTTGAATGTATAACTGGGTAGCAGGCTGTCTTCCTATTTCAAAATATTGAAAGCTAATTAAAGATGAAACTGCTCACTAATGAGTTCTATATTCACTAGACAGTTTTCAGTATGGTACCTCATTATTTCAAGTCATATAATTGTCCTCTAATAGGAATTCTCATAGTGAATATTTTTTCCTTCATGTGGATTTCCATAGGTGCACCATTTTAAGGCACTACTTTAGCTATGAGAAGTTTCAAATGAAATAGTGCTATTTAAAGCCAGTTCTTCTCAAGAACAGACAATTCTTTTTCAAATCATCCCTAGTCAATCAGCTAAAAAGCACAAATTTGCCCTAATCTAATAGCAGCTCCAAAGAGTTAAATACATTCCTCTGGAGCAATGCCATTGAGACAAATTAGATATTCCAAGCAGAGCCAGGTTCATTGTGCAGTTTGCACATGTGAGACAGTATTATTCATGGAGTTTTTATCAAGAAAATATACTGAACTTGTCAGAAAATAGTTTGTATTGGGCTAAGTTGTGCAATTCTCATTCATGCTTTTGAACATTTCCACTAATAGACCCATTGATTTCCCAATGAAAGTGTTTCATTATGATCATTCCTGTTACAATGATCATTATGTGATTTGAAATAATAAAGCACCACATCCTCATTGACTTCAGTGACATTACTTGATGCACCAACATGAGTAAGGCTTTGTCATGTGGTTAAGAGGTTCTTAATAACAAAACCTCTGTCACCAAGTTAAAGATAACCTGTACCACAACTCTGCCATGGAATAGTTACAAAACTCCATGTGTGTGACTGCCTCCGTTCTTGCACATGCACACACACACATCCCCCTCTATTTTTTCTTTCAGAACAAAACCAGCTGTAACTAGAGGCTGAGTTTTACTAACTGAAAGGAACTTCTAGCAAAAAAGAACAAAAGTGCTAGTGTGCAGAAGCCACCCTGCAAAGAATGTTGGCAGGAGAGGAAGCCAGACCCTTCCACTGCTGTAACCTTAAACTATCATTTGTTGATGTTGATGTATTTTTAATAAGTGAGGAAACAAGAGCAGAATAAAAAGGAAGATGGAGAACTTGAGACCTTTTGGAGACTGGGCTTTTCACATTTATATGTAGCCTGGCAAGGCAGAAGGAACTCTTTATTGAGTGATAATAGCATACACTGCACAATTTACCCTTATGCTTATGTGAAGGGGAAGTGCTTTTCATTTTACAGAAGTGAAACCAGCAAAGAAAAAATGCTCTGTTGCTCAGGCCCAAACTGCAGACAGATATGGGATTCTGCCTCCAGTTTCAGAGAGTGCTGGTGCTTCTTCACTGAGTGAGCTATTATATTTAGCTATCAGATAAAGTGGTGTGATCTGGAGCACAGCAGTGCATTACTTCAGTGTGAAAATAATACGAAGTTTGATCTTTCCCTGTGCACTAGGCTTGAGTCTCAGCTAAAAGAAAACACCATTTTAGTAGCAGTACTGCTGCCTAGGGAGTTGCAGAGCCTGATGTATGGATTAATCTATAGTCTTGGGCTGAAGGGTTATCTTTATTTGCAGAAGAAAAAAATCTCTTAGGCACCTTCTAGTGAGTGCAGTAAACAAACAAGTGCTCACAGGCAGTCACTTTCTCCCTGAGGACCTCTAAGCACCTCAGAACTATGCAGTGTCCTTACACCCATTTGACCAACAAATCATGACTGACACAAGTTGTGGCAAAGCTATGACCAGCGCACGTATTTACAGGCTTGTTCTTTCTTCCACTGGAACATAGCACTAAAAAGAGTTTTTTCTGTCAGTTTTACAGCAGCCTTTGACTTTGACTAGCTGAGGTGGAAATAACAGCTGCAGTGAAGTCAACAGCAATTTTGTCCCTCACTGCAGTGTCCCAGTTAAGTAGTAGATATTGTAATACAAATATTTCACAGCCATCAACTCTTTATGAATTATCAGCAGCTGTCAGTTTTTATACCGAAAGATAAAGGACAATAAAAGACATGGTAGCTTTTTAAGTTATAATACTCTAAGGATGAAAAATTCAGTCCATTCCAAGGGTTAAACCCAAGCTTCTTCTCTAAAGTTACTATGGCAACTAGATGCAATCTATAGTGATATTGTAGTTAATGAAATGTTTCTTCCAGACCAACAGGGCAACACGTAGCATTCAGTAATGAGGGATGTCTTTGGGGAAAGAACAGTGGCATCAAAGCTGCCTTCTAGCAAACTATATTGCATGCTAAAAGCCTGGGGTAAATTGTGTCCTGAAGTCCAAATTCCCTTCTGTTTATTCACAGTGCTTCCTTCATGTCTACTCTGATGATGAGAAACACTGGTAATAAGAACATTAATTGAGAAGGAAGAGAGTAAGAAAAGAAAACATATTTGATCTCTTCCTTAATTGAATCATAAAAAGGAAAAAACCTTGCAAATAAGATTTGTGTGTGTGTGTTTGAAAGAAGTTTACTTTGCTTTAGAAATGGAATAGCTAATTGCTGACATTTGATGCTAGCATACTACATCATATCTCTATGTGCATGTGTGTGAATCCGGTGGCAATAAAAACTTGGGTCCCTTATGGCAGGGGTTGACCATGCAGCCAAGACCCTCCACTCCTGGGAAGAAGTTCTTTCCCTGAACACTGGCACAGCTGCTTCCCCTGACGAAGAGGGAAGAGATGGGTGCCAGGACTGGGTCTGGGAGCCGTTCAGTGGCCTTCTGCTCTGCATGACAAGGCCTCTTCCCTCCTCTGCTCTGGAGTAAGGCTTTGCTTAGTCACTTGTTGAAAGTTGTATGTAGCTTTACCCTTGCAGGCCCTCCAAACTTGCAAGAAATCTTACAAATGACCACAGATACCTGACTTTGGGTATCCACATTTAAGATGGTGGCTGTTGAATTTCTATAAATACTTATCCTGCATACGGGCCCTGAAGAACTCTATTAATAGACAGTCTATCTTTACCTAATGGAAACTGCCCAAACTGCTTCTCTTCAGTACCACATGAATGCAAGTGTCAGAGCACGAGAGAAGGCAGGAACATGCTCTCTCCCTAGTCTAAAGAAAGAGAAACCTAAAAAATGAAAAGACTGGAATTCAATTTCATGTGATGAAAATTAGTTGTTCTATATGAATGTGCTATGTTTATGTTGTACATGGTAATACCTACTATGCTGTTAGTAATATTGCAGTTGCAGCTATGATGGCCTAAAGATATAAAGAAAGCAAACAGGGCCTCCAACACACAAATCCTTCTTAAGGACTTGAAAAACAGCTTAGATGCTAAAATAATGGTCTGCTTCTTCCAGTGCTGTAAATTGATCCAATAAAGATAAGCATACTTTTTCTTCCCACTCACCTAGCCTAGCTTCAGACACATAGGCAAAAAAAGAGAATAAAGCAGGTTATATGCAACACAAATTCTTACCTTGGAAAGATAAATGAGTGGCTTATTTCAGTGGGAGAGTTTCAAAAATGTACTGAATAAGGATTTCAGAAGTTGGCCTTAGGGCTGTGAAGAGAGGAGCAGGCTTTTGCTCAGTGCTTGCATGCTGACCAAGGGGCTGCCATAGTTTCTTAGCCACCAGCTAGATGCTTCATTAGGTTCTGGTTTTGTTTTGTTTTGTTTTTTTCCAAAGCACTGCTGAACAGTGAGAAGGCTACATCCTTTTACCTGTCAAGGATCTCCAGCTTTGTAGGACTGACTCCATGTGACATTGTGACATTAGATGCTTTCATTTAGGCATTTGCATTTGAAGATTTTTAACAAATCGAATTTTAAAAGTATAAACTGTAAAAAAATCCCCATGGCTGTGCCCTTGCTTCCGTACTATTAAAATACAGTGGAAAAGACTAACCTCATCTCTAGTGGTGTGCTGGATAAAAACCGGTGTTTCCTTAGGCAAAATTGGCACGATCTTTTTTACTTTCTGGTTCTTGAAGTGCATTAACAGCCATAGGAAATAAAGAACAAAGTATTTAAAATGTCCTTGTAAAGTTTATACAGCCACTTAAAATGTAACACAGTAGTAATTTATTTCCAAAAGGTTGAACTTCATAAAAATTTTTGTCACTCAGTGAAGATTTCACTCTCCTTGGCCAGGTTACATTAAAATGCATAAAGCCTCTTCTCTGGAAGGCCTCATGCCCTCTGTCTCTGCCACTGCTGCTCTGGCGTTCTTTCCCCACTCACACCAAAATCACTCATGGTTAAAGCATTCATGGTTAAAGCCTTCATAGTTAAAGCACTGTTAGGAGCAGAAGCTTTATCTTCATGGACAGGGATTGTATTTGCCATTGTTTTAGCAGCTGCAAAAAAAATGTCCTACAGTATTAAACAGAAGCATTCTGTTTTCAGCTTTCTCCTTATTTTGGAAACTATTTGGATTACTAAAAGAAAATCAAAACTACGCAAGCAGAAATTTATCTACATGAGAACAGGATTTGTTGTTAAAAAATGCATTAAGCTAGCAATAAGAGTATTCATTCGAGTTGGATGATGTGCAGTGGGAAGAGTTGAACCTTTCAAACCCCATATTTTTCCAGCTTTCAGTTGTGTCAAATACAACATCTCTCTACAGATCTTTGCTACTATCTCTCTAAGGTTCAGGATAATATTTCAATCTGAGATATCACCTCTGTGAAAAAGCAAAACTATCAATAGGATCACAAAAACCAATCAGGATCACGAAAAGCAATTGGTTCACAATAAAATCTTGTGTCATCAAAAATCAGTGTACACTTTATAGCAAATCAGAGCCAATCAGAGCATATTAGTAGGACAGATAGCCATTTTGGTGCAAGGATATTGCACGTGTCCACATGGCAGCTGCTGTGTTATGAAAAGATCACTGTGCATAGAGCTGATGCACAAATAAAGCTGGCCTGGAGCCATGGTAAGTTTACTATGGCCAAAGAAATGAGGTTCTTCTGCAAAAGTAAGTCAACTTTGAGCTGAGTATGTGTTTTCTGTTCATAGAGACTTCGTGCAAGTGTCATCAGACAAGTAGCCCATAAATATGCTTGGTTTTTGAGAACAGTCTCAGGATAATTAATATCTATGAGCAGCGATCAGTAATCTGATTAACTTTACATTGCTACAACAAAGAAAATTTTATTTGAAATGGATTAGGACTTGACTTTGCAAAGTGTTATAAAGCTTAAAGTGCTGAATATGCACATTCAGAACATCTCAGGCTGTACACTAAGGCTGCTCAGACCCTGTCCTCTCCTCCCACCTGGTGTGGGCCCTGATGCTCACATGGCTGCATAACAAGTTGTTTCAGAGAAGTGATGAAAACTCATCCTATGAGAAAAGTAATTTCTTCTTGGCTAGATCAGCTTTCTAGACAAGCAAGGCTAGGAACACAGAGCCAGGAATGAAGGGGAAAGGTTTAGATTTAATTTGCCCTGGAGGCACTCTCTGAGGCTGCTTTAGCATGCCAATGGCAAAATTCCTGAGAGGGGTTGGACTAGCAAACATTTTGGGTATATATTCAGTGAAATTTGTTACTTTCAAGATGAAGAAGCCTGTAAAACCATGGTATGAGGAGGTTTCTGCATCTTTGCCCACTAGATTGATCTAGGTAAGCACATCTGTATGCGTAGCTTTCACTTGCCCAGCTCGCAGTAATTTGACTGGTATAGAGCTGCAGACAATTCCCATAGTGAGAGGAATTACTCCTTCTTGGATTTCTACACAGTACAGATAAAACTTAGAAAATCTAAACCTCGTTGAAGGTCTGCCCTTTACTGCTCTTTGCAAATCATTTTTGTACCATACCTAAACAAAGCGTGGCCTTACACTACAAAACCAGTACAAAAAAGTACACGTACGATCCCTGCCCCTTCCATATAATAGCAAACGCCCTGCATACTGACTGCATTTTGTGAAGTCCTGTAATGCTGTTAGAAGTGACCTGTCCTTGCTCTTTCATTATTGATGCATTTCCTGACTGCACTGAAAGATTCTTGACTCAGAGTTTCTCAGCTCATGACTCTCATTGCAGTGAATCAAATGCTATAACATTGCTAAAGATTGTCATTTATCAAACAGACACAGGACTGAATTCAAATCCCATGTAAATGGATATATAAAGATCACCATATATGTAGTTTTTCTGGGTCATTGATTGTTTTCTGGCAGTATAATGCTTCATATGAGCTAGGCCTGTTGTGGCTGGCACAGCAAAAGGAGACATTGGTTTATGGTCTTTTACCACTGTACCTACAAATTCGGTGTACAGCAGCTTTGATGAATGTGATTGTATAAATCCTGAGGTGCCTATAAAAGCAATGCAAGCACTACAATAGGGAGAGATTTCCCCCAAAATACTGGTGGTGAAGTATGTATAGGGAACTAGGTTTGGATTCTGAACTTGTTCCTAAGGCAGGAGAGCCTGTGTCAGTTTCACACAGAGAACAGGTTTTTCTTTTAGGAAGGACACTGCAGTACATCTTGGAGGCAGAGGTGCAGGACAATGAAAATCAAATATAACAATGCTTCTCAGACACAGGGAAGGCTGCCATCATAAGAGACCAGTGGAGTAAGGAGGTAAAGATGATTGAAAAGAATAAATTGTACTCGGGGAGCAGGCCCCCTTTTCCTCTTTACATGCTGCTCAGTCATTATAGGTATGAAGGTCAAAGCTCTTCAGTAATCTCCTGTCTGGACTCAGCATTGTAGCTGGCAGCTTGTTGTTTTACATGGTGAATTCTTCGCTTCCCCAAATAAAAAAACCCTATATTATCTTTGTCTATGGAAAAGAATAAGTGCAGATTTGTACAGCTCCTGGTTCCACAGGAAGCTCTAGAGCTGGTTTTTTTTCTTTTTATCCATGTCATACCCATTAAGTCAAAAAGTAATAAAAACAATTGAGATAATGCCGCTTTTCATAATTTGAGGAATCAATTACATTATTATTACTATGAAACTGTAGATGAGCTTTCTGTTGCTAAGTACCTTCTCCTAGAAAGACCACAACATAATGGCTATCCTAAAACCTGGGGATGAAGAAGGACCCTCCTCTTGTCTTCCGGGATTCTTATTTTCTATTAACACCTTTCTTGTTGGACTGGAGTTGTCTGTTTGGTCTAATCTTATTCCGGAGTGGGCATTGCACTAGGGCAAGCCTATTTGGGAAAGTCATGAAGTCAATTAACTGCTCGTATACTGGATAACCCAGTGATCAGATAAAATACCTCTAGCAGGTACATGTGCTCTGACAGGCCTGATTCTCAGAAAGCGAGGCGGGTGGGCAGCAGGCTGTGAGTCGGCTCGTACTAACATGCACCAAAGTAAAAAAACCACGAGAACCTAGAGGCCTTGGAGAGCACTGAACAAACACAGAGCTCCCTGATGGTGTCGAAAGCCATCATTGCCTCAGGGCAGTGAACGTGCAACCCTGTCACACACCCCAGTGGAATGAATGCACTGTCTGCTAGCAGGAGGGACCACTGTCTGCAGTAACCATGGCATCCTTCCCTCTGCTCCAGTACTGGAACCAATTACTGTGTCCATCCTGTCATTTTATTGCACAAAACTGTACCACTCAGTGTGCACAGATATAAACTTTTTTTCTTGAATATTCTTCTATCACTGGTAATGTCACTAGCTGACCTAATTCCTTCATTCACACACATTTATTTTTAGTGAATGTCAGATAAAATGAGAGCATCATTGTGCAGCAAAGAACAAATCAACTGTATGAACTTCTTTTCTAGAGGTGAACAGTCTGTGGGGAAATTAAAGTCGATTTTTAATTACATCACAATAATATTTGACTCCCACTAAAATTTTTGCATTTCAAATGCAAGGGGAGACCCATGATCTATTCTTAAATGCATGAAATAAATAAATACAAATGTATACAAAACTACATTTGAAATTCGTAATTTAAGTGTAAAATAGCTTAAAATGCAGCTGCTCTTCACCCATAGAGGTGAAAGAAGATACATTAATTAGTATAATTTGGCGGTTAATTGTTATAAATGTTATTTAAAGACTCTAATCATAATCATGCATATCTAAGTACATACCTGGAAACTCTTTAGTATTCATAAACCTCTTTATCTTAATGTAATTTTCTATTCTAATGTAATACGTATGTACACATATCTACACACACACTGCGTATGTGCTATGTGCATTAAAAGAGAGTAACCTATTGTAGATGTGTATCTATTGCAGATTGTTCTTTAACTAGAAGCCTCATTTTCTTTCCCTTCATACATGCGAGGTGTGGTAGACATTGGCCTCATTGGAAATGAAAGCTAAAACTTCCAAGCTTAAGTTCAAACTTGTAATTTAGAAATAAAATACTGTTCAGTCATTTTACATGTAAAACAAAAGTTACATATTTGTATGTGCATATACACATACATATTTATGATTATGGTATTCATAATGGTAGTTATGGTAAGGCTGAACATCTTTTTGAATGCCGGAGAAAAGGTTGCAGTGATGTGAAAAGTGAAAGCTGATCTCAAATATTCCCTACATGCAAATTTTTTACTGGTAGAATTTAATCAGTGTAAACATTTTTCATTTTGAATGGAACAGAAAGAAAAAGGGTCACTAATAATAGGTAATGGAGTAGAAGGATAAATTACTTTAAATCAAATAATGTGTCAAATCAGCTAGTGATTAAAATAGGTATTTATTTTTTTTCTACCAGGAATCTAACCATTAGTTCCAGGCAATGGTATTCACTGTGTCAGCTCCAGGTTTCTTATAAGTTCATGTCTGCAGCTATCACCATCTAATCTGTGATGGACTGAAAAGATTTTCTAGATGTTACAGGCTAGGCTTTGATTCACACAGAGAACAGCCTCTTCACTCCAGTTTAATGGTGTGGCTGGCACACAGGCTCTATGACCCTGCCTTCCTGAGAGCCTCGCAGAGATCACACCCAGGCCTGAACTCTGCAACACTGGTCTGTCAGCCCAGGCAGAGCTTTCACTGTCTAAATGACAACCACCGATTCCTTTAATTGCATTTCCTATGAATTTTCCAGTGAGACTAAACACGGGAGTTGTCAGGGAAAGTAGATTAGCTGCATTGAGGGCAAAGTAGATACGATGTAAATGGTGAGTTCAATTTACAGATATCTTTTATTTTGGGGGGGGGAATGATATTTTGTTCATTGGATTAGCAGTAGAAAAATGCTTTAGCTTACTGAATAGATTTTTAAGGGGCATTGTAAGAATTTCCCGTGCAACACTTAGCATTGTTCATGAGAAAAACAAAGTCATGTCTGAAAGACAACCATGGGTAAAAACAGTCCTAAGAGTGACTCGTTTCTAGCCAATTAACTAGCGTAACTTCTGCTTCTTGTCACTTACCATCTGCCTGTCCTCAATTAGACCATCCTCTGGGAACTGAGCTGCATGACTCTGCCCTGTCTGAGGCATGTTTATTCCCATGGCTGGTCCTCGAGATTCCCCTGAAGGTGCTCAGTGCTGTGAGGGTTGCCCAGCCCTGCTCTTAGGGGCTCTCCAGAGGGACCAAGTGGCTGGACTGCCTTCTGAAACGGCCGGCAGGAGCCATTCCGTCAGTGAAGGCAGCACCTGTGCCAGGGACCCTTGGGGTATGACAGAGCAAAGAGGGTGAGTGTCCATGTGCTGCTGGGTGTGACAGGAGCTCGGGCAGAACTGTGTTATTACTCTACTATAACTCTATTATGCTTCACTGACTTGCAATGGCAAAGAGCTTTTATGCCGGTGCTATATGGTAGAGCAGGTCCTTTGCTACTTTAATGCCAGAGTTTTATCAGCCTAAATCACAAATGTTACCTTAACAGCTACATCTGCTGCTCAGCTGAGTGGAATTTGGATGCAGAGAAAAACTGACTCCCTTTGCCTTATGAGGAAACATCATCTTAAAGCATTGCTAGGGACATTGCAGAGAAATCTTCCCTTGGAAAATCTCTCAATGCTTATCCAGTGTTAAGAAGTGCCTTTGCAGGTAGATAGATGCTTCTGGAAACATTGCCATTTGAGGAGTGCTGTTTTTCTGGAATTTAGTTGGCTTGGTTCTTCAAATGTTGCCTTTCAAAACTGAACTAGCACTGCAGCAGCCTACATGAATATGCTCATAGGAAGTAACTGCGGAAGGGACTATTTATGCTACTGATGCCCAAAAGTCTAGAGCATATGGTTATTTATTTATCCACTGCAACAATTACTCTGTAAACACGCAGAACATTCTTGGAGAGAAACAAACCAGTATCTCTCAGCAGGGAAGAGGGACCTCGCTTGTGTGTCCCACCCAGCGAACGCAGCCAGCCATTGTTTGGGGCTGTGCTCTCTGTTATCACATGGGGGATCTCAGCCCCTGCAAATGGCAGCCCAGAAAGCCACATTCCTGTGTCAAATGTAATTGTCCTCAGGGTCCAGATGAGCAACTTGAACTGAAGCAGGTGAAGTTGTCAATAAGGAAGTTTCCCAGTTGCTTATCGATGTGCGCATTAAATGAAAAGTGTGAGAAATTAAGTGGAAAAAATGACATTGAAGTAAAAATTGTTATTAAAAGGATACAAATTCTGTTTACCATCAGTAGAACTGACTTCAGTAAATAGAAAGGTCATCTTTCTTTCTCTCCCTCACTCCCAGCTGCAGCATGACTCAGAAGAATGAACAATTGAATAAGTTTTGTTAGATGCCTGCATGTAGATTTGCCTGGAGTTTTTATTATTTGAAATTTCATTCAGTTCCATGTTTGTACCACAAACAACAAAATAAATTCTTAAAAAATGCAACTGTAAAAGCAATAATTTTTTGCATATGTTTAACAATCAAGTGTCCTGATTTCTGAAATATTTCAGTCACAGATCATTTTATTACATGTCCCTGCATTGATGGAACTGTAGAAATTGAAAACAAGAAATGGAAGGGAGAAGTGAGAGGAAAAACCATCACAGATTTGTGCATGGATCTAGAGGTTGAAAGTGCATACGCAGCAGGTGTGCGTGTGCTTTAGAGATAACCATGCCAGTTGTAGTGGTTGTCATAGTCTGAAGGGAAGAGGAATAAAAGGAGAACTAGATATCACTGAAACTTCACTTAAACCATCATATTTGGGCTGCCTTTCTCTGCAGGGCAGGCTTTTTCCAAATATTTTGTGCACTCTGGGGCAGGCAGAAAAATCTATTCCCTGTGACCTTTTTTTTTTTAAAAAAAGAACTGTAAGTAAAGTTTGCAGTATGATATTTATATGCAGGGATTAGCTCTTGGTTTCTTTACTTGGTACCTCAGGGTATATTTTTAAAGCACTACACAGAATTTCGGTCTCACTCGTCAACTTCTATTGACTTTAAACCTCATGAGTCACTTTGACGATATATCCCAGAGGCTCTCTATCTTACATTGGCTTTTATTTCAATTTCCTTGCTTTTTGGGGGTTATTTCTGAATTTGGGGTTAGCTCACATGGGAAGTCATCTTTCAGGAGAATTTTCTTTGCGTGTGGAGGATGGCTTAGAGATATTCTGCTTTCAGCTTTTCACACAATTCTTTTTCCTTCTGTTTTTCTTTGTGGAAAAAAGTAATTTTTGTTAGTATCTGCAATTTCTTTTGCTTATTTGGTTTACGCAGGCCAGCAATGGCTGCATTACCTCAAAGTTACCCTGCGTGGTCCCCTTGTGAATGCTATTGTAAATTACATGTAATTGTAAAAGTATGTACTTGGTAAGACCTATAGCACTATAATGACTAAGCATTATAAATAAAACCGAGCAAATAATTTGTAAGCTGTTTCCTTTGCAGAGTGGCTATTTTCTTCTCCCTTAAGAAAAAAATCCCAAGTGATTTTCCATGTAAAATCTTTCAGTGTATCACTTGATGTGATAAATCTTTATGAAAGGGATACGCTGCTCCATAGCAGCTGGATGCACATCTAATTCGTTGCCTGGTTAAGGTGCCCAGAATGGTGGATTGGTCATTATTTGTGGTTCTTACATAGAAATTATGTCAAACAGAGAAATTCACAAGGGTGAGAGAGTAATTTTGTCTGTGCCTAGAAGGGATTTTTCCCAATTCACTTTGTTACTCATTCAAAATGCTATGGAAATAAATAATGCTAAGAAGGGAAGCTCAGTGAGGGATAGGTTTGTGTTCTGCTAGATAAGGATGACAGCTAGAGTTACTCTTCGATTCTTTCATTCTCTGGTAGCACCAGATGACTTAAAAGGTACAGCAGAGATCCAGCTTCCTTGGTGCCAAAAAAATCTCAGCCTGTGCTAGCACTTTTGCCAGGCTGTGCCATCATGTACGTCTGGGTATAGCATCAAAAAACCAAAAAAAGTAAATATTTCCCGAGACACTTGGCAGAAAATAAACAGCTGGAAAAACTCTCAGTAAATTCTTACTTCCTCAATAGCTTTCTGATAACAATAGGAAGAGGAAGGAAAACCCAAACAACAGTACTTCTCTTATAACTGACACGACAGGCTAGTTTCTCCTCTTGTGACTTTATGTGGTCATGTGCAAGGATGCAAACAGCAATAAATGCTACTGTTACTAAAGGAAAGTGCTTTCCATCTGGATATTCAGGTAGCAAGATGGTGAAAAGTCAGGCTGAGCATTGTTTTCAAAAATATTTTCTGCTTTGCTAGAAAATAGCAGATTGATCTTCCTTTTATTTTTCCCCCAGTGTCTTTTTCATCTAACTGACAAAATGTTGCTCCAGGATTGGTAGGCATATTGAAAACATGAAATAATATAAATTAAATTCTTATTGCAATTGGGCAGAGAAATAACAGTCAGTCTTTCCTTAGAATGTATAAAAGTCTGACCCATAAGTACGGCATATGTGATATTTCCATACATCATTATCAACGGTATTATTTTCATTTAAAAAAACATTTTCTCTTGCTTCACTAACCATTTCTTATTTAATTTTGAATCAAATGCTTTACTGAACTCCAATTAGCCTCAGTGTACTGCATTACCTTTGGCCGTAGATTTGGTTATCTTGGTAAAGGAAAATGTTTTCTTAGTATTTAACTATATTAAGTAAGCTCACATTATATTCCATTTGATTTCCATTTTGTCTTCAGTTCTGATTGCTTTCCCTCTCAAAACTTTTTCTAAAACTTTGCACTTTGTTCAGACCATTCTAATGGGCATTTAGTGGCTCTGACCACTACTCTTTCCCCTTCCAGGCTACTTCACATGTACTTCACATGGTTACTTGGTGTCAGAATTTTCTGTGCCCCTCCTTTTGAAATTCAGTTAAGGAGATGACCCAGCCCTTCACATGTGGGGATTTGTTTCCAAGCCAAGAGGAGTTCCTTACTCTTTTTCCAACCTGTCCCAGTTTAATTTTAGGAATATACTTACATGTTCTTTAGTAACTACCTCTTCCTTCTTAAGTAATGAGTCTGATTTTATCTTTCCCTGCTTTTCATTTTTATGATGAAAAGGCATTGTTTTCATTTCCTTTGACTATTGAATATCTTGACTTTGTTCTTACACCTTGTGACCAGTAAGATAATTTTTTCTTGGCCAACTGGTGGCTTTTTTGCTTTTCCCTTATTTTAAGTAGTGTTTTTGAGATTTTTTTCCTGCAATCTTCTGCCTTAGTGTGTCAGTTCCAACTAGGATTGGCACCTTTAACTTAATGAAATTTCCCTCTTCCTGAAGAAAGAAGGTTTTGAGTTTTTTTACTTGGCTGACTCCACTGGACCTCTGACTTCCTTAAAGTCTGTTGTTTCAAGTCAGGAACTTTCACTATTAGGTGTACTGCAACTCATTCAGTAGTAATAGTATAGTATAAACATCCATGGCAGCTTTGAATTAGGTTACTTCTGTGCTGGTCTAATTGTAGCAGTTAGGTTTGTGCAGAATAACTTACTCTATTTTTTAGGTGGGTTTTGCTTCACCTCCTGCTAGTGCGCAAGTTTGTTATAGACTCTTGTATTACAGCCCATGCTTTTTTTTTCTCTTCAGTTTCATTTAAATGCCATCAGTTTCAGATGATTCAATTGAAGGTTATTTCCTACGACCGAGTTCTTTTATAAATGTCCTCACTACTAACAAAACCAAACTTAATATAGAATTCTGTTCAGTTGTTTTAACTACTATTAGATGAAAATATCTGTTGGTTATTGTACTGGGGAATAGCTTGCCTCTGAATTCTTAGCGGCATTTCTCTCGATCCTTTTGCTTAGAAAGCTAATGTCACTTCCAATTTGTCTCCTTCCAAAGGCACAAGTTTCTCTTTATGCACACAGAATCTCCTCTAAATAGTTCTTGGTTAGAGGGAGACTGGCTTTGACTAGACCTCATTTTGTCACTTGTTCCTAGGCAATAGTCTCTGTTTTGGCTGCTGCTTTTTCTACCATCTGAATACTTGGCTGAGTTTGTTCTCAAATATCTTCATTTCTCCGGTGATGGAAAAGTTACATCATTTGTTCCTGATCCAAAAGAAAACAATAGATGACTATTTCTTAGGTAGACTTTCTTCCCTAGTTTGGTGCCCTACCATTATCTCTTTATACAGCATCAATTCTAATCATAATGAATGAATTTTCTTTTGTATTCATTCTAACTGGTAACAAGTCTTTGCAACACCTCTTTGTATATTTCTGGTAGAAGTGCTACCAGTTGCAGTGCTGTGGGTAGTTGAGGAGCAATTGGTATTGAGTTGTAGTTGAGAGGCACTTCAAGGCTGTGCTTTTAGGTATTACCAAGTTGAAGAGTAACGAAGAAAGTCAGGAAAAGTTCTTTCAAAGTCTCAGAATAAATCCCATCCTTGTTCCTATGCACTGTTTGCCCACTGATATCCCTTCAATGAAAATCAGTCGAAAACTAGGTTTCTTAAGGGAATCATGCTTTATTTATGGAATTTGCTTTTCTGTTTATTTGTTTCCTTAATATTCTCAAAATTTTTGCTGAAATGGAGGCAAATTGGTGCCTGGAAGCAAAATTGGAAAAAATTCAAAGCATAAATTCAGAATTTTTACTTGCATATTCATGTAGAATAAATATTCTACATTTTCTCACCGTGTTCAGGATATTTTCTGCCTGAATTCACAGATAGTCTGTGGGTAAGTTTTAGAAAAAGCAGTGGATCACCAGCCACTCTGTTTAAATAAATGTCATAATATTAAAAGGAAACTAAGACTATTAACTGTACAACACAGGGATTTGTGTTCACAGGAATTTTATTTAAATATCTACGAGAATGATAATTTTTATCACTTTCTGAAACAAATTGGTAAAAAAATGTGTAGGGCATATAAAATCTGACAGAAGTTTTCTAAGTAAGATCTGCTGAAGAGGGATGTGTTTTACTGTGGTTTTTGCAGTCATGATATAGTTTAACTTGAATGTGAGTCCTCACTTGCTCCACTAAATTACAGTTCAACCTTCACCCCAAAGTTTTTTCACTTAAAAATGAAGTTTTGATTATAGATATAGAAAAAAAAATTCATCCATTAAGAAAATCTAAATCTTCATAAAACCATTTATTTTTTAGCAGTGTTCTTCAAAGTTAATACCAGCTATTTACATGCAGGTAATAGCATAGGTTGGGTATTACTTATGTCTCTACATTTTTGATTCTTTATAATTCTTCCTGTGTATGTGGGGAAGTGTAAAAGATAGGAGAGGGCGAAAGAAAGAGAGGTAGAAAGTTGAGAAACCTCCACTTTGATTGCTGATAAAAAGTTTTCCGCATAAGTCGCTGGTGTTCAGTTTAACCATGACAGTCAATGAAATATTTCAATGGTTTATAATCTTGAAGAGAGAGCCCTTTTCAAATTTGTCGACTCTTTCTATTACAAAATCTGCAGCTGGCTCTTCAGTGTGCTTTGCCTGATCCATTACACTAATCAGTTCCCTTATTTTTGCTAGGCAGCAACCACTCCTTCAAAAACCCCACCTAATTGAGTGCACTATTTTAGGGTGTTTTGTCTTGCAGCTGGGAAGTCAGACTTTTTGCCAGTAATTTGTAGTCTCTACTTATGAATGAAACAACTTTGTAGCTTCCTCAAGCTGGGTTTTGAAAACTATTTGTCAAAGCATTTTTCATAGTTCAAGGCAGGAGCCTCCACTGCGGAAGTAATGAAAAACATTTGGTAACTAGAGGAATTTGTTGATAGTAGTTTCTCTGGTTTTAATCACAGAGGTGGTCTCCTGCTGGGAGTTTCCTCCTTTATATAAATGTTCTGTAGAGAAGACATTTCATGTTTCTCTCTTGTAAGACGTTTTGGATTCTCTAGATTCTTTCAGAAAAGCCTTTGTTTCTTCTCCTGTGACTTTCTTCTTTTCCTTGTTTCTCTTCTTTTTCTGTGAAAACTGTACATATTCAGTAATAGTCTTTAAAGTTTACATTATCCTATTTAGCTTTTTGTCTCTTTTAAGGCTCTTCTTTTCTTGGAATTTAACAATCTGTGTATCACTACACTTTAGTTCTTAGCTTTGCCTGCCCTTTGGCCTTTACAAGAGCAGTCTTCTGGTAACTGGTGCTGGAGAGATTGCAAAAATAGTGACATGCTCTTTTCTCCCTCTGAAAAACTGCCTGAGACAGATTTTTCTCAAGCCTGTTCCATTTCCAATTTAGTCAAGTCACTAGGCTGCATCAGTAACTCTTCCTCAGTTAAGATCATTTAAAGTAAATACTGTATTTTCCTATTGAAGTATCTCTCTCAATTATCTTTTTGTGATGGGTGCTGGAAGGGCAGGCATGTTTCTGCTAAAGAAAAGTGCCAGACCACACAGGGGATCACCTCTGCTACAGGAGGAGTCCCACATGAGACCTTTACCACCAAAGATTGAAGACAAGAAGCAGGATGCTAATGCCAGAGCCAGCACAGTCACCAAATGCGGCATTACAGTATTTAGTGTAAACTGAATAGTTAATAGTTCAGTAAGCTGAAGACTGAAGAAGGCGAGCTCATAGCAACTACTGAAAAAATAGAGAAGACAGAGCTCTAACCAGAGGCAGTAAAATTCTAACTACTTTGTCTTCATCTTTTCTTAATGTCTTCTGTGTAGCTCATGAAAATTTGAAATTTTCAAGGGAAATATTGACCTCTTCCCACTCTGACAGCATGGTGCTTACTAGAGTTCTGAGGCCATGGAAGGCAGGCAGTTACCTACTGGGTTGCCTTCTACTTGGATCTTTGCTTGCCTCCTACCAATTAGTAATGGTATAAGAAGTTGCACTTGTGGTATTTACAGCCTCTTCTGTAGAAGTGAAAGGCATCTTTTCTATTAAAGGTGCAAGTGAATGCAGAGCAATCCCAAAGGTTCTTGACTTTAGTAAAAAGACTCTACCCAGGAGACAGACTAATCTTTTAAACTTCCTTCCCATGAGCCCTTTTTTTAGATAATCCATCTTTGCCTGCTAGCATACTACTCCTGATAATGAGCCTGTCGTCACATCAGGTTAAAATGTATCACTACAATTAATTTCTTTTAAATATATTGTTCAGAGGATAATGAGAACTGAGCCCTATTTTAAAGCTGATCAGGCAGTGCAAGATAATAGTCTAATTCTTTTCATGAAAACTGGCAGACTCTTACTTCAAAACCAACTACACTTCAGGGGAGCTGCTCTGGATTCAGCCTGGTCCTCAGCAGAGAGGCAGATCTTGGCACACAGCGGGGTTTTCGTGAGGCAGGGAAACGCCAGGGCAGTGGAGAGAGCCACTAGGAGCTGGCAGCTCTTGTGGGAGATGCTGACAAGGTCTGGGTATTGCCAGAGCAATGGCAGCCACCCCCATGCCTATTAAATCAGCCTGAAGAAGGCTAGGATCTAGAAGCGCCGTCGGCAGTGTGGCATGTCAGCCAGGGCGTGGCACAGCAGTTTGTGCAGAAGCGTGCGCAGGGAGGGCTCAGCCACCCTACCACCTCAAGAGGTGAGTTCAGTTGGTGGTCATCAGCCTCACAGAAGGAGCTCAGCTACAGTATCCACTCAGCAGAAAACTCTGTCCTGTGCCCTCACCGCAACAGATGTGGCAACCCAGACAGAGTTCCCATGTAAACATCCAGGCCTCAAGCTTCAGGGAGTGCCAGAGCCTTTCACTGTTAATGAATGGCATCCGTGAGTACTGTTGACTGAGGAGCGACCAGGTGGACAATCTGAGCAGCCTGATGGCTGAGCTGCAAGAGGAAGTAGAAAGGTTAAGGAACATCAGGGAGGCTGAGATAGACTGGTGGAACCATGCTCTGTCTTCCCTGAGACAGAAACAGGACCAGCCACCAGAAAAAAACAAGATCAAGGAGATTCTGTATCCTCCTGCCTCCAGGCTGAAGGCAATAGCTCAAAGGAAAGGAGTGAATGGAGGCAGGTTCACACTCAGAGCAGCAGACGAACCCTCTCCTTGCCCATTACTCCTTCGCAGGTGCCTCTGTAAAACAGATACAAGGCTCTGAGTAGGGAAAGCTAGTCAATGGATGATGTGGATGAAGGTCTATCTACACTAGAGGTGTCACCAGGGTCAGAAAGGCCTACACCTCATATCACGACCACTTCCATGAGGAAGAACAGACGGGTTATAGTTGTAGGCAACGCCCTTCTGAGGGCAACAGAGAGTCCAATACACTAGACACACCCTCCATGCAGCATGGTCAACAAACAGGTGGAGCTGGAAGCCACTGTGCTGCTAGAAAGCTACAACCTAGTTGCCATTACTAAAACTTGATGGAATGAATCCCATAACTGGAGTGCGACTGTTGATGGCTACAGGCTGCTCAGATGGGACAGGCAAGGAAGGAGTGGTGGAGGTGTTTCCCTCTGCATCAAGAAATGGATAGAGTGTAAAGAGCTGTCTCTGAAGAATAGTCAGGAGCAGGTTGATAGCTTATGCATAAGAATTAGAGACCAAGGCAACAAAGGTGGACTCTGGATCACGGAGAGCCTATTGAGAGCCTTCTTACACCAGCTACAGGAAGACTTGCACTCACCGGCTATTGTCCTGCTGGGGGTCTTCAACCACTCCAGCATCTGCTGGAAAAGTACCATGGTGAGCTGTAGGGATTGTTCAGTCTGGAGAAGAGAAGGCTCTAGGGAGACCTTATTGCGGCCTGTTTAGGGCCTTATATGAAAGATGTGGACAAAGTTTTTAGTGGGGCTTGTTGCAATAGGACAAGGAGTAATGATTCTAAACTACAAGAGGGCAGATTTAGACTAGCAATAAGGATGAATTTTTTTACAGTTCGAGTGGTGAAACAGTGGAACAGGTTGCCCAGAGGGGTGGTAGATACCCCATCCTTAGAAACATTCAAGGTCAGGTCAGATGGGGTTCTGAGCAACCTGATTGAGTTGAACATGTTCCTGCTCACTGTAGGGTGACTGGACTGGATGACCTTTAAATGTCCCTTTCAACCCAAATTATTCTATGATTCTGTAAAATTTATGATAAAAGCCTTCAAAGTAGAGCTGAAATATTGCATCTATGAGTTCTCCAAAGTAATAGAAGAATTATTATATTGTTTCAGTATGACACAATGTTTATGTAATAGATTAACTCTATTTCCAGGCATGTTTGGACCAGAAGTATTGTTTTGCTTCCTTGCTGTTCATACAACTAAATGAATTTGGAGCCAGACCCAACAAAGAACTTGCGGCACCTTACATGGAATTTAGGTGGAATTTAAGTGCCTATACCCAACATTTTAGTGCTGAAAACCTCTACTTCAATTGCCAGCTGATCTTGAAGATACCATAATTCTTATCTTTGGATCTAAAGCTTTCCAGGCATTTATTGAAAAGCTCCAAACTGTCTCAGTTCTGTGTTCAAATCTGATCAGAATCACAACGTAGAGAGTAGATGCTTTTCCTTGCAGGACCTTGAAGCTGCAGGTATTTCTGGAATGCATTTAATACTGCTGACCCCTCTAAAAATAAATTTGTGATAACCACCAACTTCTTTTAAGGCACAAGAAGAAGCACATCTTATTCCTTTAGCAGAACGCTTAGGGCACTAAGGTACCCTAAGAGACTCAGGTTTGATCCTTTCCACTGCTTGAGGAAATAGAGTAGTGTTCACAATGTATGGCATACTGTGAATGGGGAAAAAGGGAGGACCAAAGAGGAGGAGAAAAGTGATTAAAAAATTCCCTGAGTTACAGAGGGGCGTAGGAGGTGACAGAGCTCTGTGGCTGGAAAGATAAGGTAAACCTCATGGATGGTACAGAAGTAAATTCTACTTCTGCATGTTTTTTCCAATATTAAATGTAACATAGTATTTAATATTATCCAGTATGTTTTTCCCCAAATAAATTGATTCAAGGCAAATTGATTTTTGGTGTTATGGTGTTATTACATTATGATACTGTTTTCCAATTGAATTGTGGTTTGTTTTTTTAAAAAATTGACTTAATAGCAAAGGTGCAATAAAAATAAAAAACAAATACACCAAGGGTAAAACAAGCATAGAATTATGTGTATTTATCATGTTCTTGTAGCTGGCAGCAGTAGTCGGCCACTTAAACTCTTGAGGACAAGTAATAGTACCAACAATGTAATAATTTCATCTGTACGCCATGGAAATACTTCGTGAATTAGGTGACATCTGAAACCCACTATCCTTTCTACAAACAAGCAGCTCAAACACATTAAAATTCTAGGGATATAATTTTTGTGAATAAACTTAATGTAAGGTTTCTTATTGTTTAAACCATAAAAGTTAAGATTTACTAGAGAGTAATAATTTCCGTATATGAGAACAAACATTCAAAAGGATGGCTTTGGTAGCCTGGCAGTGAATGGGGTTACAAGCTCTGGATGGACACTCAGAGATGCCTGTAGCATGACATTATGAAAGAAGATGAGTTACCAACAGTTCCACATGTAATTATGGAGGTATTCTTATCAACTCATACGGTGAAACCAGCTTGTCAGACACAGAGGTGGTCACTACATCTGGGAAGCAAGACAACATTATATAGCTTTTGTTCATGGGAAATGCAGACAGTGGGGTGATGAAGAAAGCTTGTCTGCTGGATGCCAAAACAGCTATGAGACATCTATGGGACAGTGTCACAGGAAAGATTTTGAAATATTTGTAGGATTCTCTGTGAAAAGAACACAAAGATGCACAGAGAATGTAATTAAATTTACAAAAGGGATTGGGAAGGAACCAAAAAAGATTATTACAATACTTTGCAGACAGGTAGTGTTCCTGCATCTTGATTATTGCATTAAATTTGATGATTTAATCTCTAAGTGAATATTAAAAAAATTGAGAAAGAAGAATAGAACAGGCCAATAAAAACAATCAAATGTTTTGCATAACTTCTACATGAAGCTACAGTAGATCTTCAGGGAGAGGATAGAAGTCCATAATGTCATGAATGGTACATAAAAGAAAATGGGAAATAATTATTGAATACGTTTTGTAGTATAAAGAGGGGGTGGCAGGGCTGGTGAAATTAGGTTTTAAAACAAACCACAGGAAATTGTGTGACTGTGTGAGTTCAGTCATGGAACTGAAGATGTTGTCTAATCCAAAAAAGGGTCGGAAAAATTGATGAAAAATATCCAACATCTAATTTAAGAAGCCCTTCTGTTCCTGACCTAGAGAAGGTTAATTTAAATTGTTTTCGCTCTCACTTGATAAGAATTTCCCAGTTAGAGAGAAGCCTGGCAACATGAAAATTTTAGTTGCTGAAAGAACCATGCTAACAACTTCCATCAACAGAAAATATTGCTCAAAATGGCTCAGAGAAAACTGTGAAAATTAAAACACAGACTCTCTACAAGCAAAATTTGTGAAAATTTAGGACTTTTTTAGTCCTAAACTTGAAAAAATGCAGAACTACCCATTTGCAGAGATGTTATCTGTAGTTGCTTTAAAGTTACTTATGATTGCAAGCCTGCTACAATGCTCTAGGAGTGCCTGAAAATTAAGCAGCTACGAGGCTTTTGTAGAAAAAAGGTAAAGAAGTTGTGGGGAGAAAAGCTTCCCTATGGGTCTGCAGGGAGAACTCTGATAAAACCTTTTCTACCTAATTTTATAGCCCAAAAGTGTTTTGGTACAGGATTGTGGTGGGTTGACCCTGGCTGGATGCCAGGTGTCCACAAAAGCCTCCCTATCACTCCCCATCCTCAGATAGACAAGGGAGAGAAAATATGATGAAAGGCTCATGGATTGAGAAAGGACAGGGAGATCACTCCCCACATATCATCATGGGCAAAACAGACTCAACTTGGAAAAATTAATTTAATTTATTACCAATAAAATGAGAGTAGAGTAATGAGAAATAAAAATAAATCTTGAAACACCTTCCCCCCACTCCTCTCTTCTCCCTGGGCTCAGCTTTATTCCCAATATTCTCTTCCTTAAAATATTTTTTTAATGCTGCAAAACACAGGAACCATTAGAAATATCACTCCCAATGCTACAATGTCCCTGTTTCCCTTGAATACAAGCATTTTCATATAGGTCTGATCTGGATCAGGCCACCCTCTGAGGCAATGAATTAGCGATTGGTTTGTGAAAGGATATTAAAAATCACTGAAAATATTACTGAATTCATTGCCTGATCTGTCAGTAGGCAGCATCTGAACAAAAGTGCTATTTCCCTTTGTGAATCATGGGTACTATTGATTGTCTTTCCAGTAAATGTGTAGAGCTACAGAAAGAATAATATAACTCGTCCCTGTAAGTCATATACTGAGTGAACAAGCTTTCAGAAGAGGAAGTTTTGGTGATTTAAACTTACAGCAGCCCAGTCTGAATTTCAGGTGGATGCTTGTTAAAACTGAACGATGACAGAATCTGGATGGCTTACCCAGTGCTCTGGGAGTCATAGGATGTAAACCGATTATTATAGTTACTACTAATAATGAATAGAGCTCCTCTACCTTTCTTTCAGCAGATCTTTCCTTGAGGCTGAAAACATGCAGCTTCCCTACCTTGAAACAAGGGAGAGTTTAGATTATTAGAGCAGTGTGAGAGTACATAAATATGTACATTAGCTTTGTATCTGTTTCTAATGGTAAGAAACTTTCCCTTATTTCATAAGAGCACAGTGCTGCAGGCTTGATGTCAGCTTAATGGAGGGTGCTCAGCATTTTCTACTAGTTGGTTGCTGTATTTGAGCCCTTTATGATCTTTTGAGCTTTTGGTAATCCCAGGGTGGTGTATGCTTAAAAATATGAGTGCACAAAACTTACCTGTCTTTCACGAAATTTTAGGAATAAAGGAATTCTTGGAAAAATATGCTGAATCACTAACCTGCAAAATAACATTTCTATAGGTTTCACTGCATCCAATAGGAACTTACCTGCTCACTTCAGTGAAAAGGGAAATTATTTCAGATTAAAGACGTATCACTATAAAATTCACCTTAATTACCCTACCCTAACTTTGGAATTGCTTTTTTGGAATAACAATTGCACAAATTCATTATCTTCCTCAGCTGGCTTTTTTCAGCTCACGTACATCTGTGTATATAATAATATAATTTAGAAAATCAGCAGAAGTCAGGTTAATGGAGCTGTTATCATTGCTCATGGGAAAAGGAAAATCGTGTATTCGGTAAGAAAGTGGATGGACCTGATAGGTCATAGCCAGTATTTTGGGTTCACCTAACCATCCCTCTCCCTTCAGCTACAGACACTTTCTTAAGAACTAAGAAGCATGTCAACAATGCTGCTTTTTAAAATATTAATGTTGAATTATTCATTGCATTTTAATAGAGAATAATCATATGCAACAGGTGCTTTTCCTCTGGCTTGTTGAATTGCAGTATAGCTAGCCTCCAGTTATTGGCCTCAGGGAAAGAAGCAGTACAACAAATCAGCCTTATTTTAAAATAATTGCTGCAATTCTACAGTGCCTGTCAGTTGTTATTCTCCTGTTTTATGTCAATGTACAGTACATGTACAAATAGGACTCTGAAACTGGGAGAAAAATGAAACCTGTTAAATAAAATTTGAGAAAATAACTTGTGGATTTAGTAAATATTCTTGCAGTAGAAGCGAAGGGCCCATTCTATATGTTGTATTAAAATCCTTTTGAGCAGAGCAATAATGAATTGCTAGTATAATGATAAAAGGAGTAAGGATTATTGTAATTTTGCTCCAAATAATTGCTATGATACAAGGATGTACTTTGAGGCCTCATTTTGTGGCTTTTACGTCATCATTTAAACAAGATTAACTTAATTGAAGCAGGATTAAGTAAAACTTCAATAGGAATTGAAAGTATGTTTTAACACTCTGATTTTTTTACATTTCTAAAATACAATAGCAGTTAATAAGGCGTTAGTGCTATACCTAAGTGATAAATGCTTACCTATCTAATTTAACTGATGCAGCACAACCTTCTGATGGGTCCTGGATATTAACAAAGGGGAAATCCAGCTCATACCCCCTCCCACACTTGTGCACTTATAACACTGCCCAAATTTTGCCGGTTAAAGGAAATCTTGGAAAAAATCTCTCCCTGAATTTGAGCTTCTCTAAAATCTGCAGAAGCCCTCCACTGGATGGGCTGTTTTGGAAGAGGACAAAAGAGGATCAAAGATGTGCCAAGTGCATGTTGACCTCTTGAACTGACAATTCCCATTAGATCTCTTCTCCTACACACCGCTCAGACTCCAGGTGTCAACAGTCTCTGTCTGATGCTTGTTCAGGAAGATGCTGCTTGCTATGGCGGAGTCTGACACTATCACTATTTTTGCAGCACCCATACAATGCATGTAGCATGTGTAGTTCTGACTCTCCTGCAGGTGAGTCATCCACACCTAATGGCAACCATCTGTGACAAACTTTGAACAATATATTGCAGCTCTACTCACTGGTTTAGGTCAGGGACTTAAGAGGCATGGTCTTTTCAGAGGTGTTAAATTACTCAGAGGAATCTGAAGACACACACTGCTGAAAGCTTGCTGTATTCCTCCTATTATTTTCAGTCTCTCCCAGGCTAACACATTAGCAGAGCTGAAAGCTGTGGACTTCTGATCAGCTGCAACGCAGTGCAGCAAGACGTTGCTCAAGTGTGCAACTTCCCTTGAGCTGGTGTAGTGTGAGGTAGAATTGTTCCCTGTAGTGGATTCAGGATATGAAAAATTTATTCCACTGGCCTCAGATCTACTCAGTGGAATGTGAAGACAAATGAAATAGTTTAAGATTAAATTCGAAGTTATTAAACCTAGGTAAATGTGTAGAGTGTTAAGAGAACTCTCCCAACTGTAAAAAACATATAAATATTTTTGTTATGTTTCATTCTTGTAACTGCAAAGCTGATAATTTTTAATAATGTGCATCTCTGTGGTGTTAGAAACCCAAGGCCAATTTACTTGTGCTTCTGCATGGGGCTGGGAAGATTTTGTTTCTACTTTAACAGTGAAAGATGTTCTCATAGTACAAACATGGACATAAATTGTTGATAATTTTAATGTTGTCCCCTCACAGAAAATTATCTTCAGAGCACATAGTGCTATTAAAAAATTGAAACATGAGATAAAGGCATATTTTCAAATTTGGAGAGTAATATGAATAAGACAAGATTTGTTGGACAATAGACTAAAAGAAATGAAGTTTTATTAGGTGGGAATAGTACTTATCATAGCTATTTTCACAATCTGCAGCATTTTCAGTAGTGTTTCATAATGTGAGGACTGGAGTTTATAGCAGCACATAGGCAAACAATAACTAATATATTTATTGTATTTTTTTTAATTCATCTATTTTCTTATTTTGATACCATCTACACATTAACTTTTTTAAAAAATAAAAGTATTCCAGCTAGATTTTTACACACAGAACTTTAAAATACATATTAAAAAAGTAGTCCTTTAATTTAGTCAGAAATAATAAAAATTATGCATTTAAAATGTTAATAAAAGCTGTTGAGTAATTAAACATAATAATTTTGTACATTTGTTCTTCAAATTATTCACTAGTTTTGTATTAGTGAAATACACAGATAATGAAATGTATAAAATAGACTTCACAGATCATTTAAAGATAAAACAGAAGACCTTCAAAGGTTTTCCTTTCTGTTCTCTTTCTGTCCTATATCTCTCCCTCTAAATTTCAAAGGGAGGCAGGAAGTCAAGGAGTTTCTGCTGTAATAAAAAGGCACTTCCAACACGTGCATTCCCATTTCTCCCTCTTTTATTTATTTTTCTTTCCTTCAGCCACCAAGGAGACACATCACGGGACTGATTCTCAGTCCAGTGCAACTCTCCTCGTCCATTAGTGAAGTTACTGTGCATTTACTTTGAACTAACTGGATCATCACTAAAATCAGAATCCAATCCTATGTCCCTGACACGGGGCTAAACGGGATTAGGCATACAGGAAAGTTCTAACACCCTACCCTCTTGTTATTTTCCTCCTTTGCCGTCTTCACAATTCTTGCATATACTCCCATCTGAGGATTCAACAGAGGAAAACAACTGTTTTGCAACAACTTTAAGAGATGTGCAATTTATTTAGATCTTGATGCCTTGTTTCTTATGAATTGCATTATGAAAGGCACCCATTTTTTTTCTGTAAAGTATGATCTGGAGCAGAAGAGATCTGGATTACTTTAAAAATATTTTCTTTTGAACCAGATGGGAAGTACAAAGTTTCTTACCATTTAAGTCTTTTTGCTCTTAGAAAAATAAGAGTAAAAGTCACTTAGATTAAATATCAGCCTCAGTGAAGTCAGTTTTGGTGACTCTTTCAGCTGAAGCTCAAGATTTGATAGATCTCGCATCCACTTTCATAACACACTTCAAAAGACCTACATCAGTTCCAGGATTCCTTAATTTAAGAATGTATAATTTAAGAATGTATATGTGTACAGACTAAAATATCTAAATATATTCTTCGAAAAGACAGTCCTCAATTTATAGGGCTTTACCTCTGTTAAAAACAATACAATTGAAGTTGGAAATCTGGACCCTAGTGGGCTACTTAAAAATGCTCAAGAGGTGTGGATACTTAAAAACTCAGTATCAGGTACCTATGTGCACCTTCAGTTATATAAACCTTTTTTTTTAAAACATGAAAACTGGAAACTTAGCTCTTAGTTATTTTTCAAAATGAAATTTAAGTCTCTAAAGTATTTTGTATGTCTTCATAAATTTTACTCTGTAGCCATTTTTCATGGTTTTGATGTATTGCATCTGTAAGTTACTAATTAATTTAATGAACATATAAATAAAGAAATGCTTCTAAGCTCAAAATAACAGCCCTATGACATTGTCCCACAAACACTGGTTCTTATCTCATCTTTTACAAGGTGTATCACAGAAGTAACAAACACACAAAATGTACAGTTATTCAGCCAGTAGCTAATTGTGACTGAAACTGTCTAATTGTTTGAACAGTACTAATTAACAATCAGCGTCCCAAAAGTATGCTCATACTAACTTCTGCTTGGATTTTTAGGTTTTTTAACATTTTTTTCTCTTTTGAGTACTTGAAGCAGCCGGGAAGTTGGTACTTGAAGTACATCAACTGTGTGCTTCACTAGAGAAGATGCTTGGGAGTGTGACTGTCACTATCATTGCCTGCTATAATTAATGGCATGCTAAGAGCCATAAGCAACCCGGGAAGCTTGATAGCATCATGCATCAAGGAAAGGACTGATGAAGAACTTGTGAATAAAAAATTTGTAAATAAAAAACCCAAACCCACTATGGCCAGCCAGTGAAATAACTTCAGATACAGTCCTGTGTTCTGTGTGTTTTATCAAAAATCCTAGGTTAACAGAGAAAATCATGAAGGTGATTTGACAAGGAGTGTCATTATAAGAGATAAATTAAATAAAATAAATGCAGTGAATCACTGATAACATACATTCACACGTATTTAAACCATGGGTTGATTTGATCATGCTCAGTGTTTCTGGTTCATTATGATTCCAGTGCCTGATTTCCCAGATTTTTACTCCTGATTTATGTTAAAGAACGAGGTACACCATTGGTCTCAGACTTTCAGTTTTAACTTTATGCTACATTAACCTTAAATTATGTGTTAGATCTCATTACATTTTTAATTCCCAAAATTAAAAGTCTGTTTGAGAAGCAGAGGACAAAGAGTACAAGAGAGAGAGAAAGCAAGAGCACAACGTACCAGAGGTCTCTAGTAGGACCTGTCTCTAATTCTAGGAAGCAATACATTGCATCGCTGTCTCTACATCTCTTTTTTCTTTGTGAATGTTTGCCAGAGATTATTATCACACTATTTCTCATCAGAGCTGGAGTTCTAGTTTATCAAAGTGTCAGCATAAGGACTAACACTAGGGCAAATTTGCTGCAATATGGCTAGACTGTGAACCTCAGTTTGACAGCAAACTCACCAGGATGAAACATATCTCTGTGGCTAGAAAGGTTTTGTAAAAATTATTGAGCAGTAAGGGACAGATTTTACAGGTATTTAAGCCTTGAATTGTTTAGTGTGATGTCTACTATTATAGTTTCCAAAAGCATCTGAAAGTCTGTCACTGTTATTTTACCAGGAAGCAGGCATATGGGTGTTTTGAAAAATCATAGTGATTTTTGTTTCTTGTGTTACTGCATGCCTGGCATTACACTACAAAGTGTATGCAATTTCTCAGTCATGGGGGCTGCACAGGACAGCTGGTGCCACACCTCTCAGGAGTCCCCAGACTCTTCCTTACAGCCTGTATTTGTAGTCAAAAGGAGAGTTCCATTTGAATTTATAGGTTCCCCCATTCTGTTTTTAAATTGTTCTAAACGTCAAGGAATTAATCACAAATATCAGAGATTTTCTGCTTGTGGTGCATATAGCAAAGATGAGCATCCGTTGGCACTCTTTTTAGAAACTTAACTTATTTAACTATAACTGGAAGAAATGCAGAACATTGTGCTGTTTTGCCGCAGTCCTCTTGACAGCAACTCTGTATGCATAAACTTCAGGTATTTTTTACCCCAAATCATAATTATATTTGAGATTTTAAAAGCTCTGAGTCTATTTGCAATCTTTTATATATTTAGTGCACTTATGAACACAGAAACACAAAGTTCATGACTTAGAGTAGGGGACAAACAGTAGGCAATAAGATAAGGGGCCAAAAATATCAATTAACTGACCTTCATTGTACCACTGGCGGCACATAGCTGTAGGGACACCTGCAGTGAACTCTTTGGTACAATAACCCCAAACGAGCACAACAGAAGGCCATCACAGAGATTTTGTAATGCTTCTTTACAGATTCCAACTCTCGTTTTGCAGCTCTGAATAACAATATTATGCCTACTTACATCATCTGGCCTTGCAGAATAAAGCTGAACAGTTTGGGATTGTAATTCCCAAAAGCATCATTAATGCAAGTAGTCTCATGGTTTTCTCCTGGGACCAAATCCTCCCCCAAATCACGAACGTTTGTGGTATACTCTGTTGACTTCCTAAAACTTTACCTATGCCTATAAATTGATAATTTACATCAGCAAGGTTTTTACTATACTCATTTTTTCCTCAAGACGTGTTTGGTTAGTGGAACTAGAGTAAATATTTCATAAGATGATAGTAGCAAAACTGAATGGCAAGCAAACACCTTTACTCATCTTGGACTTGCTGCCTGGACATTGTAATGAAAGACAAATAAACTTGTGAACGGGTAAGTCAATGTTCTCCATGGAGAACTATCTTGGTACTCAGGTCCTGGGCCTGAAGTTCCTATGCAGATAAAATATTGTCCATTGGAAATCTGTGGGAGTTTTGCCCATGTAAAAGTTGATGGAATGGTTCCAAAAAGCAGTCATTTACAAGGGAACTCATGGGTTAAGGTCACTGTTAACTTTCTACGGAAGAGGGATGGAGAACCTTCTGCCAGGAGTGCTTTCCTGGGCCTAGTGACTCAGACTCTGGTATTGCTGACAACCATTGTGGGCAGCTGTTAGGATGAAAAATTACAAGCATGTCTTTGAAGGGATGTGATTTTTGTGATCTAGAGATTCTTTTGTTTAGAAAGAAAAGGCAAACCACACAGATTTAAGAGAGTTCCTTTTTCCTGCCACTGAAGAGATGTAAATGTGAATTTAAGTAATGTTTTTGTTTGCTTTTTTATGGCTCTGGAGCCTGAATCAAATATCTACTGTTGCTTATTTTTCTTTTGTTTTATAAGTATCTTAAAACACTCAGTGTTCACGGAATATTTTCCCCAGAACAAAGACTGTTCCAAAGGAGAACATCAAATGCTAAAATGAAGGTGTATGATTTACTATGAGCTCTTTTCTGTATCAGCCCTTTGACATTACAAAAACTAGAAAAAGAAAACACCAGTTACAGAAGAAAACTCTCCGAAGAAAAAAACCAAGATGATGCAAAGTAACAACTAAAATATTGTATTCTACCAGGCCTTTTTTTAAAACTGAACTTTAATTTCTTCTCTAGGGCTGTGACCAGACTTTTATGGTTAAACTCAGGTGTTTCATCCAATATTTGAATAATATGGTAGTATACATTAGACCAAAATTGTACATTAGGGTTTGAATGTTTGCTTACATAATCCAGACCCTGGAGACAGTAGCATTCTGCACTATGAGTGCTATGTATAGGTGATGCTTTGTTGTAAAAAGTTGTACTTGTACACACCATCTATTGCTATTTGTTGTCCTTCCTTTTTAAGATAGTTCACAGGATATAGAATGAGGCAAAAATATGGTTTGTGTAAGTATATGTATGTATATATGTAAGCACATGCAAATTCACTGGTTCACTCTCTAGGTTGCAGTGAACTGTGAAAACTTCAGCTTAGTTGGGAAATGCTGCTTACCAACTTATTTATTCGGGTTTGCCAGTGAAAGATAGGTCTACTCAAGCTTTATCCAGAGCTGAAAATTTGACTATAAATATATTTCATTTATTTAATATGAACCTCTGTTGAATAATTCTGACTCTGATTTTATGGCTGTGTGAATATGTTTCTATTATTTTTCAACTTAACAGCTTTTCTAGAACTCTGCTATTTCACTCCTGGTCATTTTGAAATTACATTATTTCATTTTGGTGGGATGAGATTTTGTAAAACTATGCTTTGAAAACATGCTGCAAAGCTGTTGTGCAGTTCACCCAATTGCTCCCTTCAGTGCAGGGTGTACCTTCATGCTATATGCCATTCAGTTTATCTGCAGTCAGATGCTAAAAATGACAGTCCTATTTCTTTTGCCTCTCTGTCCCATATATTTCCATTCCAGCCCTTATATAAAACCTCGGCTGGAAAGAGACTTAATTTAATTCACTGGTCTGATGATATTTTAGCTGTTATTTTGCATCACCTTTCTTTTTTATTATCTTGCTTTGAATGAATCACATTTCTGTTGAAGTGGTAAGCTGGTCCAACTCATCCTACAGGCACTGAGTTAGTAGTCCCAATGACTGCTCTTTACTCCTGATATTTCCTGTGCCTGGGCCAAAGTCCACCACTCAATGCCACTTTGGCCAGCTGTACTTACATTGCCTGTAGCAGCTGGTTTTGAGCTGCTCTGGTTTTGATGTCTGAATCTTCCCCACCTCTGCCTCAGTTGCTCCTCTTGACAAGCCAGCACAAGGATGATAAGGGAGCTTGGGCTTAAGCCTGCATCACAGAATTTACAGCCATTTTTGTGAGGTCAGATTGTAAAGTTGTAGCACCAGACTGCAAAGGACTGGCCAACATGCATGGCAGAGCCACGGTGCTCTCAGCGTAACAGCGGTGGGTCTCCCTCAGCAGCAAGGAAGTGAGCATCTTTATCACCTGGGATTCAAGCTGCTGGCATCTGTCCTATCTAAAATGGAACTGGTAAGAGTAAAAAACTATGCTAGTTTGTATTTTCTTTCTGTGAAAGAAGATGCATAATAGAGGATTGTAGAAATATATACAATCTTTCACAGACCTTTATTTTAACTGAAGAATTTAATCCTATGTGAACATACTGCATTTAACTAAAATAAAGCAAATATATATATACTGACATAATTAGAATTACCTTCCTGAAAGACCTTTTAATTTTTTTATTGTCAGACTTTTCCCCTAGAATGAAGGAAAATTGATGTGAACAGAATCATCTGAAGTCTCTGGGATATGAACCTATGTATCTTCTGCAAGTAAATGTACATATATTTTGGAATGTAAATACAGTGACAGACTACTTTATATGGTGGGCATTAGAATATAATAAAAAGATAGTAACAAAAATTGTTGATATGAGTAATAGAAGCATTGTGTTTATGCAGTAGAGAAAATAAGAATTTGTATTAAATTAGGTAACTGGAAATATGCATAATTTTTAACACCACTAGAAAAATATTTGGTGGAAATCAGTGAGGGTAGCTGGTTACCATTGTCATTTGTCTGAGAGCTAGCAAAAGAGACAGCTGACTAGAAGTAAGATAAAGCAAATATTTTTTTATCATATCAAAGCTGCTTCTTTATAATTCATAGAATGGGATGCATATTAGTCATCATAAATGCTGCACTCGGGGAGTAGATGCTTTAAAAGCTGTCGTCTTCTGGAAACATCTAGGATGGAAACTGTAGAAGGAAATCCCTAGAGAAGAATAAACTATCATGTTTGTAAGAACATCCTATTGAATGACTAATTGGAAGGATACTAAAAAATTCCCAGGGGAAATGATCTACAGCTGTATGACTTTTACAGTCAATACTTAGAGCAAATTTTTTTTATAATGGCAAAGAAATCTATTTAAACTGGAAACATTCTGTATCAAAATTCCTAATCTGACCAGAGCCAAACCCAGCGAGCGACAGTGAAGAAAATGACAAAATTAAGCATGTGGTAGAGAAAATAATTCCTGCACTGATAGTGTGGCTATACGTTCAAAGCTGCTTTACTTCCGAAATTTGTGATAGTTTATTTCAGTACGAAAAAAATCAAATACTGTATTTGACAAACAAAATGATTGCCTTAGAAGAAAGAAAATGAATGCCTCATAGCTATAATGCCACGACCAAAGGGTTGATCTCTCCTCTCCACTTTGTTTTCATGCCACCTTCTATGACTACAAAAATACTGCAAATGCAATCAGAGCCATGTCACTAAGGAAGAGTCTAAGCAGAAGCTGAGGGAATTACTCTCTTTATAACAGAAAACATGGGAAAACCTCATAAGCCTTTCAGATAAGGGACAGGGAACAAGCAGAGAAGGAGGTCAGTAAATCCAGCATTTTATTTTCCTGGAGGACTACTGCATCAGCCATTGACCATCTTACATTTAGTTTCTGATCTCTCGCCTCTTCTGGTCTCCCCTCTCTCCATCAATTTTTTTTCTCTCCGATGGAGCCAACTTCAAGGAAATTTCAAAATAATTTTCAAGAATGTACTGTGTCAATTGCCAGATATTTAGAGCTATTCTACAAAGGGTACTACTTAGCCTTTTTTATAAAAATTTTACCTGATTATAGCAATACCTGCAGAAAAAATCCCTATAATTGTTACTTACTGGAATGTGATACAGCTGAGCCATATCAATTTATTTAAATGTCCAGAAAATTATTCATATCCATTGTTTTTAAATAATGAACTCCATTTTGGGTGAAAATTAATAATGGTCAACTTGAAAAGGATACAGTTTTGTCCCATATTCTTCAAATTTCAAAGCTGTAAGAAATATCAGAAGTTTGTTTTCAGGATCTTTACAGTGAAAATATCTTACACACATATTATGAACTCACCAACCTGAAAAGCAAAATCCAATTTAGAAATTCAGTATGCTGTACCTGTCTGCTAGTAAATAAATATAAAAGAATATTCAATTCAGCAATACATTAGACACACCACATATCCTTTTGCCTCTTCCCAGGGAGGATATATACAAAATGAAAGATTTACATGGATTTGTTTCACATAATATCATGCTTTTCTTGGTGTTACGTTTTTTTGATAGCTTATGTATATAACAGCAGCATAGCCTAGAAGTTTGTTTTCATCTGGAGCTCTGCTACAGCTCTGTCTATCATACAAACAAGGAATTAGCATGGCTGTCTTCAAACACAATACACGTATTCTAAAGGTCTTTCTAGCTCTGACTGTGATGGAACAGCATTCTGCTGTAAGTTCCTGTGTTATTTCACTTCCTCCTAACATTTCATTCCCTTTGTCAGTTCTTTCTGGCAAATACAAATGATTCGCATAGTGAGGAAGGAGAGGGGAAATGCAAAACAAGCTGTCCGTTCCCAGGGTCAGGCCTGCTAGCTTCCTACTCCCCAGCTAACATCCAGAACTTCAAGCATGTTTTGAACACATGTCAGCAGGCACATGGCAAGAGGCAGACAAGTTTGACCTGAAGTTTGTGGTCAGCCTTCTTTTTTCCAATGATGATGCACTATGTTTTTATCAGCAGTGTTTTTTTAGAGTTCATCTGTTCTGCCAGACCAGACTATTGCAGATGTTGTTTGAGAGAGCTAGACCAATGATAACCTGCATTGCCTAGGTGTCGAGGTGAGCTGGAACACACCCTGGGCTCCCTTTTTAAGGCAACCTGTGTAGGTAGAGGTGCTGCACATCATGCACAGCTGCATCCCAGTGCTCCAAACAAGGCAACATAACAGTAAGTCCAGTTCACTTGCAAGACTGCCAAGTTTCAATAGCTCTTTAAATCCCACCATGCAATCATACCTTGCACGCATTCACCATCCTCAGGTACACCTTGTAAGAAGCCACTCAATTTCACCTGTTTGGCATTGCAGAAGCAAGAAAACACATAACAGCAGCTTGAAGACAGAGGGTATTCAGATACTTTTCAGTACAAACAGAGATGGGGATTCATCACTGCTCTGGCAAGGAGACTGCCTGGCAGGACTATATTCTGAGCATGGCAGAGCTGCCCTAGGGTGGCTGTTGACAAAGCAAGGGCGAGTTAAGTTTTAAGTCCAAAGAAGTATCCACATCTGTGGCACTAACCTTTGTAGATGACACCAACTTTTGCAGGCAGACAAGTCTCCAGAATTCAGGAGACCTGCCTGTAGCTGCTTTCTCCTCTCCCCTCATAGAGGACATAAGGACCAGGTAAATATCTGGAAAGGAGCTGAGTTGTGAAAAGCATGGTTAATGTTTCAAGAGTGAGGAGCAAGGGTTGTGTAGGTGATGGGAGACTGCTCTGGTTAGATTTCGGTCAGCTGATAAAGTTATAGCCAGACAAAGATAAAGGCAGAACTAGGACATAGTGCTCTCAGAGAGAAATGGAGCCTTTCAGGAACAACTCACCCCTTCTCTATCTGCTCTCCCAGACAAATGGGAATTCGGGACTGTTCATAAGTGGCGCCATTCTCTGTGCTGGGGAGAAGTGGTGGTAGAAGTAGCAGACTGGCTGGCATCTCCACCTGGTAGCAAGCTGTACTCTGGCCAGGTTGGTGCTGTGGCTGAGTACAGTACTGGAAGGGTCTTCCTTTCCTGAGGGACACAGACCTTTCTAGGCATCTGCAGGTGACTTACACATACAACTCTCCTTCCTCCTTCTGTGCCAGCCTGAATTAGCTGCTAAGGTTGCATATTCAAGTTGTTCTACACACCTGCCGAATGCAGACACACCATTCATATAGACAAGCGATTACCTAGTAGAACTCTGTTATGACTACATGGCATAATCTAGCATCAGGCCCTCCTCACCCTAGCCAGACATCTCCTCAGGCAACTCCCCCTTCTTCTGGCTTTGACATGAGTCATGGCCTCATGAGTTGAAGCACAAGTTAGCATCCTTCCCCCTAGGGATTTTCTAAGCATCATTTTGGTCACATTCTAGTTTCTTCATCTTCTCATTGCTCATTCAGTAAGAAAATAGGATATGGCTCTATCAAATAACTCCAGCAAGGAGACTGCGACAGCAGGACAAGTTGGTGACTTCTACTTTCTTTCTGTGGAAGTGATCTCAGGCAAAGAGATAACAACAGGGTTATGTGCCAAGTTTGGATAAGGGCCATGTCCCACCAAGTTGTCTTCTAGCTCCCCATGCCACCAGGTCCTTGGTGAAGCTCTCCACTAGTACAGCTCACAAATGTGTATGTATCTTCTGAGAATAAGGAATTTTGGAAAGGGCGTGTTGTTGGTAACTCCCTGTGTGGACCCTGACAGACTAGTTAGGACCATATAAGCCCAAGGACTGTACCATCTGCAGGGCAGGTAACTTGACATTAAAAATGTCTCTGCTGTCAGGAAGGAAGTGCCACCCTATATGCACTGAAAAAGAAGCAGAATACCTGGACAGGAGAAGGTGAACTTGGTTAGTATAATTGGCATGCCAGCTGAGCCACTTGAAAGTGAGAAAACGTGGAAGTGCTCTTTGCAGGCATCCTATATTTTCCTGTTAACTTGGAAGTAGACATAAGTTTAAAGTGGCAAAATGTGAAAATAGGTTCCTCAATTTTTTGTGCAGAGAGCAATGTTTAACACTAGATTTGCATTGTGCACATGTATGATTGTCCATGCACTGCAATAGCTAACAAAGGCTTCTGGCCATGGCAGGTCTGGAGTATTGTGCGGTTGGTGCAAGGGTCTCTTGTCCGTGCCTGACACTCTACAAGTGAGACTCTTTTGGACTACATCTGAAGTCTGGTCTACAGACAGAGCTAGGCTTGCTCTTTTCCTGTGCATGGGTATGGGCCTGGTGAATCATGCTGGATCCCCCTAAGTTTGCCTAGCCCATCTGATGGAGATGGAGGGTGGCCCTAAAGTGGGCCGGCTGCCCTTCAGTTTCAGGATAGAGCATGAAGGACAGCAAAAAATGAAGTCCGGATTACTTGGATTATTTGAAACATGCTGGGGTGATCACAGCAGATATCCGAGATGGGGGATATTACTGAACTTTGCATAGTATAAAAGCTTGCAGGTGTAGATCGTAAAGACCTGAGGGATAGTTCATGGCACTCCTTTCAAAGCACAGGGTGACATCCTAATGGGCTTTGCCAAGGCCAGGGCACTGGACTGGGTCTGGCAAATGACATATACATCTCTGTACATTATCAAAGATAGAATTGGCACTGCCAGAGTAATCAGTTTAATTAAATGCTTTATATCTACAGTTTGTCTGATTTTAGAGCATATTAAATTGAAATTAAACTTCCAATATATTATTACAGAAACATATTCTGTTTCATTGATGTCCCATTATAGCTGTGATTAATATATTCAAAAGTATGCATTACACTGCCAGAATAATGAACAAAGCTAAATTAATATAAATATCTGCAGTAAAATACAATAAAGTCCTGTGGTGCAATGGTAATGTTAGTCATTTTTGCATGAATAAATGAAGGCAGAGTGTGAAATTCCATAACTCTGCTATGCACCGAAGTATCCAGCTGGCACGGAGAATCAAGTCTGTGCAGGACTAGTCTGCTGTAAATATTTATTGCTATTAATGTAATGCTTAGCCACAAAATAAACCTTTTTTTTTCTTCTAAGTGACTTCCTATCTTCACTGTGTTCCATTTTCATTCTTTTCTGGAAATGAAACCTTGAGATTTGATTCTGACAGGATCAATTTTGGATGGAAAAATCAACTGAGAAGCACTTGCTCTTACACAGCACAGTCTCTTACAACAAGTGATTCAGCACTTGCGGCTGATTGCTGAGAATCCTTTGATGCTGAATTTTATTGGCCAGATTCATTGATTTAAGACCAGAGAACAGTATCATTCGGTTGCAGTTCCTTCGTAGCGCAGATCACAACCTTAACTGACTTAGAGCATATTTTAAAGAACAATAAAATCTTGTTTGCATAGAAAACGCCACTACTCTAAAGCTACACCAAAGATTAAATATTGTTATATTTAAATACCTGCACCTTCTTTCACTTCCCAATTATCCAGTTTGATTATTTTCATCCACTGCATATCTTAATTCAGTTAGGCAAGTGGTGGAGTTTTTTGTTCAATAGATACTGGATAATAATACATCCAGAACCCCATGAATGTGCCAGTAAGTCTGCATAAAATATGAGTAGAGGCTCATATTGGGGAAATATATATTAGCTTTTATTTTCAAGGAGACAAAAAACATAAGAATGTTTCAGGTTAATTCATAATGACTTTTTAATAAAGAAATTTCATTTATTTCTTCAACTGGTTAAACAAACTCTTTGAAGTTATTTTATTTTAAAATATTTTCCAATTTTGCATTAGAATTACTACAGGAAAGGCTTAACCCTTCATTTAAATAATGCCTTAATAAAAAAAATTGAAGCAATTCTGAAAAATATTTTTTAAATGTTGAAATGAAATATTCTTATATCTTAACAATTCTCCACATTCCTATTGATTTTTCTTTCTTTTCAGATACATTTTCTGTCTTGTACTGAAATTTGTAATTTTCTTGCTTCTGAAATACTGCTTCACATCAAATGAATTGATTACTGAAATAAAAAAGTCATCAACGCATATCCATTATTGTCTTGACTACTAGACTAAGTCCTTTTTACTATCCAAATCTTCTCCACTGCAAACACACACAGAGCATAAACAAGTCAGCTCTTACTCTGTTTCTGACATACACTGGAGATATAAAAACTGCAGTATAAGACAAGGTTTCCGAAATTCTGCCCAGGCTTGCAATTCTTTTGCAATGTCTTTCTGATTTAAAATACAAATTCTGAAAGCATTTTCTAATACTTTCATTACCAAACATGAGTTCAGAAGTACTAGTAATGTTGTTATACTGACTGATATTTGCCAAATTGGAGAATCATGTAGTTTGGAAGCGATCTTCAGACCTTGTCTCGAACATGTCTTGCTCAAAGCAAGGCCAGCTAGAGTGAGTAACTGAGGGTAATCCCCCGCCTCTACAAAGATTACCTTAAAACACTGCACTGGAACTTGTATTCAGCTGTTATCTGCCATGAACCTTGTTCCTTTTTTTCTGAGTCACCTCTTGTGAGGCGAGTGGCAGCTAAAAAACAAGAATGGTTATGTCTATTGACCTTTTGATGTGATCTCCTCATCTGCCTGATAGATCCTCAGTGCATATCAAAATGGCATAGAATAACCCCAACGCATTTCTAAATGTGCGGTTAAGGGTACTTTTGGCAAGAAGGAATCCTGTGATGTCCCAAAGGCAGCTTTGTGTCTCTCCTTGCTGCTGCTGCATCAGGGACTTGCCAAGATTAGTTTGGGGATGGAAGTGTAAACCGGAAGCATCATTCATTCATGATCAGTTGGTGGCTGCAAGATCTACAGTTTTTCTGCTTTTATGGAAAAACTCTGTGTTGTGTTGGGCCTTGCTTTGACCTCAGGTAGCTTCTGAAAAAGAGGAAAACACTGGTTGCTGCCTTCCAGGGGTGCCTGAAACAAGGCCAGAGAGTCTCCCTAGGCTAGTCATTTGCAATCCTTTAGATCCCCGTTAATCCAGGTTTAGTAGACTGAAGAACTCAACCTGACAAATACTGCTGTGACAACAGGTCATGGACAGAGCCCTGCTGTCACGCTACTGCTGCAAGGAAAAACTGTGTGAACTTAGAAATACACAGTTGCCTGCATCTCAAGTGAAGCGCTCTCAAAAGCAGCTGCTGAGCATTTTGTACTGCCTGTTTTAAGAATTCTTGGATAAAAATCATAAGCAGGAGCAAAAAAGGTCACATTTCTACCTCATGGCTGAAAAGTCCTCATATGAAAGGAAAATTTATGTTCTTCTAGGAATCTGGAAACAGTAGAATTTCTTACTATTTATCTTGCTGCTTACCATGAGGAGCTACTAAGTTCCTGGGCTAATCACTTTTTTTGAAAAATAAAAGGACATTGTCCTACTTAGAGTTCAAATCAGGTTTTAGTTAAGTCTTTTGCTCTTTTCTGTTAGTGAACTTCTGTGATGCTGTCTTCAGCTGCTCATACTTGAGTCATTTTTTTCTTTTTTGAGACATTCACTATTTCTATTTTTGAAAATAAAGTTGTGAAAACTATGTCAATGTCAAATACTGGGTAAAAACTTCTAGAGGTGACAGTATTAGAATGTGGATTTATGGGCTTGTATAATTTTTCAAAGTGATTAAAAAACAAGAATAAATATTCCTTTCCTGATATGTTATTTCCTTAAAAAAAGTAGGTTTTCTTTATTCAGCATAGATCCTTGAAGGTCTTAAGCAATACCACTAGAAATCCGATTTTATTATCATTTTAAAAGTAATAAGCGTGGAAAAAATTATTTAAAATTTGTTTAGAGAACTCTGAAACATAGCTTTACTTTATTAATCCACAGTATTGTCTGATCTTTTAAAATGCAAAAATAATTTTGTCAAAATTGGCTAAATGTTACGGTGGCAAAGGTCTTGTGGTCAGTTGCAAGCTGATGGTTGATGGTACTGTTAAAATGCTTACAACGTAGCATTAAGTCATTACTCTTCTGTAATATATGGATCTATCTAGGAATTTGTCAATAGTCCTGGTCCTAAATCCAAAATTTGACAATCAGAGGCTTTTGGTCTTACGACTAGTGAAACTACTGTTATCATTTTCAGGAAAATGAGAGTTTAATTTACAGCAAAATCAGATTCCTTTACATTACATCACTTTGTGATGACTTTCCCTGCTACCATTTCTGCACTTTCTGCTGATTCTAGTGAGTTTTCGCAGCACTTCCCGAGTGGGCTGTGTCTGCACCTGGGTTTACCCTTTTTAATGCCAGGCCTGGACCCAATTCTTCAGCCTCAGGAAGTATGTATCGGAGGACTTTAATTAGAAAAATAAGGGAAGAGAGTTAAATAGTTCATGTTTCAAAGAAATAAACCAAAAATTGACTCTTCGTATCAAGATAGCATTCTATCTGCAGTACAGTCAAGGAAGCCGCATGAGAGGAAAGGGAGTGAAAATGGTCTATTAGATTACAGCAAAAAAACAAACAGATAGTCTGCACTGAATTAAACTACTGACATTTATATTAAAATGTAAAAGACTATATGAACAGTTATTGAAATGCCCTAAGATTGTCATGCTTCATAAAATCCCATGGATTTACATACTTCTGGAAGATTTATTAAAAATGTACTTTCAAAAGAATAAAGAAGATGACTATAGTATTGTTGCAAACTACCAAGAACCGAGGAGAAACCTTAGCTGACACAGGAGAACATATAGCAATAATTTGACAGATTACATTTATTTAAATTACAGATAAACTAGAATATTACTGACTTAACTTCTCAAGTTACTGTTGAATCTTCTAACTTTGCAAATGATAACGGTAGCAATTTTCTTACTGATTTACTCAGAAGTATGAGAATTAAGCACGTGACTTTTCTAAGATGTATGGAAACTGCAGTAGAGTAACTTGTTTTGAGAGTACTCTCACTTCACTGATAAAAGCAAATGAAAGGGAATACAGTAACCGCTCAGTGAAAAAAACCAAACAAACAAACAACAAAAAAACCCAACCCCAAAAGAACTCTAAACAATGATAAGCCTATATGCAAGGGAATCAGTTTTCCTACCATTTCCCAAAGGCAAGCATTTATAAATTCACAGATACATAGAATAGTTTGAGTTGGAAGGGAACTTTAAAAATCATCCAGTTCATCCCCACTGATCAGGGACATCTTCAACTTGATCAGGTTGCTCAGAATCCCATCCTACCTGACCTTGAATGCTTCCAGCGATGAGGCATCTGCTACTTCTTTGGGCAATCTGCTCCAGTGTTGCACCACCCTCATATAAAAAATTTTGTTCCTTATATCTAGTCTAAATCTACCCTCTTCTTGTTTAAAACCATTACCCCTTATTCTATTGCAACAGGCCCTGCTAAAATGTGTGATCAGTGCTTTTGTGAATCATTTGCAAATTTTTGCAAATTATTTTAAAGCAAATTCGTTACCAGCTTTTCTTTGTTCAGATTGTCCAGTCAGGATTGCTAAAGAAATTCAAGACACAATCTATAGTTTACAGTTACCAAATTGAAATTAAAACAGACAAGGTAGGCGTCTTCCTTTTTAGAAAACAGAAGCAGCAATTACAACTTTCTGTACTTTTGTTTACTATAGACAATGCACAAATGGAGACTAAAATAATTCTGCTATATCATAGCATATCATAGCAAGGCCAGTTTATTTGCCTACCTAGTCATTGAGTCTTACCTGGAATTTAAGTGCATTACAGAAAAATAAAAGCTTGGAAAAACAATGATGGATGTTCTTTTAATGTCGTTTCCTCTTCTCCACTACACGAGGAGAAACCATGACCTGTATTCACTGAAATACATGCTTAACTTCACAAATTTCATGTTGAACTTTGCTCAACAGAATTACCAACATCTAGAAAGGTAACACATACATGTTCAGTCCTATTTTCTTAAAGAAATATAATGATAGCAAGAGTACTACTCTGTGTTTTTTCTCATGCTTTCTAGGCTTTTTACAGATCTGAGGTTAATGAAGCCTAACAATAACTTGAGAGATGACACAGCAATTATTTTATGGATCTGAGTGGCAAAAATGAATCATTACTTACAGTAACTATTCAAAGCACCACTCGGTGAATGGAGAGTGATGTAAAGATGCCCAAAGAAAGTTAGGGAAGCCATCTTAGATGATATGCAACTACATCTCTTGGTTCAAAGAACAGAGTACAATGGAAAGTAATCTAAGGAAACAGAAAATATGTTCAATGAAATTTTCACCTTTTCTTTTCAGATGGGGAGTATTCAAACTTGTATCTTCTATCTCTATGGAACGATCCAAACCACAGACAAGAGGCAAGACTGAAGTGTTTGCATTGGAGTTTTCTATTGGAGCTGTGCTGCTGGGCAGAAACGAAGGAAGGACTCACGAGACTACTAAGAGGCTAAAGAAGACCCTGTCTCTACCCCTGTGGTTAGGACACTAGCTGAAAGGGAGGATGCTGAAATGCTTCCTATCCATCCTGCATTAGACAGTTGCTAGAGAAAAATTAAAAGAACTTAAACAGTTTACTTAAACAGAGCTGGAACCGAAGTCCAGGATTCCTTACTCCTAAGGCAATGCAATAGGCAATACAACACAGAGTGATGTGACAGTAGGTTGACATGTTTTTTTTGGATATGTTTGTGTCCTGTTTTATATATGTGTTACTATTTTTAAAATCTAGCCCTAAGCAATTTGTTGATTCCACATAGCCATTTATTGGCAAAATTAATACATGCTTTCCTACCATGACCAGCAACTCTAACTCCTGCAGAGTGCTCTTGAAAGACATTTTAAAAGCCTGAGGCAGATGTCAGCAATTCATGTGACTTTCAAAGGACTGGCAACTGCCAGAGAAGCTGGTTACCTCTCCTGAAGGAAAAGCGGGTTTTGACAACTGACAGAGTTGATTTTTTTTTCATTCTTCGGCCACAATGGGTTGCACATCCCAATGAAAGAAGGAGAAATCATGTAAGTATCTGGGCAAGAGTTCTTCCTGTATCTGTATTCTTGATGTAGGTTTGGCTCAGCTCTTCTGGGGATTATTTGCCACTCACTGCTTGCATCTTAATATATTAATGAATTGTATACATGCATGATGGGAGAAATTTAGATCCTAGTGGAATTATCAGGAAACATCCCACTGACTAAAAAGGAGACTTAGCTGAACCTAGTGAAGACCATGGACACAGATGGATCCCTGTGGGATATTTTGCAGCAAAAATGATCTGCCCTGCAGCTGGCAAGCCTCTGAAACAAGGCAAGCATTAGCTATCCCATCAACTCTTGTAAGTACTCAGGTAATGTATTTAACTGGAAATAGAAATGAACTATTACTTTAATTTTTCAGAAAAAGCTAAAATGACACATTTAGAAAAGTAAAAGCAAATGTTCTTTTTAAAGCAAAGACCAAAATCAACTAGTCAGCTGTCTGAATGCAATCTGTGTGACTAATGTGTCTCGAAATACAGACATTTCTATAAAATATTAATTACTTCACTTCTGGCCTGAAATTAATTATATTTAGCATTTTTGAAATTCCTTCATTTTTATGAGTAAATAATATTTATCAAATATTTTTGATCAAGGAAACCACTTCCTGTGTAATTTTATTCTTTTTGTTAAAATATCTGACTTGTTTCCCAGGAACAATAAAAGTCCAAGGAGCTTCCTAGGAGCAGAGATGACTTTTGTGAGCAGAAATCTGAGGAATGTGTTTGATTTTGCTTATAGCTATAGTGTCCAAAATTTCAGACACAAGAATGTTGAAGAGTGACTGATTTTTTTAAAAAAAAATTTTTGCTTTTTTAAGCAGATAGCATCATTGTAGCTTCTCTAAGTTAAATGATTTACATAAGCATATTTATATGAAAGTTGTGAATACAACTCAAATGCTTATTCACCTCAAACTACCCAGAATGACTGAAATGTGTTTAATTTTCTGTTTTATTAAAAACAAAAATTTCCCTAACTGCAAAACTAATTTGGTGCCATGTTAGGTGTTTAATGTAATAAAGTTTATAGTTCATATCTACCACTCAACAAGATTATTTTCTGTTTTCCTTTCAGTCTCATTAAGATGAAACTTTGTAAAGACGGATTAGATTATACAATAACAAAATGGTAATAATGATAGCTATTATTTAATAAACACCTTATTTTCTCTTATTCATGTGTTCAGAGATACAGAGGAGTGCCATACCTCTTTCATGTGCACAACAGATTTACTGTAAGAAGACGAAGAAGTTGGCAGGCTCATGAAAAATTCTAAAGGAGAGCAGCTGCTTAGTAAAAAAACCTTCTTAGCAGAGCATTTCAGCCAGTCGCTGCACCTTTTGACGTGGTACTTATGAGAGTGTTCGCGCACGTGTATGTAACTGGAAAGGCAGGAACATAGGACAACAGTGAAAGCACTGATTGCCATATTAACTTGGTAAATATGTCATTTTTATAAGAGGAAAATATTTTAAGATTTTAAATACGGAAGAACCATCTGAACCACCTCTTCTCTAGCTCTTTTTAAACTTTTTGTCAGCACAGCAAACCTACCTAAGGTAGGTATAAAGTATACTGCTCCTGCAACGTCCAGTCAGGTAAACTGTAGCTTTAGGACAGTCAATGGAAATTTTGCCATTCAAAACTTTACCCTATGACTTTTCTCAAGTTTATCAGCCTTAAAAAATAAATAAATAAAAATTATGCAATTTTCAATTGTAAAAATTACCGAGGAGGAAACATTGGAAATTAAGAAAATGACCATGAAAAAAAAAATGCACCTGAAAAAAAAATGGCAAAGAATGACTTTCAGGCACCAAATGAGAAAAATGTCTGTTGTTTATTGGGGCAGTTCCCATAAATCTATATGCATGTAAGTTATTCCTACTCAGTAGAGTAGTTCTCTTGACTGCAGTCTGCAAAGTGTATATATAGAGAATGGGAAGAATAGGCCTGTTATCCTGAATTCATACCACTGGGCAAAGGAGAGAACTGCAAATCTATTCAAGGCAATTAGCATCTATTATGAAAACATGGCTATTCTGCATTCTTCACACAGGCTAAAGAGACACATACGTTTGGTGAAAAAAACAGAACACATGTGCAGAAACAATGGGTTTCTACAGGATATACTCTGTAGTTGTCTTTGCTGTTGTCCAGAACTCCAAAACACATTCTTCATGCTAAAGATCTAAAGATACCAGGGCTTTGCTTTCATTTTTGTTCCAGATTTGAGCCGTTATACTTCGTTGCAAGAAATTACCTTAAAAAAGAGAGGTATACAACACAACATCAAAAATCACACTGTATTAATATATTTAGACTTGCATTTAAATATGTTCATATAAATCTATGATCTCATTTTACAATGACAATGAAAGATCTTTTTCCTGTTTATTTTAGCTGCATGATAACTTGAGCTTTTATTCAGCAACATGGAGACATGTTTGCTCAACTGACTATTCTCTTGCATATGTGTTTTAACATGTGATTTAGATGTAAAGCATTTGGTATAGGCCTATAGAACCCATTTCAGAGTCACAGCTCAGAATCTAAGTTTTAGGAGTAAATGTTCTTCTCAATGTTTTGTTAACTTACTGTGAGCTCAAACAGCCTGAATTGCCTAATATAATCTCATCTAACTGCACACTGGATTCATAACACTGGGCAAAAGAACAGAATGGCGTATCAGTTGAAGGAAATTAACACGTATTAGGAAAATAATGACTGTTCTCCTGTTCTCTTTCCCTTTGTCCAGGATTCTGATACGTATACAAAAAAAAAAAAAAGCAGCTTATTCAGCTTGCCCAACCTCAATGCAAGACTGGCAATCCTTTCCAGTACATTTCTTTCCTAGCTCTCCCTTTACATCTGAGGAGGGAGGACATAGGCAGGTACAGCCCTATAATTGTAATTAGGCTTTAAAGTATTGTAGCCTACAGTCAACTTCTTGGTAGTTCATAAACATTATTTCTATTTGATTTGCTACTCAAGACAATTTCTAAATAAGTAAAGTATCTTTACAAGGATAGTTTCAATAGTAGAAATCAATATGATCGATGGTGTGTTGAATTTCTAATTGTTGGTAAAATGAACATCCCCCTTGTTCTCTGCCATAAAATTTGTTGCATTTAAATCTCCTCAGATGTTTGTAATTTGGAGGAAACTGCTCAAGTATCACAAGAAGTGATACTAAAAAAATGCAGTATCTGACAACTTTTTATTAGAGAAGGAAAGGTGTTTGCCCTGTAAGGAAGACTGCTTTGAGACACAATGCTCAGTGCTGTTTCTTTATAAACTTAATATTTTAGAGTATTTTTCTTGTAACATGTAAACTGTTAGTATCTGATACTACAACAACTTAGTTATTGAAATCACCTTCATATGTTTGGAATTTGACCAGTAATATTGTAGTCAAATGAAGTAATGTATTATTCATGCTTAGTTGGGTCAGCTGAACACATTTCAGCTTTACCATGTTTGCAATCATCTTGACTAGTGTCATAATATTTTTCATCACCTCTCCCAAGGCACATTTAGCACCTTTTTTTTCCCCTTTTTCAAAAAGAAATTCTCAATTAATGCTGTAAAACAAACAGGCAGCTGAAATCCACCTATTTCCTAAAGCTTTATTATCCCTGAGGCATCTGAAACAAAAATATATCAATACTAATTACTTAGCAGAAAGCAATCAAGAAAATCTGCTTACTCCCAACTCTCTCCTCTCCCTCTACTCTTACAACAATGTGCCTCTAAAACAGAAAAGCCTGAGTTATCTGAAAGCACACAGGGAGACATGACAATAGCAAAAGCCTCCTTTATGACCTTGTCCCCAGAAGTCTTTTCTGGTATCTTCCCCTCTTCTTGGTCACCTGTGATAAGAGTAATCTCTTCTCAACAGCTCCCAGTGCTTCACTCACAAATTTTAACAAACAAGCAAGCAAGAGAAGAGGTGTTGTTCTTAAAAATCTATCTTCCCCTCCCTTCATCAGATTGACGCCTGTACTGAAATGACTTATCATCACTAAGTCCACAGGAACTGGTATCCAAACCTGTGTGGCTTACAGCAGTAGCCTCTGTCACCTACAGAGGATGCTGCAGGTGTGCCTGCTGCAAACCACCAACAAAGGGTGCAGGGTGCTGTGGGTGGCTGGCCTGGTGCTCTGCTGAAGCCAAGGCTTCTGTGAGGCTGGGCTTGAGCACCAGGGGTTTGGGGCAGGAGTTAGAATTCCCTCATTATAAGTTAAATAGCAAAATGAAACAATCTGCTAATTCCTTCTCTATGTTGAGTTGAGCAATAGGTCTCTCCTGAGCGTTCAGGTTTCATCAGTATACACTTAAGTCCTTAAACTTATCCTGAAAGCGTATTTTGCCTTTTTTTTTTTCCCCCTAAACTAAACCATGTAAGATGTCTGGCTAATTTTCTTTTCCAGTTAATTTTCAGAAGGAGAACTGAATTCTATGTCTTTGCACACTGTCTCTCTCCTACACTCTGTTGGATGTTTCTGCACTCCTCTGAGTATTCCTGTCTTTAGGAGTTGTGGACTTGGTAATGGCAGAGCAGAATGTACTATGGCATAGAAAAAGGCAGGGAGTTTTGGTATGAAGAGGTGATTATGTGAATAGTAGCTGTCATTCCTCTATGTGAATGTGATATGGATGTTTTGATCACTAGTTTAGTTTAAATCATGGAATGACTTATTTTTGTATGGCAGATTCCAGTTTACTCTTCCATGCGCAGAATTTGTTGTGCCTTGAGCAGGAGTACAGGGGGAAAAGAAAAAGAGATTTCTTGTATAACTTTGAGCTCTGCTGAAAATCCCCTTCAAAATTGCTTTTTTTTTACCCCTACAAGGTCAAGGTGAATATTTTTTCCAGTAGTATATAGAAATATGTTTATGTACCACCATGCTAGTCCACAGGAGTGATCAGGTTGACAAGAATGTGATGTGTCAGCATCTATAAGAAGACCAAAGAGCCTGTGAAGTAGTAGCAGAGGTACTGATCATGCTCAATTCTCTTTCCTATGTTTTGTCTCCATGCTGCCTAATATTAGTCAATATAATCTAAAATGGATTTTATGGGGAGAAAAAACCTCCAAAAATCCAACAAAAACTCCTTTGGATCCTAGCTTATTTTCTTTCAGAAGTGGAAAGAATGACAGTTCTGTCACTCACAACTAACCAAACCAAAGCAAGACCACAGAATGAGACAAAAGCACATAATTTTGTTAGTACATACAACAACTACAATCTTAACACAGAAATCATTAAACCAAATTATGATTTTAGGAAACATTTTTGCATATAGCCAAGTTGTATAAAGAATTGCATTGACATATCCAAATATTTATTTAAACTTCATTTTTTAACAAATAAAATAACACTGCTGCACAAAAAGTCAATAGAAATTTAAGGGAGGAAAATATTCTATAATTTATTTCCATATTAATTGACTTCTTGAAACCCAAACAGTGAGCTATGGTTAATTGATTGTTTATTAACAGCATTTTTTTTGTATTTATGTGAAGAATCCTTAAGAAAAGAGTACTACAGGAAAAAATGCTTGATTTTGCATAAGCCAAGTTCAATGCAATCACTGATCGTTCCTTTTGACGTGGCAGATCATCCAAATTAATAAAAAATGGCGATCAATGTAGAATTAAATTTTAAAATTAATAAAATATTTGTTTTAAAAAAACACAACCTCAAAACCTGAACACCCAAACAAGAACAAGATGAGGAGAAAGGTAAAGAAAGCGGAATATTCCACCTGCTTTTTGTTTTGTCAGGTGTACAGATGATCAGGAAACCAACAATGCTGGTGAGCTTTCCCCTTAACACCATGGAATTATGCAGTGATGCAGGTTTCTTAGTAAGTGAATGCTTTTATCTAAATGATTCCTATTAAAAACCAAATAGCTTTTCCTTAATAACTTGAGATGACAGTTTAAGTATTTATGCTTCTATTTTGCCCTCTCTTCCTCTATATGAATGCTTTTACACGGAATGCAATGAATTAACATGAGCATAAATAGTAAAACAGCTTCAAAGTGTGTGAAGAATTTCTCACAGAGAAGGCTCTGTAACACCGATTCTTAAAGTTTATGCAAAACAGTGCCTTTTCCTTGAAGTGAGACAGACCCGGCAGTTCTGCTGTTTAATGAGGGATGTTGGCGAAGAGGTCTGAAAAGCAGCTTGTGGTAAAATAATGTGTGCAGATTTCATGTTCTACAACCAACAACAGCACATTGATTTTTGGTTCAGTACACTAGTAAGATTGCTTGCCTTGCAATTCCAAGTGTTGTAAAGAAAGCAATGATGGAAAAGTAAAGGCAATTAAGAAAGTGCTGTACCCTTGAGAAGTATGTGCATTGCTGATCTGATTTCTAGTTTGAAATCCCCTAATTCTAGAAGCATGGGGAAAGTGAGATATGAATTTTTCTCTCATTTGGCCCTGTTGGACGAAAGAGACAGAATGAAGCTGGGAAATGGTGGATCGCTGTTTCTATTGTTTTCTATTCCTAGGGCCCTGCTGTCCAAAAGGAAAGACAGAAGTAAACTATTCTTTCTTTGTTCACCTTGCATGGGCTTCTAGATATCTAGAAGGTGCTTACTTTATTTGTGTTTATAATCAGCCCTTGCAGCTTGAGGATGTTTCTAAGGAGAAATTTGCTACAGAAAAAAGCTCAAGTAAGGTTTTATAAATAAAAAAAATATTAAAAATATATAAATATATAAAAATATAAAAAAAGTTGTTATAAATAAGAAATGTTACACATCATTAATTACTTTCTTCTGAGTTTTTCAAGGTTTACTAAAAGATTTCTCTGAAATGTCTTTCTGTATAATTAACAAAACACCAACCTGGCTAAATTATTATTTGCATTTCTTTACTATACCTTATTTCTATGCCTTTTCTAAGTTATAATGCTACCTGTATTCTACTCAGTCATAGAAAAGATTTTTTTAAAGATTTCTTCTAACAAATATTCACAAATATTTCTGAACTATTTCAATAAAATTTCATATTAAAAATACTTTGAACAATTTGTTTTCATTTATCTTATTGTTTAATTAGTGACATGAAATCTTTAAGTAGCCCTATACCTGTCACTATTGTGCTCTCATAAGGGCACAAAACTGCCTGTATATCTATCATTTTCTCATAGATTACAAATCCTACATTTTTTCAAAGTGAAACTATAAACCTTGCATGTCTTCTTAATATGCATCTCTATAGTAAACATTAAACTTGAAAGCTTACAAATTTCAAAGAGTCTAGGAAAAAAACCCCTGTGTCATAAATCTGCTTATAATCCTGCTTGCTGGTTCATTGGCCATAATTCTTGACTTTCTGTAGCTTTATCCAAAATCAAAAGGTTTAATAAGCTCTGCAAAATCATAGCAAGCTGCCTACTGTAGCCTGCCAGAACTTTGCGTGCTTCCTGGAAGGCAACAAGCAAATTGAGTTTCTGCACATCAGTTTCCTCTTATTGCAGTAATCTGAAGTGAGGAAATCTATATGAAAATCAATCACTGACTTCACAGTCCTCCTCTATTATATTTTGGGGGAATATTTAGGGTTAGAGAAAGAAGAATTAGCTGATCTAATTCTACCTGGAAATTTGTTCCTTTTTTTTCACTGAGGACTGCTTTTGGAGTCAATGGTGTGCCTACCGGGGACTAACACAGCAAGCTACTTGCACCTGTTGCCTTTCTTCTGGTTGCTGTGAAAAGAGTACCTTCACTCTCCCTCTAACTAATGGTGTTGCCACCATGGTTCTAACTAAAGCGCTCCTTGCTGTCCTTGCACCTATACCTATATAAGCCTGCTTGCTTTGTTGAGGGTTTTTTTTTTTTCTTTAACTCAGATCAGGATCAAAGTAAGTGACACAATCAATTCCTACATTAAAAGTCATCTCCATGAAAAGTCTTCTACATTATGAACTTCATGAAAATTCATTAATATTAACTGCTTAAGGTAGTTAATACCTATGCAGAGTTTCAGAAGGATACAGGTCTCACTCCTTTAAATTTCTGTTTTATTAAGCTAAGAAATCACAAAAGATTTCTTTTTCATGGAGTATAAGGTTTTGATTCTGGTAACATGAAATGGGCATTTAATATCCCAAAGTATCTACTTAGAACAAGAAAAAAAATACAGGAATGTCATAACCAGGCAATAAAAATAAAAATAAAGTTCTGATTTTCCTCTTGTTTAATTTGCCCCTTTTTTTTTTTTTTTGAGAAATAGGACGTGACCACAAAAACTCTTGATCAGATGCTGCGATTACAGTTTCATATAATTTTATATCTCTTTAGTGTGGACCTACGATGAAATAATGATGAGCCACCACCCCTGAAGGTGTTCAAAAAACATGTAGATGGGACATGGTTTAGTAAGCACGGTGGTGTTGGGCTGACGGCTGGAACTGATGACCTTAGAGGTCTTTTCCAACCTTAATGTTTCTGAGTATTTCTAGAAATATTCTCCTGTAAGGCAGTGTCCACACAAAGCAATTCACTCAAATTTAACACAGAAAGGTTTAGCTAGTCGGAATTTTCTCACCCCCCCCCCAAATTTAGAGTCAATGTCTTTGGCAAGGATCTGATTTTTTAAACCCTTTGATTTCCTGATTTTCACATGTAAAAGCTTAAGATGTGCATTCAAAACATAAAATTGCACAGAAAAACCATATTGGTGTTAAATATTATGGTTACAAGTAAAAGACTCAAAACTTGGACTGTGCCAGGAATAAGGTTACTAGTAAAATATTAATTTATTCCTTTGTATGTATACATGAAAATGATCTTCTGTAATAAATGATGCATAGAGTATGCATTTCTGCATAGGGAGAAATAAGCTGTACGTGCATGATGCCCACAAATGCCCTGTCCCTTGCAGTGGTGGGAGCACAAATACCCGTGTTGGCCTCTTCCCAACACTGTCACTGCACGAGGGCTTCTTGGGCCTTAATGGCAACCTGTGAGGCCTTTGAGAGTGGGTGAGGGATTTCACCTCCTGCAAGCAACTGCAAAATGGTAGCATGTGTGGATAACGCTGAAAAGCATGCGTTTTATTTGGGAGCTCAGTGTGTCTCCTGAATTGTCAAGGCAGCCAGTATTGTTTCTGGAGCCTTCCTTGCAGGTGGGTGCTACACCTGGAGGCTGCAGAGTAGGTTCTGCTGACAGCCCTCGTGTTTTCCATAGCATCACAGAATGTCTTGAATTGGAAAGGACCCACACGGATAATTGAGTCCAACGCCTATCCCTGCACCGGACAATCCCGACATTCACACTGTGTGTCTGAGTGCATTGTCTCAATGCTTCTGGAACCTTGTCAACCTCGGCGATGTGATTGCTTCCCTGGGGAGCCATTCCTGTGCTCCACCACCCTCTGGGTGAAGAACTTTTTCCCCATAGCCAACCTAAACCTTCCCTGGCACATCTTCTTGCCATTCCCTCGAGTCCTGAAAACCGAAAGAAGTGCTGTGTTACATTGGCAAAACCTGGGGTACGTTGTTAAAGTTACAGGCAGCCCGGCTGTCGGGGAAGCAAGGGGAGCAGGGCTGACCAATGCTGCATTTTGGCATCTTCTAACCCTGTCCCAGCCAACCGCCATTTTCCTCCCTTGGAGGCGCGGCTGCCGGGTGAGAGAGAGCAGGAGCCGGGTGAGAGCAGGAGCTGGGCTCCCGCTGCCTCTGGCAGAACCGGCCGCGATCGGTAACAAGCCCAGTCACCGCCCACGCGGCCACGCCTGGAAGCCGCTCTCCTGCAGACAGCGCCCCGGCGCCCCGACTCGCCCCGCCGTCCGAGGCGGGACTGGAACCCACGTCCCTCCCGTGCGCCTCGCGCGCGCGTGCCCGGACGGGACGGGGGAGGGAGAGAGCAGGGGGCGGGGGTGGCGAAGCGGCTCGCGTGCGCGCGCGCGCAGCTGGCGGCCGCGCGCGCGCGCCCGCCCTCCCAGGCTTCCCAGGGAATCCAGCGGCAGCAGGAAGAGGCTCTTCCCCCGCGCACGCGCAGCTGGCCTGCCGGGCGCGCGCTGAGCCGCGGCGGCGGGAGGGAGGGGGAGGGGAGGGAAGCTGCTGAGGTAAAGTTAGGGGGAGAGAGAGGCTCCGTCAGCGGAGCGAGAGCCGGGGAGGCTCGGCGGCCGCCATTACTGAGCCGGGAGCGCCGGGGAGGCGGCGGGGAGGCGGGACGGGGCTGCGGCGGCCGGGAGCGCTCGGGGGCCGCGGGTCGGAGAGCGGGGAGAGCCCCGCGGGTCGGAGAAGCCGCCGGGGGCGCCGGCGTGGAGAGAGCGTCCCGGGAATGCTGCCGCTCCTGCCGCCGCCGAGCAGCCGGATCCCGACGGCGCGAGGTGAGGGGAGGAATCCGGTCCCGGGGGAGCCGGCCCGGCCCGGCAGGCGGGAGGGAAGCGGGGGCAGGAGGTGGCCGTGGCCTGGGAGCCGGTGACCGGGGGCTGGGGCTGTGTGGGGAGGGGGGAGCGGCCCCCCCTCCAGCCTTCCCGCCCGCCCGGCGCGGCCCCCCCGAGGGAGGGGAGGCGGGAAGGGCTGGGAGCGGAGTGCCTGGTCCCAGACAGGTGATGAAGGCCTGAGCAATGGGAGGGTCTGAGCATGCTATGCGAGCCTGCCAGCTGGTCACGGCTCTCTAGGGAGGGAGGAAGGCAGGCAGGAAGGGGAGCTTCCCTGCTCCTCTCTTCTTCCTTCCTCATTCCCTTGTCCCCCTACTTCTTTAGCTTCCTTCCTTCTTCCATTCCCACTGCTTCCCCCCCTCTTTTCTGTTCTCCTTTCTCCGTACTTCTTTTCCTCCTTATCGCCCCCTTTTACTCGGTTCTCGTCTTCTCTGTTCTTTTCCTTCTCTACTAAATTTGAACAGTTGTCAGTTCCTCCTTTCTTTCACCTTCAAATATTGCTCGATATTAAATTTCAGAAAACTTCACTCTCCTAATGATGTGTGTGCATTTCTGTTTTTCCACCAGGTGGATTTTAAGGCTTTGAAATAGGGTAGCTAGTTGCAGTGTTGCAGGTTTCAAGCGTTTTGAATCCCTTCAACCAGCATAACCTTTAGACTCTCTCCACCCAAGGAAAGCACCAGAGGTGTACAGATACAGTGCTGGAGATAGATATAGGACATAAGGAGCATAAAACATTTTTCATTTAAAGTAGAAGAAACACCATTTACTTATAAATGGAAGACATACTTGTCACCTTCACGCCCCCTAGAATACCCCCACCCTTCCTCTGTATGCCCCTTTTGCCCTCCTCTCTTTTGATATCAGCATGGAATATTTCCTTAATAAGTAGGTGGGAAAATCTAGACCAAAATAGGCCTGTGGGGGTATGTGTGTATTCTTTAGTTTAGTGTCATGCAGATAACTGAAGGATTTATTTTTCTTAATAAAGATCCTTTACAGAAATTTAAAAACTACACTGCAGAGTAAAAACAGTAAAGATAGCAGCATTTGCTGGTCAGTTGGACGTCCATTTTAAACATGTGCATTGAAGCCAGTTACAGCACAGCTAGTTGTATACTTATTTCATAAATGAATGAGGAATTGATAGGTTGCTTTTTTCTTCTGTTGTGTTGCCTTACCTTCCTAAGATTCTTCAATGTGACAGCTGGTTTTGGCAGTGACATCAGTGACCAGTTAAGTGCTTTTCAAAAGACTTATATATATTTAAAATCTGTAGTACGTATCTTAGGTGAGCATATTACAAATACTCATCTAGGTGCATTTTTATAAAGGTTTATTTTCTTTTGTGCTTCTTTCAAAATTATTTTTAAGAAGTGCTACAGTTCTTAAAACTCTATTTATAGTTCTCTACTGAAACTCGGTGCTACTAGAGCTTAGGAGGAAGTGTGATGTAAATATGGTAGTTTTTTTTTTAAAGAATCTATAGTACTCTAAAGTATCAGAAATTGTTTAAGCGTTTGTAATGTCATCAGTAGCTTGTTTTAATATAACAGGTTTCTTTTAATCCTATTATATACCGACCTTAAATAGTATGCTTTTTTTTTTTAAATGCCTCTATATAAAGCAGCTGCCAGCACTGTAAAAATGTAAATAATTGCAACCAAATGCCCATCACTCCCTGATATTGGACTTTATTTTAGCTAAGGTGTTGCATGTGTAACATAATCCAATTAAATACTTTAGACTCAGACTAAATTATTTTAAAATGCTATATTTAGCACTAATAGAAGCAAATGCTGTACGTGTTTTTGAGGTTAAAGATAAAATGTGCTCTCTTAAAGCCATAGGTGTTTTTTCCATGTACAAACTTTGTAAGAAAGAAAAGCACTGATCATTGAAATAGATTGTTCTGTGTAAGTTTCCCCTTTGGGACTTGTTGTTTGAGTAGACAGTGCAAAAATAATTCCATCTGTTTAATGAAGATATTAAAAGGATGTTGAGGTTTCTTAAGACTTTCAGAAGTATTTTCTTAACAGAAGATAAATCCCATAAACTTACATCCTTCAAGAATGTTTTGCATAAAACTTTAGAGCACTCCACGTCACTACTTTTAGCAGACTAATATGTGATGTGTTCTTAAGGCAATGCATATGAGGAAGGCGTCCATTCTTCAGGGGTGAATGGCAGTTCGTTAAGCCAAGTATTCCGCATTAAGTTCTGCTGGCATAGTTATGTCGGTGAGCCATCTGGAAACAGGCCCGGTCGTGGCCATGACGTACCTATGAGAGGAAAATCCGTGCTGCCGTACTCCTGCTGTATGATAAGAGAGGAATGCTTCCAGCGGAGCCTGCTCTATTGGGGCGGAGCGGAGCCGGCCGTGCCGGCGGGAGCGCCTCGTCCCGCGCTCGCAGCGCCACCGCCAGGGGGCGGTGTCTGCGTGCCGGCCCCGGGGCGGCCAGGCCCCGCACTGCGGGCTCCCCGCATCCCTCTGTCCGCCCTCACCACGCGTTCGGGGTGAATAAGGCAGGATTGGACCCAAGCGTCTTGTTAATTCTAAAGTGCTCCACCGTGCTCATAGCTATAAGAAAAAGTTTAGTTTCAGATGATCCCCAAACCACGGGAAATTCAGAATGTCAGGATTTTTTTTTCCTGTATCTGTGTTATTTCCGTCTTAATGGGTGCACAAAACTCTTAATCTTTTTGTTTTGGTTTGGTTTTCCCCTCTGACAGTTTTTAGCCTAAAGGTCAGTATAAGTGAGCTGGAATAGTCTTAGTTTTTTCATAACTTCTAAAAACTATTTTTAAAGGTATTATGTTTTACAGATTGTTGGTTGAACCCTCTCATCACTTCCATATATTTGTGGATTTTAATGAAGTATTTAAAGAAAAATCAGTTCAAAACTTATTGCAGGAAAATATGAAGTGATTGTAGTGAAGTTGAATTTTGATTTAGGTATTAACTGTGCTTTTCTAATTACTTATATCAGAAGCCAAAATAATCTGTGGCTAGTTCTGTACATAACGTTTTGTGTTAAATTAGAGTTATTTCTTTGGCTTTGAGTTACAATTCCCATGCATTTTTGCAGTTGATTTGCAAACATAACAGAAGACTGTTTGCATTTTAAAAAAGTAAAACCAGTACCTGCATGCACAGTTTTGGAAGTGTGCATGTTATTGCATCTTGGCATTAATTTATTTAAGTTGGCTAATTATTATGCAGAGTATTATTTGCTGCTTACCTATGCCTTTTCACTTGCTCCTTTCATGATTTAAAAAAGAAGTGGATAACTAGTGTTCTTTTTTTTACATGGGAGGAAGCTACACATGTGGCTTGTAGAAGGTCAAACAACAAACTACCATTTGATTTAAGTCTCAAAACTTAGTGTTGGGTCCTGGATCCTGTACTGCAGTTCCTTATGAAGTAAAATAATGTGAAATGATCCAGATAAGTGGATCAGTGAAATTTGTTGAAGTTGCTTCTGCCAGGATTTAAATTTTTCTTATGGCTGGAAATGCATTTTAGCCCTTTCTCTGTCTTTATCTTGATCTCTTCCTTCCTCATCTGCTTATTTCTTTCTTCTGCTTTTGTCAGTTCTTTCTTGGATCCCTTTTGTAAAATTTCTCCATTAGTTCTTTTGTGTTCTTCTTGAATAACTGTAAATAAGCTTGATCAGGTAGTCTTGTGCTAAGAAACTGCTATGAGCACTATATCTATGCATATCTTTGGCACAGGAGACTCTGCTACAAAAATAATTGAGAATTTATTTTTCCTGTAAACTTGTACTGTTTAATTTCCTGTTAAAATATAGGCTTTGAACATATATTGAATGGTTTCAGAAGTTCAGAAATTTGTATATTAGTACCTTGACAGGTCTAAGTTCAAACTGGTGCAATGCTGATTATTTGAATCTTTGCAGTCTACCTGTTTATTGTGCTTTGGTCTAATTTGTATAGATTGGTTTGGGGTTAGTTTTTTGTGTGAATGGCAACAATGATAATAGAGGACCCCTGGAATGCTAGGTTCCCGGTAAAGAATGATGTTTTGTTTTGAGTTTAGAAATAAAATTTAGGCCTTGATTTCATTTTGGCTAATACACTGGTGGTCTTCAGAGTATTGTTAGTAGGAGAAATTCAGTAAACCTAGTAAGAACTAAGGGCTTTGAATTTCTGTTTTTCAACACAGTTTTGCACTGACTTGCATTATGAAGTTAGGCAGATATTTTTTCTCTTTTTTAGTAAATTGATTACTTTGCTTTTGTATGCAAAGGATTATCTAGGCTACATAATTCCTTTAGGGATGGTAGTTGGCCATCATATTAACTGAATCTAAAATGAACAGCGATTGGGGTAATCCATTCTCATCCTTGATTTACCTAGCATGACTAATCACCCTACCACTTAAACTGTATTCCTTTTCAGTCAGAGTATTGCTATTGAAGGCATTTCAAGGCATTGTACTTTACTGTCTTGTTATTGCTTGATTCAGCTTATTTCCTGATAAGCAATCTGAATCTTTTTTTCCTGATGTTGGCTGGTACTTGTGGAATTTTACTAGGGAGCATTGTATTTACCCTTATTTATAAATATGATTTTAAGTATTGTTAATTACCAGCACTTGTAAAGGCAAGAGTATTGGCATGTTGTTAAAAAAAAGGGGACACATTAAGAGGCTAGGACCTCAAAAGACTTCGGTGAATTGAAATTGTTGATAAGATGACATTGTTATACTCCATATCTAGTTTAGTTTCTAAAAAAGGATTTTCATTTGAAGAGAAGATTTCTAACCTTGTTAGGGTGAAAAAGATACCCCTTGGTAAATACTGAATGAGAAATAACAATGTTACATTAAGCTACATCAACAGTGTATATTTTTACTTGTTCTTAAAGTGGAAATGGTTGAATTATTATGCCGATGTGTTTTGGGTAGAGATGTTATTACTGAGGTGCCTATAGGTCTTGGAAGTCAGATACCATACTATATAGTTTCCAGTGCCAGGTTTTGGTTCTCAAAGTGTGAAGTGAGGGATGACCTGGTATAAAAACTTACTGTCAACAGCTACCTGAATCCAGAGCTGTAACTTCCTCACAATCATGGTCTTTTGATATTTGAAAGTGCTATGAATTCAGAAGTAATCCTGTCACTTCAGCAGTATTTAATGTGTTTTAGTCTACTTTGCCTACTGTATAGGTCACAGTAACTTTCTGTTGGTGTATTCATATACCCTGCAAAGAAGGCTAGACTGTGATGGCTCCTTTTTTTCATGTGTGCTTTTGTTTGCTTGGCCAGCTAATTTACAAATGCTATCACAAGACCATGGTAGTTGAAACTAATGTTGAAAAATACTGGTCCATTAACTGTTGTATCTAGACCATGTCACAGAGTGAGTAAAGGACTGTGAGGAAAATCTTACATTCTCTCTTGGTATTATTTGCAGCTGCTGAAATAGTTGTTGGTCATGAGCAATTCTCTAGAATCTTTCAGATAGCATTTCTGCTTCAGCCATATTAGGTCTGCAGGTGTTAAATGTTGTTGGGTTCAGAAAGCAGTTTTGGAAGGTACTCAGAAAAACTCAGAGTATTTATCTGTAACTGATTTTCTTGGCTCTTGACCCATCGGTTCCTGTGCAGCCATAATTGCTCAATAATGAGAGACGATAAGGTATTTTAGTATTTATTAGTTGCTAATAATATGGCATTCCATGCTGATGTGTAGGATTCAGCTCAGAAGACTTTGGAAGACATGTTTGAAAATAGGACTTTTTATTGCCTTTTAATGCTTCTTACTGATCTTGTGTGGGTCTGTATTTGAGATTTCTCGCGTGATAGTGTGCATTGCAAAATGGCTGGTGTCCTTCTCCCCCAAGCCCTGGATGCATTCTTGCAGGCAGAGTTTGCTTTTCCAAGTACTATTCTGACGAGTCCCACGGTCTGTTTCCTCCTGTCTGCTCTGCTCACCTAGCTCTGGACATAGGGGAGGTAAGGGTGGGGAGTGTAACTTACCTCCTGTCTTCTCTTTCAAGGGATATAGTTTAGCTTTGCAGCTAGGCCAGGCTTAGTGCAACACAGATGGCCTGCTGCCTAATGATTTTGATGGTGTTTGATACCACAAGTTGAGAATTGCAGTATTTTTGGTTACTTTGTAGCAGCATCCCTGCAGTAAACTCAACTCTTAGGAAGGTTATACTAGTAATTTGTATCCTAGTAGAATTCACAGTCTTCAAATATAATTGTGCTTTCAGTTTCTGGTTTGTCACAGTTTGTGAGTCCTTTTAATTTAGAAATGTACTACAGGTAAAAGAGTTTTCAAGTAGACTGTACTTTTCTCTATTGAAAAATGTATATACATGTATTAAGACATCCATTTTGTATGTTTTGTACTTGATGACTATAGTGACTTCATCTTACAAAACTATGTTCTAGTTATTTCTTTTACAAGGGATTAGTGACTTTTATATCTCACATTTTGTGTGTTGAGACACCATTTTTTTTTTTTTTTCCAGAAAAGGCTTCTGCAACCTACGTATTGTTAAAATACCAATTTGAGCTTATTAAATCACAGTCACTTAAGAATTGTGCCCTCTTTGTCCCAAAGTAGTACCCACTGTGCTTAGAAATTTAAACCATCTAAGTTTAGAGGAAGAAAAACTTGAGCTCAGAGTTCTGCTTATGGGTTTAAAATGAGGAAAGCAACCTTCATGCGTAGGTGAAGACTTGTACATTCTCTGGCTGCTGCTTTTGCTTTCATAATTTAGAAATTATTAACGAACCTTACTCTGTTTTCAGATCCCTCAGGGAAGGACTTACTGAAGGACACTGTGTGAATGTATGACATTACTGCAGGAAGATCACATCAGGATAATCATCTTGCTTTGCACCTTGTTTTCCTAGGGGTGAGTTTGGGCTTTAGGTCTTCATAATCTTGTGTTTGAGAAGGTAGGTGGGTGAATAAGTACAAGGTAATACACCTTATTTTCATTATAACTTCACGTGGAAATCTAAAAGACTGTAGAAACAAGGTCCTGTGGTGTGAGTAGAAGGTCAGAGATTCTTACTGCAGTGATGTCATACACATTGTATATTCTGTAGTTCTTCAGAATTTTTCTATTTAAACATAGAAATGTTCTGTTATAGTCAATTTGAAGACTGAAATTAGTTGGGGAAATCAAACAACCCCTCCTTTGAATCTGTAACAAGGACAAGAGAGGGGGGCGATGAATTGGGGTGTTCTCAATTGGTTGTAACGGAATTAGGCAGATTTAAGTAAGGTAATTGAACTAGCCATGAATTTCTAATGTGTAGATTTTAAAGGTATGTTATAGTTCTATATAGTTTTAAGTTAGTGGTATACTGAAAAGAAGAATCTTCCACCTGAGGTGCAATTTAATAATGATCATATATTAAATGTAAAGGTATTATAATGTCAGATTTTTACCAGGTTAATTACTTAATTAGCATAGTTTTCATTGTGTGACTTTGCTTTGTACAATCAGTGCAAAGTAGAAACTGTATATAAATATAAATAAAGCCACGCTGATTGTAAATGTCTTTAGGGATTCAGTTCCCACTGTGGTGAAAATCTATGTCAGGAATTTTGTGAGACTGTGCTTGTTTTCCCTTTGTCAGTGTCCCATTTCACCTTACTATTTGTACTTAATCACTTAAAAATGTATTGATGTGACAAAACATATATTGCTGGAGGAAAAAGAACCTTTAAGTGAGGATGTAGAGTATCTGAAAGTATTGATTGTTTCTTACGAACTAGTTGCAAATTGTCAGGGTCTTCCTGCTTAAATGAAATAACTCAATGGATGAAAAGTTTTGCGCTGTAGTTTAGTCTATGTCAAATCTGTATTGTGCTGTGGCAAATAGAAACCATTTCATAGCAGAAGTGCTGACTGAAGTTCTCATTCTAATAGTTTGAATGCTGCTGCTATGATAAGCTTTACTTTAGAAAGAAAACACTGTGTTTGTAGTAATATAAATAACTGCTTGTGATGGATTTACTTTTGCTAAGTATTTTTACTCCCATAGCTGTTTTCTGTTAGCTCTAAATTCTGTGGTGTAAGAATATAAAAAACACAATGGAAAAAGTAAAACTTAAAATACAAGTTCTCTTTGTGAATGTGTCTTTGAGTAAATGGATTTAAACAAATGAAGAAATATCATTCCTAAAACATGGCATGAAAGTTTTACTTCTTGCAGTAGAAAAGCTCTCAAGTATAAAAATTAGACAAAGTTTTCTTTGCTCTTCATTTTGTAATGAAATTGATACATTATTATTAAAAAAATACTTTCCTTGACTGTGATTTCTATAGCTGAAAGCTGGTTTTATGTGTGTTGTTTTTATTTTATATTTTGGTCAATTTATTTCATTACAAATATTGTTACATAAATACTATATTTCTGATCAGAACAGTTTTCTGTTTCTAAGTGTTTGTAAGTTGGAAAGCTCTATTTGCCAAGCATCGATTCTATATGAGATATTAAAGGTTTCAATATTTTAATGTTCTATTGCAACTTCTAATGAGCTGCTCTGTCTTCGAACTGGGATGTATTTTAACAGCCATGAATTAGTTTTACAAATATGGAGTGAATTTTGAGAGCTTTTTAGGTGACAGATCCTACATGTTTTGTAATTTAAAGGGAAGTACTACAGTACAATTATCAACAGGTTGTTGCTAGGAATGACAAAATGCATAACAAATAAAGCTGAGATATTGAGACTAAAATTTCAGTATTGATGCTTGTTACAGCTTTCCTTTGTGTAAAGGTTGCTTAGAGGTTTGTTTATATGTATTTGTTATCTTGTATTTGGTTTTATGTTTGCAGAGTATGTTCAGTACAGTGGTCTGTTCCTTTCAGTTATAGTGGCATGTGGTAGCTGTCTTTTTAGCAAGAAGATGAGAAAATACTTCTATCGAATATATTCACAAAATCATAGAATGTGTAGGTTGTAACTCACCTCTGGAGATCATCTTGTCCAGCCTCCTTGCTCAAACAGGGTCACCTAGAGCAGGTTGCCCAGGACCGTGTCCAGGCAACTTTTCATAGAATCATAGAATCACTAGGTTGGAAGAGACCTCTGAGATCTCCGAGACCAGCTGTGCCTGTTTCCTTACTAAACCATGTCCCTAAGAAACTCATCCACCTGTTTTTTAAACACCTCCAGAGATGGTGACTCCACCACCACCCTGGGCAGCCTGTTCCAAGCCCTGACCACTCTTTCAGTAAAGAAATTCTTTCTTCCTCATGTCCAGTCTAAACCTCCCCTGGCACAACTTGTGGCCATTTCCTCTCGTCCTATCACTTGTCATTTGTGAGAAGAGACCAGCATCCACTCTGTCACAACCTCCTTTCAGGTAGTTGTAGACAGTGATGAGGTCTCCTCTCAGCCTTCTCCTCTCTAAGCTAAACAACCCCAACTCCCTCAGCCGCTCCTCGTAGGGCTTATTCTCCAGCCCTTTCACCAGCCTCGTTGCCCTTCTCTGGATGCGCTCCAGCCCCTCAATGTCTTTCTTGTAGTGAGGGGCCCAAAACTGAACACAGCACTCGAGATGCGGTCTCACCAGTGACAAGTACAGGGACACAATCACCTCCCTGTTCCTGCTGGCCATGCTGTGTCTGATCCAGGCCAAGATGCCACTGGCCCTCTTGGCCACCTGGACACACTGCTGGCTCATGTTCAGCTGGCTGTGAACCAACACCCCCAGGTCCTTCTCTGCCAGGCAGCTCTCCAGCCACTCTTCCCCAAGGCTGTAACGCTGCGTGGGGTTGTTGTGACCTAAATGGAGGACTCTGCACTTGGCCTTGTTGAACCTCATCCCGTTGGTCTCAGCCCATCGATCGAGCCTGTCCAGATGCCTCTGCAGAGCCTCCCTTCCTTCAAGCAGTTCCCCACTTGCACCCAGCTTTTGAATATCTCTAGTGAGGGGGCCTTTACAGCCTCTCTAGGCAACCTGTGCTTGGTCACCCTAACAATAGGAAAATGTTACCTGGTGTTGACATGGCGCTTCTTGTGCTTCAATATATGCTTATTGTCTCTTGTCCAGTCACTGGGCACTACTGAATAGAGTCTGGCCCTGCTTTCTTTGCACCTTTCCTCCAAATATTTGTACTCACTGATGAGATCTCCCTTGAGACTTCTTTTCTCCAGGCTAAACGGTTCCAGCTCTGCCAGCCTTTCCTTATGAGATGCTTTAGTCCGTTAATCAGCTTAGCGGCTCATTGCTAGACTCTCTCCAGTAGCTCCATGTCTCTCACCGTAGAACTGGACACTGTGCATCAGATGTGGTCTTACAAGTGCTGTGTAGAGGCAAAGTTTCACCTGCCTTGTCCTGCTGGCAATACTTTGTATAATTCTGCCCAGGGTACTGTTAACCTTGTTTGGCTCAACTGCACATTGCAGCCTCCTGTTGCTGTCTACTGGGATTCCCAATTCCTTTTCTCTAAAGCTGCTTTCCAGCCAGTTGGCTTCTGGTATATACTGGTACATGGTGTCATTCCTCCCTGGATGCAGGACTTCACAGTGCACAAAGTTCCTGTCAGCCCATGTCCTCAGCCTGTTGAGGTCTGCCTGAATGGCAACACGGCACTGTGGTGTATTAGCCACTCCTTCCAATTTTGTCACCAGCAGACTTGCTGGTGGTACACTCTGCCCCATCATCCAAGTCATTAATGAGATGTTGAACAGTATTGGACCTAATATTGGCCCCTGGAGCACACCGCTAGTTACTGGCTCCCAACAAGATTTCACGCCCCCTATCACTACCTGGTGGGCGGCACAGACATTCAGCCGTTCAATTTTTTGTCTTCCTTATAATTGTTTCTAAATCAGTAACTATGTTTCCATTTGCGTTATGTATGTAAGGAAAGTCTTCTGATTAATAACTGAGTTTGTAGTAATTGTTACGCTCGACAGCAGCTTCAATTAAACCACTTGAACTTAGTACTAAATGTGTGGAGGCCTGAGTATAGATATAGTAGTTTTTGTTTACAGTTATAAAAAGTTTTTGTATTTTTTCTAGAGACAGAAGGAATAATGCTACATTGTAATCGTGAAGTCTCTAGACAGTCTGTGTCTTCTGCACCTAGTCTCTATATGATGTTATCTATATATTTTTCTGTAGAATTCAGGTTAGAAACTTCTTAAAAGCAGTTTGCTGTTAGTATACAAATAAAGTAATTCTGCAGAAAGGTAATAACTGAGCCACATCACCTAATTTCTGGATTTATAACTTACTTTGAAAGTTTCTTTACTGAAACCTAAAACTAACGCCCCAAATGCATACAAAAGTAGTGTTATTCATGCAGGTAAGCGTGCTGTTCAATGGAAGTTTGAGTGTGAATAGAAGCATGTGTATGTGAATGTTAGATTAGGTTTGGAGTTTTTATGTTGTATTTATTATAGCTGTGAAGGAAAACAGTGATTTGGAGTTTTGGGTGTGGCATTTTTTTTTTTTTTTTAGAAGTATGCTGATCACCTATCAAAACAGGTGATGAACTGTTCTTTACCTGAATACTGTTTATTTTTAAATTTGTGAAATAAATAGCATTAACATGAATGAGTTTTTGTTTAGGTTTTTTTGTTTTTTTTTGTTTTTTTTAGGAAGATGATCCTCATCCTGGTGATCTGAGGTTCTCTCAATGACAAGCTGAAGCAGGAACAACTGAAAGCTTTTGCTGGAACCCTGGATATACGACTTAATTTGTCGGAACCTTTCCAGAATGCAAACCACATACAGTTACCTTGACAATTGCAAAAGGATGAAAGGAAAGTTATGATGGCAAAAAACAAAGAGCCACGTCCCCCATCTTATACTGTTAGTGTTGTTGGACTGTCTGGAACTGAAAAGGATAAAGGTAATTGCGGAGTTGGAAAGTCGTGTTTGTGCAATAGATTTGTGCGTTCAAAAGCAGATGAATATTATCCTGAGCATACCTCTGTGCTTAGCACAATTGACTTTGGAGGAAGAGTTGTTAACAATGATCACTTTTTGTACTGGGGTGACATAACACAAAGTGGTGAGGATGGAATTGAGTGCAGAATTCATGTAATTGAGCAGACTGAATTCATTGATGATCAGACTTTCTTGCCTCATCGGAGTACGAATTTACAACCATATATAAAACGTGCAGCTGCCTCTAAACTGCAGTCAGCAGAAAAACTAATGTACATTTGCACAGATCAGCTTGGCTTGGAGCAAGACTTTGAGCAAAAACAAATGCCTGAAGGGAAATTAAGCATAGATGGGTTTTTATTATGCATTGATGTAAGCCAAGGATGTAATAGGAAGTTTGATGATCAGCTTAAATTTGTGAATAATCTCTATATCCAGCTCTCAAAATCTAAAAAACCCATAATAATAGCAGCAACAAAATGTGATGAATGTGTGGATCATTATCTACGAGAAGTTCAGGCCTTTGCTTCAAATAAGAAGAACCTTGTGGTAGTGGAAACATCGGCAAGATTCAATGTCAACGTTGAAACATGTTTTACTGCACTGGTACAAATGATGGATAAAACTCGTGGTAAACCTAAAATAATCCCCTATCTGGATGCCTATAAAAGTCAAAGACAGTTGGTTGTTACAGCAACAGATAAGTTTGAAAAACTTGTCCAAACTGTGAGAGATTATCATGCAACTTGGAAAACTGTTAGTAATAAACTGAAAAACCACCCTGATTATGAAGAGTACATCAATTTGGAAGGAACAAAGAAGGCCAAAAATACATTTTCAAAACACATAGAGCAGCTTAAACAGGAACATATTAGAAAAAGAAAAGAAGAATACATTAATGCATTGCCAAGAGCTCTTAATAGTCTTCTGTCGAGTCTTGATGAAATTGAACACTTGAGCTGGTCAGAAGCCTTAAAGTTAATGGAAAAAAGGCCTGACTTCCAATCTTGTTTTGTGGTGCTTGAAAAAACACCCTGGGATGAAACTGACCATATAGATAAAGTGAATGACAGAAGGATTCCATTTGACCTTCTCACTACACCAGAGGCAGAGAAAGTTTACCAAAATCATGTGCAGCATCTTATATCTGAAAAAAGGAGGGTTGAAATGAAGGAGAAATTCAAAAAAACTCTTGAGAAAATTCAGTTCATTTCACCCGGACAGCCATGGGAAGAAGTTATATGTTTCGTAGTAGAGGACGAAGCATTCAAATACATCACTGATGCAGATAGTAAGGAAGTTTATGGTAGGCATCAGAGGGAGATTGTTGAAAAAGCCAAAGAGGAGTTTCAGGAAATGCTTTTTGAGCATTCAGAGCTGTTTTATGACCTGGATCTTAATGCAACACCAAGTTCAGATAAAATGAGTGAAATTCATGCAGTTCTGAGTGAAGAACCTAGATACAAAGCTTTACAGAAACTTGCACCTGATAGAGAATCTCTTCTGCTTAAACACATAGGATTTGTTTATCACCCAACTAAAGAAACTTGTCTCAGTGGCCAAAATTGCACGGACATTAAAGTAGAGCAGTTACTTGCCAGCAGTCTTCTGCAACTAGACCATGGCCGCTCAAATTTATACCATGACAGTGCCAACATAGATAAAGTTAACCTTTTCATTTTGGGCAAAGATGGCCTTGCACAAGAATTGGCAAATGAAATTCGGACACAATCCACTGATGATGAATATGCATTAGATGGAAAAATATATGAATTAGATCTTAGGCCAGTTGATGCAAAATCCCCATACCTGTTGACTCAATTGTGGACGTCAGCCTTCAAACCACATGGTTGTTTCTGTGTGTTTAACTCTATTGAATCACTGAATTTTATTGGGGAGTGCATTGCAAAAATAAGGGCTGAAGCATCTCAGATAAGGAGAGACAAGTATATGGCTAATCTTCCATTTACGTTAATACTGGCTAATCAGAGGGACAGTGTTGGCAAGAATCTACCTATTCTAAGACATCAGGGGCAGCAATTGGCCAACAAATTACAGTGTCCTTTTGTAGATGTGCCTGCTGGTACATATCCACGCAAATTTAATGAGACCCAAATAAAACAAGCTCTCAGGGGAGTACTGGAAGCAGTTAAACACAATTTTGATGTTGTAAATCCAGTTCCCATCATTAAAGATCTGTCAGAAGCTGACTTAAGAATCGTCATGTGTGCCATGTGTGGTGATCCGTTCAGTGTAGATCTTATTCTTTCACCCTTCCTTGACTCTCACTCTTGTAGTGCTGCTCAGGCTGGCCAGAATAATTCTTTGATGCTTGACAAAATAATAGGTGAAAAGAGGCGTAGAATACAGATAACTATATTGTCATATCATTCTTCAATTGGTGTAAGGAAAGATGAACTTGTTCATGGATATATACTGGTCTATTCTGCAAAGCGGAAGGCATCCATGGGAATGCTTCGGGCATTTCTTTCTGAAGTTCAAGACACGATTCCTGTCCAGCTAGTGGCTGTTACTGATAGCCAGGCAGACTTTTTTGAGAATGAAGCAATTAAGGAACTCATGACTGAAGGAGAACACATAGCAACAGAGATTACTGCTAAGTTTACAGCTTTATATTCATTATCTCAATATCATCGTCAGACTGAGGTTTTCACATTGTTCTTCAGTGATGTATTAGATAAGAAAAGCATGATTGAAAGTTCTTATATGTCAGACAGTACAAGGGAAACAACACATACAAGTGAAGATGTTTTTCCAAGATCTCCCAGAGGAAGTTCCCTTGACTATAATTATCCAGATTCAGAAGATGATACTGAAGGACCACCTCCTTACAGTCCAATTGGTGATGATGTAAGGTTACTCCCAGCACCGAGTGACCGTTCAAAGTACCGATTGGATCTGGAAGGAAATGAGTATCCTATTCACAGTACACCACTCAATTGTCATGACCATGAGCGCAACCATAAAGTGCCTCCTCCAATAAAACCGAAACCACTGGTTCCGAGAACAAATGTGAAAAAACTAGATCCTAACCTTCTGAAAACCATTGAGGCAGGTATTGGCAAAAACCCCAGGAAACAACCTTCTCGAATGCCTGTGGCACCACCAGAAGATGTAGATCAATCTGACAACTATGCTGAGCCTATTGACACTATTTTCAAACATAAAGGCTTTGCAGATGATATCTATGCGGTTCCAGATGATAGTCAGAATCGTATTATTAAAGTTCGAAACTCAATTGTAATAAATACCCAAGGTGAGGAAGAAAATGGGTTTTCTGATAGAATATCCAAAAGTCATGGGGAAAGAAGGCCTTCAAAATACAAATATAAGTCCAAGACTCTATTCAGTAAAGCTAAGTCCTACTATAGGAGAACGCATTCGGATGCAAGTGATGATGAGGCTTTCACCACCTCTAAAACTAAAAGAAAAGGAAGACATCGTGGAAGTGAAGAAGACCCACTTCTTTCACCTGTTGAAACATGGAAAGGTGGTATAGATAACCCTGCTATTACATCGGATCAAGAATTGGATGATAAAAAAATGAAAAAGAAACCCCACAAAGTAAAAGAAGATAAGAAGGTAAGATAATTGATTCTTTTTTTTTTTTTTTTTTTTGTTACCATTTCTGGTACATTCTAAAAAGGGAAAATATGCAAGAGTTGCACCCTGTTTTGGACAGGTGCTTTAAAATTTTGGTGTAACATTGTTTGATTTTTTGTCCAAGTTTCTATTTAACTTGCTTGGAACTAGCAAACATGAGGGAATGGTTTGTCTGCTTAATTAGGTGGTTTGTCTGCTTAATTAGCTGTTCAATGTTCTTTTCACTTTTGTGTGTACATGTGCAGTCTCCCTTTCACATGCATAAGTGAAGGCAGAATTTGGTCAACAGAACCTTCTATGTTAATCATAACATCTTTCTTAAAAATAAAAAACAACCACCAAAAACCTGCTTTATGAGTTGTTGGGTAGAACTGGTTCTTTCGGTTCTTTAGGGCTGGTGAATGAAAGGAGTGGTTTCTTTTTAATTCTCAGTTGTCTACCTGAAACTCCAAAAGAAGAGCACAAGAAGGAAACTTTGTTTAGTAGTTTTACTGACTGCTGCATTTTCTTAGTGTGGGCAATCAATCACGTTGAAAGCTGTGGTAACTGTACAGTTCTCCATTCAAACAAAATAAAGGGAACCAAGTGCCTGCCCACTCTGGATTTCTAAATAATAATGTGAAATTCTGCTTGTTTTATTTTGGTCTTTATACTCGATAGTTACTTATTTTTTTGACTTACTGTTTTGAAAATTATTATTATCAAAGTAGTGCTGTGGTATAGGTACAGGTACTGGATGTATACTCTTTATGGTTTAGATCTTAATTTTAGATTAGCAATCATTGTCTTGTATATAGTTTTTGTTTTACCTTGAACCAGTGTTCCTGGTCAGTTAGGTATTTTCGTTCTTGTTTCAAAGGAAGTTGACCTTTTTTTATTGTCTTTTGTAGCATTTTAAAAATGTCCTTTTTAGCTTAAATCGGATAGTACTTGAATAGCGTTTAGAAATCAGTTTTGTTCAAGTAGACCATAGCTAAATTTTACTAATTTATTAAATTCTGAATTGCATTTCCTAGTATGCAGCTGTGATTTGAATTACACATGACTGATTTAAAGGGCACTACATTCTCTTAAGGCTTGCTCATAAGCATAGATAATGATGTCTTGTGGGTGTAAAATCATATGGTTAAAAATACTTTGAAGTGTTCTTTTTGGGAAGCTTAAATGTTTTTAAGAACAATAGTTCATATACTTTTGACTGAAATGATCTTACTACATAGAATTTGACATACAGTGTTCATAATCGTATCATTGTTTCAGCTGTGTTGAGAGAAAGTTCCTTCAAGTTTGATATTTACATTTAAATTGTGGGATCTTCTCTTCCTGACATCGTGTCAGGAAACCCCCTGATACCTTTACGAAAGCCTCTTTTGGCTTTGGCTTGTTGAGAGACAGCATAGGTTGGAAGTTTCAGGTTGTTCTAAATTTTTGTAATCATTAAGACTCCTGAAGTGTACCAAATTGTTTCAAGTTTTATTCAATGTAGCTCTTGCTTTTGTTGTTTTTTGGTTTGGGGGTTTTATTACTTGCAAGTTGTGGTTCAGGTCTGGTGCTTTCAAATTAGTAAGAGAAAGCTTTTAATAGTAGAAGTAAAAATTACTGTAATGATGGAGAAAGCAAATATAACTTCAGAGCTAAAATGTTTGCAAGTGTTCAAAATATCTAAGAATGTTGAGTGCTTAGTGCTTTTGATAAGTAGTGACTTCTATGTGGGTTGACTTGTATTATGATGGAATGAGAGTATTTTAAGTTCATATGATGAGTCATTCTAGTTGAAATATACTCCTTTTTTTTTTTTTTTTTCTTATAAGAGAGATACAGGTTTATTAGTTTTGGAACTTATTTACTGTGTTTTCCTGTATTGTTCTAGGTGGGCAGCTAGCAGTGTTTAATTACAAAAATGATTCAAACGATATATTCCCTTGCTGAGTTTCATTTAGACCATGTGAGGGGCATTTGTGCATTACTTTTGCGGATTACTTAACTGTGTATTTTTGAGAATTTTGACCCATTGAATGTGAAAGGAATAAATAAAAACTCTGTATGGAGCTCTGATACTTTTTCTAAATTGTTCAGCTGTGTGTAAAGGGAACATAAGGTACATGTGTAAATTTTTGCTATAATTATAATGATTCTGATATACAGAAATTTTATGAAAAATTTTTTGCTAAACCTCAGCCTTTGAATTCTGAGGTCCTCATTTTCTTTTAAAAATTTTTTTTTTTTTTTTTATAAAAATCAGCTTTTTAGTATGCTGTTGTTTTTTAAAACCCACATAGGGTGTAACATTCTTGATACTCCTTTCATCTTTGCTTGTTTGAGGAGTTTGAAATGTGGTGTTTCGGGATTGGTTTATTGTATGGTTTTGCAGAAAACTCCTATGCAGATCACTTGATTTTGCACTTTTCAATTGCACAAAGTGGGTTTTATCTAGAGATAGAATTTTTATCTATGCAGGTTTTTACGTTTAGAATTTTTTAAAAATGTTTAGGAGCATTGGTTTGTTTTGGGTTGTTTTGTGATGGCCTTCCCTCCCCCCCATTTATGACAATTACTTTAAAGTTAAAGTTTCTTAAAGTGATATTTACTTTCTCTTGGATGTTCTGGAAAAAGTTTTAAAGGCAGTCCCAGAATAAGAAAGCATTTAAAGATAATGTGTTTCAAGAAAGAGACATGACCTTGCTGAAGGATGCTCATTCTGTCCTGATGGTTCCTCACCCCAGCCTCACAATTCACGAGATCAAATCATGTAAATGTATGGGCCCCAGGACCACATACAGGGAGGCAGGGGATGGGTGCAGAGTGATTGTAGGATTCAGGTGAAAAAATTAAGGGATAGATAGGAAGGAGGGAAGGGATTTTTGGCAAACAGTAGGATACGAAAAACAACAGTTCCTTTCTACAAGCCTGAAATTAACGGTTGTAGTTTGATCTGCTAACACATGTGTACCAAACTTTTAAAAAAATCTATTGTGAACACAGGTTATTAATGGCAGAAATAAATACTCAGAATTGTGCTACTTGTTACTATTTGGAAGTGTAAATTAAAATATTTTACTAAGGAAAGTATAGCAATGACAAATCTATAGTGAGCAGGTAAGGTTACTTGCAAGGTTCTCTTACTTTGCTTATACCAAAGAAAATGAAAATTTAAAGCTGAGAGAAGTTAAGTAAGTGTGTGTTGGTCTGAATTATTTGCTCATTGTTGTCGTCCAAAATGCCATGTTTGTGTTCTTAGTTCTTGTTTCTATATATACTGGTAGTCAGAACTGGAATAACCATCTTTGAGCTCTGTTTTCAATTATTACAGAAATAATTCCTCTGAGAATTATCCCTTCATTCTCACTATTCTGTAAAACTACTTCAGAACTTATATGTCCTCTGTGTTGGTCAGGGATCTTCTTGCGGTTTCCAGTTTTCACCTTTCCTTGTAGTAACCTGTCTCCTGAAGTGTTTTTTCATTTTGTGCTGTCTTGACCTGAGTTTTAGAATATTAAAGAGGTTTTATAATTCCCTCTGAATTTGTTTTGAATGAGGATGATGAAAACTGCCTATAGTATTGCAAAGAATGTCATAGCAGTGCATTGTATAATCTTAATATTTGTTGATCTGTACTAGAAATTTCTGCCTGACCCAATTGTCTGATTGCACTCCACTTTTTCTCAGCTGTAATAGTTGTTATTTTAGGAACCTTTGGCCTATTCTTGTCCTTGGTAATTTCCAGCTAATTATTTCCTGCTGTATAGTGCAGGTGGTTTATAGTATGTGCATATTATAGTACATGCGTATTCCTACTGCATAGTACAGGTTATAGTAAATGTACATTCCAGTGCATGATTTTTCCATTAGTATATGACTTTGTTCTTGTCAAATGTCATCCTATTTCTGTTACTCCAGTTGTCACAGTAGTTTCCTATATGCCACCATCAAATGGCTTACTAAAGTCCAGAATGGTAAACTGATGGCTGTAGTTTCTTTGACTCTAGAAAAGAATACATGTTTTAAATGGAGAAAGTTGAATCAGTCTAGCATAATCTAACTTATGATACACCCACATTTATCCTGTCTTGTGTTATTGCCGTGTTACTAAATGTTCTGAAAAATTTCTTGCATGGCCTTAGATCTGCTGTGAACAAGTGGACTGTTAAATATTTTTCTGGTAGGGAGTACATAAAGAAAAGTGGAGAGAAGGAGAAAAAAGAAAGCAGACTGGCTTCAGAGTCATAGAACTTTAGCCAAGTTGGTGTGGAGTTGTGTGTGCATACTGTGAAAGCTTTCAAGTGCATGTTGTGTGCCAGTATTTGTTAAACTATTATGTGCTTTTTTCCCCCCTACAGAACTTTTTCTATAAAAGCTTCTCTTATAAAAAAGCAGCTAGTACTTTCTGCTGTTTTTACTCAAGTATCTCTCATATTATATGCATTTTCCAGAGTGAATTCTCCCCTATATGAACATGCTTTCTATGTTTGTTTCCTTACCAGTGTTCACACATGTAGAGGAACTAAGCACAGAGTACAATGTTCATAGGCAACTTTGCCTCAGCTGTTTCTGCTTTGCCAAGTTAGACCTCTCCAGCTGAGATGTGTGCTAAATCATCTCAACTGTCTTTTTCACAAATTGCAAGTGGGAATTACAAGTAGATGCTTATCTCAATTAGAATCTTGAACACTGTAGTGCTAGAGTCTGGTACAGAACATTATTGTGTATTGGTACACACCAGCCTCTTTAAAAGCAGCAGCCTTGCAGGACATGAAAGAGCAGTGACCATTCCTGGAGGATATGGATCTTGCTATAGACAGGGTTCTTACATTTCAGACAGGACAAATTTCTTCATATGTGGACTATAACGCTAAAGATGAAACTAATGCAGTTTATGCATTGATATGAGGCCCAAACCACAGTACTCCTTGGCTTTTCATTGTTCTCACCAAGTTCTTGTAATGTGTAAACAAGCTTGATAGAAATATTATAAAATTATTTTTAATTACTATTGATTTATCCTTTATTATTATTATTATTATTACTACATTAAATAATTGCAAATATTTGTGACACTTGTCTTAATTTAGTTATTCCTTGTTTAGCAGGATGCCTGCCTGATCTGGAAACTTGTAGCTATTCCACATAGTTACAGTTAATACCAGTATTATTTATTTTTTCTATGGAATTGATGAGTATTAAAAATTTACCCATCTTATTTAGAGCTCTTATCCTTTTGAACACTTTGGGATATATTGAGTGTCTAATTTAGGCTGTATTTTTTCCCCCTCTTATAAAGTGTAGTTATTTTAGGTTTTATCCTCACATCAAGAACAGAAAATATCTTGAATAAATTTCTTCAAAGGGAAAGACAGCCCTAAAATAAATTCTGCCGGCTCCTTTCCTTTTTATGGAAAAAATTTTTTGTTAACACATTTGTAAAAGTAGGAATAAGATCAGTATGCCTTTCATTTTTTTATATGGAAGAAATTATTTGAAGTACTTCTGAAAACAAATCCTATCTACAGAGATCCTGTGAACAATGTAGTAAATTAACTGACCTTTGACATGCCATTGTTAAAAGTTACTAAATCTGAAAAAGTTTCACTGTTTTTGTTCTTTGACCAATAGTTTTATTATTCAAGGTCTGATTTTTTTTTTTTTTTCCTTAGTGGCTGGAGTTTCCAGCTGTGTTTTTAAATTAAATCAGAAAAACAGCTTTAAAACGTTGTCTTGTAACTGTTTTTGCAGACATTTGTTATTTCCAAAGATGACTGTGAATTATGTTCTTTCCTTTTTCCTTTATACCAAGATGATTGTAACATTCTTTTAAATTAGTCTGAAAAGTTGTTTCCCTATTTCAGTAAGAAAAATCCACTAGCACCCAGATGAATTCACACATATCTTACTCTGACTTGTTTTAGAACACGATATTAGTAGAGGTTTGATGTCTGTTTCTATGTTTAAACTTGTTTACGCTCATAATTTCAAAACTATATGAAATTTTATGTTGAAACTATTACTCAAATAGTGTCAGGAACTGTATAGCCCATGTGTGTTGATCTCAGTTTTAATAATACTATGGTAAACGTGATAAGTTGGAGATCAGCTTGCATTTTTATTCAGCTGTTCTTGTGTAAATTCAATGGTTGACTTAGCAGAGAACTGTCTGCTTTAGACTAGAATGTGCAGTGATTTTTTTTTTTTATTTTTTTTTTTCCCCCCCCCCTCCCTCTGCTAGGACTGTAGGAAATACGAAAATCTGTACTTTCAGTTTTCATCTTTTCAAATTTATCACTCTTTGGAGCCATATGACTTCTTGAGCCTCTAATTTAAAGCTTAGCATACCAAGCCAGAACTATAAAAATGGCAGAAGGCATGAGGGGAAGAAAGAGAGCATGTTAGGGACCATCATCTGCATTATTCATATGTCGTATAGTTTCTGGTGAGCTAGCTATGAATTAGAGATTACAAATACTTTGTTAAGCCTATAAAAGGAATACTGTTCATGGTACATGGTTTTATGAATTATTTTAATAGTCCTGAAAATACTGACTTTGCCCTCCATGACCCTAGGGCTGACTGCAAATGAAGCAGGCAGAAAATTGCCTTTGTATTAAAAGTAGTAGTGAAGTGTGTGGGAGGTAGAGAAGAGACTGAGTTTGGGTGTGATGGAAGTGAGAACACAGAAAGAAGGGAAGCCCCTCTTGAAAAGAGAGAACTTGCTAGAGTGAGCAACCTATCTATAAAGGTATTTCATGGATAGGTTTGGGCAGATTTTTAGTTTTCTAAGTTAATTTTAAAAAGTTGTATTTGAGTGTGTTGTACTGTCAAGACTTGCAGCTGGCTGAAGTCTAAGCCTATTTTCTCTGTAGATGAGTACTACTTAGCTGGTTCCGTGGTCCTACAATCAAGAGGTTAACCTTGAGTATAGTTTAAATCTACATTTTTGTGATTTTATGCTTTTTATAATAGTATTTCTTGGTTTGAAGTCAAGAATTGGATACTTTGCCATGCCAGAATACATTTTTTCATGTTTAGCTTAAGTCCTCTTAATAAAAGACAAGATAATCTTTTGCAACACACATTTCAGTGACTATCTACTGTAATTAGAGTAATATATCAGGTAAATGCTTTTGGTATCGGCAACGCAAGGCACATTTGGGATTCTCAGAGTCAAAATGCCTTCCTGCTGAAAAATACGTAAGGATCAGCTGGGGGTTTGGCATTAACCTCTAAGGATATGAAGAGAAGTCATCTTCAGCGAGAAGCAAGTGATGAAACATATGGTGGAAAGCTCCATGTTAGAGCAGAACTCAGTTATTTAGAAAAAACTAGATTTATAAGAAAACTAATTTTTTATGGTGTTGGACTTGTGTTTTAATTACTAATGTGAAACAGGTGTGTGAGGCAGTTTTTTGCTGGGATTAACTAACAGAACTGTTGTCCTGGTTCTTGTCTTCTCTGACTTTGTTCTTATTAGTCTTTTTATATTGCCATGTAGAAGCAGCATACAAAATTGTCTTTGTACTTAGATTAGTGCTCACTGTATGCAGTATTAGGCGAGTGCTGTGTTGTGAGGGTTAGGTCTATTGTGCAGAACTGTTGGACTAAGAAAACCTGTGACAAAATCATAATCTCCCTGCCAAAATCTAGGAATTTAGAAATGACTCAACTCTTTCAGGTGCTGTTTAACTAAATGAATAATATAATTTTTAACAGTGTTTTTGTTTAAATATTGTTTCATTTGAGAACTTTTAAAAGTTAATTTTGCACAGGAAAGTTTGATTCTCATTATCTTGACTAGCAGATTTAAAAGTTCCGTGCTATGACTGATCAGAAAAGCTGCTATTTTCTCACAGTGGAGAATAAGGATTAAATAAAAGCTGTCACTAAAGCTTATTTTCATTAGAAATAAAACCTGTATTTTTTTTCCTGAAGTCAGTTGATCTTTTGACAAAGATCAAGTCTTTTGCATAGTAACATGCCTTTTCATTCAGAACAAGTTCTCCACTTAAGAAGATGAATAAAAGTTATGCAAAGGATTGACAATTGAAGAAAATGCTTTCAGATATTGTCTGCTTTAGTCATGGAAGCTTATCTTAAAGTTTTATCCCAAACATTTTCCCTATATTTTTATTAAATTTTCAGTTAAAACTTGGGGAGAAATGAAATGCTGGAGAGCAATATTTTCTTAGTATTTTGAAGATCTCTCCTGTAAATATACCTTCCTTCTAAATTATAGGTGCTAAACGTCTTCTAGAAATCCCAAATTTGAAAAATAAGCCTAGTTTGTTAGCTTTCTGTTACCGTGGTCAGTCATGAGTACTCTGCTGATGATTTGAAGAAGCACAAACTGTCATACATAGAGACTATTCCATGTAAAAATCTTACTTCTTTAATTAGGTTATTGAAAGGCTTTGACTAGCAGGGGTTTTTTATCAAGTGCTGGAGGAGTTCCATAGATGCTGTGGGGTGAAGGTTACAGATATATTATTTAGGCTGTAGTTTTCACTTTCCCCGGTAGACTTCAACTGCAGCTCATTAATTCTCAGTTGGCAAGTCAATCATGAATATGTACCTTGCTGATTTGAAGTCTACGTAATCTATAAGGACTGATTCAGTAAATTTGATTGTAAAAAGTTTAGAAGGTAACCCATAATTTTTGTTTTTACACAAAGATACTGAAATTTGAGACTTTAAAATGTAAAATATAAAAATTAGACATGTTTTTTCTTAATAGTTGAGGCATAATCTTAATTTATTATAAAATTCTAGAAACCTTGTTAGTAAATTTATATCTAGCTGTTGTGCTTTTTGTTTTTCATTTTGTACTGTTAGATGTTGACTGAAGAGCTTTTATATTAAAATTAACTGCTTTTAACTAACTTTTTACTGTGTATGAACATAAAGATAAAATGCTAGATTTTAATGGTGATGTCCATTCAGCTTCCCTGTTCAGTTGCCACTGTACTGAGAGTTGATGGACCACTTTGACTGTTTCTGGATATTTTCATCAATATTCAGAGGTGAAACATGGTATCTGGTGCAGTATAGTTCTTGTCATCATCAAAAGGTGATTTATCGGTTGAACTGATAAACATCCTTCTTAGGAAAAAAAAAAATTAAAACAAGAAAGAAAACTCCATTTGAAACTCATTGACTTAGACGTGCATGGGTGCAAACCTCCTTTTGCCTAAAATTCTGTGTCTGTAAGAAAGCAGTCATGCTTAATAGGAGTGCCTGCAACTCTAACTCCAAGGCTGATTGCTTTACGTTCTGCATCATCATGTTTCTAGCATAGTTGCAATATAAAGATTATTAAGTGTCTTAATGAGATGCATACAGAAGGCACTCCATTTTTTGTGATATAACGCTTCACATCCGTGTGGTTCAAATGTGATTCACATAGATTCCTTTGTGAATGGTGCTGAAAGTTAGTACATAAAGACTTGTCATAGCACTCTAAACAAATAGTGTGTTTATTTTTGTTTCTATAGTATTTCAGTTAATAGTGCATTGGATAATGCACTGTTATCCAATAGTGCACTGTTCCTAATGTGATACAAAATTGACCAAATCTGTTAGAAGTTATTTGAATGTTTTGTGTCTAATGTATGCTATTTTGAAAGTACATTTATTTTTGTTCAGTTTGCAATAGAGGAATTTTAATGTCATAGATGTGTGATCTGTTTGTTTTTAATGAATAACTCATATTGCAAACTAGTTAAAATATTATTTGAATATTACTTAAATAACTCTGTTTTATTGTAGCCGAAAAAGAAACATAAGCCATTCACTCCTCCAATCCGTAGGAACTGGGAAAGTAATTACTTTGGGATGCCTCTACAGGATCTGGTTACATCTGAGAAACCAATACCTCTGTTTGTTGAAAAATGTGTGCAATTCATTGAAGATACAGGTAAGATAGGAGAACTACTGGAGGAAAGACTTTCCCACTTTGTATAATGAGTAAAGCCTCTCATTTTCAATTTTAAAGCATTTTTAAAATTTTACCTGAGAAATAAACAATCACGAGAAAAGCACATTTCAAAAGCAGAATATGTTCTTTAAATTGTATGCTTACTCTATGGTGGACTTTTGTCTTTATTTACACAAATACTTAATTTCTTTTTGGCAAACCTTTGGAAGTTTTTTATTTTTTTCCTATAATTTGAAAAACTTATTTCACTTTCTAATGCCAAATGACTTTTAACCAAGTGGCATTCCAGTTTTACGTGTCTCACTATTGCCGCTGTATTTTACTTCATACATTAAAAAGGTCTGAAGTTTACTTTTTACAATTGCAGAATATAGATGCTTGGTGTGGTTTAGTCAACTTGTTTTCTTTATTTTGTCAGTAAACCTCATTTTGCATTTTAACTTACTAAATATTGAGTAATTCTACATGGAAGATGTTAAGCAATTTGTTTAACTTGCAGATTTCCATATTAATATTTCCATATTAACATATGTGTTTGCACTAAGGTGAAAATTTGACAGTATGGTTTTCTTTCCTTTATCCCTGGCTTCCTGGTTATGTGTTTGTCCCTGCTTTCAGCCTGTTTACTGTGTGACCATGAGGCAGGTAGAATGATCTTGCTGGTCCAACAGAAGACTACATTTAGGAGAGGGGAGTTGTTTTGAGGTTTGGGAGTGACCTGTGATGGGGTTTTGTTTATACTTTTCTGGTTTTGAAGATGATGAGCACCATTTTCAGTTAGCGTGTAAATGTTGCTTGCTCTGAAGTTGCATGAATGCTGTGTTGCTATATAAGAAGCAAATGAAAGTGTGAAACTGACTGACTGGAGCTGAAACATGAGCAGGACCATCTGTTTTGATGGGTGTCACCAGTTCAATATTGTTTAGCATAAAGTAAAACAGCACGTTTTTTCAACGTTTTCCTAGTTTTGTAATACAATTTTGGTTGTAAGATGACAGTAACAGTTTTAGCAAGAGTAAAACTGTAGCGTTTTCTTTCTTAAACTGAAATTCAATTTTAGTGTCATCTCTTAAGAGTAGTGTTTCCAGAACTACTCCAGATGGTGAGCCTAATAGCTGGTTTTGAAGACTCATATACTGCATTATTGCAATTAAGAAATTAGTTGAGACCTCAGGCACTGATCTTTAGTGAGTCAAATTTATACCAACATCTCTGTCTTTAACTTTACCTCATATTGATTACTTGCTTAAAGGTAACACTGTATTTTCTTCTCTCTTGGTTTTGCTTTCCCCACCTCACCCAGGAAAATATGGGGAAGGAAGAAAAAAAGGAGTGGTAGAGTGGTATAGGCAGTTTAATATATATTTTGTTGGCTTTGCATGTAGCAAAAACAACTCTAAACCAAAACCAACATAACTTTATGGGTGAGTCACTGCCTGAATTAGTGTTCTTTAAAAATGGCTGCATGTAGGTACTGTGTATAGCTATATAACACAGGCATTCACCAGTAATGAAGATAAAATTACTTTTTGAAGATTTTTTTTTTTTAGAATCTAGAAATAATATCTTAAATCTGAGCATGTTAAACTTCATAAGAATTCTTGCAGACAAAAAGCTTATAAATCCATATCTAAAGAAAATTAAAATTAAAAGTAATGTTGTCTGATATCTGTCGACTTTGTGGTAGAGTTTAAAATGAAAGTCTGGATTTCTCCCAGAAGATTTTCACTGTCTTGTGAGGTAAGAGAGTACCCTGTAATGGTGTGGGAACATGATTTGTTGTCTTTTTTCCCCATAATCATCAGATAACAAAAGCATGTTCTCTGATGACCTGTCTTTGAAGAATGTTTAGTTAAGCTGCTGATGTGTTCAAAATGTGTGGTGTTCTTCAAAAGTGGTGACTCAGCAGGTACTTCTTTTCCTTTAGCTGGTTGAGTATATTTTAATTCACCCTGAGATGCTGCTGTGCAGCTACTGAATGCTGAAGAATTTTAATTCTGGCCATATGTGCAAGCTGGACAAACATTGAGCCATCTGTGTGCTTTGTGACTGAGAAGACAGTAGCTGTCCTGCTGTTTCTGTTAAGCATTTAGTAAAGACAGAACCAAACCTCTGCTTTTGATTTGTGTTAGAATTTTCTTTCTCATACTCTGGATTCTACGTAAGTAGCTTTGATTGTTCTTTTCAACTCCCATACTTGGCTGTGGGAGTTTTGATGTATGTTATTTTCATGTTGGGTTAATATTCTGTAGATATTTGAGTTTCAAGCAATTTTCTGATGGCGTGTATTTATTGCATTTGCGACAAGAGGATGTTCACTTTCATTACTTTCTATTTCTCTGCTGACTTTGGGACTGTGAAACAGAATTCCACAAATACAGTTCTGGAGATGATCAGTCTGCAGAAGGCAAGTTAGGATCTATTAGCTTCAGATTGGAGTCATAGAGTTATTGAATGCTTTGGGTTGGACAGGACCTTTAAAGGTCATCCAGTCCAATGCCCCTATGACAAGCAGGGACATGTTCAACTCGATCAGGTAGCTCAGAGCCCCGTCCAACCTGACCTTGAGTACTTCCAGGGATGGGGCATCTGCCATCTCTTTGGGCGGTCTGCTCCAGTGTTGCATCACCCTCATCGTAAAAAATTTTCTTCCTTATATCTAGTCTAAATCTGCCCTCTTGTAGTTTAAAACCATTACCGCTTGTCCTATTGCAACAGGCTTTCCTGTTCCATGGAACATGTTCCTTGTTAACTCCTACTACCTCAGGAGTCCCAAGCTCTGTACTGATACCAGTGGTTGCCCAGACCCAGGTGCAGGACCTTGCACTTGGCCTAGTCGAACCTCACGTGTACAGAATGGTACCATTCCCATTTGAAAGCTGTTGTATCACCTGCTTGGCTCTGGGGAGTCATCCAATACTTTAGCTGTCTCTTAGCAATTCAACCTACTATCAGGACTAACTAAACTGAATACCAGTGTTTATTAGCATTATATTTTTAATCTAGAAGTGCAGTCTTTTCCAAATCTTCTTGAATGAGGCTAATCAGAATATTTCTCTTACAAAGGATGCTTAGCTTTTCTTTTTAGGGTACTTCCATGGAGTTTATCTTCTTCCCTTTGTATTGCCACATGTAATCTGCTTTGTGGCTAAATTGCAGGTTTTTTTGTGAAGATATGATTAATCTCAAATTGAAGGGCTAATTGTACTTTTAAATGTTCCCTGTCTTTGCCTCATAAAATGACATGATAGTGCTTGGTGCTTTGTACCTACTCATCTAAATTGTCACTGAGGCTAGAAGGCACACAGTGTGAAAAACAGTTTTCTCTGCTTTGTTTTGGATGCTCAGGTGAAAAGATATTATCAGAAAGTGTCTTTGAAGATTCTTGTTCCACCATAAATCTTAAAAAAACCTGAGCTCATGCAGAAAATACTGTCAGGTTTTTGTTTCACCATACTGTTCTGGAATATTCTCACATAACAAAAAGTGTGCATTGGTAGAAGAAATTTGGAATTTGGAAAAATTAAGTAAATCTAGGAGCTGAGATATTCTAGCCTTGTATAGATCAACAGATTTTTCTTTTGAAGGACCATACGGGTCCTAAGTCAGGGCCTTCAGGTGGAGGTATTTTCTGTATGTTCTTGTTTAGTTCAGTATTTTCCAAGAAGTCTTATTCTGAACTGGTTTAGCTTTATAGAGTCAGCTAATTTCTGGTTTTGAAAGATAATCTAGGGTTTGAATCCCTTTAGAATCTTTTTATAGTACTGGAAGTAGAAACTGAAGGAGCGAAGTGGTTAATACTTGAGCAGATCTAACCCTAATAAGCAATAAGTATCAGAGCCTTCATTTCAGCAGCAGTGTGTACTGTTGCTGGTACTAACACAATGAAGCAGTGATAACACAATAATTATTCTTGTTGGAATTTATTGATGAAAAATGTTTTATTTATTTCTTCATTTCTTCATCTATCTATTTATTTATTTATTTATTTTACCGTGTAAGGTTATCTTAAATTTAATAACACTTTCACTTCTTGCTAAGGAATTAGGAAATGTTGGCTAAATACTGTAAATGAACTTTGCTTGTGTGTTTACACATTATCCATGTTTATAGGAAAACCTTTTCTCTATCTAAGCCTTCTGCTTTTAAATTCATTGTAACTATAGCAGGATGAGTAATCTCTAGGTTGGTTGTCAGAGCACATATATACCTTTTTGTAATGCTGTTAAGTTTACAGTTTTGAAGGTAGTTTGTGTAAAAGAATATTGCCTTTCTGAAATTCCCTCTCGCCTGAGTTATTCCCAGATCTTTTACACTGAATCTGCTATGAGGCCAGATTTTGACGTTGAAAGTATGGATAATGCAAAGTTTGACTCCAGAGAATGAGGTCTGGGTAGAAATAGGCAAAGAAAATGAGTGAGCAGTGCATGTTGAGTTAAAAAAGCAGGTAAATAATTTAAATTTATTCATAGTGGCTACAGTATCCAGAAATTCAAGATTTATTGTCTTCCCTTTTATTCGGAGGTTCGAGAGAGCTAGAGCTTTTAGGTGTCTTGATTTGTGGGACAGAGAACAGAACAGGACAAGAGCAGCCATCCCCATCGGCCTGGTGTATGAGATCTCGCATTCTGAGGATAGTTTCCTAAGAAATAGTGTAATGGCCAGTAAGGTCCTCTTCTACTGTACGGTTCTGCCACTTTTCATTTTGGGCACTTGTCAGAGATCTCTGAATCAGTGGAGTTTACTTTATTGGAAAGCTACATCAGCAAAAACGGACAAGGTCTGTCTGTTTAGTATTACAGCGGGTAAGTACCAGGGTCAAATACGTGTCAAAACAATTGCAAGACAGGGAGCAGGACTATGCAGCTAGAAGCAAGAGAAGGACAGAAACAGTGATGGATGAGAAGGGAAGTTAGACCATTGCTCATGTCATAATGATTATTTAAGCTGACTCAATTACACAGGAAGCTATATATTTAATAAAAAAGTGTATTTCATGATTCTCTTACCCTTGCTTCTAGATAGATACAGGAAATAGCCCTACAATACATTTTCTGTCCTTCTATTCAGGGGAATGTAGACGAATTGGAGGAATGGGAAAACAGGAACCTGATGGAATTCAGGGAGGACACATGCCAAGTCCTGCAACTGGAATTGTAAGGACTCAACCCTTGCAGTGGTACACGCTGAGGACTGGGCTGACTGGATAGCAATGCTGCTGGAAAAGATGTGGGGGTCATGGTAGAGAATAGGCTATAAAGCATAAGTCAGTACTGTACCCTGCTAATAATGCCTTTTGTACTGAACTGTCCCAACAGAAGGATGGGCACTGCAGCAACAGAAGTGATTGTTCATTTTACTCTGCACTTGGTAGACCTCATCTGAAATACAAGAAGATTGTTGACAAACTTGATCGAATCTAACCGAGGAGTGTTAGAGGCTGCAGGTTTCTTCAGCTTGGAGAGGGAAAAGCTGAGGAAATATTCAAAAGTGGCTTCCCGTAACTATGAGTAGGTTACTGAGAAGGTGCAGCCAGCTGAAGTACTGAAGTAGAAGGCAAGAGGAGTTGAGACAATGATCATTAAAATACAGGGTTCCACTTGAAAGAAAGAAAAAACCGCCTGCTCCGAGTATTATTTAAGCACTGGTTCAAGTTGATTAAAGAGATTGTGGGCTCTATCTGTGGAGATGATAAAGATCAGGTTTAGATAAGCAACCCAATCTGAACTCAGCATTGACCCATGTTTGAACAGTAGGTTGGACTGGATGACCTTCTGAGGATCCCTTCTGTGATCACTTCAAAATTAGCATAGAATAGGTTTCAGTAGTTAGGAAACTACACCAGTTTGTGTTTTCCAACTTCAGAATTAATCAACAGGGAGGGAACCCAGTACAAACTCCAGAGGAGGGAAAAACAGGCATTGGTTGTTTCTCCTAATGGAAGACTGACTAGCAGACGGATAGAGGAGGAGCACGTGTTAATTTATTAGTGTGTGAGGATCACTGAGAACTGTAAACAAATACGTTTTGAAATATTCATAAGCACATGTTGTGCACTTGAGCTGTATTGCTAATTAAGGTGTCTCGTCAAAGGAAACATTACGGGAATTACGTAAAGAATTCCTTAAATGCAGATAGGACTAAGATGTTGGTATCTTTTGCAGAGCATTATGATGGTTGCGCTGCTCCTCTTATTCCCCTAGCTTTCTCTAGGACCAAAGAGCTAATATGCCTGGAAGACTAGACATCTTAAGATGTCACCCACTTTTTATCAAACCACTCCAGTATTCTATAAACTACTTTATCACAAGAAGCAGTAAGACACTTATGTTTTTATTCTGATTTTCAGGGTGTGAACTGAATGCCATGGATCTTTAAATGCCAGTGTTCATATACACAGATAAGAACACATTAGATGTAGAATTTTAGATGTATTTTATGTAATTATATTTAGTGCTAGACACGTGAAAATAATTTGGATTCTTTGCTCTAATTACATATTCTAGGTGTGTGTAGAAATTACCATCTGGATCAATAAGGTGATGGTTCCTTTAGTCTTGTGTGGTCTGGATAGGGTAGAGGGTTGAGAAGAGGTACACCAAGTAAATTTGTGGAATGAAGTTATGCAATGATACAGGTCACAAAATTTACAAAGGTAAACCTGTCAAGAATGATTCCTGAAAATATCAACTGGTCACTGTAGGGGAAGGAATTAAACTGGGGAGAGACATACTTGCTGTGATTAGGTGGCATGTATTCAGAAATGTAGACAGAACAGTGATAGTAGAACCTGACTACAGATATCATGTTGGCAAGATACTGTGACTTTTCAGCAGACTGAATATTAGTATAGCTGTTGTCACTCAGAAAAAGGCTTTAAAGTCATCATAGTTTGAAAAATTCAATTCTATGTACTTGCTGTCGAGCAAGTGAGAAGAATTGAAAGAATTACGAGAGTGAGCAGTATGGGAAAAAATCATGTCATTGTGTAATCCAGTTGTATGCACACAGTTTGAATACTGGTTACCATTTGGGTCAGCCTGTCTTGGAGTAGGAAAGAATTGGAAAAAAAACTTTATATGACTATAATAGTACCTCTTGGTTAAAAAGGAACTGAACTGATTAGCTTAGAAAACTTCTGAGGAAAGAAAATGATATCAATTTAAAAAAACTGGTGCTGGGAAAGTGTAGAGAAGTTACTGCTTCATATTAATAAAGAAAAAAAGATATAATGAAAAGTTTTCAGGTACTAAACGTAAATCTGGTATGCTTTCATGATGTACTTTCCTGAATTACAAAACTGCCTTTGCTGTGAGTTGTAAAGATCATGAGTAAATAACTTTAAAGGGATTTGAATGAATTGGTGGGGGATAAGTCCCCAGGTGGCTATTCAAACACCTTATGCAAAAGTCTATGTAAGCTACCCATCTGCAGGAAGCTGGGAGGATATACCACAGAAAAATTGTGGTTGGTTTTTTTCTTGTTCTTCATACCTTTCTCCTCAAGCATATACTACTTACTGGTGTGGAAACTGGATATTGTACCAGATAGACTTCAGTCTACCCTTATGGTGAAGTTAGTATGTTCTATAGAGGAACCAAGAGTTGTGGAATATGTTGGTGCCTAAGAATGGAAGTGTCCTACAAACTAATTATGCATATAGGTGCAGCTCCACCTTGGTAATTTTCTTTGAAATGCTTTTGTCTCAGTTTAAACCTGAGACCCACAGGCACTGAATCCATAACACTATAAATCCAAAACAAGAACTCAATAATAATCACATCTGCCTGAGTTTTACTAATCGATGTGCTAAGGTGAACTAAGTCCCCCAGGCCTTTCGACATGGTTCTGTACCAACAAACCCCAAATATATAGTACAGTATGGTCCGTAGGGACCCTAAACTCAATACACATATGTTGACATAGGAACTGTTAACTTTCTTTGCTCAAGCTCCGTGTTGGGCGCCCATTTATGTCTCAGTCTAAGGAAACTAAAGAGGCCTTTTCCCAAAACCCACCACAACCTTTGAAATTTATAGACTTTAATCGGAAACATTAACATTTTAATCAGAAAATGTATAGAAAAGGATAACAATACTTAACTCCTAATATATATATAATGAAAACCAGAACAGGACACACAGCAACACCGTAACTAAAACCTTTAAACAAATTGAATTCTATCCCTTCTCCCTTCGGTGCAGGTATATTTACGGGCAGCAGGACGCGATGTTGCACTCTGGGAGGTAGCAGGGCACTCTTTTCCCCTCCTTTTGTCTGAAAGTGTTGGTGGGGGGTGGGTGGGGGGGTGGGGGTAGCAACTCTTCTGCAGGTGACATCAGCCTCCAGGGAGTCTGGAGCAATTCCAGGTAGTGATGATTCCTCTCTCTCTGAAGGACAGCGCAGGTTGCGTGGAGTTGGGGCTGAGCCAAGGGAGCTCCCTCCAAGATGCCTCCATCAGCCCAGCAAAAATGGTGGCTCCTGCTCAGAGCAGCCGCTAAGCAGAAAAAGTGGCGCCAACCAGAAGAAAACCTTTCATTCCCCTCCCCTCCGCCATCAAACTGGAACTCAGAGCAATCAAACCACCCTCCTGCCACCCGTCCTGGCTCCCAACCCCCCCTGTGTTGGCAAAGGAGAGAAAAATTCCCTGAAAGAGTTCAAAACTGTAACAGCTTTGAACCCCATGTGAAGTTGTAGTTAGATGGGTTTAGATAACGACTGGCAGTACAGAAGAAGGTACAAGAAGAGAATTTATTAGGCAGTAGGAGGTTCCTTTGAGAAAAGAATAATGCAGACAAAGGAGATGAGCTCACTGTTGAAGTAAATACAGGCTATTTTGATGTGAAATAAGGAGAATCTAATTCATTAAAACTAAAGTTGTAGTAAATCTGAGAGAACAGAGAGGCAAATAAATTGTATGATTCTGGTACATAATATTATAACTGCCACTGTGTCCAGAAAGGATATCTTGAAAATTCGAGCAGGACTAGAAGGGAAACAGGATAAGAAAATAGATAAGAATTCTGAAAAAATCAATGGGTTTCCAGCTGAAGGAACTGAAATTTTAAAAAGCCATCAAGAAAAAATAAATATTGCATATGCTCTCTGTCTAAATGTGGATATATATTATAGATACACAAGAAGTTTAAAAGCTAAAACTAGTAAACTGGAATGTATTACAGTTTGTGAAGATCTTGATGTAACAAGCATTGCAGAGACCTGGCTGGATAATAAAAATCAACAGAAAGAACTGAAGCATTACTTAAAAATTCTACTTTCAGACTTATGGCTGCATATATGCACACAAACAGATTTCAGCTTCTCTTCTAATTTGTGCCCTAGAGAAACAGTATAATGCCAGTTGACCAACCATTTCAGAGTCTTACTTTTTAGAATATACAAGCAAGAAAAAGTTACTTTTGCTTGAGGAATTTAAAACACGAATTTAGTCAGCTTAATCCAGAATTCCAACGTTTAACTATTTTTTGGAAGACGCCTAAATTCAGTAGAGATCTTCTTGTTTAACCTGAAAATTTTCTCAAGTATTATAAGTTGCCTTTTTGTGTTTCTCAGAGCTGTACTGCTTTGAGCAAAGAGCTGTCTACTACATAGTGAAATAGGAAAAAAACAACAAAAAAAAGCCCACATAGGTGCAATAGAGCATCTCTGTCTCCAGAGCAGCCCAGTTCAAGTATTCAAAGTTTATACACTCCTACTAAACAGTGACTGAATCAGACTTATTGGAAAATACTATCACGGCACATTCAGTTGCTTTTGTGCAGAAAGAAAATGAACAGCAATTGGATAAATGACAGAATACTCTGGGAATGTAGGGTCTGCAGCTGAGAATTCTTCCATACGAAACAAAGATAATCTTGATCCTAGGTTATGCTTATCTACCAGTGATTTTTCATGTGTCTTTATAGTTTCTGGAAGAGGAATGCAAAGTGTGTTAGGAGAATAAGGCCTTGTCTTATGTAGGAGCCTGTTACACCATGAAATTAGAAAATCAGCAGTCAAATTATAAATGCTTGATTTTTCTGCAGAGTATTTTATTTATGTGTTATTACTTGCCATAGTAAGTTGTTAAGCTGAAATGGTGAAGACCGTTATTAAAAACATAAATTCTGTGGGTACCAAACTACAGAATTAAGATTTTTTGATTATTAAAACAAAAGATACAAATAACAATCTAGAAGAGATAAGGAACAGAATCATTTATTGCTAAATTATTGCACAATTGCTTGCAGTCAGATTCTTGTTATCCTGCAATGTCATTTCCTCTGGTTCATATGAAGTGGAATAGTGGACTTGATCGACAGCTGGTATTTTGTGTTTTGGTAGTCCTGTATCACTCTAATGGTTAATGTGTTGCTATTTAGGCAGTTAAGATATTTGTCTTCCTGCTTTTGGTTTCTGAATTAGTAACTATGACTAGCTCTGTTTTGGTCTATACTATATAAAGTCGGTTTTGAATTTTCTTTTCCTCACCTTTTAAGGATTGTGTACTGAAGGCCTGTACCGTGTTAGTGGGAATAAAACTGACCAAGACAACATTCAGAAACAGTTTGACCAAGGTAAGGACAAATTTTGTTATTTAAAGCCAAAACAGAATTTGAATTCACTGTGGGTTAATGATAGTGAATACAAAAGGACCGCATTTTTAAACTGGCTTCTGTAGCACTGAATACTTAAGTTTTACTGGAATAGTCCAGGTTATTACCAATGAAGCTGCATATAAACCAAAGATGGGATTGAAGATTGCTGCAGGTGGCTTTAGGTGCTGTGAAAATATCTTCTAGGTGATATTCTAGTGTTTAGAAGAGTCTAAATGCAGCCCTAGCTGCTCGTTGTGTTAGCAGTTCATCAGTCGTAGGCATTAAGGCATTCACTTCCTCTTGTATCCCCCTGAAATTTAGTACTTTGATACTTATTTTCTTGAAAGCACTCTTAAATAATATATACTAGCAATTAAGTCTTGATCATAAATTTCTAAGACAACTTTTCTCATGCTGGAATATCCTGGAATATTATTGGTAGATTATACTGTTCACTTTGTGTTAAAAGAGGTGGTCTCCTTTATATTTTTCTTCTGTTTTGTTATTTAATTTATAATCTAAGTTGATATTTCAAAATGAAAGCACTTCTTAAAAGTTCTTGTATATTAACCATGAAGTTGAGCCTGTAAAGTATAGTAATATTCCCCCTAGGTGATAAAGAAAGTAAGTGTGTTAGTTATATATTATTTTTTTATGGCTCACTATGCTGTTTCAGATAATCTGAGTATAATGCTTAATGTTCTTCAGTTACCTCATTAAAGGATGTTCCAGATTTTTAGGTAGAGTGGAGTTCTGAAAGGTAAACTTAGCATTTTCAAAATTTCAGATTTTAAATACTTGAAATCGTGATTTACAGAGCTTCCACTTCTAGATTTGGTTTCAAATTATGTAGCATGATGTTAAATTTAAATTTTAAATAAGTCTTTAGTTATAAAACATAAAGCTTCTGTTGTTTGATAATCTAGCAGTAGATTATATGGCCATGTTCTGTCACTGGTATGTTTTGTTGTCATTTTTTAAAAAGCTTCATGTGGTCACATGATTCACAATCACATGGATTATGCAGATTGTACCCTTGTATCACTTTTTAATAAAATTATGGGAAATATTTAAAATTTATTGTTGGGCAATTTGATTACAGAAGCTAGTCAATGGCAAATAGAAAAGCATTTAAGTCTGCATGGAGAATCAGACAACTTTATTTTTCTGATCTATTGTTTTCTTATCGTATTTTCTTATATCTGATTTTATTTGGGTCAAATGATGGCAGCTTATCCATGGGTTCACGTTTTCATGCTTTTTTAACAAATAGTTGGCAACGTTTTCAGTGTTTTGAATAAATTCATGTTTTCATAAAATACTGGGAGGAATGATAGCTGTAGGTTTTATTTACACTGCTGTTTAATTTTGTTTTACAGATCATAATATCAGTCTAGAGTCTATGGGAGTAACAGTAAATGCAGTGGCTGGGGCTCTTAAAGCATTTTTTGCAGATCTGCCAGATCCGTTAATTCCTTACTCTTTGCATCAAGAATTGTTAGAAACATCAAGTAAGTAATAAACAATCTTGTCTTGATCTAATTGTGTTATATCAATTTCCCTTATTGGGAAGGGAGGCTCTGCAGAGGGATCTGGACAGGCTGGACCGATGGGCTGAGGCCAACGGGATGAGGTTCAACAAGGCCAAGTGCAGAGTCCTCCATTTAGGTTACAGCCTTGGGGAAGAGTGGCTGGAGAGCTGCCTGGCAGAGAAGGACCTGGGGGTGTTGGTTCACAGCCAACTGAACATAAGCCAGCAGTGTACCCAGGTGGCCAAGAGGACCAATGGCATCTTGGCCTGGATCAGACACAGTGTGGCCAGCAGGAACAGGGAGGTGATTGTGCCCCTGTACTCGGCACTGGTGAGGCTGCACCTCGAGTGCTGTGTTCAGTTTTGGGCCCCTCACTACAGGAAGCATGTTGAGGGCCTGGAGCACATCCAGAGAAGGGCAACAAAGCTGCTGAGGGGGCTGGAGAACAAGTCCTACGAGGAGCAACTGAGGGAATTAGGATTATTTAGCTTAGAGAAGAGGAGGCTGAGGGGAGACCTCATCACTGTCTACAACTACCTGAAAGGAGGCTGTGACGGGGTGGGTGCTGGTCTCTTCTCACAAATGACAAGTGATAGGACGAGAGGAAATGACCACAAGTTGTGCCAGGGGAGGTTTAGACTGGACATGAGGAAGAAAGAATTTCTTTACTGAAAGAGTGGTCAGGGCTTGGAACAGGCTGCCCAGGGTGGTGGTGGAGTCACCATCTCTGGAGGTGTTTAAAAAACAGGTGGATGAGTTTCTTAGGGACATGGTTTAGTAGGGAGACAGGTGTGGTTGGACTCAGTGATCTCGGAGATCTCTTCCAGCCTTATGATCCTACGATTCGATGAATTTTTACTTCATTGTAAGTTGAAAGGACTAGCTGTGCTGAAATAGTTTTAAAAATTGCTTAGATATTTAAACTTTTTTTATATTCTTTAAAATTAACAGAACTACATGATGATAAAAACGTAATACGTTATTTTTTCCAAATAAGTTGTGGTTTATTATTTCTTCTTTTCCTATAAAATTTAATTGGAGAAATCTGTGTTTTTCCATTCTGTATTAGTGCTGCACATGATGAAAGCTCTTAGAACTGTTTTGCAGTGGTTAATGGGAAAAAACCCTTGAATTCATCAAGTCTTACATTCAAAGTAGGCTTTAGAAATCAGACATATCTATGGAATATTGTTGTAATCATAATTTAGATTTTTTTTTTCAGATTCTTTTTGAGCTCCTTATAAGATAAAATACTTAAATTTTTTGCCTTGCAAACATTTTTCAGACACTTCTTAGAGTGAAATGACTAAATTGTTCCATTCTTTTAAAGAGTGTCGCTCTTGTATTGGCAGCAAACTGTTTCAGAAAAAAGACTGGTACGCATTTTTGCAGGATACAAGTGTGACATTCAGTATTCTTAAAGCTTCTTTGTTCAAAACACGAAAATACTAGTGTAAACTTAAGGGTTGGGCCTGGACTTGATTAATGTATAGTCCACAGAAATTTTGTATTTCTGGATGACACCTATAAATGCGTATTTGTGGTATTTCTGCTGTACTTTTGAGGAAAATTGCTTGTTTAATGGAATTAGTTAGGTTTTATTTTTTCTTAAAACTGTATCAGTTAAATTTCAATCAAAACATGGAATAGCTTAGAATAAAAATGAACTTACTGTTTTAAAATGCCATTAATTCTGCTTTAGAAGTCTATTTGAGATATATTGGAGCATATTTGCCCTTATTTCTATATACTGTGGTACATCAAATTTCTTTTTAGCAATGCAGTTAAGTAATACAGGTGAGCCTGTATTCTTTTTTTATTTTATTTCATAGTCCTTTCTTACATGTTGCATATTTCCTCTTTGAAGCGTAAATAATGTTTGGGCCTGTGAAAACCCCCATTCTCCTTTAAACAGTGTATTTAAAATGGCTACACCAGGTATATCCATAATTTTTTAATTATTTCAATAACTGATAAGCTTAAGATATTCTAAAATCATGTGAATATCTTCCCCCAAATCTTTATGAAACTTCAGTCTGAATAAATCTTATATCTGATTCATATGATTTTGCAAGCAGAGGAAAATCTAACAAATGACCCTATCACATTGTCAGTTACCATTCTACAAGCCGACAATGAGCTAATCAAGTGATCCGTTGCTGTTAAACTCAGATAAATAATTCTGCTTAAATACAGAAAAATATTTTTGTTTAGGTTGTTAACTCTATATTTAATAAAGTTATTCTATGCAGTAGTATATGTACATAGGAATTTTATCAAATATTTTCTCACTTGATATTTTTCTGTGGGTGTCTTATCTGTACCATTATACTAGGAAAAAGACTTAACAACACTTTATTCAGTATGTCTTTCTAGATGTGTCAGAAAATGTCCCTTATTTCTATAGAAATCACGGATAAGACAGAACGGCTACACGAGTTAAAAGAAATTGTGAAGAAATTCCACCCAGTGAACTATGATGTCTTCAAGTATATAATAACACATCTAAACAGGTTTGGTATTTTTCTTACAACGTTTTTTTTTAAGTTGTAACATTTGCAAAAAAGATTGTGTTAATAATAATGAATTCACTACTAGAAATGAAAATTCCATGCTGCATTGCTCATCTTTTAGTTTACTTGTGGAAAATGAAACCAGGAGTTAGAGGCTGATTAGAAAAGGTTTGTATATTCTGTTCTCAGATTTTTTTGAATTACCAATATCTGACATGGTCGCTACTATAAATTTGGAAGAGTGATTGTACCTAACAAAAAAACTTGAAAGAATAACTGTGCACCACGGGCACAAATATCTTTATTCACCATGCCGCCACCACCCCCCCCAGAAGTAGTTATAAAAGATATAGACTAACATAGATTTTAAGGGACTTGAAAGTCATTTGGCTGAAACTCATCCTTCCCTGCACCCTTAAAGCAGAAGTAGCTTCAATCAGAATCTAAAATGTAGCATTCAAAAACCATGCTGAATCAATGGTTACACTTGCTTCCTAAATCTTGCTTCTGGCATGAAAATTTAATGGGTTTATATTTAAAAAATTTTCTCTATTTACTAAAATAATCTGATACCAGCAGATGTATACGACCTTATAACCTGACCATTTATGTGCACAAGTGTACTATATTTAGTCATAAAAAGTAGGAAGAAAAAGACAATCTTACTTTTGTTTCTTTTTGATCTAAAATGTGACTATTCTCTGAAATCCACTGAATGAGATTAACTACATTATTAAAACAAATAAACATGCCAAAGCTAACTGTGTCCCTTTATTGGGCTTGCTCCAGTGCATGCATGTGTCTGTTGTGCAGGAGAACCTAGATCTCGACATCATACTCCATATGTTGCCTTTGCAGTGGTGAGTAGAGGGGAAAGATACCTCCCTAGGCCTGCTGACTGTACTTAGGGTGCTGTTGGCCGCCTTTGCCACAGCGGTACATGTAATATGGGGAGAGAAATGAGACCTTTTAACTTCCTTATTTATTTTACAGAGAAAATTGAAGGTGTTCTCTATGGCAGTTTGGCAGGAGTCTTCTCTTTTTTTCCTGCATGTTTGAGAAACTTTAGAATTGAGACACCTACTTTTATACTTCTCTCCATCATGTGTATGAACTGCTAGAGCTTTATAAAGTTATCCATTTTCCTTGGCAAGGAAGTGGATCAATTTTGCTGTTGCAGTCTTGCCAAATACAAATTCAGACCCAAAACAGATATATTAATTGATATGATTTTTTTCCATGCTTTTTTAGATTACAGAATTTCAAGATATGCTTATGTATATCTGAAGTAAAACAAAACTACTCAAACTTGACAATGGTTCTTGATGGACCTAATAGAATTTTTCATGGTAGAGTACCAGTCTTTGAATTGTCAAAAGTCTTCAGCTGGTCACCTATTGCATAACACAGCTGAATGCACAGTGTCAAGTACTTGGATTGCTCCAAGTAGGAGGGCTAAATACAATTTAAAAAAATACTGGATAGGTTCTAATGCATGCATATCTACAGATGTGGAACTTAGCTTTGCTTTCCAGTCCACTGCCTTTCTTTTAATGATGATTGGAGTACATTATGGGTTGCTAGTAATGAAATAATCTTTTCTTAAGTAAGAAAGGGTGCCATTTTTTGTATTGTTTGCGGTGTCAGGTAGTTGCATTCCATTCAACAAAAAACCTGCTTGAGCATAAGCAATTGCATGTGTATATAAGAGGTAGATATAGAAGGATACAGGATCTTAAAGGGAACTTGTAACTAAATTCTTTAGAGTCTATATTTAATTTTAAGAGTTCAGTTTGTCATAAATTACTGCTAGTTTATAATGGAAATGTTCGTCAAATGAATTGTTCTTTAAATGAGGTAAAACAGTCTTACATGATGGAAGAGTTCTTGCCTTCTCACAAACTGATGTTTTAAATGCTTTGTTTTTACATGGTTGTCATTAGAGTGAGAAATGTAGTATTGTTGTGTGGTTGATGACTGATACAATTTTCATGTGTTCACAAGTGTAGGACTTGGTTATTGAAACAAAAAATATAAATATTATCCTGATGAGTTTGTTATTGAAGTATGAGAGAGTGAAGAACCTTTTCCTAATATGCTTCTGAAGTCTGGGAAAACATAGGTGTACAACTTTTAAAATCTGATCGTAGAGCGAGTTTATGGCCGGAAGTTCCTGAAGTTTGCAGTGCAGGTTGATAGGAGATGACATACATGTTAGTAAGTTTTTGTTTATCCTTTGAAAGGACAGAGGTAAAGTTAAAACACAGGAGAGAATGAAGCTGGTTGTTCATTATGTTTAATCTAGTTGTGAGCTGCAACCGAAAAAGTGCAATGCTCTGCTCACTTCTAGCTATAGGTTCCTACTGCTTCATTTGCTGGCTCTAATGCTTGTGCAGCTGCAGCACGTTCTAAAATAAAATGGAAATAGCGGAAATGCGATTTTCTGTAGAATACACTAGCTGATCTCAGACACCCTGCGGTCTGATGCCAGAAAGTTGGTGAGAGGAAGAAGGTCCACCACTAGATCAGATGAGATCACAGAAACAATATGAGAGAGAGCAAGCAGTGAACTCATGACAAGGGGAGAAAAAAGGTGCATGAGAAGACCAAACGTGTAATCAAAGTCTAGTGGTGCTTAAGGATGTCGGAGGGTATACATTTTAGCCTGTGCTACTGAAGTAGCTCCTTGAAAGATTTTTAAAATTGGAGCAAAAATGACAGGAAAAACGCAGTCTGCAAAATAGATGATCTGGCTTTTATTTCAGTTTTATTACATAGCAGATGCAATTTTTCCCATTTTATAACTTATCTTCCTGTTTGTTCTCTAATGAAATACCACTACAGAGTTTGAAATCCCTTTGGTCATTGTACTCATTTTTGGGAAAAGATGCAGACAGTTCTGGTTCAAAACTCTTAACAGATTGATTGTCCCATCACAATGTCTTACACTTTTATTTAATTCTTCGTAAGAATGACTCATTGTTCCACCTCTAGAGTGTACTCTAGGAGTAATTTATACACAGAAGAACTCAACATAGGAAGAAAACTCTTTAATAAAAATGCTATGAAAAATGTAAGCTTACGTTTATATTTTTGGGTTCTTGAATCCTTGAATGAAATTAAAATGTAATTCTTTTGGGAAAGAGATTATGGGTTACTATCACTCAGAAATAGTATCCAAGTATCTTTTGGACCAAACTTAGTAAAAATGGATTGAGAGACAATATCTTTTTACCCTCACACTATTTGGAATAACTAATGCGCATGCTAAAATGGAAGTCTACCATTTATAGTTACCACTGAACATGAATTATAAATAGGTAAAAAAATTTCTTATAGCATTAGTTCTAGTGTTTACTATGTTTTTCACAGCTTTTGAATCTGTGGACTACAGACAGCTGTCAAATTCTTACAGTTCGCTCTTGTTAATCATCAAAGTTGTAATTGACAAGTTGCTGAAGTTTTTTCTGTCTGTTTCTGAAGGACAACTATAGCTCAGTTACCTTTGTGCTGTCTACTGCAATATAGGAATTGCGTGTTCCCGGCTGAATTGATACCTTAGTTTTGTCAGATTTATTAATACACAATTTTGCATGTATCTGTCACTAATTACTTCATGATAAGATGGTGATGTTACTTTAAAATGCAGACTATTTTTAGAAAAAAAAAAATCCTGCTCTTTCTAACCTATTGAAAAGCGGTGCATTTTTTCTGAGGAGGTATTTAACTGTAGATTATAAATTTGTTAACAGGATGGTTTGTTGTTTTGTTTGGTTTTTTTATTGTAGTAGTATTGTAATGATGAATTTAATCTTAAGTGAAGAACTTGTTTCAGCCCCTGCTTAAAAGCAGAAAGCCTCTAGGAAGAGAAACCATTGGAAACCTTTGTTTTCAATTGAAAAATAAAACAAAATCAATGTGCATTGATAATAGTGAAATTTCCACTTATGTTTTTTACGGTTTGGCCAAATTCTGTTCCTGGCCGATATGAAAAAACCTGTAGAGAAGTGTTTTAATCAATACTTGATTTGTTTGGGCTTGTGTTTATTTTTAACGTGATCTATTGTGATGCCTTTTTCTTTGAGTGCCATAGATGTTAGTGAATATCTGACTGTCCTACAGTAAGAAACCATTTCTGTAATTTTTCCTCAAGAAATTTGAATGGATGAAATTTCAATTTTATGAAATCCTTGAGCTGGTTGGGAAATCTAAAGTTTGTTTATTATTGTCACTTCAAAATGTTGGTGGAACGTTCTGTTTCTTCATTAAAAGCTTAATCAGCTTTATATTTGTTAGTGATCTAAATCTCAAAGTAATGCTTTCTAAATTTTCTGCTCCATAATTGCTTAAAACACTTAATGATTGTTTTAATGGATAGCTGGAGGAAAATAACAAAAATCTTGAGTTTTTTTACTAATAATCCTTACAGTTAGAGCTATGAAAATATTTGTAGTTGACTACATATTGGTGTTAATTCATTCTGTGCATGTCATTCTCATTTCAGGGTTAGTCAGCAATATAAAACCAACTTTATGACTGCTGATAACTTATCGATTTGTTTCTGGCCTACTTTGATGAGACCTGATTTTGAAAACAGAGAGTTTCTTTCTACCACCAAAATCCACCAGTCGGTAATAGAGACCTTCATTCAACAGTGTCAGTTTTTCTTTTACAACGGAGAGATCGTAGAAGCACCTAACCCAGTGGCATGTCAGCCACCGCCTTCCAGCGCAGTGCAGATGGTGGAGCCAATGGTACCTCTTCAGTTACCACCTCCACTGCAACCACAGCTGATACAGTCACAATTACCAGCAGACCCTCTTGGTATTATATAAATAAAAAATGATTGCAGGCAGCCTGGCACTGGACAGTAAAGACAAGCTATAGACATGCATGTTTCAGGATACAGTAACGTTCTTCATATTTATGAAAAAATAATTCCCATCCAGCTGATTGGACATCTTTTTGTTATATCCCGTACTGTGTTCCTCATTTGTACACACTGCAGATAAAAACTATGTGATAAGCATGACTGGAGAGGTTTAATTTTTAAAAGCAAAAATAGCTATAAAGTACAAAACTGCTGCTGCATGATACCTTATTGCAATCACTGTATCATTCCTGTGACAGTTTGTCACAATATATTGTGAATAAAATTTTTCTATAGAAATTTAATGATTTAAAAAAATTACATTTATGAAACATTCAATGCTTACAGCCTGCTTTATGGCTGGTTTTGTTATTTAACATGCTATTTTTGGCAATTTTATTCACATTCAAGCATTCTGTGTATACAACTAAAGCCCAGCTATAGTTTATTTTGTAATCTGACTACATATGTGATGGTATGCTTAGGATGGTTTATGGAAGAATGCAAAATGCACTGTTGAGAATTTTACAATCCCTCACCATCCATCTTTTACTTGTAAGTAAACCTGTGGACAGTTTGTTAGGGTGAGTGAACTTGCTTATTGTTTCTTACAGCACAATACCAAGGACATGCTTGTTGTAAAAGTGAGTTTCAAATATTGTACAAAAATTTTGATGTTGCCTACTTATTTCTTTATGTTCCATTACTGAACTAAACATTTTGTAAAACTGTTAATTCTGTAAACAGCTGCATGTTTAAAAGATCATTGATGGTCTTGTAAACTTAATCTAATATATTTTAGATATTTTAATTTTTCCCACTTGGGAATACATGTAGTGTTTAGAAAATAGTTCATGACATTTTCATATAAGGTTATATAACTTTTCATACATAAACATGAATTTTGTTGTAGTAAAATTCTCTAAACCAAACAATGTTTTAATCTAGGACTTCAATTAATCTATTCTTTAAATCTATTTTTATGTGACCCTTTAAAGATATACAAAAATGCATTGCTAATTCATAGCAATAAATACTTTGGGTACTGACAGTTAACCTCTTTGGAGTATGTATATACAAAATCATAAACTTGTATTCATATTTTTTTTTCCTGTGGTATGTTGTACTAAAATTTCAAATGACTTTTTTTACCATATTTTTAAATTATCTCTTTTTTGTGTTCATTTATTTTCCTTTTACATTGGTACCAATTTTGCTGTAAAAGAATGCTGCTTAATTTAAACAAATCTTTTGGTTAAATATTTTGTTAGTGGTAAAAAATTTAGAAGGTTACAAATTGTAGCAAAGGGGGAGACCATAGATAAACACTACCTGTGAGACTTTTCTTAGCAGCTTTTTTTATTTCATGCTCAAAATATATCTTTTTAGGTCTGCAAAGAAGAAAACAGTTTTGGCTCATTCAGCTGCTAGAATGTTTTGTGTAGTTTAAAAAAAAAAAAAAGCTTTATGATGGTCACTGTTGTAATCTTCACTTATAACAAGATTTAAGATCGTCTTGTATGTATTATAGTAAATAGATGATTTTGAGAATTAAGACTTTTAAGAGTTTGATTTGCTCCATTTTCCCAAAATAAAAATTGCCTTTCCCACTTATGTCCTAGGTATTGTACTTCTAACTATGACTTGGATTATCATTCTAGATTACTATGATACCATAAACCTGGCTGCTGTTTGAAGTACATGTATATTATAAATTATCTTGATATCGTGTTATATTCTTGCAAGTAATTATCTTTTCTAAGAAAACATGAAAAAGAAAAGTCAACCCTATTCCTATTGCAAAGCACACAGGAATTGATAGTACAATAAAATCTGTCCTGTAAATTGTAGTATTCTTAACTTGTTCTACTTTACCTGTTGTCTATATAGCTTTTATTTATAGTTCTCAGTCTAATCTTGGCATGCTTAGCAAAGGAAATGAAGCTTCAAAAATTTTATAAACTATTTCTAGGTTGCTAAAGAATTTATTTTTCTACTGTATATGGTATAGGCAAAGCATCACCTGTACAGGAAACAAGTCTATTTCTAATAGAAGTAAGCTTAAAAATAAATACCAGTCATATCCATATTTAAAAGTTCTATCTATAGAGTATCTCCAGTCTTTGTAATGTGAATTGCATTTTAAACTTTATACAAATTCCAAGTTATTTGCCATATTTAACTAATATTTGAATACTAATTTTTAGAGTAATTTACATTCCATTTCATGACAAACTTTCATCTTGAACTTGTGATCAGAAGTATTTGCATTATCATTTATTTCCTGTTTATAGTGTTATGGCTAAATCACTTCCTGATGTTTAAAAATCTTAATACTTACATTTGGCCAAACTTGAAAGTGTTATTGCGTTTCCTGGATAAAACATACAAAGAGAAATAATAAGAAAGCCTAGCTTGGGGCCCTTGTTTGTCACATGGAGGAGTCCCTACATACTGTTTGCATTATAGGAGTGTCATATGCAGAAATGTGGATATGTGTGTGTATGTAATATATACACTTTGATATTTTTTATGTGTTTGTGTGTTTATGTACACAAGCACATGTGCACATATGCCCACATAGTCAAGTTTTGAAAAGATACTAGGAAATTATACTGTCATTATTAAAGATTTATAATAGAGCTTTCTCTATTATTATTTTTATTAGCATTATAAAATGAGGAAGCATGTCATTATATGCAAATTCCTCATACTTTGGCTCATGTAGTCCCATCTAGTTTTAATGAAAATCCAAACAATAATAACTATATTTTTTAATGTGAGCATTTTTACAGTAATATCTATCTTGATAAAGATACAGATATATATTATTTTTGGTTGAGCATCTCAGTGACACTTTATGGAGTAGTTTTGTCTTTTTTATGTAATATTGATATAGACGTACTGCAGTGTATTGTCTTTCAATGTTTTAGCAATTTTAAAAACCCAAACCTGAGTTACAGAAGTGCCATTTTAAGTAATGCTTAACAGATTATTTCAAAATTCTTTATCCTTCATGATCCTGTGGAATTTTAACATATATAGTGTAAATAGATCACAGATGTTGACTTAAGTGGAAACCAAGTTTTTTTGTTGTATGTTTTCTCCATTATTTGAAACCTGGTTGCTAGGAAATTACACATGTGTTTATTTTTAGTTGCTAGAGTTTAGCTTCCAATATTTATGATAAATATAGAAAAACTATCAATTGGAGATTAAAATAATTGGCCCTAGCATACGTGCTTATTTCAATTTTTTTCAGTAATTGTGATGCTGTTTGTCAACTGAAAAAATTACACATAAAAAAAGTTAGTCAAAATTTTGTTCTTTGTTTATAATGTAATCTTTTGTTGCTGCATCAGCAGAATACTGCAGAGAATTAAATATCAGTGATGCTTATTCTGTATAAAAGATACAACAAATAAAATACTAAGATGCTTACTGTCTATACTGTTCAGTTTAGTTGCCTACTAAATTTCTGAAGGCAAACCCACCCTATCTTTCACATACACAGAGACGAAATCTAGCAGTAAGTCTTGCTAAACTGAGTGCACCAAATGTCTAAAGCATCCTCAGGGGGGAGGGTGTCTCTTTTCTTGCATTCATACATCTTTTAAGCTGCTGAATTGTGGAAGTGATTCTCACATTGGTAATGTGCCCCCACAGATGGATACACTAGTGGATGGGTACTCCCTAGTGCATATACTAAGGAACAGGCCTTGGAAGTGACAGAATGTAAGGTGTTCTATTTAACTGTGGAGTGCATGTGAAATTCTGTGGCTTATGACCTCTTATGCTTTTCACCTGATTGAGCTGCTCAGCAAGAAAGGCTGTGATTATGGAAATCGGGTTTTCAGATTTCTACTGCATGAAGGGAGTGGGTCTCTAAAATTATTTTTCCTATGGCATTTTTAAGTCTGAGATAAAAAATGTGGGTTTTGAGGTGCGCTTTAAATTTTCAAGTTGTAAAATATTGTTTGTAGTTCTGCTAACTATATGGGATAAATCCAGCTTTGGTAATAGTACTACTTTTAGTTCTTGTGCATGCAACATTTATGTTTAGTTTGTTTCTTCAGAGCATCTTGAGTCATATGGTTGGTGCAGAAATAACTCTGAGAACTTCCTGACAGCTTTCAAATCTGAAAACTCTTCAAGTTTTATGATGTATTTTATCACATTCAGCTACTGCAGCACTTTAATCTCAAATAGGATGTGTCTTACCTGTAATTTACTCAGTGTGCAAATCTCAGTTTTTCAGATTGCTGTATGAAAAAAAACCCCATCCCTGCTGAAACTGAAGTATAACGCAGTGCTCAGGCTCTACAGCAGACCACAAGTTTCTGATGAAGAGTTGTCCTAGAGAACCAAAGTGCAACACTGGTGTTCACTGGTGTCGAATTTTACCCTTCAACTAATTCATAGTTTTCGTGGAATCAGAAGGGATGAATTTAATCTGTCATCATGGGTAGTGAAAAGCAAACACTTCCTTCCTTTTCTTATTGACAAATGCTTTCCTATGTGTGTAGATAGTGCACGTTATGGCTGTTGCCCATGTGTTTCTCATCATCTTTATAGAATACAATGCATGTGTGTGTAGACCTGATATTTTTGTTGCTGAATCGAGTGTCATTGATGCCTAGCCAACGTGCTGGTGCTTTTATATTACAGAATAGGGTTTAATGTACCTGATTACCTTAATGGTAATTTGTCCTTTACTGTTTATTATTTGATGTGACTTAAAAAAAATACGGAGAATTAAATAATTTCCCTGAAGGCCTACAGTGCAGTAACTCTGAGTTTTTGATCTTAAATTGTGATAATAATGAAAGGCTGTTGCTGCTTCTATCTACAAGCTGTTTGAAATAAAAAAAGATTGAAAGGGAGTCTTGTGGTGGTACTTCCAGCCATGACTGTGTGTCAGTGCTTCAGGGTTAGGTACACTGACTTGAAGAGTTTTTCTGGCTGTTATGTGGCTGACTGATTTATACAGTGTAGCTGTAGCTTGTATTTTCCTCAAAATTACCACATCGCAATCTGTCTTTTCTTACAGACTTTTCTGCTTCACAACTGAAGGAGTGAAGGGAAGACAAACTAGCCATTCCCATCTCTTCCTGCAGTTCTCTCAGCTTTGCAACTGATGAGAATTGTCAAGGGATTCCTAAATTGCTTTTGCAGGGT